>WOXC01010129.1:0-600000 GCA_011680675.1 Gymnobelideus leadbeateri | reverse complement strand
CTTAAAAAGTCGAATTTGCCAGAGGAAAAGAATCTCAAAAGTTCACTGAGGAGATTCATTCCTTCAGAGTTAGACTGGAGCAAATGGAAGCTAATGACTTTATGAGAAATCAAGATGCTGTTAAGCAGATCCAAACAAATGAAAGATTAGAAGGCAATGTGAAATATCTCATGGGAAAAACCACTGACCTGGAAAATAGATCCAGGAGAGACAATTTAAAAATTATTGGACTACCTGAAAGCCAGGATCAAGGAAAGAACCTAGAAATCACCCTTCAAGAAATTCTCAAGGAAAACTGCCCTGATGTTTTAGATCCAGAGGGCAAAATAGAGGTTGAAAGAATCCACCGATCACCTCCTGAAAAAGATCCCAAAAAGAAAACTCCCAGGAATATTATAGCCAGGTTCCAGAATCCCCAGATCAAGGAGAAAATACTACAAGCAGCCAGGAAGAAACAATTTCAATATTGTGGAAACACAATCAGAATAGCCCAGGACCTGGCAGCTTCTACACTGAGGGATCGAAGGGCATGGAATATGATATTCCAGAGGGCAAAAGAACTGGGAATGAACCCAAGGGTCACCTACCCAGCAAAACTGAGTATTTTGTTTCAGGGGAAAATATGGTCATTCAGTGCAATAGAGGACTTTCAAGCATTCTTGAGGAAAAAACCAGAGTTGAATAGAAAATTTGACATCCAGACGCAAGAAGTAAGAGATGCCTGAGAAGGTAATAAGGGAAAAGAAATCAAAAGGAACTTATCAAAGTTGAACTATTTACATTCCTATATGGAAAAGCAATATCTGTGACTGATGATATCTTTCTCACTATGAAAATAATGGAAGAAGGGGGTGTGGTCATATGAATACATATGTGAATGTGTGTGTATATGGTTACAGTTATATATGGATAGAGGGCATAGGTTGAATTTGTTGGGAAGGGAGAATACTCAAGGGATGAAATTATGAGGTGAGAGAGGAAAGTGGCAAGAGGAGATGGGGAGAGACATGGTAGGGTAAACTATCTCATGTAGGGGAAGTGGTTGCAAAGGAGGGGGAGAATAAGGAAGGCTAAAAAGGCAAAACCACATTCACATTGAATTTGGTTCAGGGAGAAAATGACATACATACTAAATGGGATATCTCAACCTGCAGCAGGATAGGGGGAAGGGGGATGAGAGGAGGGATGATGGATGGGAGGGCATCCTTGGGGTGAGGGGAGGTTGGAAGTACCCACTACAGAAGAGGGACAGGATCATGTAGGGAATGGACCAGGTGGGGGGTGGGATGAGTGGGAGGGAATTATAAGCAGCCTTGTACAATATATCTACTATGATAATGTTTTGCATAGCTAGACATGTACAACATATACTGAATTACTTATCTCCCAAGAAGGAATGGGTGACAAGGGAGGAAGGAAATGGATCTGAAATTCGAGGTCGTAACATTAAATGTTTCAAATACATATATAAATACTATTATTAATACTCTTTTGCCTATAATTGGGAGATAAGATGTGCAGGCATTGGGACACAAAGATTCATATTCCTCTAATGGAAAAGTCGATGGGGGTATGGGAGAAGGTATGGGAGAGAGCAGACTGGAGGAAGCGATATCTTGTGGGACTGCTATTCAGGGAGGCTGGGTAGGGGAATAATGGGGGGAAAATGATTGTAACTCAAAATCTAGCGGAAATGAATGATGTAAAACAGAAGTTAATAAAGCATTTGTTTAAAAAAAAAAAGGATCCAAATAGATTTGGAAACACTAGAAGGATGTTTAGGCTAAATAGAATATAATGAAATTTCATAGGGATAAATATGGTCTAGTGATCCATTCAAGTATTGATTAGCTAATTATTAATTAATTAATCAATTCTTAATGCTGCATTTCAGGAAGAAAACTGATAGGCTAGAGTGTCCAGGGAAAGGGGACCTAGAGGTGAGAGCCTCTGAGTTCATTATAAATAAGATCTGATGAAAAAGAAATGGGGACATTTAGCCTGGAAAAGAGAAGTCAAGGAGGAGGAATGGGACATGATGTCTGTCTTCAAGTATCCGAAGAGCCATCCTATGGAAAAGGAATTGGACTTTTGCTGCTTGGCGCCAGAGCACAGAGAGCAATAGGTAAAATCTGGAAAGAGACAAATTTGAGGTAAGGAAAAATTTCCTAAAAAGTAGAGAGATCTCAAAGTAGAAGAGGATGCCTCAGTAGGGAGTGAATCCTCCTTACTTGGATGTCTTCAAGCAAAGGTTGAATAACCACTTATTGCAGAAGAAATTCTTCTTTATAAATGGGCTGGCCATAGTGGTTTCTAAATTTCCCTCCAACTCCAAAATTCTGTGATTCTCTTTACACAAGTATATGACACATTAGGGGAACATTTAAATTTGGTTGCTGCATAAGATTCAGGAAAGGAGCCAGTCTGGCTTGCTCTACACACTTGGTCTTTGAGGAAACATGGTGTAAATGGGGGGAAATGGGCTTGAGGAGTCAAAAAATATAATAAAATCTGGTTCCCATTGCAGTTCCAATAAAGACCTATCTCAGAGATATTGTGGATTTGGTTCCAGACCACTGCAATAAAGTAAATAGTGCAATAAAGTGAGTCACACAAATTTTTTGGTTTTCCAGTGCATATAAAAGTTATGTTTACGCTATGCAGTAATCTATTAAGTGTGCAATAGTATTATGCCTTAAAAAAACAATAATGTAATACTTTAACTAACAAACACCTTACTGCTAAAAAATGCTAACCAACTTCAGAGCCTTCAGTGAGTTGTAATCTTTTTGCTGGAGGGTCTTGCCTTGAGGTTGATGGCTTCTGACTAATTGGGGGGGGTGGCTGCTAAAGGCTGGAGTAGCTGTGGCAATTTCTTACAAATAAGTCAATGAAGTCTGCCAGATGGAATGACTTTTCTTTACACTTAAACACTTAAGAGGCCATTGTAGGTTTATTAACTGGCCTGATTGCAATATTGTTGTAACTCAGGGAATTGGGAGGCCTGAGTAGAGGGAGAGAGACAAGACAGGCAGGTAGGTGCAGTAGTCAGAACACACACAACATTTATTAAGTTTGCCAACCTATGGTTGTGATTTGTGGTGCCCTAAAACAATAATAATAGCAATATCAAAGATCACTGGTCACAGATACCATAACAGATATAATAATAATGAAAAAGCCTGAAATATTTCAAGAATTACCAAAATGTGACACAGACAGATGAGAGTACATACTATAGGAAAATGGCACCAACAGACTTGCTCAATGCAGGGCTGACACAAACCTTCAATTTGTAAAAAACCTCAATACCTGTGAAGCACAATAAAGTAGACAATAAAACAAAGTCTGCCTGTACTTACTAAGCTATGTGACTTTGGGTATGTCAGCTTCTTTGAGCTTAAGTGTCATTTTCTATAAACTGAATCCCCAGAGGAGCTAATCCACTCAGCTTTAGAACTCCTGCCCTGGGCTGCCTTGATTGGTGAGCAAAAATTCAACTAGTTCCCTATATTATAGCAGCTTCAAGTCCCATATCAGATCATGTTTTCACAATTCATCTAGCAGTCTATCCCCAGGGATCCTGCCATTCATCCTGCTGCCTTATTTATTATCCACCCTACATTCTCTACCTCTTCCTCTGGGCTTAGTATAAAAATCAAAATGATCACATTAGTGTTCCTAGAAAGATGAGGTCAACTGTTACCTTATGAATCAACTCACCAACACTGTGGCTCCCAAACATTTCCTTCCCTGGCCATCATGCATTTGGTGCAATAGTAAAGTCTGTGATTTTTTTTCTCCCAAGCCTCTGGTATCCTGCCCTTTTGCAGGTACCTTAAAAATCAAAATCTACCATATACCAAGATAAAGTCAAAATGGGTATATAATTTAGACATAAAGAGTGATACTATAAGCTAACTAGGGGAGCATGGAATGGTTTACTTGACAGATCTACAGTAAGGGGAAGAACGTATGACCAAGAAGAGATAGAGAACATTATGGGATGTGAAACAGATGATTTTGATAACACTAAGTTTAAAAAGTTTTGTTTTGTTTTTTTTTTTCCTTGAGCAAAGGCTTTATATTATCTTGCCTTCAAAGAACAAGCCTCAAGGCAATTTCCATTCCCAGGGGGTAAATTATTTAGAGATACAATAAACCTCCTTAGGTTCTAGGTTTCCCACCTGCTCACTTTCATATTTACCTATGTAATTATCTCCCACTGTTTTGAGTTAAATCTCTAAACACTGTGAAGTCTTTGTTTTCAATAGTCATAATTTCCTAGATAATGATCATTTTTTGTAAGTGGAGACCATAGATAATATATTTTTACATCCTCATAAGAGGTATCTTAACCTTTTTGAGGTTATCACTATCCACAAACCTACCATTTCTCGCCACATCTAGTAGAATCTATCACTGCAATGAATTAAAACTAGACCTGTCTGAGAAAGCACATCTCATTGTGAATCTCTAGAAATGAAGACAAAATACCAATCACAAAATTATCTAAAGGATCCGAACAGGACCACACCATATATATATATATATATATATATATTTTTTTTTTTACCATAGTAGATATATTGTACAAGGCTGCTTATAATTCCCTCCCACCCATCCCACCCCCCACCTGGTCCATTCCCTACTTGATCCTGTCCCTCTTCTATAGTGGGTACTTCCAACCTTCCCTCCCCCCAAGAATGCCCTCCCATCCATCATCCCTCCTCTCATCCCCCTTCCCCCTATCCTGCTGCAGGTTGAGATATCCCATTCAGTATGTATGTCATTTTCTCCCTGAACCAAATTCAATGTGAATGTGGTTTTGCCTTTTTAGCCTTCCTTATTCTCCCCCTCCTTTGCACCCACTTCCCCTACATGAGATAGTTTACCCTACCCTGTCTCTCCCCATCTCCTCTTGCCACTTTCCTCTCTCACCTCATAATTTCACCCCTTAGGTATCATCCCTTCCCAACAAATTCAACCTATGCCCTCTATCCATGTACAACTGTAAACATATATACACACATTCACATATGTATTCATGTGACCATATACCCTTCTTCCATTATTTTCATACTGAGAAAAGTTTCATCAGTCACAATTATTGTTTTTCCATGTAGCAATGTAAATAGGTTAACTTTGATAAGTTCCTTTTGATTTCTTTTTCCTGATTACCTTCTCAGGCATCTCTTGCTTCTTGTGTCTGGATGTCAAATTTTCTATTCAACTCTGGTTTTTTCCTCAAGAATGCTTGAAAGTCCTCTAATCCACTGAATGACCATATTTTCCCCTGAAACAAAATACTCAGTTTTGCTGGGTAGGTGACCCTTGGGTTCATTCCCAGCTCTTTTGTCCTCTGGAATATCATATTCCATGCCCTTTGATCCCTCAGTGTAGAAGCTGCCAGGTCCTGGGCTATTCTGATTGTGTTTCCACAATACTGAAATTATTTCTTCTTGGCTGCTTGAAGTATTTTCTCCTTGATCTGAGAATTCTGGAACCTGGCTATAATATTCCTAGGAGTTTTCTTTTGGGGATCTTTTTCAGGAGGTGATCTGTGGATTCTTTCAACCTCTCTTCCCCTCTGGATCTAAAACATCAGGGCAGTTTTCCTTGAGAATTTCTTGAAGGGTGATTTCTAGTTTCTTTCTTTGATCATGGCTTTCAGGTAGTCCAATAATTTTTAAATTCTCTCTCCTGGATCTATTTTCCAGGTCAGTGGTTTTTCCCATGAGATATTTCACATTGCCTTCTATTCTTTCATTTGTTTGGATCTGTTTAACAGCATCTTCATTTCTCATAAAGTCATTAGCTTCCACTTACTCCAGTCTAACTCTGAAGGAATGAATCTCCTCAGTGAGCTTTTGAGATTCTTTTTCCATCTGGCAAATTCAGCTTTTTAAGGCATTCTTGGGCCTCCTTTGCCAGTCTATTTTTTAAGGTGCTATTTTCCTCAGTCAGGCTGTTGACCCTCATTTCATACTTTTCCTGCATCCTTCTCATTTCTCTTCCCAATTTTTCCTCCACTTCTCTTATTTGATTTTTAAAGTCCTTCTTAAGGTCCTCTATGGCCTGTAACCCACTCATATTTCCCTTTGGTGCTTTTGGAGCAGGATTTCTGACCTCACAGTCCTCCTCCTGTTCCATGCTTCGATCCTCTTTGCCCCCAAAGTAGGAGTTTAATGTTGCATTTTTCTGTTTATTTTGTTTCATTTGCCTCACCATGTTGCCACTTAATTACTTGACTTCTGGGCTTGTTGCCACAGTAGTACTCTGCCACCAGACAGGGGAGCTTCCGTCCCAAAGCTGGGGTCTTCACAACTTCCGGTTCTGGCAAGCTGGATACCCACCCCACGACCTCCACCCCAGACCACAACCCAGATCCAGGGAGGTTAAAGCAAGAGCGATTACCCCCCAAGATCTCAAGACTGATCGCTGGATCTCCCTACAGTTCGCAGGCCAGGAGCTGGAGCTGCCACTGAAACTGCAAAATGGTGAGTCTCCTCAGCAGTTTCTAGCTCCTAGGGGAGGAAGCCGACACGTTCCCCAAATACTGGTCTCAAAGTCCAAAGGGCACTAACCTCTCACTTTGTCCTAGGCATGTCTGTGCTGATAATTCTGGAATTGCCACAGCTGCTAGTGTCCTAGGGTCCCTCTGGCCAGCTGCTGGCCAGGCCTGGGGCTAAAACCTCGGCTCATGCTGACCTGGGCTCGTCTCTCCGTGCACTGGGCTGTGGGCTCCCAGGGCTGTCGGCTCCCAGAGCCCTGTGCTGGCCCTTCTTGCAGGGCTGCTGGGCTGTCCTCAGCAGGAGGTTAGCTTCTCTGTGTCGTTCTGTGGGTGCTGGGGCTCCAGAAGTTGTTCAGAGTCCCCTTTTACATGGCTTGGAGGTGATCTGGGGGGAGAGCACCTTGGACGTGCTGTCTCTATTCCACCATCTTGGAATAGCTCCTTCTTGATACCAAAAAGGTTTTGTACAAACAAAATCAATGCAGCAAAGATTAGATCAAAAGCAGAAAACTGGGGAGAAATCATTAACAGCAAGTTTCTCTGATCTCATTTCTCAAATATATAGAGAACAGAGTCAAATCTGTAGGAATACAAGTCATTCCCCAACTGATAAATAGTCAAAGGACACGAATAGGCAGTTTTCAGATGAAGAATAAAAAGCTAACTGCAGTCATATGAAAAAAAATGCTATAAATCACTATTGATTAGAGAAATACAAATTAAAATAACTCTGAAGTATCACCTCAGACCTATCAGATAGGCTAACATGACGGAAAAGAAAAATGACAAATATTGGAGGTGAGGTGGGAAAATTGGGACACTAATGTACTATTGGTGGGTTCTGAACTGATCTAACCATTCTGAAGAACAATTTGGAACTATGTTCAAAAGGCTATAAAACTGTAGATACCCTTTGATCTAGAAATACTATGACTAAGTCTATATCCCAAAGAGATAAAAAGCAAAAATGAAAAGGACCTATTTGTACAAAAATACGTATAGCAGCTCTTTTTGTAGTAGCAAAGAATTTGGAAATTGAGGGGATGCCCATCAAGTGTGGAATGGATGAACAAGCTGTAGCATATGATTATGGCAGAATACAATTGTGCCATAAAAAATGATGAGCAGGATAGTTTCAGAAAAACCTGGAAAGACTTACAGGAACAGATGCAAAGTAAAGTAATCAGAACCAGGAGAACACAGTACATAGTAACAGAAATATTGTATGATGATCTACTATGAATGACTTAGCTATTCTCAGCAATACAATGACATGATAAAAAGAGCTATCCATCTCTAGAGAAAGAATTGATAGAATCTGAATACAGATTGAAGCATAATTTTCGTTAATTTTCTTGTCTTTGTTTTGGGATTTTTTGGTCTGTGTTTTCTTTTTACAACCAGACTAATACAGAAATACATTTTGCGTGACTGTGTGTGTATAACATATATAAAACTACTTGCCTTTTCAAGGAGAGGGGAAGGGAAAGAGGGAGGAAATTTAGAACTCAAACATTTCAAAAAACAAATGTCAAAAAATGTTTTTACATGGATATAATAAAATATTAAAGTGCTTGTAGGTTTAAAAAAAAAAAGACTTAATGTCTTCAAAATAGTTTCCCTTCCAGCATGAATGTCCTCTGTATGTATCCGGTCTAGTCCAGTTGTTCTTCCCATGGTTTTCTTTGGCATCATTTCTATATCCTCAGTTTTGTGTACATTATTTTCATAACAATTTTATAGAGATGCAAAAAAAAGATATATCGCCAGTAACTGCTAATTTCTTAGGGGTTCTTTTGGGGGACTATTAAGGTTAAACACTGTTGTTTTTTTCTCCAGCTTTTGGTAAAGGCTTAAAAATGAACAATTGATATTTTCAAAATTATGTCTCCGTAAAAACAGGAACTCAGCTCGGCTCCCACTCCAACCACATCCAATACCTATAAAATATGACTCTAAACAAATTTTAGAGCTACAGAACCCACAAGGTGACAGAGAAAAACAAATCTCCTGCTGAAGGCAGCCTGGCAGGCCAACAGGAAGGGTCTATCACACTGAACTGGGGGCCTATTGGAGTCCCACCTGAACTGCCTGTGACCAGACCTGGGTGGCTCTGACCACCAGCACAAACTGGCCAAACTTCAGGAGAGTGAATCACCAGCAGCTGTGGTGGTTTCCAGACTTCTCAACCCATAAATGCCAAAGAGAAAGTAAAAGGTCAGTAGGAAACTCTGCTGGACCTGGAGGAGAGAAGAGCATGGTCTGCCCCCTTCCCCCAGGACGACAGAGGTGTTGGAGGCCTGGTGGCAGCAACTGTTGCCACATGGCTGCCTCCCGAGCTCCAGGCCTGCAGACTGTAGGGGGACCAAGCAACCATTCCATTCAGAGGGTAGTGGCTCTTGCTTCAACCTGCTTGGATCTGGGTTGCTATCTTGGGGTGTGTGGCCAGTGTGCCAGAACTTGGGGTATCTGTAGAGAGGGAGCCCGCCCCAGACCTTTGACAACATTTGTGAAAACCCCAGCAATTTGGGACACAGCTCTCCCACTCTGGAGGCAGAGTTCTACCATGGCAAAGAGCTCAAAAGTAAAGTAATTGGCTGGCAATACGAGCAAGCAGAGGAAGCACAATCAGACCACAGAATCCTTTTTTGGGGACAAAAAGGAACAAAATATGGAACGAGAAGAAGTCGATGAAGTCAAAACTCCTGCATCAAAAGCTTCCAAGAAAAATATGAACTAGTTACAGGCTATGGAGGAGTTCAAGAAGGATTTTGAAAAAAAAAAAGTAAGAGAAGTGGAGGAAAAATTGAGAAGAGAAATGAGAATGACACAAGAAAATCATGAAAAGTGAGCCAACAGCCTAACAGCCTGCTGAAGGAGACCCAAAAAAATATTGAAGAAAATAATACTGTAAAATATAGACTAACTCAAATGGCAAAAGAAGTCCAAAAAGCCAATGATGAGAAGAATGCCTTAGAAAGCTGAATTTGCCAGATGGAAAAGGAATTTCAAAAACTCACTGAAGAGAATAATTCCTTCAAAATTATATTAGAACAAATGGAAGCTAAAGACTTTATGAGAAATCAAGATACTATAAAACAGATCCAAACAAATGAAAAAAATAGAAGGTAAGCAAAATATCTCATTGGAAAAACCACTTACCTGGAAAATAGATCCAGGAAAGAGAATTTAAAAATTATTCAACTATCTGAAAGCTATGATAAAAAAAAAGAGCCTAGAAATCATCCTTCAAGAAATTCTCAAGGAAAATTGCCCTGATATTCTAGAACCAGAGGGCAAAATAGAAATTAAAATAATTCACCAATTGCCTCTTGAAAAAGATCCCAAAAAAGAAAACTCTTAGGAATTTCATAGCCAAATTCCAGAGTTCCCACATCAAGGAGAAAATATTACAAGCAGTCAGAAAGAAACAATTTGAATATTGTGGAAACACAATCAGGATAACTAACACAAGATTTAGCAGCTTCTACACCAAGGGATCAAAGGGCTTGGAGTATGATATTCTGGAGGTCAAAGGAGCTGGGTTTAAACCAAGAATTACCTATCCAGCAAAACTGAGTATCATGCTTTAGGGGAAAATATGGTCATTCAATGAAAGAGGACTTTCAAGTATTCTTTTTTTTTTTTTTAAAGCAATTGGGGTTAAGTAACTTGGCTCAAGGTTACACGGCTAGTCATTATTTGTGTGTGGGT
Source organism: Gymnobelideus leadbeateri (assembly GCA_011680675.1). NCBI lineage: Eukaryota > Metazoa > Chordata > Mammalia > Diprotodontia > Petauridae > Gymnobelideus > Gymnobelideus leadbeateri. The sequence goes on along the minus strand of WOXC01010129.1, from coordinate 589,772 downwards.
GCTCATTTTCTGAGGCCGGATTCGATCTCAGGTCATTCCAACTCCGAGGCTGGCGCTCTTACTCACTGCGCCACCTAGCCGCCCCTTTTAGGGCAATTGGAGTTAAGTAACTTGCCCAAGGTCATACGGCTAGGTTTTTGTTTGTGTGGGTTAAGTGTCTGAGGCCGGATCTGAACTCAGGTCCTTCTGACTCCAGGGCCGGCACTCTACTCACTGTGCCACCTAGCTGCCCCTGACTTTCAAGTATTCTTGATGAAAAAACCAGAGCTGAACAGAAAACTTGACTTTCAAATACAAGAAGCAAGAGAAGCTTGAGAAGGTAAACAGGAAAAATAAATCATAAAGAACTTACTAAAGTGGAACTATTTACATTCCTACATGGAAAAACTATAATTGTAACTCACGAGACTTTTTTCAGTATGAGGTTAGTTGAAGGGAATATATATGCACAGGGCACAGGATCAGCTGAACAGGAAGGGATGATATGTAAAAAATAAAATTAAGAGGTGAGAGAGGACTATAATGAGAGAAGGAGAAAAGGGGAGATAGAATAGGATAAATTATCTCACATAAAAGAGGCAAGAGAAAACTGTTACAGTGGAGGGGAAAAGCAGGAAGGTGAAAGGGAATGAGTCAACCTTATTCTCACCGAATTTGGCATAATATACACACTCATTTGGGTGTCTACCCTACAGGAAAATAGGGGGAAGTGGATAAGAGGGGGGAATGATAGAAGGGAGGGGTAGATTGGGGGAGAGGGTAATTAGAAGCACATACATTTGAAAACTGACAGGGTCAAAGTAGAAAATAAAATAAGTGGGGGGCAGGATAGGATAGAAGGAAATATAGTCTTTCACAATATAACTGCTATGGAAATGTTTTGCATTAACTACATATGTACAATCTGTATTGACTTGCTTATCTTCCCCATGGGGATTGGTGAGGAGGGAAGAGGGGAAAGAATCTGGAAATCAAAGTTTTAAAAACAAATGTTAAAATTTTTTTAAAATTAAAAATAAATTTTTAAAAAGTGTGTCTCTACTAGCACTAATCTCCTGTCTATACTTTCGATTGTCCTTCAGTGGTCCTTCGTATCTTGGTTTTCCGTGGTACCATTCAGGACCATGTCTTCTACAGTCTTGCTACACAAACTGATTCAGAAAATTGATTCTGGTCTATCAAAATATAATCAATTTCATTTGTTTTGTGATCAATTTGGAACTCACAGTGTCTGACACTTGCTGACTTTTCTTGAAAAAAGTATTTATGGGGGTGGCTAGGTGGTGCAGTGAATAGAGCACCGGCCCTGGAGTCAGGAGGACCTTGAGTTCAAATCCGGCCTCAGACACCTAACACTAGCCATGTGACCTTGGGCAAGTCACTTAACCTCAATTGCCCCTACAAAAAGAAAAAAAAGGGTATTTACGATACATAGGTAAGTCTTCAGCATAATCTACATGCCTTTAGGTTTCTTATTCTGGCACCATAATTTTCTAATTTCCAGGGGAGGAAATTTTTTTAATGCTCATGTCCGCATGGAATTATCAAGTATTAAAACATGCTGATTAGGGGACTCATTAAAGTTGGGCAGAATTCTTCTACCTCCTTATCCTTCACTGTCTTGTCACATAATATGCAATTATATTAATAGTGATTCTTTGGAAATGCTTGTTAGGAGAGCATGAGATAACCAAATGACCCATGAAATGAAGCTTCTTTTTACCTTTATATGAAGGATGAAATCAGTTTTAAATAATAATATTTTGTCCAATATTTATTTACAACTCTAAGGTGAGTCTCTGAGCTATTAGTTCATTTGGCAGCAATTTCCTATTCTATTTTGGTTTTATGATAAGAATGTGAAGAATTATATAATTTAGACCCTCCAAGTATTAAGTCCACTCACTGAGTCACTGGATAAGGTATATTACATTTAATGTTCCATATGTTCGCATATTACCTAAAAACTGGTTCTTTGCACCCTCTGCCACCATGGGAAGGAGACTAATTAAATAAGACTGAGGTTCATTTTGCATTTTTCTTTTTACTTGGGTTGCCATGAGCAAAGAATTCAATACCAGATGGCCAGCCTAATGGTGATGTATCATTCCATATTAAGCAAGACTGGTTGTTAAGAAATAGCCCAGAGGCAGCTAAGTAGAATAGCGAATAGAGCACAGGCCCTGGAGTCAGGAGGATCTGAGTTTAAATGTGGTCACAGACACCTGACACACTTACCTTGGGCAAGTCACTTAACCCCCATTGCCTTGCCTTTTCTCCAAAAAAAAAAAAAGCCTGTTGTTAACACTATTTGCAAAACCTTTCTATTGTGGTCTACCCAACTTGACAGTTTGCGCTACACTGGCATAGCCTTCAAGAATCTAAGGTCGGGGGCGGCTAGGTGGTGCAGTGAGTAGAGCGTCGGCCCTAGAGTCAGAAGGACCTGAGTTCGGATCTGGCCTCAGACACTTAACACACACAAACAAAAACCTAGCCGTGTGACCTTGGGCAAGTTACCTAACCCCAATTGCCCTCCAAAAAAACAAAAACAAAAAAAACCAAAACAAAACCCAACAACAATAATCTAATGTCACCTCTATACCACAATGAGGTATTAAGGTAGGAATCATAGATCTTTGGAACCATTAAATCCAAAACCTGGCCTTTTACAGATGAGGAGACAATCCCAGGGATTTTAGGTGGAGTACCAAAGGGAATAAGAGCGTAAATATTGATTTGTTCACCAAATCCCAATATATTGGGATGAGAGGTTGATAAATTCTAAAGAGAAATTTAGGGTTGGGGGGGAGGTAGTGAGGTGCCTTTATTTACATAGTAGATAAGAAACTTGTGAAACTTGTTACTCCAGTAGTACAGACTGAAATTTAAACAGGTTCAACTTAACTGATAGCTTTTTAAGCAGGTCTCAGCTCTTTCCTGCCTCCGGTAAAATTTGAGGATCAGCAAATATGCAGGTAACTAAGCCAAATTTATAAAAATTAAAGTCATTCACTCACTAACAAGTGGTTAAAGTATATATGAGCAGATAATTTTTAGAAGAAAGCAAAGCTATCAATACTACAAACCACTACTGATTAGAGAAATATAAATTAAAACTCTGAGATACCACTTCACACCTATGAGACTGCCTAACATGACAAAAAGGAAAATGGCAAATGCTGGAGAGGGTATGGAAAAACTGGGACACTAACGCACTGCTGGTGGAATTGTGAACTGGTCCAACCATTCTGGAGAGCAATCTGGAACTACACGCAAAGGGCTATAAAATTATACATCCTCTTTGACCCAGAAATATTATACTTTTTTTTTTGGTGCTACTCATCCAATGCTCAGCTCTTTAACTTTTTTCCCCAATAAGCTTATACATTTTTTGAAGGCTAGATCTGATACTACCTCCACAGAACCTGGCCCAGAGCCTTATACATAGTAGGTACTCAAGAAGGATCAGCTGATTAGAGAGGACAATTTCTTCTTAAGCTGTCACTAATACTAAGCACTCCCTTCTGTTCACACAGGGCCCAGATATCAGATGTTTGTTGAGAAGCCCTGAGAGCCTGCCCAGGGTAAGAGAGCCTATAGTTGCCAGTGTAGAATGATTTTTGACATCTTTTTCTACAGTTACTATCTTAACAAAAGTTACTATGTCAAAGTCTCCACTAGGAAAAAATTAGGTAAGATAGTATCAAAAGTCCCTGAAGACTTGACAAAATCTGGTAGGTACCGTGGACCAAATACTATCTCCCTATTAATCTGCAAAGAGACTATTTAGCTGCCTTAGATGAATTCAAGTCACCTAAACCAGATGACCTACATCTTTGGGCACTAATGAAGAAGTGGCATACATAAATGCTGAGCTACTGTCAATGATACCTGAAAAGATTCTGAAAAGAGAAAAGGAGAGGTATCATAGAACTTCAGAATGGTAAATGTCCTCATTTTCATAAAAGGGAAGAGAATGGATCCTGTGCACTATAGGCCGGTGAGCTTAACTTCAATGCCTGGTAAAATTCTAGAACATACTACTAGGAGGGATAGTTAGTGAACATCTAGAAAAGGAAGGTGTGGTCAAGCCTTCAAGAATCTAAGGCTAGTAAATTTCACCAGGAATAGGCTGCTGGAGTAACTTATTTTTTTGAAAGGGTTAGTTACTACAGTGGTAGATCTGGGAAATGCTATATGGTAGTGTCCCTGGATTTTAGCAAAGCATATGACAAAGTCTCTAATCCTACTCTTGTGAAAAAGATAGGTGAAGACTAGATGGCAGAACAATTTGGTGAACTGAAATTGATTCAATGGCCAAATCCACAAGTAGTCAGGAATGGTTCCCTGTCAATTTGGAAGGCAATCAACAATGGGACATAATTTAGGTTTGTGCTATTTAACATTGTTATCAATACTTTTAGGTAAATGTGTGCTTATCAAATTTTTGGATGGCACAAAAGTGTAAGAGAAAGTTAACACACTGAATGACACGCAGGATTCAAAAAGACCTAGATAGCCCATTACTCCTGGTTGAATCAATTTAGATGAAACAGAACAAAGACAAATGTCAAGCTGAAAAACTCCACAAGTACTTTATAACATGGAGAGACAATTTAGGTGTCAATTTAGCTGGAAAAAATTTGAGGAGTTTACCAAGCTCAATATTGAGTCAACGTGATGTAGCAGCCACGAGAGCTAATGCAAGTTAAGGTGATGTTAAGATGGCAAAGAATTGGAAATTAAGGGGATGCCCATCAATTGGGGAATGGCTAAACAAGTTATGGTATGTGAATGTAATGGAATACTATTGCACCATAAGAAACGAAGAGCAGATGGACTTCATATTCACCTGGAGAGGCTTATACCGACTGATACTGAGTGAGAAGAGCAGAACCAGGAAAAATTTGTACACAATTACAGATATAACATGTGTGACAACCAACTTTGATAGACTGGACTCTTCTCAGCAATGCAGGGCTATAAATAAACTCCAAAAGATTCATGATGGAGAGAGATGTCTACATTCAAAGAACTAGAAAGAACAGAGTTTGAATGCAGATTGAAGCAAATTACCTGCTCTCTTTCTTTTTCTTGTTTGGTTTTGTTTCCTTTTCCCCATTGTTCATTCCACCCAATACAATCCTTTTTGATAACCTGAGTAATGGCTAATGTGAAAGTATCTGCAGATCCTATACCTGAATGTATGCCACCATGGGGGAAGAGGAGAGGAAGAAAATTTGAAACTCAAAGAAATGGGGAACTGAATCTTGTAAACTAAAAGTAAACAAACAAATTAATAAAGACACACACACATACACAAAGAAAGTGATGTTAAGAGATATGTCCAGGAATAAGGACATGATAGTCCTACTGCACTCTCTGCTGCTCGTGCTACAAAACACATCAGAGTTCATTCAGTTCAGTAAGCCACATTTTAGGAATGATACTGACAAATTGAAGGGCATCCAGAGCAGGACAACCAGGATGTAAAGGACTTCCAGTTCATGCCATGTGAGAATTAGTTCGAGAAATTTGGGATGTTTAACCTAGAGAAGAAAGGGACATAATAGCTTTCAGTATTTGAAGGACTGGCCCACAGAAGAGGTATTGGACTTGATTTGCCTGGCTCCAGAGATCAAAACTAAGAATAAGTAGAAGCCACAAAAAAAAAAAAATTAAGTTTAACTTAAGAAAAAAACTTCCCAAACAATCAGAGCTATTCAAAAGTAGAAAATACTTCCCTGGGAAGTGGATATTCCAAGTTTTCATGCAAAGGCTAGATGGTCAGGTATTCTGCAAAAGGGATTCTAGGTCATAATCAGGTTGGCCTAGGCAGCATCTGAATTCCTTTTCAATTCTGAGACCCTTAAGCAGTATTTGTCCTTTCCTCTTGTCACTTTCCATTTTCTGTCTGGTGAATGTTCTCTAAGATAGATCTCAAGCCTTAGAGATAAAGTTCCATACACAAAGGTAAACATATACTCACTTGACATTTCTATCTAGATACCCCTATCAGCACTCCAAACATCTAAAACTGTACCCATCACTTTTCCCACCAAAACCAGGGCTCCCTTTCCTATTCTGTCAGTTCATCTTCTCCCAATCATTCCCTCTCAAAACATGGGATCATGCTTAACTCTGGCCTCTCACATCCAGTCAGTTATCAAATCCTGATTTCTCCCTTATATTAACTCACAGCCATTCTGATTTTTCCATTCCTTTTGCTATCACCCTAGGCTAGGCCCTCATTAGTTTATATCTAGACCAAATTTTAGTGAACTTGAATCATATGTGCTTTTAACTTACCACATTCAACTACAGGAGAGACAAAGAAACCAAAACAATGAACACTTTAAGTAGTTCTAGGGATTCCACCCTATTAATTCACTTAATGAAGGGGGGTCCTGGTGGAAGCATGAGATGAGAGATGTTCCCATATGCCTCTCAGTATGAACATCTTGCCACACTGATTGTGATTCTAGATTTTCCTTTTCACCATAACCACAGCACAGTCATTCGGCTGTGGATGGTAAAGCTAATAAAAGGACCAGTCTTAGTAGCTGTTTCTAGGATTCCTGGTCTACCAGATGGCTCCTGCTGTGTTACCTTGAACTTTACTGTTTCCTCTCTTGTCTCATGGTGAAACAGTAAGAGAAATGTGATGATGTACCACACACCCCTTTGGTAGTCTGATAAAGCCCATGAATCCCTTCTCAGAATGTGTTTAAATAAAATAGGATTGCAAAGGAAACCAATTATACTGAAATACAGTTATCTTAAAGGTTCACATGCTGCCAGTTAAGAATCTCTGTGTATCAAGTACTTTAAAAATTATTTTCCCCTAAATCAACAGTTCTCCTGTTAGATAAATGTTCCCTGTTTTTATTTCCTTCTATTTGAGTAGATATAGGTTCCAACACACTCTTAATGAATAGCTTAGTTGGGCAAAAAGAAAAATAAAATCTATATTCAATTAATTCCATAGCAACCATCTCAGAGCCATCTGTGTCAGGACACAGACTGCCTTCTTTTATAGAAACTCTTTTCCAGTTATAACTGCTTACAGATACTGTGCTATGTATTTCATGAGTGATACAAGAGATTTTTAAGGATAACCTTAATTAAAATGATCATCTAAAAATGCTGACTTCAGAGCCTTATATCAATTATGAACAACACCACTGTATTCCAATAGTTTCTTCATTTGTCTGCCTGCCTCCAGTCTCTCTCTATTCCAATTCATCCTAAAATCAGGTCCTTATGTGCCTACCTCTTTAATTTTATCTCCAACTCTTTCCTGTTTATGCCATGTTTGACATGGAATGAAGGATTCTTACACATCTTTGGATCTCTAGTAGTTAGCGTTGTGTCTTGTACATAACAGACACTCAAATAATCTGTTGATAGTGACAAGGATTCTATTGTGACTATGGGGCCAGAGTGGCTACAATCCCTTCTCTGGGGGCTTTTAGCATTCATAAATTCGTAAGACTCAGAACTGGATTCCTAGTGAATTTGGCTCCCTTCAGCATTACAGATCTTCCTATGATTAGCACTGCTCACCCTCTTCCCGGCCCCAAAGTGAGATGAAAGGTAAAGCATCTCTTTATCACAGAAAGACAGACACAAAGACTGACCTGACCTGGGAGTCAAGACACATGGGTTTAAGTTCTGGCTTTACCACTACTTATTGTGCAATCCCTCTCTCCCCTCTTTGCAAAAGTGGTGGATTATGGAATACTCTGTATATTGTTAGTCACAGTTACTAATCTAAAGTAGGTTTGTTCAGAGATGATCCAGTCTGAACCCAAAGAGATAAAAAGGAGAGAAGGGAAAGGGCAGATTTCATTGGAAAAAGTACAAAGAACTGTCTTGCCTTTAAGGACCATATGATCTAAATGGGGATAAAACACAAAATAAAAAGATAACTTTAGAGGGCAAGGTATAAGTACCAAATGAACAGTTCAGATAACAAATACCTATAAAGTTCATTGGAAGGAAAGAGATCTCTGTGGGTTGGGGGCAGAAAATATATCATAAAGAAATGGGATTTGAACTGGGTCTAAAAGGACCACAGAGGATCTGGATAGCCACAGATGAGAGGAAAGGAGAAAGGAATAATATGATAAAAGGCACAGAGCCAATAAAGTACAAAGTATACATGATGGAAAGTTTGGCTAAAGCAAAGGTTAGATGAGGGAGTAGTGGGAGGAAAGGCCAGAAAGGTAAGTTAAGGCAATGGTCAGACTAAGATATTTTTGGACTTCTATCTTGAAGACAATGGGAACCACTGGAGTAACAATGATAAGAGTTAGGTTAAAATCACAGAACATCAGAGCTAATTGGGATTTTAGAGATAATCTAGTCCATTTTTCTTGTATTATAGATAAGTGTCCTGAAGCCCAGAGAGATTAAGTGACTTACCTGAGATTAAAGAATCAGAGAGCACCGTGCCTGATAAATTGACATAGGCAGACTACAGCCTGGGAGACATGGCTGGGGCAAGCCTAAATTTGTTCCAAACCACAAAAATGACAATTCTTAGCTGAGGATAGAGGTGAAAATTGAGTTCAGTTTTAGGCTGAATGGATATTGTTGGTAATGGAAAAAGAAAGCAAGGAGAAAAGTGAACTTTAACCATTAAGACATTCAGCCAGCTTAATCACTGGTGAAAAGTCACCTCCATTACTCATCTCTCTCTTAATTTCTGTCCAGTGACGCAAGAAACAATGTGTCAGCAAATGTCTCCCAAGGATTTCCCCAGCTTTCCTTGTAAAATCCTAAACTGAGGAGAGTGTGGTTTTACAGACTTTACCCAAATCATGCCTTATGACATCTCTCTTCTGCCCTTTAATCCACATAGTACTTTGTACTACCTCTGTCACCTACCACATTTTGCCTCATAACTCCGATTGTTTGTATATTTATTTAGTCTCAACTCTTTCAAATAGATAATCTTCAAGTACCTGAGGGATTGTCTGGTGATAGAGGAATTAAGCCTATTCTGTTTAGCTCCAGAAAGTATAACTAGGAGCTATAGCTGGAAGTTGCAAAGAGGCAAAATTTGGCTTGATATGATAAAGAACTTCCTAACAATTAAAGCTATACAAAAAGGGAGGTGATAGGTCCCTTTCTCTTATTGGAGGTCTTTAAACAAAGCCTGTGGTGGCCTCTTATTGGGGGTATTGTAGTAGTGATTTATTTTCCCACGTAGGCAGCCTGGTGACACTGGGTATGAGGTCAAGAAGACATGATTGGTGAGGCTAAGCTGGAAGAGCAGAGGCAGCAACCCAGATGAACTCTCCCAACATTCCCCTCCAAACCACTTTTAAAATAGCACTTAAAAGTGAATTCTGGAGTGGCAGAGCCAATAAAAGGTCAAGATTAGACATTTTTTCTAATCCAAGATAACTTAAGAGGTTGGCAAGAGAGGTCTGTGTGTGTGAGCTTAGAGTGCATATGGAAACCACAACCAGCAGCAAACCTTGAAGGTGGCTACAAGAGCAGTAGCTTTGGGAGCTCTCAACAGAGAGACAGTAGAGGGACTGGACAACTGGTCAGAAAGATGTTTCAGGGGACCCTTTGCTGACACTGAATGCAGCTGCCACTGACTGACAACACTCTTGCTCACATAAGTAGTCCTGGGTTGCAGTTCAAGGCAGAGAGGAGTGTTTATGGTCACTAATGAGGGAGAAGGGATCCTGGCCACAGTTCCAAGACAGAAAGAAGCACTACTGCTTATTCCTACAGGAGAGCAGGAGATCTGGCCACAGTTCCAGGGCCAAGAGGAACACAGGGCTTGTGGCTACAGGGGGGTAAGGATAAAGGCAAGAGCAGAATGACCATGCTCCTCCTTGGATCATACCACCTGGGAAGCACTGAAAATTTATAGATCCCCAGAACTAGCTCTGAAAACAAGTAGAGTGAAAAAATCTAAGCTTGGAAAAGTACCTTCCCACTCCTAGGTGAGCAGAGCCCAACTTCAACATTAAGTTCAAAGTCAAGAAAGAGGTTGGAACAACAAGGGAAAAAAAAAAAAAAAAAACAAAAAAAGGACCTGATAGGTGGAGCAGTGAGTAGAGCGCCGGCCCTGGAGTCAGAAGGACCTAAGTTCGGATCTGGCCTCAGACACTTAATGCACACACAAACAAAAACCTAGCCGTGTGACCTTGGGCAAGTTACTTAACCCCAATTGCCCTCAAAAAAAAAAAAAAAAGCAAAAAAAAAAAAAGGACCTGCTAATAAAAAGCTACCATGGTAACAGGGAAGACCAAGACACAAACTTAGAAGAAGACAACAATGTGAAAACAGCTTACAAGAAAAGCCTCAAAGGAAAAAAAATGCAAATTGGACACAATTTCAACAAGAATTCCTGGAAGAACTAAAGAAAATGATAAGAGTGGTAGAGGTAAAACTAGAAAAAGAAATGTATGATGCAAGAAAATTATGAAAAAAGGATTAACAGTTTGGTGAAAGAGGTGCAAAAAATATTGAAGAAAATAACACCTTAAAAACCAGGATTGACCAAATAGAAAAAGAAGTACAAAATCTTACACAAGAAAAGAATTCCTCAAAAATTAGAATTCAACACATGGAAGCTAAATACTCCATCAGACATCAAGAAACAATAAAAACAAGTCAGAAGAAAGAAAAAAAATAGAAGAAAATATGAAATATCTCATCTGAAAAACGACTGAGGGGGAGGAGTCAAGATGGCAGGGTCAAGGCAGGAGCTTGCTTGAGCTCCCACTCCAACAACCTCCAAAACCTGTAAAAAATGACTAAAATTTTAGAGCTACAGAACCCACAAAGTGACAGAGAAAAACAAATCTCCTGCTGAAGGCAGCCTTGCAGGCCAACAGGAAGGGTCTATCACACTGAACTGGGAGCCTAGTGGAGGCCCGCCTGAACTGCCTGTGACCAGACCTGGGTGGCCCTGACCAGCAGCACAAACCGGCCAGAAGAGACTTCAGGAGAGTGAATCACCAGCAGCTGGGTGGTTTCCAGACTTCTCAACCCACAAATGCCAAAGAGAAAGTAAAAGGTCAGTGGGGAACTCTGTTGGAACTGAGTAAGAGAAGAGTGCAGTTCAGCCCCTGTCCCTGAGGCAGCTGTGGCTGCAATTGCTGTTGCTGCAGCTGTTTCCAGTTCCATGCCTACCGACTTTAGAGGGACCAAGTGGCCAACCAGAGGGCATTTTTGCAGGATTCTCTTGCCTTGTCCCACTTGGATCTGGGTCACAATCTTGGGTGGCAGTCCTAGGGTGAGGAGTGCTAGCGTGCCAGAGCTTGTTGAGACTGTGGAGAGGCAGTCATCCTCATAGTTCTGAGGCATGTGCCTGGAAAAAGCTCTGAAAAACAGCTGTACAAAATCCCAGAAATTTGGGACACAGCACTTTCTACTCTGGAAGCAAAGTTCTACTGTGGCAAAGAGCTCAAAAGTCCAAGTAATTGGTGGGCAAGATGAGCAAGCAGAGGAAGCACAATCATAGAATAGAATCTTTTTGGAGGGACATAGAGGATCAAAATATAGAACCAGCAGAAGACAACAAAGTCAAAACTCCTACATCAAAAGCCTCCACAAAAAATATTAACTGGTTGCAGGCATGGAGGAGCTCAAGAAGGATTTTGAAAATCAAGTAAGAGAAGTAGAGGAAAAATTGGGAAGAAAAATGAGAATGAGGCAAAAAAATAATGAGAAACAAGTCAACAGCCTGACGAAAGAAAATAACACCTTAAAAAATAGACTAACTGAAAAGGCAAAAGAGGTCCAAAAAGCCAATGAGCATAAGAACGCCTTAAAAAACAGAACTGGCCAGATGGAAAAGGAATTTCAAAGACTCACTGGAGAAAATAATTCCTTTAAAATTAGATTGGAACAAATGGAAGCTATTGACTTTATGAGAAATCAAGATGCTATAAAACAAATCCAAATAAATGAAAAAATAGAAGGCAATGTAAAATATCTCACTGGAAAAACCACTGACCTGGAAAATAGATCCAGGAGAGATAATTTAAAAATTACTCCACTACCTAAAAGCCATGATCAAAAAAAGAGCCTAGACATCATCTTTCAAGAAATTTTCAAGGAACACTGCCTGATATTCTAGGACCAGAAGGCAAAATAGAAATTGAAAGAATTCACCGATCACCCAAAAAAAAGAAAAATGACTAACATGGAAAATAGATCAAGGAGAGATAATTTTAAAATGCTGGACTACCTGAAAATCATGATCAAAGAAAGGCCTAGACACCATACTTTAAGAAATTATAAAGGAAAAATGCCTCAATATCTTAGATAAAGAAGGTAAAATAGAAATTGGAAGAATTCACCAATCACTTCCTGAAAGAAATCCCAAAATGAAAATTCTCAGTTTTATTTTAGCCAAATTTCAGAGCTTCCAAGTCAAGGAGAAAATACTGAAAACAGCCAGAAACAACTGAAATTTCACATAGCCACAATCAAGATTGAACAAGATTGAACAGATTCCACATTAAAGACTGGGTGGGGGTGGAAGCTAGGAATATGATATTCTGGAAGGCAAAGGATAACAATCAAGAATTATCTACCTGGAAAAACAGTGTAATTCCTCAGAGGAAAAGATGGGTATTTAATGAAAATGTATTTTTAAGTATTCCTCATGGAAAGAGTAGAGCTGAACAGAAAAAGCTGACATTCAAATACAAGACTCAAAATATGCATAAAAAAATAAACATGAAAGAGAAATAATAAGGGACACAACCCATACTGACAAAGAGCACAAGTGTGAGCCAATTATATTGGGAAGATTAAAAAAAAAAACCCTAAGGGGTGTGAAAGAGGGATGCACTGGGGGAAGGGAGGGGAAGAAGGGGGGGGAAACTGTCTCACAGAAAAGAGGTGTGCAAGGAAGAGTGTTTACAGGAAGGAAAAATGGGGGAGGGGAGTTTGTGGACAACTCCTGAACTTCACTCTTATCAGAATTGGATCACAGAAGGAAAAAAAAAAATATATATATATATATATATATTCACAATACACTCAGGTGGATATAGAAATCTATCTTACCCAAAAGGGAAGTAGGAAAGGAAGGGGATAAGAGAAAGGGAAAGGAGGGGCAATGGTCATAAGAAAAACAGACTTTGGAAGAGGGACAGGGTAAAAAAAAGAAGATAACAGGAGAAAACAGGATACAGGGAAATACACAGTGATCATAACTGTAAAGGTAAATGGGATAAACTCACTCATAAAACAGAAGCAGACAGCAGAATACATTAGAAACCAAAATCCAACAATATGTTATTTACAAAAAACATAACTTGAAACGGAAATACATACCCAGGGGTTAAAAAAAAGGGGAGGGTGGGGGGCTGGAACAAAATCTATTTAAAAAAAAAGTAGGGGTAGCAATCATGATCCCAGACAAAGCAAAAGCAAAAATAAAACTTTATTAAGAATACCTCTGAGTTGAATAAGTCATTTTGACTATTATAAATACCCAAGTTAACCATGAAGAACATATGAAGATGCTACCAGAATCCAGAGAAAGAACTGATAAAATATGTATAGAATGATTTTACACGTATATACATATTTGTGTCTAATAGTGTGGAGTCTAGGGTGTGGAGGGGAGAAAAAATTTACATGATAACTATTATATATTTAAAAGGAATAGCAAGTTACACATAATAGATTTGCAGTTTCTTGTGCAATTATCTTTTTTCTATTACACTGTTACAGAAATGCTCATTTTATTCCATAAATTAAAAATAATTTTTAAAAAAAGAATTAAAAGGGATAATTAAAGAAACTACATTTGGCTAAATGGTACCATAGACAATGAATATCAAATAATCTTCCAGCAAGTTTCTCTGATAAAGGCCTCATTTCTCAAATATATACAGAAACTGAATCAAATTTTTTTTAACCTTAGTGAATTCTTCCCCCCCCCCCAATTACATGTAAAGATATTTTCAACATTCATTTTTGTAAAATTTTGAGTTTCAAATTTTCTTCCTTTCCTCCCCCAAGACAGCAAGCAATCTGATATAGGTTATACATGTACAATCATTGTGGATCCTCTATGTCCCCCCCAAAAGATTCTATAGTCTGATTGTGCTTGCTGTGTTTGCTCATCTTGTCCACCAATTACTTGACTTTTGTACATGATAAACATATTTCCACATTAGTCATGTTGTAAAAAAAGAATCAGAGCAAAAGGGGAAAACCACAAGAAAAAAACAAAAAAATGACAACAGTATGCTTAGATCCACATTCAGATGAATCAAATTTATTAATATTTTTTTTAAAAGGGTCATTCCCCAAATGACAAATGGTCAAAGACTATATGAACAAGTAGCTTTCAGAAGAAGAAATCAGAGCAAGCGACTGATAATCACATTAAGAATAGCCAATGGTCTCCTGGGGCGGCTAGGTGGAGCAGTGAGTAGAATGTTGGCCCTGGAGTCAGAAGGACCTGAGTTCAGATCTAGCCTCAGACACTTAACGCACACAAACAAAAACCTAGCCATGTGACCTTGGGCAATTTACTTAACCCCAATTGCCCTCCAAAAAGCAAAAAAAAAAAAAAAAAAAAGAATAGCCAATGGTCACATGAAAAAACTCTCTGACTTACTTTTGATTAGAGAAATGCAAATTAAAACAACTCTGAGGTATCACCTCACCTCAGATTGGCTAACGTGAGAAAAAACCCAAACAAACCAAAACATGCTGGTGGGGAACATGGAAAAATAGGGGCACTAATGAACTGCTGGTGAAGTTGTGAACTCATCCAACCATTCTGGAATACAATTTGAGACTATACCCAAAGAGCTATAAAAATGTGCATAGCCTTTGACCTAGCAATATCACTACTATAGGTCTGTATCCCAAAGAGATCAGAGAAAAAGAAATCAGACCTATGCATGCAAATACAATTACAGAAGCTCTTTTTGGGGTGACAAAAAACTGGAAATTAAGAGGATGCACATCAGTTGTGGAAAGGCTGAACAAATTCTGGTATATGACTGAGATGGAATACTACTGTGCTACATAAGAAATGATGAGCAGAATTGTTTCAGAAAGATCTGGGAAGACCTATAAGAACTGATACAGAGTGATGTGAGCAGAACTAAGAGATCACTGTAAAAAGTTAACAGCAATATTGTAAAGATGTTCAACTGTCAAAGACATAGCTACTCTGACAATATACTGAATCAAGATATTATTAAGGGCTCACAATGAAATCCACCTAGCGAGAGAACTGATGAACTCCATAAAAACTGAAGCTTAATTTTTTCACTTTCTTGCTTTTGTATGTGTGTAACATAGCTACTATAGAAACATGCTTTACATGATTTCATGCATATATCATACCACTTACCTTCTCAATGATTGGGGAGGGGTTGGAAGGAGAGAATTTGGAACACAAAATTTCTTAAACGCTACAAAATAATATGTTAAAAAAAATTTTAAAGACATGAGTTTAAATGCAACCCCAGATACATCTATAACCCTGGAAAAGTCACTTAACCCATCTGCCTCAGTTTCCTTTACTGTTAAATTGGGTAATAAATTTATATACAAATAAACCTACTTCCCATGGTTGTAAGGATCAAAGGAGATGCATGTAAAGTGTTTATCACAGTGCCTGGTATAGAACAGATGCTTAATAAACACTTACTCTCTTCCATTCCCTTTCCCCTACTTCAGGAATGGGTTGGATTAGATGGCTGCTGAACTCTGTGATTCTTGAAGTCAGGCACTATATTTTTATTCATATTTCTATTTCTTTTTTATATGTATATTTTATTTATATTTATATATTATTACATATTTATATTTATATATAATTATATATTTACATTATTTATATTTTTATCAAATGCTTTATTAACTTCTAGTTTACATCATTCATTTCCACAAGATTTTGAGTTACAAATTTTCTCCCTATTTTTCCCCTACCCACCACCCCAAAATAGCGATCCCACTGGATATCCCCTCCTCCAATCTGCTCTCTCCCATATCTTCTCCCATATCCCCTACAACTTTCCAGTAGGGCACGGTGGATCTCTATGTCCCATATATATAAAACATTTGATTTTAAAACTTTGAATTCCAGATTCATTCCCTTCCTCCCTCCTTACCCACCCTTACAAGGAAGATAAGCAATTCAATAGAGGTTGTACATGTGTAGCTATGCAAAACATTTCCATAGTAGATATACTGTAAAAGACTGACTATACTTCCGTCCCTCCTATCCCACCTCCCACTTGTTCTATTCTCTACTTTGATCCTGTCCCTTTTCAAAAGAGGGTGCTTCCAACTTCCCTCTCTCCCTGCCTGCCCTCCCTTCCATCATCCCCCTTCTCATCCCCTTTGCCACTACTCTCCTGTAGGGTGAGATATACTATTTAGTGTGTATGTCATTCCCTCCCTAAGCCAAATTCAATAAGAATAAGGTTGACCCCATTCTCTTTTGACTTCCTGTTCTTCCCCTCCATTGTAACCATTTTTCCTTGCCTCTTCTATATGAGATAGTTTACCCCATTCTGTCTCTCCCCATCTCCTGTCATTATATTCCTCTCTCACCTCTTAATTTCACCTTTTAAGTATCATCCCTTCCCATTCATCTGGTCCTGTGCTCTCTATCTATGTATACCTGTACACATATATATACATTCACATATGTATTCATACATCCATATAACCTCCTATATAGACATATATGTATGTTATGTATATATGTATATATACATACACACACATTTCTATTCCCTTCAATTATTCTCACACTGAGAAAAGTTCCATAAGTTACAATTATTATTTTTCCATGGAGGAATGTAAATAGTTCAACTTTGATTAAGTTCATTATGATTTCTTTTCCCTTTTTTACCTTCTCATGCTTCTCTTGCATCTTGTATTTGAATGTCAAATTTTCTATTCAACTCTGTTTTTTTTTCATCAAGAATGCTTGAAAGTCCTCTATTCCACTGAATGACCATATTTTCCCCTGAAACATGATACTCAATTTTGCTGGGTAGGTGATTCTTGGTTTTAATTCCAGCTCCTTTGACCTCTGAATATCATATTCCAGGCCCTTCAATCCCCCAGTGTAGAAGCTGCCAGATTCTGTGTTATCCTGATTGTGTTCCCACAGTATTCAAATTGTTTCTTTCTGCCTGCTTGTAATATTTTCTCCTTCATCTGGGAATTTCAGAAGCTGGCTATAATATTCCTAGGAGTTTTCTTTTGGGGATCGTTTTCAGGAGGTGATTGGTGGATGCTTTCAACCTCTATTTTGCCCTCTAGTTCTAAAACATCAGGGCAATTTTCCTTGAGAACTTCTTTTTTTTTTTAAATAATAGTATTTATATATATTTGAAACATTTAATTTTAAAATTTTGAATTTCAAATCCATTCACTTCCTCCCTTGTCACCCACTCTCTCTGGGAAGATAAGCAATTCAGTATGTGTTGTACATGTACAGCTATGCAAAACATTACCATAGTAGATATATTGTAAAAGACTGCTTCTATTTCCCTCCCACCCATCCCACCCCCAACCTGGTCCATTCCCTACTTTGATCCTGCCCCTCTTCAAAAGTGGGTACTTCCAACCTCCCCTCCCCCCAGAGTGCCCTCCCCTCCATCATCCCCCCTCTCATCCCCCTTCCCCCTACTCTCCTGCAGGGTGAAATATTACATTTAGTATGTATGTCATTCTCTCCCTGAACCAAATTCAATGAGAATATGGTTTTGCCTTTTTGCCTTCCTGTTCTTCCCCTCCCCTGCAACCACTTCCCCTTGCCGCTTCTACATGAGATAGTTTACCCTACCCTGTCTCTCCCCATGTCCTCTTGCTACTTTCCTCTCTCACCTCTTAACTTCACCCCTTAAGTATCATCCCTTCCCACCAAATTCAACCTGTGCCCTCTATCCATGTATACCTGTAAACATATATACACATATTCATATATGTATTCATATATCCATATACCCTTCTTCAATTATTTTCATAATGAGGAAGGTTTCATCAGTCACAGTTATTGTTTTTCCATATAGGAATGTAAATAGTTCAACTTTGATAAGTTCATTTTGATTTCTTTTCCCTGATTACCTTCTCAAGCATCTCTTGCTTCTTGTGTCTGAATGTCAAACTTTCTATTTGACCCTGGTTTTTTCCTCAAGAATGCTTGAAAGTCCTCTATTCCACTGAATGACCATATTTTCCCCTAAAACAAAATACTCAGTTTTGCTGGGTAGGTGATTCTTGGTTTCAATACCAGCTCTTTTGATCTCTGGAATATCATATTCCATGCCCTTCCATCCCTCAGTGTAGAAGCTGCCAGGTCCTGGGCTATTCTGATTGTGTTTCCACAACATTGAAATTGCTTCTTCCTGGCTGCTTGTAGTATTTTCTCCTAGATCTGGGAATTCTGGAACCTGGCTGTAATATTCCTAGGAGTTTTCTTTTTGGGATCTTTTTCAGGAGGTGATCTCTGGATTCTTTCAACCTCTATTTTGCCCTCTGGGTCTAAAACATCAGAGCAATTTTCCTTGAGAATTTCTTGAAGGGTGATTTCTAGGTTCTTTCTTTGATCATGGCTTTCAGGTAGTCCAATAATTTTTAAATTATCTCTCCTGGATCTATTTTCCAGGTCAGTGGTTTTTCCCATGAGGTATTTCACACTGCCTTCTATTCTTTCATTTGTTTGGATCTGTTTAACAGCATCTTGATTTCTCATAAAGTCATTACCTTCCATTTGCTCCAGTCTAACTCTGAAGGAATGAATCTCCTCAGTGAGCTTTTGAGATTCTTTTTCCATCTGGCAAATTTGGCTTTTTAAGGCATTCTTCTCCTCATTGTCCTTTTGGGCCTCCTTTGCCATTTGAGTTAGTCTATTTTTTAAAGGTGTTATTTTCCTCAGTCAGGCTGTTGACTCTCATTTCATACTTTTCCTGCATCCTTCTCATTTCTCTTCCCAATTTTTCCTCTACTTCTCTTATCTGCCTCTTAAAGTCCTCTATGGCCTGTAACCAGCCCGTATTTTCATTTGGGGCTTTTGGTGCAAGAGTTCTGACCTCACAGTCCTCCTCCTGTTCTATGCTTCCATCCTCTTTGCCCCCAAAATAGGAGTCTAATGTTGCATTTTTCTGTTTATTTTGTTTCCTCTGCCTCAGCATGTTGCCACTTAATTACTTGACTTCTGGACTTGTTGTCACAGTAGGAGTCTTGTCACCAGACAGGGGAGCTTCCGTCCCAACTTCCAGAGGTATTAGTTGGGTGGCCTCTGTGAAGCCTCCACATGCTCTGGCAAACTGGATACCCACCCCATGACCTCTCCCCCAGTCTGCAATCCAGATCCAGGGAGGTTAAAGCAAGAGTGATTACCCCCCAAGACTGATTGCTGGATCTCCCTACAGTTCACAGGTCAGGAGCTGAAGCTGCCACTGAAGCTGCAAAATGGCTTTTGTGCTGTGGCTCCTCAGCCACTTCTTGTCCCCAGGGGAAGAAGCCTGACACGTTCCCCCAAATAGTAGTCCCAAAGTCCATAGGGCACTAACCTCTCACTTTGTCCCAGGCATATCTGTGTTGATAATTCTGGAATTACCACAGTTGCTGGTGTTCTGGGTTCCTCCAGCTGGCTGCTGTCCTGGCCCTGGGGCTAAAACTGTCACTCAGGAGGGCCTGGGCTCAGCTCCCAGAGCACAGCGCTGGCCACTCCCTGCAGAGCTGCTGGGCTGTCCTCAGTGGGAGGTTAGCTTCTCTGTGTTGTTCTGTGGGTGCTGGAGCTTCAGAAGTTGTTCAGAGTCCACCTTTTACATTGTTTGGAAGTGGTGTGGGGGAGAGCACCTTGGAAGTGCTGTGTCTACTCCACCATCCTGGCTCCGCCCCACATTTGTTGAGAATTTCTTGAAGGATAATTTCTAGGTTCTTTTTTTGATGTGGCTTTCAGGTAGTCCAATAATTTTTAAATTATCTCTCCTGGATCTATTTTCTAGGTCAGTGGTTTTTCCTATGAGTTATTTCAAATTGCCTTCTATTTTTTCATTTGTTTGGATCTGTTTAATAGTATCTTGATTTAACATGAAGTCACCAGCTTCCATTTGCTCCAATCTAATTCTGAAGGAATGATTCTCTTCAGTGAACTTTTGAGATTCTTTCTCCATCTGGAAAATTCGGCTTTTTAAGGCATTCTTCTCCTCATTGCCTTTTTGAGTCTCTTTTGCCATCTGAGTTAGTCTATTTTTCAAGGTGTTATTTTCTTCAGTCAGGTTGTTGACTCTCATTTCATAATTTTCTTGCATCATTCTCATTTCTCTTCCCAATTTTTTCCTCCACTTCTCTTATTTGGTTTTCAAAATTCTTTTTAAGCTCCTCTATGGCCTGTAACCAGCTCGTATTTTTCTTAGAAGCTTTTGATGCAGGAGTTCTGACTTTACTGTCTTCCTCCTGTTCCATGCTTTGATCTTTTGTCCCCAAAATAGGAGTCTAATATTGGATTCCTCTGTTTGCTTTGCTTCCCTTGTTTACTCATGCTGCCATTCAATTACTTGACTTGTGGAGTTTTTGCCACAGTAGGACTCTGCTACCAGACAGGGAAGCTTCATACCAAATGCTGGGGTTTTCTCAGATGCTGGAGGTATTAGTTGGGTGCCCTCTCTGAAGCCTCCACACTCTCTGGCAAGCTGGTCACACACCCCAGGACCTCCACCGTAGACTGCAATCCAGATCCACGCAGGTTAAAGCAAGAGCGATTACCCCTCAGACTGGCGATTGGTCCCCTTACAGTCTGCAGGCTAGGAGCTGAAGCTGCCATGTGGTGGCAGATGCATGGCTGGGGCACCTCAGCAACTTCTCCCTCCAGGGGATAAAGGCTGACCACACTCCCAACTACTGGACGCTAAAGTCCACACTGCACTAACCACTCACTTTGTCCTTAGCATCTATGGGTTGATAATTCTGGAAACTGCCAAAGCTGCTGGTGATCTGAAGTCCCTCCTGATGGCAGCTGGTCAGGCCTCCCTGGGCTAAGACCTCTGGATAGCATGGGGCTGGGCTCAGCTTCCAGAGTGCTGGGCTGGCCAATTCCGAATTGGCCACTGCGCTGACCCCAGCAGGAGGTTAGCTTCTCTGTGTCATTTTGTGTGTTTGTTCAGAGTCCCCTTTTACATGAATTAGGGGAGGTGGAAGCCAGAGCCCCAAGGAAGTCCTGTTTCTATTCTGCCCCCTCCTCTTTCTATTTCTTTTTTTTTTAAACAAATGCTTTATTAACTTCTGTTTTACATCACTCATTTCCGCCAGATTTTGAGTTACAATCATTTTCCCTCCATTATTCCCCTACCCAACCTCCCAGAATAGTAGTCCCACAAGATATCGCTTCCTCCAATTTGCTCTCTCCCATACCTTCTCCCATACCCCCATCGACTTTTCCATTAGAGGAAGGTGAGTCTTTGTGTCCCAATGCCTGCACATCTTATTTCCCTATTACAAGCAAAAGAGTATTAATAATAGTATTTATATATATTTGAAACATTTAATGTTATGACCTCACATTTCAGATCCATTCCCTTCCTCCCTTGTCACCCATTCCTTCTTGGGAGATAAGTAATTCAGTATATGTTGTACATGTCTAGCTATGCAAAACATTATCATGGTAGATATATTGTAAAAGGCTGCTTATAATTCCCTCCCACTCGTCCCACCCCCCCACCTGGTCCATTCCCTACATGATCCTGTCCCTCTTCTATAGTGGGTACTTCCAACCTCTCCTCACCCCAAGGATGCCCTCCCTTCCATCATCCCTCCTCTCATCCCCCTTCCCCCTATCCTGCTGCAGGTTGAGATATCCCATTTACTATGTATGTCATTTTCTCCCTGAACCAAATTCAGTGTGAATGTGGTTTTGCCTTTTTAGCCTTCCTTATTCTCCACCTCCTTTGCAACCACTTCCCCTTGCTTCTTCTACATGGGATAGTTTACCCTACCCTGTCTCTCCCCATCTCCTCTTGCCACTTTCCTCTCTCACCTCATAATTTCATCCTTGAGTATTCTCCCTTCCCAACAAATTCAACCTATGCCCTCTATCCATATATAACTGTAACCATATACACACACATTCACATATGTATCCATATGACCACACCTCCTTCTTCCATTATTTTCATTGTGAGAAAGATATCATCAGTTACCGTTATTGCTTTTCCATATAGGAGTGTAAATAGTTCAACTTTGATAAGTTCCTTTTGATTTCTTTTCCCTGGTTACCTTCTCAGGCATCTCTTGCTTCTTGCGTCTGGATGTCAAATTTTCTATTCAACTCTGGTTTTTTCCTCAAGAATGCTTGAAAGTCCTCTATTGCACTGAATGACCATATTTTCCCCTGAAACAAAATACTCAGTTTTGCTGGGTAGGTGACCCTTGGGTTCATTCCCAGTTCTTTTGCCCTCTGGAATATCATATTCCATGCCCTTCGATCCCTCAGTGTAGAAGCTGCCAGGTCCTGGGCTATTCTGATTGTGTTTCCACAATATTAAATTGTTTCTTCCTGGCTGCTTGTAGTATTTTCTCCTTGATCTGGGGATTCTGGAACCTGGCTATAATATTCCTGGGAGTTTTCTTTTTGGGATCTTTTTCAGGAGGTGATCTGTGGATTCTTTCAACCTCTATTTTGCCCTCTGGATCTAAAATATCAGGGCAGTTTTCCTTGAGAATTTCTTGAAGGGTGATTTCTAGGTTCTTTCTTTGATCATGGCTTTCAGGTAGTCCAATAATTTTTAAATTGTCTCTCCTGGATCTATTTTCCAGGTCAGTGGTTTTTCCCATGAGATATTTCACATTGCCTTCTAATCTTTCGTTTGTTTGGATCTGCTTAACAGTATCTTGATTTCTCACAAAGTCACTAGCTTCCATTTGCTCCAGTCTAACTCTGAAGGAATGAATCTCCTCAGTGAACTTTTGAGATTCTTTTTCCATCTGGCAAATTCGACTTTTTAAGGCATTCTTCTCCTCATTGCCCTTTTGGGCCTCCTTAGCCATTTGAGTTAGTCTATTTTTTAAGGTGTTATTTTCTTCAGTCAGGCTGTTGACCCTCATTTCATACTTTTCTTGCATCCTTCTCATTTCTCTTTCTAATTTTTCCTCCACTTCTCTTATTTGATTTTTAAAGTCCTTCTTAAGGTCCTCTATGGCCTGCAACCCACTCATGGTTTCCCCTGGGGCTTTTGGAGCAGGACTTCTGACCTCACAGTCCTTTTCCTGCTCTATGCCCCCAAAATAGGAGTCTAGGGTTGCATTTTTCTGTTTCCTTTGCCTTGGCATGTTGCCACTTAATTACTTGACTTTTGGGCTTGTTGCCACACTATGGCTTTAAGGCCAGCTAGAGGAATTTTCGTCCCGAACGTGTGGGGGGCAACTTCCGTTTCTGGCAAGCTGTAAACCCACCCACAACTTCCACCCTAGATCACAATCCAGATCCAGGGAGGTTAAAGCAAGAGCGATTACCCCCAAGACTGATCGCTGGATCTCCCCAAGATTTGTAGGCTGGGAGCCGGATCTGCCTCTGAAAACTACAAAATGGCGTGTCTCCTCAGCAGCTTCTAGCCCCCAGGGGAGGGAGCTGACGCATTCCCCAAATACAGGTCCCAAAGTCCATAGGACACTAACCTCTTACTTTGTCCTAGGCATGACTATGTTGATAATTCTGGAGTCGCCAGGGTTCCTGGTGTTTTGGGGTTCCTCCAGCCAGCTGCTGGCCCTGTCGCCCTGGGGCTAAAACCTCGGCTCATGCGGACCTGGGCTCGGCTCCTGCGCTCTGGGCTCTGCGCTCTGCGAGCTGCCAGGTCCCAGACCACTGCGCTGGTCCTTCCTGCAGGGCTGCTGGGCTGTCCTCAGCGGGAGGTTAGCTTCTCTGAGTCGTTCTGTGGGTGCTGGGGCTCCAGAAGTTGTTCAGAGTCCCCTTTTACATAGTTTGAGGGGAATCTGGGGGCAGAGAGGCTTGGAAGAGCTGTTTCTACTCCGCCATCTTGGCTCCGCCCCTCCTCTTTCTATTTCTAACAGTACCCTGTACACAGAAGACATGGCACAAATATTTGGCCAACTGAATTGTAACATCATTTCTAAGGGAAAATGCACTGAGAATTCCAACTTGGAATGCAAAGAACAATTATTTTCCTCATGCATCCACCCAGCAAAAAAGAAAAAAGGACTCCCCTAGCACCAAACTACTAGTGGTAGCTTCAATGTCCAGGGAGGCAGGGAGAGGAATAAGGGACAAAAAGAAAGTTCCATGAATTTTTACAGTTGAGGTGGATGAAGAGATAACAAAAACTCATTTACATAGTGCTTTAATATTTACAAAGGGCTTTTCCTTACAACAAACCTAGAGAGTAGGTAGTAGAAGAATAACTATCTTTATGTTACAGATGAGGAAACTGAGACATAGAGTACAAAAGGCAACTTGTCTCAGATCACAGAGAGCAGAAAACATCAGAGACCAAATGAGAATTCAGGTTTTTTTTGGACTCTAAATCCAGTATTCTTTCCATTACACATGAAGAAAAGAGCATAGTTCGAGGGCGAGACATAGGCTAGGGAGATGAAGAAAATATGAGAAATCAAGGTTAGGGTGCAAAGGGTATATAGAAGGCATCTTTGTCAAGGATAGTTCTTGGGGATGGAGAAAGATGAAATGGCTGAGGAAACAAAGGTTAGAACTTCTATGGATATGGATTTATTAAGCAATGCATGCCCAACAAAATGGGACCAGACCTCCTCAGCTTAGGCCTGGACCCTGATTACAGGGGGAGACAGACTTTTACACATTAAAAATAATAAATCAAATAAGGCCAATTAATTAAAAGGGAAATAATACATTAGGTAATCTGATATCTAACTGGATGAAAGATCTGGGACTTTCCAAGTTGGGAGGTAGAAAGAGAACAGGTGAAATTCCCTGAATTCAGAAAAAAAAGGGGCATCCCACTCCCCCCAAGTGTTCGTAAACAATCAGAAGAATATGGAAACCATAACTGACTGATCAGTATGGGGCCAGTTTTAAAATAAGACATATGGGGTGCTTGAGACATACAATTGTGAGAAAACTCCTTGTATCAATATGACCAGGTTTCTGGTCAGCATAACCTAGGTCCTAAGCTGCAAGTAGAGGTGACATAGTTTCCCAGATACACCAGCGTAGGTTCAAACAATAAAATAAGGTTTTTTCCCAATTCCCACAATTGAAGTTTTCTCATAAGACAGAAACTGTACTAGACCCATAATTGAAAAGAAAGGGAACTGAGCAGAACTGACTCACAAGATGGAGTCAGTATGGTTCACTCAATTCCCACAATTAACCACTTCTGTCCTAATCCCTGATATTCCTCCACTCTTCAATTATAAAGGTTAAAGGAAAGGAAAGAAATTCTGAAAGCTCTCGCAAGTGGTTGTACTGGTCCTTCATACATAAAATAAGTGGGTAAACTGGGCAAACTGAAGTTGGGAAATGTCAATCGACATACTGCTGTTTATTTTGAATGAATTTTTATAGATAGCACATTTCAAACTCTACAACAAGTAGTATCTTTTCCACCCCTGTAGAAAACAAAACAAAAGCTTAAATAAGGGAAATTCTAATCCTAAATATTGATCTTTTCCTCACCCCCACACCCCCAAAAATATCTCCATTGGCCACCAATTACCTTATATCCATTCTTTTTTTTTTCTTTTTGGAGGGGGGAAGGTAGGGAAATCGGGGTTAAGTGCATTGCCCAAGGTCACAAGGCTAGTTTTTGTGTTAAGTATCTGAGGCCACATTTGAACTCAGGTCCTCCTGACTTCAGGGCTGGTGCTCTACTCACCAAGCCACCTATCGGCCCCCCTTACATCAATCGATTCTTAAACTATGGACAGCAACCCATAGCCCATAGTTTAAGAAGCGCTGAGTGGGAGAGCCCAAGTGGAAAAAGATTAAGGAGCCCTACTCTAGAATAAGATGGAAATTTCTCAGTCTGGCATTTAAAGCCCTCCCATCTGGCTCCCCACCACCTTTCTGGTGTTAATTCATATTGCCCCCCTGTACCCATGCTCATTCCAGACAAATCTGCCTATTTCCCTTACCAGGCATTCTATCTCCTGCCTCTGTGTCTTTCCACAAGTGGTCCACTTGTCTGATATACACTCCCTCTGTCACCTTTTAAAAACACCACTTAGGTGTTAGCTCCCACACAACCAGCCCTCTCTTCTCTTGAGATTATTTTGTATATACTTTGTATTTACCCATTTGTACACATACTGTAATCTTCCCAGTACAATGGTAACTAATTGAAGGCAAGGAATGTTTCTTTTTGACTTTAGAAACCCAATATCCAACACAATGTCTTACAACTAGGGGGTACTTAATTTAACTGAAACAAAGAAAAAGGTCAGTCAGAAGAGATAGCCTCTGCTCCTTATAAAGCCTCATATACCATCAATTTAAACACTTAACAAGTAACTTGTTTTCTATCAAAGTTCAGTCTCAGCCCCAGGAGTTTTCAGCTGAGCCAGTTAGAAAAATCACACAACTTGTATACCAGAAAATGACAAAAGTTCAGAGGCCAAGTTTGTCCTTTTGTGGTTTCTGAAGGGGGCAGTGTTCCATATGCCTCTGTCAAAGCAACTGGATTCCACACATCTATTCTTAGTCTACACATCTCACTAGAACTTGTGGCTGATTAACTCTTCTCAATACTCTTCCTTACTAATTTTTTTCCCCCTAAGAGCCTTTTAAAGTGAGTACAAAGCAAGGAGTCAATGCAGGTCAATATTATGGGTTTTTCT
Source organism: Gymnobelideus leadbeateri (assembly GCA_011680675.1). Classification (NCBI taxonomy): domain Eukaryota; kingdom Metazoa; phylum Chordata; class Mammalia; order Diprotodontia; family Petauridae; genus Gymnobelideus; species Gymnobelideus leadbeateri. The sequence continues at coordinate 562,970 of WOXC01010129.1, read as the reverse complement.
ACCCACAGCAACCTCTCCTTACTGGTTCTTTAGCTAGGTCTTCACTGCTCCGGGGCATCCAAATGCCCCCGAGAGTATCAAAAACCAAATTCACCATGCCTCATGTCACTGACTTCTGTGCCATTCGGAAGGCACTGCTCTTCTTACAGTGCCTAATCTGCCTTTCTTTGGAGGGTTGTTGCATTTAGAAGGGGAGTCTTTATGATGGCTGTGCCATCACTGTAGCTCACTCAATGTTTATTAAAACAACTAACATTCAGGGCGGCTAGGTGGCGCAGTGAGAAGAGCGTCGGCCCTGGAGTCAGAAGGACCTGAGTTTGGATCTGGCCTCAGACACTTAACACACACACACCAAAAAAAAAAAAAACCTAGCCGTGTGACCTTGGGCAAGTTACTTAACCCCAATTGCCCTCCAAAAAAGAAAAAAAAAACCAACTAACATTCACATGGCACTTTAAGGCTTGAAAGATACTTTAGAAACAGTATTTCATTTGATAACAACTTTGCAGGCACTACAGGTATTATCTCCATTTTACAGATGTGGAAACCAAGGCCCCAAAAGGTTAAATGACTTGTTCAAGGTCACAAAGGTAGTAAATGGAGCCAGGATTCAAACCCAGGCTCTTGGTTCCAAATCCAGTGTTCTTTATATTACACCATGCTACCTCTCATTAGAAATAATAAATCAACTGTGAAATAATAAAACAACTCTGATCAGTACAATGATTTACTAAAATTTCAAAAGACTCATGATAAAAATGTTCTCCCCCTCTATACAGAAAACTTATGGGCTCAGAGTGCAGACTAAAGTATGACTATTTTTTAATTTTCAGAACATAGCTCATGTGGAAATGTTTTGCATCACTTCACATGTGCAATGTGTACTGTATTTATAACCTTCTCAATGGAAAGAGGAAGAGGTAGAAGGAGGAAGAGAATTTGGAACTGAAAATAAAATAATTTTTCTTTAAATAATGGTATCTCAAAAGGTACTGCTAAACAAGACTTGTTTCTCTTTGATTCTCAATTTGTGAAAGAAGCAGGTGTAATGGTAATGTAAAGTGGAAGATCTTTCCCATCCATTAATAGCCCCATGTGATCTGCTTAAGTCACATGGAAGCCTGAGTCACATGAGTGTCTGTAGTGGGAGGAGCTTGCCAAATGGGTGGGACAGGAAGGGAGAAGCAGAGCCCAGAGGAAGTTGGTCAGAGTAGTTAGAGCTGAGGGAGAGAGGAAGCAGGCATTGAGCTGTGAGTATTCATTTGTGGGAAGGCCTTAGCAGGGGGAAGGCTTGGGGATGGTGGTGCCCCCTGCACTGTTACTGTATATAGATTTCTTTGTTGCTATTTTAGATTTGGCTTTCTGGTGTTTGAATAAACGTTTTGGTGCCATCTTCCATGTGAAGAGTCTATTATATTTTATGATTCAGAATTACACCAGCATATTCATAGCCGCCATCGGTACTGTGAATATCACTTTGGTGCTACAGCAGGTAAAGGAATCTTCATGATTCAAACACTTCCATTCTAGATCCCTTGACCAGCTGTGAAGTGGCAGGGCTAGAACTGGCAAGCTCAACAATCTGAATGAAATACAACTAAGTATACCTATTCTCCATTAAAGTCCTACTCTAATACCTCATTGTGTACAGGTCACCCTGAGATCTACAAATATGTACCAGTAGAAACAAATTCTGACATGTCCACCTAAGAGAGAAATGCAGACCCAGTGGTATTGTGTATATACCTATAGTCTAAGTTAAGAAAGGCATATTGTTAGATTAGTGAATTTTTTGACCATAGCAACTAAAAAAGGACCATCATTTTTGCAGAGGTAGCAATCTGTGGCAAAAGCATTCACACCACTGAAACCACAGATTCCTGACATATTCTTTTAACATTCATAAATATTTACGTTACATGAGGATCAGTTGGGATTGCTCTAGCCTGGAGAAAATAAGACTGGGAGAGACATGATAGCTGGATTTTAAGCACTTGAAGAGCTTGTTCTCTTGGGTACCATAAAGCAGAAATAGCTGCAGATGTAAATTTATAACAAAAAACTTCCTAATAATAAGTACTCTCTAAAAAAGGAATGAGCTGTTTTGGGGAATAGCTGATATTGTTTATCCCCTTCCCACTTCCACTCCCCAACTGTAGAGAAAAAATGTAAAGCAGTAGAAAGAAGGCAGCTTGTCAATGCTAAGGAGTGACTACCAACCAACTACCTAAAGAGTTCTCAAGATATCATTTAATCCACTCCTCCCTCCCCACATATTTGTGGATGGCAATGCATCTCATTCCAGACAGAGCATCACCACCAGCCCATTCCCTACAGAAGGAGGAAGTGACTGATGTAAAGTAGACTACACAAATTATAAGAGAAAAGGCCTGGATTGGAATGTTGGCCCTGCTACCTGACACCTGATAGATCTCAGCAGAGGCATTCCCTAAGACTGCTTCCTCCCTTATATAATGGTGATAATCCGATATCTAAGATCCATCTGCAGACTCTGGGAAGACATGAGTGGACAGTTTCCATCATGTCCCTATTCCCAGCTAGCTACACTAGAAAATTAGGGGAACTTTCCCTTGGGTGAGATCCAGGACTCTCTTGGTTAAGTTATCTCACTCCCAATAGGAAAGCTCCTTCACCCAGTATTGTCTGGTATATATTCCCTCATGCATCTCTTTTCTGATTTCTGTTTTGCTATGATTTAGATAAATAGATTTCTTTGCTTTCAAAAAAACATTAATAAAATAAAACACACCTGCCTTGCACACCTTAAAAACTGCTGTGTTAGGGCAAGCTTTTGTTTTACATTTAAAAAAAATTTAGAGCACAATGATCTCTCTCTCTCTCTCTCTCTCTCTCTCTCTCTCTCTCTCTCTCTCTCTCTCGCAATACTAAAAGTAGTGGTATAGCAGAGAGAAGAGTGGATTTGGAAAGAGACCTACATTCAGATTACAGCTCTCCTAATGTTTCCCTATGAAATCTAAGGGAAGTTAACTCTACCTGTCTAGACTCCGTTTCAGCTATAAAATGAAAGAGTTGCACTAAGTCAGTTCTTAACCTTAGAAGATTTAAGAAAATAATTATTCTGATAACTATTTCAATATAATTGGTTTCCTTTGCAATTCTATTTTATACATTTAAAATTTTTTCTGTGAAGAAAAATGTCAAAAGGGACTGCAATAGCCTCTGCTGGATCTCTCTGCTTCAATTCTCTCCCCACTCTAATCCATCCTCCATTCTGTCACTAAAAGTGATTCTCCTAAAGCACACATCTGATTATGTTACCCCTATACTCAATAAACTCCAGTGGTTTCCTGTCACCTCAAGGATCAAATACAATGTGCTCTATTTGTCATTCAAACTGTATCATAACCTAGTTTCCTCCTACCTTTCCAATCTTCTTACACCTTACTCTCTAACACTTCAATCCTGTGACAACGGCCTTTCCTGGCTGTTCCATGAACAAGACCCTCCATTTATTGGCTGGGGGTTTTCTCTATGGCTGCAGCCCATGCTTGGAACCCTTTCCCTCCTTCACTTGGGCTGACTTCCTTGGCTTCCTTTAAGTCCCAACAAACATCCCACCTTCCATAGAAAGCCTTCCCCAATCCCCCTTAATTCCAGTGCCTTAATTCTCTCCTATTTATCTTGAATATAACTTGTTTTTTATATATTTGTTTCCATGTTTCCATTAGAGTTTAAGCTCCTCAAAGTCAGGGACTGTCTTTTGCTTCTCTTTGTATCCCCAGTGTCTAGCAAAGAGCAAGCACTTAATAAATGTTTACTGACTGACCCAACATCACACAAAAATTAGATAGCTATGTGGTAAAGTGCCAGAACAGGAGTCAGGAAGGTATGAGTTCAAATCCTGCCTCAGACCCTTAATAGCTGTGACCCTGGGTCTCGAGGACATTCTTCCAACCTCACTTTTCTCATTTGTAAAATGGGGATATTAACAGCAGTGTACTTCACAGGACTGCTGTGAGGATCAAACAATCATGTAAAGCGATTTGCAAAACTTAAAGTGCTATATAAATACCAGCTTTTATTAACGATCATAAACAGTTAATAACTCTGGTCTCTCTTGGCCCTAGTGCCCCAAGACTTTTAGGGAAGGAGGTTCTAAAATCACCTTTCATATGGAGGAAGACAAAGTCCTAAATGGGGGCCGGCGGGGAAGGGAGGGAAAGACACAGGGAGAAACAAGTGTGATAACTAGCAGGGGAGTGGACTGGAAGGACATGGCATTTATTTAATTAAATGGGGTAAGTTCAAAGAGCTTTTAAAGAAACCTTGCAGATGACCAAGTAATGAGATCAGAGACTGAGCTGGAAGGCGCCTGGGAGTCTAGCACTTTGCGGACATCAGGTGACTCTTGCACAGTACACCCTCGCGGGGCAGGGGTCCCAACCCAAGACCCCCTGGATCCCAAAGGCAGGCTCTTTCCGCTGCACTCTGCTGATGTCAAGATTTCCAAATGGAAGGGCGCTGCCCAGTCATTTCGACTTTCTGAGCCTTGGGTTCCCCAGCTGTAAAAGGGGCGGGTCGGCCTCTGGTATCCCTGAGAGACCTCCCGCCTCTACGGCTGCCAAGGGGCGGTCGGCGGACCCAAAGGCAGATAGGGCGAGCCTCGAGAGGACCGGCCACCCGCGGGAGGGCTAGAGAGGGGGCGGCGAGAGGGGCAGCTTGTTGCCACCGAAGCAGGCCTTCCGGGCTCGTCGCGACCCGCGGGCGGGGACGGGGGAGGGGGCGCGGCCTCGGCCTCTCACCTTCCTCACGGCCGGCTGGAAGTTGAAGTCGCCGGCCTCCTTCAGGTCCAGCCAGATCATGGGCATGCGAGGGACAGCCTCCATGGCGAGTCCGGGTCGGGGACCACTCCCCCTGGGGAACTGGGGGGGCCGGGAGATACCAATCACTGACCTAGATAGCCCACCCGCCCGCCTCAGCCCCGAGCTGAGCCCAGAGGCGCTCAGGCGAGCCGAAGCCAGCCGCACCACTCCCCACCCCTCCACGCCACGCCGGAAGTCATTCGGAAAAGGAGAGGAAAGAGCACTCGCTGTGACAGCTGGGAGATGTAGTCTACGTCGGCTTCCGCCAGTGCCTTCGCAGAGCGCATGCTCCGTCCTGCTGAGCCCCGCCCCTTGTCTCCAGCTTGTTGGGGAGAGGAAACGCCGACGAGTCTGTCAGGATGCAGGGTCATCTGTGGCTTTATAGTCCAACCTGTGCAAGAAAACGACGCCCCATGTTTATATGCCGTCTCTCTGGCTGCCCTCCGTACCTGGAATGCTCTCCCTCCTTCACTGACTTCCCTGTCTTCCTTCTTTTTTTGACCCACCAAAAATTCCACCTCTTAGAGGAAGCCTTCCCCAGCCTCTTAATTCCAGTGCTTCCCTTCTTTTAATCATTTCCCATTTATCCCATATATCCATAGCTTGCTGCGTATATATCTGTTTGCATGTTGTTTCCCCAATTAGACTGTAAGCTCCTTGAGGGCAGGGACTGCCTCTTTTTGTACCCACAATCAGTAGCATAGCGCTATGAAGCCACCTAGGTGTTTGATTTTAATTTATTGAATTTATTTTTATAAATAGATTGAATTTATTGAATTGAAATGTCCCACTGGAGTCATCTCCAGGGTTAAGTATCTGTAATTCCTTCAAACAGTCTTCATGACGTGGACTCGTAAGGCCATTCACGTACCCCCTGGGTACTCTTGATCCTCTTCAGAGTACCAAGTATTGTCCAGATCCAGTATCCAGTATTTTTCCAGAGATAATGCAGTATTATCAATGTCCTTCTTAAACTGTGGCACAGGGAGCTGAATATAATTCAGCAGGTATGGTTTGACCAAACTTGGAATTCTACAAAGTGAAGGTGCAGAGAGGGAACATTTTAGTGTAACATGGTTTGATGGGGTGCTTGGGTGTTTGTGCTTGGAACCTAATTCCAAGATCACATTACTCCATAGCTTCAAAACACTATCCCTGACAGTTTTCTCCCCAGCCCAAGGACGCTATGGCTAGCAATAACTCATGAGTGGGCCCCAGTAAGATAAACTGCCTCTCCCCAGAATTACTCACGGATGGGCCCCAGTGAGACAAACTACATTTCCACATCACAAGAACAAGCTGATCTTTGAAGAAATTCTCTCTTAAAAACGGGACTATCTCACTTAACCCAATTGCCCTGCCTTCCCCCTCCAAAAAGCAAAAACTAAACAAAATGGGACTATCTTGTAACCACAGAATTATCACATGTTCATTCCCAAAGTTATTGTATACAATCCAGAGGTCAAGCTATAGTCATCAACTCTCAAAGCTATCTTGCTAAAGATGTAACAGACCCCTGAGAAACCCCTTCCCTTGGTTTCCAGTAGTGAATGACACCTGTGACTAAGGTTGTATGTTAGCATATCTGCCAGATAATCCACTACTTTTCCTATATAAGTTTCAGCATTATTCCTGTTAGGTTGCAAGTTCCTTAAGGAATGCCAGTTTCCTAAGGAGCTCTGCCTACCATACTGGCATTAAAATAAACCTTTGCCACCTTGACTTAAAGAATGATTAAGTCTGGAAGTTCATTCCTTGTCCAGTACTCCTGTCTTTGGGGAGGTCCCTGAACCTCTTAAAACTGCATCATTTAGACTCTGGCCCTACTGTCTGCATGCCAGGTCTGTGATATTTTACTCCACAAATAGTATTCTCTAGTACTCTGAGGGATTTGGGGAGTGTCTTTTTTCTGCTATTGGTTTGAACCCCCCCACTGATTGTATTTGCCCAATTTTAGAGGCCCATTGATTAATATCTCCTTTCCATTTGGGCACTTAACATTGGAAAAGCTTTTATAAAGGGTTATTTACTCCAAATGTATACAAGGAGAAACATATAGACATTGCTCCCGCCCCCCCAACATTTCAAGAGCATAATTTCCCCCTTCTTATCACCTAGATCTCAGGAGAGGGAAAAGGGACTAAGTTCACTTTCTACTTAGTAGTAGTAATGTTGAGCACAACTCCACCATTCCCTTCCCCTAATTGATCTGTAAACAGGCAACTCCACCCTTCCCCTCTCCTAATAGATCCATGGGCTGGAGTTTTAGCCTAGGGTTGAAACACCTTCTCCAGCAGGCAGGAAATTCAAATGTACACTGACCAATCACTGATTGTAATTCAAATGTACACTAATTGTAATTAATCACTAATTGTAGTTTCTGCTTCTGTAACCTGGCTATTGAATCTCTTTAAAAACCGGCAAGCTGTCCATGCCAGCACTGTCTGATTTGGGCATGTTACCCCGACAGTCTCACTGTAATAAAATCCATTTCCAAATTCTAATCTCAGGGATCTTCTCGCTCCTTTAAGCTCGACAGTACCACCAAATGTGAGTCCAAAGCTCAATGGGTTAGCATCCCCTGACCTTTGTATCTCATGAGTTCCCTTCTGTGCTAACTGCAACACCTACCTGGCTCCCTGGACCCCCAGGTCCCTGTGGTTTAATCTACCTGGTTAGGGACTCCACTCTCTGTACTTAGAATGGAAAATGATGAAGGAAAAAGCCAAAACCACAAGCCAATTTCCTGGGGCCACATGGCTAAGAGTGGGAGAAGTTAGAGAAGGAGAGGAAGGAAGACATAGAGCCTTTCCCTTTTACTGAATATTCTTAAGCTACTCTGAGTAAAAATACTTCACACTCAGCAGAGCAGGGGAAAAAATGAGACTATCAGGCAGCTTTGGCCAATTCCAGTTACACAGCCAATGGAAAAAGGCTGTAACCAACCATGTGGTAGGCCAAGCAGAATGTCCACAAATGTGCTGGTCCTCCAGTCTCCCAGAAGCAGATCCCTTTATGTGTCTTCTATGTGGATGATGCCATCTTAGGTGAGCTGGGTACTCCCCAAATCCCATTCTACTAAACACTAAAGATTCACCCATGTAAAGGCATGAAAATGGGAAATGGAATGGTGATGAGTACCTCTCTCACAGTGGTTATGTGAGGCTCAAGCAGATGTAAAATTGTGAGAAATGCTACCAGTTTCCACAGATTCTGTAGGAGCAATGGATGTTCCAAAACCAGATGTTGCACAGGCTATGTAAGAAGGTGTGAATCAGGATAAGGAGAAAAAGGGTAGAGTCACCCTATCCAATCATATAACTGGAAGACATCTGTAAGTTTACCCTTGGAAGAGGCCTGGGCTGAGCTGGCTCAAACCGGCCAGGGTCAAAGGATGGTCACCAACTTTTCATTAACAGGAATGCTTAACTAGCCTCATACGTATTAGCTGACACAACCCAAATGGAATTAGAGCCTCATTATCCAATCATGGAATCCATGTTAGCCCATGTTTGGGAGGAGGGACTATACAAAGGAATAAATGTGTAGTGGGCAGGTCAGAAAGATTGTAACCCAGAAGAGCTGGAACCAATCCCAGTTCTGAAGGGAGGAACAGGACAGGAAATTCAAATGGAAGCAGCATAAAAGGGTTTGCATTTGCCTGATTCTCTGTAGTCTTTTGAAGAGGCTACCTATTTATTCAGGAAAGAATAAATGTAACATAAAGGTAATAAAAACCTTCCTGGCTCTCCAATGAGTATTGTTACTAAGTATGTTTCTAACAAAAATGTTCTGCAAACTTTAAGGCATTATGTAAATAGTCATCTTCATCCTCATTATCATTAATATCCTCCTCCTCCTCTTCATCATCATTATCATTTTGAACTTCCATAGAGCAGGGGCTTTGTCATTTTTCATAGCCTAAGATACTGTAAGAGATAGAAGTAATCTTAGAATCCATCTACTCTAATTCTTTTATTTTATAGATAAATCAATGGAGAGAAGTAGAGTGAAGGGATTTACTCCCAGTCATACAGCTAGTAATCTTGTCACATCACAGTGTTTACCTCTTTGTATACCTAATTCCTAGCACAGGGCTATGTACACTTAAAAACTGTTGGTTAAATTGAATTAACCTTTTCTTCCCTATCTAAGCAATGGATGTGGTGCCTTTCTCCACATGTCCACTCCTGGACACCTTTTTATATAGATCCAGAGTAAATTGAATGGCTCCTTTCTTTCATCTCCCAATATCTTATTCAAACAAAATCATAAAAAATAGCGCTGGCAAGGACCTTAGAGATTATGTGAGCCAACTATATTATTTATTTATTCACTCACTCATTTATTTATTTATTTGCTTACTTATTAAGAGGATTAGTGACTTGCCCAGAGTCACACAGGGTCAGCTAATAAGTGTCTGAGGTCACATTTGAACTCAGGTCCTCCTGACTCCAGGGCAGCTGCCTCCAACCCTATTATTTTATTGATGAAGAAACAGAGACCCAAAGAGAATAACTTGGATAAGATCACCCATAGTATTTCATTTTCTACTTCTTATTAGATAATATATATATATGTATATATATATATATTAGACTTTAAGCTCCATGATAAGACCATACCTTAAATGAACTTTTGTCAACCCCATTCCCGCCAGCTTCTACCCTCTGTGCAGGAGGCCCTTAATGAATATTTATTGAATTTTTAAAAAATGACATTGACTTATTCTTCATTGCATTTCTCATAGTCCCTCGAAAAGTGCCTTGCTCATACTAAGCACTCAGAAAAATGAATGAAGGTATAAGAAAGAAAGAAGATAAGGTGAAAAAATATTGGGAGGTAAACAATTTCCACATTCCATTCAGTTATTCTCTTTAGCCATCATCTTTCTATCTGCCCAGATGCTACATTTTCCCACCCTCCCAATCACCTAACCTGCAAAGTTCATAGCCTGGGAGACTTAATTTCTTCAACTTTGGAATTCTTGCCCTGAAGCTGAGGTCCTGATTGGTGAGTAGTCACAAAATTACATAGCCTACCATACTTAGGCAACTCCAGATCCAATCAATACATGTTTCACTTCCCATCCAGTCCCACTATCCCTTACCTTTGTCCAAATGCTTGTCATCTACCCTGTGACTACATGTGTATCTCCCTCCCCAAATTCCCCCTTCCAAGCCAGTTTTTACCTCTTGCTCTGGGAACCATAATCAGATAAATGTTGCAATAATTTCTGGAAAAAGTGAAGTAATCAACTCCCCTGTAACTCCGCTTAACATGGCCAAGACTACCCAGACTCAAAAATCCTTCCCTAATCACAACTCCCCCATTTACTTTGTCTCCCTCTATTAGAATATAAGCTTCTTGAGGGTAGGGACTGTATCACTTTTGTATTTGTAATCCTAGCACTTACATATTTACTAGAAACTTAATAAATGCTTTTCTTTCAGTCATTTTATTAATATTAGAGGCTGACTAATAATAGTAACAGCAAACATATTGGTGAAGGCTGAGGAGCTTTGGTTTTTATGGGGATAAGGATCTACGGTGTACACTGAACCTGGGGTAGTTTTTAGGGGGCTGCTGTAGGTGCTATACACATTATGTCACTTGAGCCTCATAACAAGCTGGTGAATCACTACAGATACTGTTATGCCCATTTTATTTAATTTTATGGATAAATTTTGTTTCACTACCTCATCAAGTATCCCATAATATTAATTATTGAATCTTCCACCATATATTTTATCGGTATGAAAGAACAATTATTACTGCAACTTTATGTAGACTATGGGCATGATACATCTATGCCCATAACAATAATAATAATAATAATAAAATAGCTGGTGATTATATGGTATCTACTACATGCCAGGCATTTGATCTTCACAACAACCTTAAGGTAGAGGTGCTGTTATTATCCTCATTTTATAGCCAAGGAAGCTGAGGCAGACAGAGGTCACAAAGTTTGCAAAGTATCTGAGGCTGGATTTGAACACAGGTATACATACCTAATTCTCGGTCTAACACTCTATCCACTGTACCATCGAACTTCCTCCTCTCTCTCTCTCTCCCTCTCTCTCTCTCTCTCCCTCCCTCTCCCTCCCTCCCTCCCTCTCCCTCTCTCCCTCCCTCTCCCTCCCTCCCTCCCTCTCTCTCTCTCCCTCCCTCTTCCTCTCTCTCCCTCCCTCCCTCCCTCCCTCTCTCTTTTTCCCCTCTTTCTCTTCCCCCACCCTTCTCCCTCTCCATCTCCTAGAGTTAACCCTAGTGTACAAGTAAATACACTGCTACTATTTTCTGCTATAACTCCTGAGCCCCCACCAGAGTGTTTTCCATTTATATAAAACTAGTCATTATGACTCCATTGAAGGTGGAGCCAAGATGACGAAATAAAAGCAGGAACTTATTTGAGCTCATCCCCAATTACCTCCAATACCTATGAAAAATGATTCTAAACTATGATGTCATTGACTTGTTATTGTATCTAGTCCTGAGGCTGGGTCTTTATAATCTTTTCCACATTGTAAATGCAGTAGTTAGTCATGGGCCTGATTCCAATACTGATCAGTTTGGAAGTTTTAACTTGTTTCATTTTTTCAAGCTAGACCAGTTTGTCCTCTTTAGATAGCCTGATAGCCTTCCACTCCTTATCTTACTAGTGCCAGATTTAGGGCATAAATCTGATTGACTTTAGCCCTACTGAAGCTCAGAATTCCTAAACTCAGATAAATTATTTGTCTGCTCAACCTTCCCCAGTAACAGGGATTAGGCATCTTACAGGTACTTACCACCACTTCCTGTTCACATATTCTTAAATAGAAAACATTTATTAAATGATAAAACAAAAGCAATAATACTCATAACATTTATTCATAGGAGGTAAAAGCTGTAATTATCAACTGCTCATAGTTAACTCAAAAGAAAGCAAAAACAAGAATATTCAAAATGTTACAGTCCACCTATAAATATAGGTCCCATACTCTCACAAATATATGCACTGTCTGAGAAAGTGGGACAACAGTAAGGAGATATATGAATGGGAAAAGTCATGTGCTTGGGGCAACTCACAACTTGCAGATGTTGAAGTCCTCAGTCCCTCGAGGAACAATCTGTACCATTTAAACCCACTTTTCTGCCAGTTTGTTTGTTGTTCAATTGTTTCAGTTATGCCTGACTCTGTGACCCCTTTTGTGGGTTTTCTTGGAAAAGATACTGGAGTGGTTTGCCATTTGCTTCTCTGGTTCATTTTAGAGATGAGGAACTGAGGCAAACAGGGTTAAGTGACTTGCCTAGTAAGTGTCTGAGGCCAGATTTGAACTCAGGAAATGCTCTATCCACTGCTCAATGACAAGCAAGGATCCTCGGGCTGACATTTTGGGGTAAGGAAACAGGCCTTGCTAGCATTTCATTCAACAATCAGTTAGTCAATAAGCATTTATTTAAAATTTTTGCATCTAAATTCATGAGGGAAATTGGTCTATAATTTTCTTTCTCTGTTTTATCTCTTCCCGATTTAGGAATTAGTACCATATTTGTGTCATAGAAAGAATTTGATAGGACTCCTTCTTCACTAATTTTCCCAAATAGTTTGTAGAGTATTATAATCAATTGTTCTTTAAATGGTTGATAGAATTCACTAGTAAACCCATCTGGCCCTGGGGATTTTTTCCTAGGGAGTTCATTGATGACTTGTTTGATTTCTTTTTCTGAGATGGGGTTATTTAGGTAATTCACTTCCTCTTCAGTTAATCTGGGCAACTTGTATTTTTGTAAATATTCATCCATTTCACTAAGATTGTCATATTTATATGCATACAATTGGGAAAAATAATTCCTAATTATTGTTTTGATTTCCTCTTCATTGAAGGTAGATTCAACCTTTTCATTTTTGATACTCATAATCTGGTTTTTTTCTTTCTTTTTTTTATCATATTGATTAAGGATCTATCAATTTTATTGTTTTTTTCATAAAAGCAGCTCTTAATTTTATTTATTAATTCAATAGTTTTCTTAATTTCAATTTTATTAATCTCTCCTTTGGTTTTCAAGATTTCTAATTTAGTACTAAATTGGGGATTTTCAATTTGTTCTTTTTCTAGCTTTTTCAATTGCATGTCCAATTCATTGACCTCCCTTTTTTCTAATTTATTCATGTATGCATTCAGGGCTATAAAACTTCCCCTAAAAACTGCCTTTAATGCATCCCACAAATTTTGGTATGTTGTCTCATTATCATTCTCTTGAATGAAATTACTGATTGTTTCTATAATTTCTTGTTTGACCCACTCATTCTTTAGGATTAAATTGTTTAATTTCCAATTAGTTTTTAGTCTATCTTTCCATGGCCTTTTATTGAATATAATTTTTATTGCATCATGATCTGAGGATGATGCATTTAATATTTCTGCCTTTCTGCACTGAATTGTGAGGTATGCCCTAGTACATGGTCTATTTTTGAGTATGTCCCATGCACTGCTGAGAAGAAAGTAAATTCCTTTTTATCCCCATTCAGTTTTCTCCAGAGATCTATCATATCTAGTCTCTCTAAAATTCTATTCACCTCCTTAACTTCTTTCTTGTTTATTTTGAGGTTAGATTTATCAAGTACAGAAAGGGGGAGATTAAGGTCCCCCACTAGTATAGTTTTGCTATCTATTTCTTCCTCTAATTCCTTTAACTTCTCCTCTAGGAATTTAGATGCTATACCACTTGGTGCATATATATTAAGTAATGATATTGCTTCATTCTTGATGGTGCCTTTTAGCAGGATATAGTTTCCTTCCTTATCTCTTTTAATTAGATCTATTTTTGCTTTTGCTTTATCTGAGATAAGTATTGCTACCCCTGCTTTTTTTACTTTAGCTGAGGCATAATAAATTCTACTCCAACCTTTTACCTTTACCCTGTGGGTATCCCTTTGTTTCAAATGTGTTTCTTGTAGACGGCATATTGTAGGATTATGGTTTTTCATCCATTCTGCTATCCACCTCTGTTTTATGGGAGAGTTCATCCCATGCACATTCACAGTAATGATGACTATCTGTCTCTTCCCCTCCATCCTATTCCCTCCCCTGCTTATGTTTTTGTTTCTTCCTTCTCCCTTCCCCTCCTTGAAGTTTTCCCTTTTGACCACCCCCTCCCTCAGTGTTCCCACCCGGTGACCCCCCTTTTTAACCTACCCTCTCCCCTTACTACTATTTCCCTCCCCTCTAATACCTCCTTTAGTGTCCTCCTTTTTAACGCCCCCCTTACCCTCCCACTGCCTATAGGACACAATAAATTTTTATACTTATCAGAGTAAGTTACTCCCCATTTGACACTGAACTAATGAGAGTAAATTTCATACTGCTCCTCTCCCTCCCTCCTTTTCCTCTATTTAATGAATTTATGTGTCTATTCACATTAGAATCTTAAACTTTACTGATTAAGTTGATCCCTCTTTGAACCAGAACCAGTGAGAATAGTGTTTAAATGATGTTCCTCTCCTTCTTTCTTTCCCCTCTACTATAGTGTATTTTTATGCCTCTTCGAATGGCATATTTTACCTTTTTCTATCTCATCCTTTCCTTTTATCCCATTGTCCCTTCGATCCCCTTAATAAGTTTTTTTTTAAGTCTTCAGGTTAGTGCATTCATACCCACACCCTCTATCTATGTATAAACCTTTTGAAGGTCATGATCATCATAAAAATTTCAATATTGACAGTTATCAGCTCCTCATATAGGGATGTGAATTTTTTGCTCTTGTTGCATCCCAAGTTATGTGCATTTGTGTATGAGTGTGGGTGTGTGCATGTATGTATGTGTGAGTCTGTATTTTCCTTGTTTACCTTTTTATTCTTTCTTGAGTCTTGTAATTGGAGATCAAATTTTCCATTGAGCTCTGGCTTTTTCATCAGGAAAGTCTGGAAGTCCCTTATTTCATTAAACAACCATCTCCTTGCCTGAAAGATTATGCTCAGTTTTGCCAGGTAGTTAATCCTTGGTTGTAGTTTTCAATTTGGGATCTTTTCCAGGAGAAGTCTGGTGAATTCTTTCAATAACTATTTTATCTTCTGATTCCAGGACTTCAGGACAGTTTTCTTTGACAATCTCTTGGAAGATGTTGTCTAGGCTGCTTTTTTCATCATGGCTTTCTGGTAGACCAATAATTCTTAAGTTATCTCTCCAGGATCTGTTCTCTAGGTCAGTTGTTTTTCCAGTGAGATATTGTACATTTTCTTCCAATTTTTCAATCGTCATGTTTTGTTTGATTAACTCTTAGTGCCTCATAGAGTTCTGAGATTCAATTTAATTGATTCTAATTTTTAGCGAATTATAGTCTTCTGTTAGTTTTTGAAGGTCCTTTTTTAGGGAGGTATTTTCTCCAATTACTTCACTAACTTTACTTTTTAAGGATTTGTTTTCTTCAGTGAAACTTTTTTCCAAGTTGGTCACTGCCTCCCTGATTTGGTCTTTAAAATCTTTCTTAAGCTCCTCCAAGAATGCTATTTGGGCTTGAGACCAGTTCATATTTCCTTCTGTGGTCTCAGGTGTGGGTAAAGAGTCCAAGCTGTCCTGTGTATTTGGTTGTTCTTGACATTCAGTTTTCTCCAGAGATCTATCATATCTAGTCTCTCTAAAATTCTATTCACCTCCTTAACTTCTTTCTTGTTTATTTTGAGGTTAGATTTATCAAGTACAGAAAGGGGGAGATTAAGGTCCCCCACTAGTATAGTTTTGCTATCTATTTCTTCCTCTAATTCCTTTAACTTCTCCTCTAGGAATTTAGATGCTATACCACTTGGTGCATATATATTAAGTAATGATATTGCTTCATTCTTTTTTTTTTTTTAAAGCAATTGGGGTTAAGTCTCTCCAAGGCACTGGCATTACATGTCATCACAGCTCTAGTAGAAACAGATTCCATGTGGTGAGAATCAGAGGCATTTTGTGCATCTGCCAGATTCTTGTTACAGTTTTCCCTTCAATATTTTCTAAAAATCACCCCCTTTTCTCCACATAAGATATCTTTCACTGTTGTGAGGTTTCAGTTAGATTTCTAGTCTAACTGTCCCAATGTATCCCCAGAATTTAGTTTGGTGACTGGCACATTGTAAGTATACATGCTTGTTGATTTGGGAAAGATCCTAACCTAAGTCTGTGATTCCACTATAATATTATACTCTGTGGTGTGGAGAAGCCTATTGTCATCTGTAGCTGTTTCTAGTATTCTGTGGTATTTTATTCTGAGTTAATTCTGATTATTTATCTCCCTCCTTAATTACCATCATTTTAACACTGTGCAATAGATAATTAGGCTCCAATCATTTTCAGCACTAGCTGAATAAGGAACTTGGAAAAAGGTCTTTACTGGGGTACCTAATAGGAAAAATTTAATTTACTGAAATTGGATGTAAGGCTTTGTTTTTCTCCATATATTTCACGTTTCTCTACATTTTCATTTCCTTCTTCATATTATTGTAGCAAATCTGTATGTTGTTGTTTTGATCCTGCTTTGTCATCCAGGTGTCATTTCATGTGTCTTCCTAGCTTATTTGAATTTTTTATACTTGTAATTCCCTGAGGCACGGTAGCATTCCATTACTTTCATAGACCACAGTTTGTTTAACCATTACTCGCTCATTTCATGTGTTTTTTTTCCCCCTAACCTTTTGCTATTAAAAACAGTGTTTCAGGGCAGCTAGGTGGCGCAGTGAGTAAGAGCGCCGGCCTCGGAGTTGGGATGACCCGAGATCAAATCCGGCCTCAGAAAATGAGCACCCACACATAAATATTGACTAGCCGTGTAAACTTGAGCAAGTTACTTAACCCCAATTGCTTAAAAAACAAACAAAAAAAAAAACCCTTAAGATTCAAAAACAGTGTTTCTATGAGTATTTTCATAAGGCAGTTCTTTTCTCATTATCAAAATCTTCTCTGCATAGTAGGATCACTGAGTCAAAGGGCAGTAACAATTTTGTAACTTCCATACTTTTATATATTTTCCCAGAACTGTTGGATTAATTCCAAGTGCACCATCAGTGATGTAGTGTGCTTGTTTTTTTTCACAACTCTGCCAACAATGAATTTTTCTACAATGGCTCATTTAATCAGGATGAATTGACATCTCTGAATTGTTTTAATTTGCATTTCTCTCTCAGTTCTCTCAATTTCAAGTTCTTTTAAAAAAATGCCTTTTTGATCATTTGCATTTCTTTTTTTGTCTAGGTCTTCCTTTATCTTTGTGAAAATTATATTTTCATTATAATTATATTACTCCTGTTGTCTGTCTTTGAATGTTATTGATGTTTTACTTCTATTTCTTCCTAGTTTTTGTTAATAATGTACAGAAATGATGGTGATTTGGGAGGCTGATTTGTTACTTTACTTAAAAAATTAATTGTCTTGCTTTTTTTTTTGTTGTTAACTATGTTGAAGCAAACCATCAAATCAAATTAAAATGGAGATACTTTTACCTCCTTTTTGGCCAACGCTTATTTGCTTAATTTCTTTTTTCATGTCTAATTACCTATTAGATCTTGCCTAATTGCTACTGAATTAAAAGTTAGCATGGTATGGAGGGTGGAAAACTGGCTTCAGAGTCAGAAAGACTTAGGTTCAAATCTTGAAGAGAAAGTACTGACCTGTATTGGTATTGGGAGTGTGGGAGTTCTCTATACCAATTAAGTCATATTTCTAGTTCCTGTCCCTTTTTCTATAGCCATATGTTCTAGTAATATTTTAAGTAACAAAGTGATAATAGGTATCCTTCTGACCTTATTGGGAAAACTTCCAGCATTTTTCCATTACAAAGAATGTTAGTTACCTCTTGGTTTTAGATGAGGGATTTTGATCATTTTAAGGAATGGTATTTCATTCTTATGCTTTTTATTATTTTTAAAAAATACAAATGAATACTTTGTTTTAAACAAAGTCTTTTTTCAGTGTTTATTGATATAATAATGTTGTTTTGTTATAAATATTATTTGTTATGGTAGTTATTTTCTTAGCGTTGAGCCATCATTGCATTACTTGTGTAGACTGGTTTCTTTGAAAAGGAGGATATAATCTTTTATAATCTTTTCCCAGCCCAGTATTATGAAGAGGACAGAGGGAGGAGAGTGGCAGCAGCTACAGAGTAGCAACCAAGACTAAGCACTGAAGTGGCTAGAGCCTTCTGCCTTGTTCATTGATGTACTTATTAAGATGATATTTGAAATAGAGTTATTGAACTCTGTCTACCCTGTGCTGCTGCCAGAACAATGGCTAATTTACTCCTTTCTCTGCAGAGAGAATCCATTTAGGACAACCCATTTGTTTTATTATTGCCTAGATGTGTTCATCACTGTTCTGTCAAGCATTTCTCTGTTCTCCTAAATTTGTTTACTAATTATTTTATTTTTGTAATTTTTTCCCTAGATGAAATTTAGACAATTAAAAATATACCATGAATTAGGGTCTTTGCTGTAACATCATGAATAAGAGGGAAAGCAAGTGGACAACTGACTACACATAGTTTAACTAACTGTGTTGGCTCATTTCTAGCTTGGTGATCTTTGAATAGCCTGGGAGCTGATGGTATTTATTAATTCTATTAATAATCTGTATTTTTAAACTCTCTATCTTTACAGACAGAAGAAGCAACATAGAACCGGTGTCTTTGCCTTAGGCTAACAACCTCATGAGCTAATACTCTTATGAATTAATCTTGTTATCTCCAAGTAGACAGGTCACTCTGCACAAGGGACTTTTTGTTTTTCTCCCCTTTCTACAAAAGAGTTTGGGAGGGGGTGTAGAGGTGAAGACTTCAAAGGAAGGTCATGCCGTGAGTCATCCCCATTCGGTGATGTTCTTGGGAAGAATTAGTTTCACCCAAGGCAGTGAGAGAAATGTCTTCTCAGCCAACCTTTCAGTATCTATTAGATTATAACTGGTCATAATAAATAATTAATTGATATGTTATTGTATTTTTACTAGAATTTTATTTAATATTTTAAAAATCTGTGCATGTTAGTGATATTAGTGCCTAGTTCTTTTTTTCTATCATATTCCTCCCTGGTTTGGAAAGCAGAATCATGTTTGTCTAAAAGAAAGAATTCAGTAGTTTAAAAAATATTCTTGTTTTTTACATGTTAGATAAATTCGTTTGCACGTCTATTTGGATCTGGAAGGTTTTTTTTTAACCATGAGAGCTCATTTGTGATTTGTTTAATTTTGCTTCCTATTTTGTTCTTTTGGGGAGTTTATTTTTTAGGGTTATCTATTTCATTTAAAAGTTCAGTTTTATTGCCTGAAAATCAGCTACAGTAAATTTCTTAGCATTTTATCTATTTCCCTTAGAGGCAGGTAGGTGGTACAGTGAATTGAGAATATGACTTGGAGTCAAGAAGACCTGAGTTCAAGTCTGAGCTCAGACAGACTGCCTACTGCCTATGTGACCCTGGGCAAGTCACTTAATCTCTGTCTATCTCAATTTCCTCAACTGTAAAACATGGATAAGAATAATAGTACCCACATTCCAGGGTTGTTGTGAAGATCAAATGAAATAACATGTATAAAGCGCTTAGCACAGTACTTGACACATAGTAGGCATTCAATAAATGCTTGTTCCCTTTCTTCTTTTTACTTTGAACTTAATTTTGTCTTTAATTTTTTTCTTTTCCCTTAAAAATCACATTAGCTAATATTTTTATGAGTTTTATTGGTCATTTAAAAATAAATAAACAGGGGTGGCTAGGTGGCATAGTGAATTAGAGCACTATCCCTGGAGCCAGAAGGACCTGAGTTCAAATCTGACCTCAGACACTTGACATACTGGCTGTGTGACCTTGGGCAAGTCACTTAACTCTAGTTGCCTTGCCTTTCCCCCTCCAAAAAAAAAAGAGAGATTGGGACTTCGCTCCACTCCTTTCCCCTCTCCTAGCCCATTACAGTGAATTACTGAGACAGCCTAGGTCTGGTAGGAAGAGTTGACTTTCAGGGAAATAGGATGGATGTCTGTCTCTTCTGAGGAGACAAACCACAGGGTGGCACTCTAAGCCTTGACTGTGTAAGCCTGATGGCAGAGAGATGTTTACCAGAATGTCAGAGTGTAGCTATGATGGAAGCTCCAGGAGAGTTTGTGAATTTCTCTGAGGAACTGATGTGAAGCTTGTATCTGTTTATGGTACCTGGGAGTCCTTTGAATCTTCTGTATTTTTTGTGAAGTGAAATATAAATAATCCTCACCTCAATATGCGTGTGTTTCCTTGAGTACTCATCCAGTAGCTGAGGATTCACATTTATGGAAATTAGTTGCAAATACATTTGCAGATTTTCCAGAATAAACTCTGGGTAATGATGGAGTACATGAACCAAAGAAAATAACGGTTATTTCAGTCAGTCCCTGAGATCAATCCAGTACATATGACTGAGGATTTGGAGGTTCCTGGGATCCAGGGTGTATTAAATTTTATTGATACCTCTTGTTTTTACAATGTAGTCATTTCTGGACATATGTCTCTCTTTCTCTACCAGAACATTCTCCTTTAAAACAAATTAAAGAGTTAAATAAAACTACCTGATATAGAGAAACCTCAGAGTAAGATCAGGGGTAAAGCACGTATGCTCACTGTTGCCACTATTATTTTATATAGCTCTATAAAAACTAACTATTCAGTAAGAAAACAAAAAGAAATGGAAAAAATATACATTGATAAAAAGAAACATTTTCACTATTTGCAGATATTTTGATAGTTTTCCTAGAGAATTGATTAAAATTAATTGAACCAATTGATAAGCTACAAAATATAAAATAACAAAACTGCACAGCAAGAAGAAATAGAAATTACATTGAAAACTGCAGCATGTATAAAATATCAGGAGATTCACCTACCAAGTCACAGTCAAGATTTATATTGTAATTTTTGTTATTCCTTAGAGTAACAGGAGAGGATGAGATCTTAGCTTCACATAGAGGACTTTGACTTGGCAAAGGGAAAAAAGGTCACTTCTTCATCTGAGATCAGAGGGAGGAAAGACTCAGCGGATTAAGATGTCTGAAAGATGTGAAATGAGGAGGGGAAGAAAGGCCTTGGGGAATGGTCTCTATTTTTTTTTCCAGTGAAGTATGAGGCAAGGTTCTTAGCAGAGAAGGCAGGGGTAGTAGTGCCATAAGAGGACAGGAAGAAACAGGAAAGAATAAGGAAAATTGGAATTCACATCCTGCCTGATACTTAGTAGATATATATATATATATGACTATGGTTAAGTTACATAAGCCATCTGAAACCCAGTTTTCTCATCTGTAAAAGAGCATAAGAATGTAACTCCACTAGATGTCACTGTGGAGCACAAGGGGACTATACTTTTCCTTCCCAACCAAATTAGGGATGGAGTTGAAATTCCCATAGGTTACAGAGACCCATAGACAACTGGGTCTGCGTGGAGGTGGGACTTTCTCCCGTAGTCTCTCTAGTTCTCCTTATCCTTTTTGGTTGAAAGGAGCAGATTTTAAACTCTGGGATTCACACCCTCACCAGTATCATGACTCTAAAATCACCTTATTCTTTCAAAGGAAATATAAGTGAGGCCCTAGTTAAAGTTATTTCTTTTTTTCTTTATATTTTTTATTTTAGGCCTAAATACTAAAACTTAAATATATAATGCAAAAAGAAAGACATATTATAAACTTAAATATAATATTAAAAAATATGTCATGTGCAGAACGTGAGAGGATTCAAAATATATAGAAATTTCTATTTCAAGGCCTAAATAATAAATATTACATGTTGTGTTGAGAGCCATCCATCTTTTCTTTTTTTTTTTTAATGGAAAAAATTATTTTTGTGTCCATCTTTTATTTTCTTCCTTGTAGGTTTTCTTTTGTTCTCTGCTGTACTTTTTTTTAACTTTATTCTTTTATACCCCTTCCTTCATGCCTCAGGCTACAATTAAGCATGGCTATATTTCTATATCTATATAGATATACACACATATACATATATACACATATATACATCCATAAACATACTTCCCCTAACAGATTCTACTCTTAATCTTTATTGTTATGTTTGTGCAAATCTCCTATTTCCTTTCTTTCCTGACTTCTCTACTTTATTTCTACCTGCTACCTTGCCCTCCTATTACTTAACCTACCCCGCTCCAACCATCCTTCCCTTGTCCTCCTATTCCCATAGATCTAAACATCCTTTTATATCCCCCTTTCACCTATTCTCTCAACCTCTCCTCTAAAGATCCCTTTCTTATCCTTTCCCCCTACTTATCCCCTTAGTGTTTTATTTCTTTCTAAATGTATATGCATTGTTCCCTATTAAACACATTCCTGATGAAAGGAGGTTTCCAGAACTAACAGTCCTTCTTCCCTCTCTAAGTCCTCTGCATTAGTTCTTCCTCTTGAACCTTATAGTTTAGCTCTTCTTGAATGGTTTTACTTTTTGAAGTCATATCATGCTCAGATCTATTCCATTCTTTCTTATGAACTACCCAATTACTAGAAACAATCTTGGGCATACATTTTACAGTTTACATACATAAAAAATAAACAGTCTGTCCTTACTGAATCCCTTGTGATTGGTCATTGGTATCTACTTTTTGTTTCTCTTGACTCTTGTATGTCAGATCTTCTATTAAGTTCAGGTTTGTTTTTGTTTTTTTTTTATACAAAGTTCTGAAAGCCTGACAATTCATTAAGTGTCCATTTTTTCCCATTTAAAATTATGCTTAGCTTTGCTGGATATGATATTTTAGGTCAGAAGCCCAGTTCTTTTGCTCTTTGAATATAGTGTTCTAAGATCTGTGGTCTTTTAGTGTCACCACTGCAGGTCTTGTGTTATTTTAATTATGCCACCACCATATGTAAATTATTTTTTTCTTGTTGCTTGTAATATTTTATCCCTGAACTGGGGTTTTCAGAAATTGACCATAATATTCCTGTAGGTTTTCTTCCTAGAGTCTCTTTCAGGTGGGGTTTGGTGGATTTTTTTCTATTTTTACTTTCCCTTCTTGTTCTAATGCTTCAGGACAATTTTCTTTAATTATTTCTTGTATTACTGTATCAAGATTCTTTTTTATTATAGCTTTCAGGTAGTCCAATTATTCTTATGTTTTCTCTTCTTGATCTGTTTTCTAAATCAGTTGTTTTTCTTGTGAGATGTTTCACATTCTCTTTTATTTTTTCATTCTTTATATTTTGTTTTATTATTTCTTTTTTTTTTTAAAGCAATTGGGGTTAAGTAACTTGCTCAAGGTTACACGGCTAGTCATTATTTATGTGTGGGTGCTCATTTTCTGAGGCCGGATTCGATCTCGGGTCATCCCAACTCCGAGGCCGCACTCTACTCACTGCGCCACCTAGCTGCCCCTTTAGGGCAATTGGGGTTAAGTAACTTGCCCAAGGTTACACGGCTAGGTTTTTGTTTGTGTGGATTAAGTGTCTGAGGCAGGCTCCGAACTCAGGTCCTTCTGACTCCAGGGCCAGCACTCTATTCACTGTGCCACCTAGCCGCCCCTGTTTTATTATTTCTTGATCCCTTATAACTTCACTGGCTTCTCCTTGTCCAATTCTGATTTTCAAGGAGTCATTTTCTTCCTGAAGATTCTGGATCTCCTTCTCTAATTGATTGACTTTGTTTTCATAATCTTCTTGTTTTTCTTGAAATTTTTTTAGTTTTTCTCAATCTCTTTCATTTGATTTTTAAAGTTTTGTTTTTCTTTTTCTTTTTGGAGGGGGGGGAGGTAGGGAAATTGGGGTTAAGTGACTTGCCCAAGGTCACATGGCTAGTTTTTTGTGTTAAGTGTCTGAGGTTGGATTTGAACTCAGGTCCTCCTGACTCCAGGGCCAGTGCTCTATTCACTGTGCTACCTAGCTGCCCTTAAAGTCTTTTATAAGTTCTTCTATGAATTCTTTTGGGGGAGCTGACCATTTGACATTACTTTTTGGGTGTAGAAGAGGGTTTCTTTGCTTCAGCATCCTCAGCTAAAGACAAACCTTGGTCTTCTCTATTCCCACAGTAACTCTCTATGGTTGGATTCTTTCTCCTTTGTCTGTGCTTTTTTTTAAAATAATAGTTTAGTTTTTGTAATCACTTCTAGTCCTGGGGTATGGGGGATGGTGCCTCTGGTCTCAGATCTTCCTTTAGTTCTCCTCTCTGACCTCGAACACAAACCAAGGTCTCCAACCTCCTGTAAGGGCCCACAGCCAGTGGTGTCCCTGCCCCCTGCTTCTGCACTCACCAAGTATATGCTGGTTCCTTCATGCTCAGGGCCTGGTCATGGCAGCACACCTGGGTCTGGCATTCCTTGTCAGCAGAGGGTACCTTGATCTTTGCTGGCTCAGATGCCCAACTCCCTTCACTGTCCCGGAGGTAAAAGTTTCTGTGGCTGGGGCTGAAGCAAACTCCCACTCCCATTAACCCCATGGCTTGCCGCTTGGTATTTAAGTGATCCCTAGCCTGGAGGTGTTCATTCTTCACAGGGATGGAACCTCAATCTGGGATTTTTCTTCAGATCTTCCTCCATTGTCCCAGAAGGACCACTGCTCTGCCCCTACTCTTATTTATTTTCACTGTTCTATGTTCACCCTAATGCCCTATGTTATCTGTTTTTTGGAGGGAAATCTAGAGAGCTTGAAGTTTTCTGACAGACATCATCTTCCCAGAATCCTGCCCGAGTTACAGGATCATTCCTAAAACAAAACTGGAGCTTAACAGCCCCAAGACAGGTCTTATAACTTTCCGTTCTGGGAATATACACTCTCTGATTTTAGGTAACATGTCCACAATGGGGACAAGCTCATGTATGAAAAGAGAATCAAGAGAATTTAATTTTTAAAATCTTAGCAAATTGTCACTCATAATAAACTCCCTTTAGTAGTAGGGAGATAGGAAAATAGGATAGGACTTGTTTTGTTTTATTTTTCAGCTCAGGAAGAGGGGAGAAGAGATGAGAGAGACCTTCAGTCACTTGGATCTGTAGCCAATGGTGAGAGTCAACTATTGCTCAGGCCCTTCTCCCAATTAGACTTCTCCAGTGGATGATGATGCTGGTCATCCCAAGTTGATCTCCATTCCACTGAATAGTCTCTGCCTTGGTTCCCCATCTCTATGGCTGTGGCTCCCCAACTTCACTAAGATGCAGCCTCAACCCTCTTCTCCTCAAGCATCTGCATGCTGATCCAAGATTCCATGCTTCAGTCTTAATCCAAGCCCCAAACCCCAAATCCCATATGGTGTTTCTGCCATTTTTTCTTGAGCTAAGGAAGGGGGAGGATATTGGGAGGGAAAGAATATCTTTCCCAACATGCTTAGCTGTCGGAATTGGCATTTGAGATTTTCAGCGGCAAGATGTTGTAATAATAACTGTAGCACCTACAGTACAGGGTAGTTGTGAGCTTCAAGATAATATATGTAGAGTGCTTTGTAGATTTTAAAGCTCTAAATACATGTTGATTATTTTAAACGTATTTTTGTTCAGTCATTTCAGTCATGTCCCACTCTTCAGGACCCCATTTGGGGTTTTCTTGGTAAAGATACTGGAGTGGTTTGCCATTTCCTTCTCCAGCTCCTTTTACAGATGAGGAAACTGAGGCAAACAGGGATAAGTGTCTTTAATGTATATGTTTCATTATATTGACTCCTGTTATATCACTTCCAATAATGATAATATTATCATCAGGGTGTGGTCAGCGATATAGTTCTTCTAGGTGTGGTGCTAAAAGGTGCACTTAGTGACCACTATGGCTACCTGACCACCAATAGCCTGCTTCATTGCTCTTCACCTTTCTAGAGAAAGGGAATTGCCACTCATCTGTCAATTATTTTGTCAACAGAGGGAAAGACAGCATATCATTTGGTCACCAGACAGCACTCTAGCTACTGGTGGGTATCCTATTTTCCTCAACTTGCCCCAGTATGGGGATGGGGTGGGTGAAGAAGGGAGGATATGTTCTAGAATTTATTTTTAAAATTGCAAAGTTTTTTTCTCCTTTTTCTCTCCTTCATTAGTCAGCCCAAGTCCAAGTTTTTACCTCTGGCAATTCACTATTCATTACCATGTGATTTATTAATGCAACCAGAGAGCATAGAGCATAAGAAACACAAATGAGCAATAAAACAACGCTTTAAAGAGCAACTGCAATAATCTAGTTGCCTGAGTTGATTTCTTCTCTCCTCCCACTCATCCTCCTTCCTTTTGTGAGGGGAATGGAAACAAAAGGTTTTGGGGGTTATTTTCTTAGCTGTGGGAGCTTCTCCAGAGATTCTGATGAAAGAAGGGATAAAAGAATCTGTGGAATGGAATTCTGCTTGACCTAACCAATGGAAGCTTCTAGTTTTGAGCTGATTTGGTATGGAATGCTCATCTACTCATTTCCAACACAAAGACTTCTCTGAACAAGTTTTTTTTTTTTGTTTGTTTTGGGTTTTTTTGCTTTTTGGAGGGAAAGCAATTGAGGTTAAGTGACTTGCCCAAGGTCACAAGGCTAGTTTTTTGTGTTAAGTGTCTGAGGTTGGATTTGAACTCAGGTCCTCCTGACTCCAGGGCCAGTGCTCTATTCACTGTGCCACCTAGCCACCTCCTCTGAACAAGTTTTGCTTTCACCTGTATTCAGCTGCAGGGTTAGTCTGCCCACTTTAGTGTAGCAAGAAAATTAGGGACCCCTTGGCCATTTCTTCTCTTCCTTCTCCATCTTGGCTTGTGGAATAGTCTGGGCAAAGCTCGCCAAAGGCAACGGAAAGCCAAAATCCCAGAATTCTGGGAGATGGATACCCATACACATTTCCCAGCTCACCAAAATCTCTTCTGATTCCTTTTTAAGCTGGGGAGGTCTTCAATAAGGAGGTCTTTCTACAGTGATAACCAGCACTCCCTTTTCATTAGTAAGATTTACAAAGCATTCTCTACAGCAAACCTGTGAGATAGAGAAGTTCAACAAGCTGCTTAAGCTTCCCCATATCCTTCTATATCTTTGAGACCTTTAATATTTCTATTTTTTATGATATGATAGCAAATTATTGTACTGAGAGGACATAATGCAGTCATTTCTCAAATCTTGTAGCTATAGGTTATTTTCAGGTTTTTGTTGTAATTATTAAAAGCCAACTTCTCCCCCTCCCCCACCATTTTTATATAGACACTCATCTCTCTCCATTGGCTAATATCTTTAGGGTATGGTCCAAGAAATGAGATTGCTACAGCCCTCTTATCTTGCAGATGAGAAAACCGAGGCCCAGAAAAGCCCTTCATAATTTTGAGCTTCCTCTCATTGCTCCAAGTTTCTCATTCTAGGGAAAGGAAAAAATAAGTCTAATTCTTCCTTTGTGGAAAAGTACTTTAAATATTTAAAGACTATGATCACATCTTTAATCATCCCTCCTACAGTCTTATTCTGGTCATCTCTGGTTATTATTTGATTTGTCAGTGTGGTGCCCAGAAATGAACACACAACTCCAGATGCTGTCTGACCAGGACTGAGGACAGCAGGACAAGCACCTTCCTCATTAAGATAATATGTTTTTATTAGCATAGATAAGGATAATGTTAACTTTTTTTATCAGAAGATTGTCAAAGCACAGCACCAACACATTGATCTTGCAATCCAGTAAAAAACCCTCATAAACATCAAATGGTTTGGGAACAGTGAGAAGACAAGTTTGCCTGCTGCCCATAAAGACTCTTAGGGATCCTTCGTCCTTAACGAACCCTCATTTCATCCCAGCATCCCCTCCACCTATCATCTCGTGTTCTTGTCCTTTTCACAAACTCCTAAAAAATGGTTTCTTTTCTTCTTGCCTCAACTTCCTCTCTTCTCATTCACTTCTCAACCTATTGTAGTTTGACTTTTAACCTCATTCCTCAACTAAAATGCTCTCCCAAAGTTACTAATGATATCTTAAACTTTTTTGTTAATATTCTTTGCATTTATATAACCCTAATTTCTCTTTAAATTGTATTTTTATTCTGATTCCAAAAGAGAGAACATTTCTATATATAAAGTAGAATACATAAAGAGGGTTATCAGTGAAATCACAAATCTCTATTATATATAGCTTGTTTTTAAGTCCATAATCATTCCACAACATGTTACTTTCAAAGCTGTCTGGTTTGTTTGTCTTCTGAATTTTCTTCTCTTCTCTTCTATGCATTTACAGAATGCTTCAATAATCCTTTCCTCTCTTTCTTCTTTGACTTCTCTTTCTTTCCTTCCTTCCTTCTTTCTTTCTTTCCTTCTTTCTTTCTTTCCTTCTTCCTTCCTTCCTTCCTTCCTTCCTTCCTTCCTTCCTTCCTTCCTTCCTTCCTTCCTTCCTTCTTTTCTTCCTTTCTTTCTTTCCTGCTTCATTTTTATCTTCTAGAGTTATGGTGGGTCACTACATTGATCAAAGGTCTTAAGTTTTTCGAAGCTCTTTTTTTTAAATGTTCTTATATAAATTGTTCTCCTGGTTTTGCTCACTTCACTATGCATTACTGCATACAAGTCTTCCCAGGTTTCTCTGAAACTACTCTTTCCATTATTTCTCATGGTGCAATAGTATTCAATTACACTCATATACCACAATGGTTGTAATGGAGTGTGTAGGGTATGGTACAGTATGTATGGTTTATATACTAATGGTATATATGGTATATGAGTAGAACCAGCTCCTTTCTACTTATATACCATAATCTGTTCAGGCATTCCCCAACTTATTGGCTTCTAGTTCTTAGCTACAACAAAAAGATTTACTATAAATATTTTGGTATATTTGGCCCTTTTCCCTCTTTCTTTTATTTCCTTGGGGAATAGGTCTAGAAGGATTATTGTTCAGTCATGCCCAACACTTTGTGACCCCATTTGGAGTTTTCTTGGCAAAGATACTAAAATAGTTTGCCATTTTCTTCTCCAGTTCATTTTACTGATGAGGACCTGAGGCAAACATGGTTAAGCCCATAGTAGCACAGTTAGTAAGTGTCTGAGGCCACATTTGAACTCAAAAAGATTAGTCTTCCTAATTCCAGGACCAGCACTTTATCCACTGTGCCATCTAGCTGCCTGGGTCAAAGGTGAGGCATAGTTCCAAACTACTCTCCAGAATGAATGTCTGAACCATGCCATAACTCCACCTATAATACACTAATGTACCTATCTTCCCACAGTCCCTCCAATATTTGTCATTTTCTATTTTGGACATCTTTGCCAATTTGATAGTTATAAGTTGGAGCCTCAGAGTTATTTTAATGTTCACTTCTCTAATTATTAGTGATTTAGAATTTTTTTTTCATATGGGCTATTGATCATTTGGAATTCTTCTTTTGAGAATTGTCTTTTCCCATCATTTGACTATTTATCTGCTGGGATAATCATTTTCATTTCTGAATATATCACTTCCTCCTCCCCTATCAATCTAGTTATCCCTTGTAATAATGAATAAAAGAGAAAGAGGGAAAAATAATTTAGCTAAGCCAACAAACATATTAGCAGATTCCTGCTGTGTATGTAATATTTCATATCCTTTCAATAGTTCCCCCACCTCTTCAAAAAAAAGGAAGGAAAGATATTTTTCAATTCTTCTCCAGGACCAGTCTTTCTTGTTTTGTTCTCTCCATTTACACAGTTATAGTCATGATGTACATTGTTTTCCTGGTTCTGCTTACTTCACTCTGCATCAATTCATGTAAGTTATTCATGCTTTTTTGAATACTTAATTTTCATAGCTTTTTACATTTCAGCAATATTCCATTACATTCATATGTTGTTTAGTTGTTTCAGACTCTTTGTTCTCCCATTTGAGTCTTTCTTGGCAAAGATATTGGAGTAGTCTGCCATTTCCTTCCCAAGATCATTTTTACAGATGAGGAACTGAGTCAAGCAAGATTAAGTGACTTTCCCTGGGCCACACAGCTAGTAAGTATCTGAGGTCATATTAGGAAGATGAGTCTTTCTGACTTTAGGTCTGGCACTCTATCCCCGTGCCACCTACCTGCCTAAGTTTGTTTCATCATTCCCCGATGGATGGGCATCTACTTGATTTTCAGTTCTTTGATGGCACCAAGAGAGTTGCTAAGAATATTTTGGCATATATGAGACTTTTCTTTCTAACTTCAACATCCTTGGTGGTATATACCAGAACAGTGGGGTCAAAGTTTATGGACATCTCAGTAACTTTAGCATAATTACAATTTATGTTTCAGAATGGTTGGTCCAATTCACAATTTCAAAAATAGCATATTAATGCACCTGGCTTTCCACAGTCCCTCTAGCATTGACTATTACCATCTTATGTCATCTTTTCCCAATTTTCTTGGGGTGATATATTGCCAATGTGATACTCATAGCAGCTGCTATGAATATTTCCAGGGTTGAATTGCAAAATATTACAAACTGTCTTCCTCAAAGATGAAAACTAGCTATTTATTCAGATACTAGAAAGCCAATTCCACCATGGCAACAAAGAAGTTTATACACATCACCAATGTAAGGAGTGCCACCATCCCCAAGCCTTCCCTCCATTAGGCCTCCCCACAAACTGCAGTATGCAAAATTTCTCCCTCTTGCTCTCATGCTAGCTCTCTCCCAGTTCTGCCTGAATCTCTCTTCCTACTCCACCTTTCCTGCTCTACCTATTTGGAAAGCTCCTCCCACCATGGGCTCCATATGACTCAAACTGTGGGCTGGGCCAAAGCTCAAAGCAGGTCACATGGGCCTATTAAGAGGCAGGGAGGGAAGATCTTCAAATTCCCTTAACATTACAGGTGATGAAGAACCTGGAGTTGTTTTGATTTGCATTTATTTTATGTTAATGATGTCAAGCAATCTTTTGTATGTCCATTAAAAGTTGTAGTTCTTCTGAGAATTGCTTCTTCACATACTTTGATTACCTATGCACTAGGGAATGACTCCTAGCCTTAAATATTTCTGTCAATTCCCTATATAGCAGATAACCAATGACCATATATCATAGATGTAGGGCTGGAAGGGACCTCATAGGTTACCTAGCCCAATTCCCTCATTTGACATGTGGGAAGACTGAAGCTGTCAGCAGTTAAGTGATTTGATTAAAGTCACACAAGCAAGTGTTGGAGGCTGGATTTAACCTGAGTCCCAAGTCCAGAGTCACTGTTCTTTCCAATGCACTCCACTGCTTCCCCAGTAATCTTTTCTCAATTCTCCTCCTTTTTGACTTCTCTGCTATGGATGTCCCTCAAGGCTACATCTGTGTCTTGGGGGCTTCTCTTTTCTCCCACTCTCAATCAGCTCCTTTGGGTTTAATTATTAATGATTAAATTATTAATTAATCCAAGATATATCTAGGCTTTAGTCCTTTTCCTGAGAGCCAGGTGTGCATCAGCAACTCCTTATTAAGGGGTATTTTTGAACTATAAGCATCTAAAACTCCACATATCCAAAATAGAATACACTTTGTCTCCAAATCCACACCTCTTCTAAGTCCCCCTATTTCTGTTACGAGTATCACCAATCCTTCTAGTCACTCTGATTTGAAACCTTGGAGGCACACTCAACTTCTTCCTCTGCCTTCTCCAATATAACCAGTCAATTGCCAGCTCTTGCCCATCGAATCTATCATATCATTTCTTTCTCTGAAGTCATGTGTTCTAGCCTGCACTTGTACAATAACCTCTGAATTGGTTTTCCTGACTCTCCAATCCAGTCTCCATCCTGCTTTTTTTTTTAAATTGTAATTATTTTTTATTGGAAAACAAATATACAACTTGGAATGGATTTGAGGCAAATTGTGCCATAAGAAGATTTTTTTTTTAAATAAGTGGCTAAACAAAGTTTAAAAAGCAAGTAACAATAGAAGAAAATGTTTTCTGGTACAGGACCAGCAGTACAAAAAAATAGTGTACGAGTACCTGGATAATACACCCGTTTTGCAATAGTGCAACTTTAAGTACATATTGTTGACTGTCCATAGTCCACGCAGAGTTACAGCTCCACACTTCAACAACAACATGCTGACAGCTCCTAAAGAAAACTACTTCTTTAAAAAAAAGAAAGGCATAACCCAGATGTTCCCTCATTTGACCAACTCCATCTAAGTTCAGATGTGCAGAAGGGCTTAGATATATCCAGAGTAAGCCACATGCAACATATTTTACTTGATCAATTTTCCAAAATAAAGTTTCAGGACAATGACAGTAGATAAGGGGAAGAAAAACATAGGGGAATGAAGTCCTAATTACTACACATGCATATCCTTTTGACAGTAGGGGGGAAAACCTTTTACAGATAAGTTACAAACAAAGAAAAGGCAAATAAACAATTTTGTACAAGAAATTTAACACATTCTGTACAACGTCTTCACTTTGCTGTCATCATTTGTACAAACTCTTCATAGTTTACTTGACCATCACCATCAATATCTGCTTCCCTGATCATTTCATCAACCTCTTCATCTGTTAACTTCTCTCCAAGGTTTGTCATCACATGGCGAAGTTCTGCTGCACTAATATAACCATTGCCATCCTTGTCAAACACACGGAATGCTTCTCTAATTTCTTCTTCGCTGTCTGTGTCTTTCATTTTTCTTGCCATCATAGTCAGAAATTCTGGAAAGTCAATTGTGCCATTACCATCAGCATCTACTTCATTAATCATATCCTGTAATTCAGCTTCTGTGGGGTTCTGCCCAAGTGATCTCATTACAATTCCCAATTCCTTTGTTGTTATAGTACCATCTCCATCCTTGTCAAATAGTGAAAAGGCTTCTTTGAATTCATGCTGTTAGCGTTACTAGTGCCCAAGTTCCTATCAAACAACCTCCACACTCGGTGGCTGCACTCGGACTCCTCCATCCTGCTTTTAAGTGTCTACTATGTGCCAGGCACAATGCTAGGCATTAGGGATAGCAAGACAAAACATTAGATAGTCTCTACCCTCAAGGAGCTTACATTTCATTCAGGGAGATAATACATGTATAAAAATGGAAAAGTATAGTGAGAGATAAAGTGAGAAGGGTCTTCAATCCAGGATAAAGGCTTTGGATTTTACATTGCCTAGTCGACAGAGGTGTTTGAGTCGGGAAGGACAGGATCAGATCTGTATGTTCACAGGTTTTATATATGGAAGAGAATTGACAGATAAACTTTCTGGTTTTTTATTTTTGTTTTTGTTTTTTGGGTTTTTTTTTCTTTTTTGTAGGGCAAATTGGGGTTAAGTAACTTGCCCAAGGTCACACGGCTAGGCTTTTGTTTGTGTGTGCGTTAAGTATCTGAGGCCGGATCTGAACTCAGGTCCTTCTGACTCCAGGGCTGGTGCTCTACTCAATGTGCCACCTAGCTGCCCCAACTTTCTGTTTTTTTACAAGAAAAAATAGGCTTTAGAAAACTAAGGGCTCAAAGGTTAATTGACTTGCCTAAGGTTATATAACAGCAGAGTTAGAATTAGAATACAGATCTTTTGATTTCAAGTCCAATTCCATTTCTTCTATGGTGCAGTAATGGATTGAATGCTGGGCCTGGAGTTGGGAAGAAAGAGTTTAAATCCAGCCTCAGACACTTAACTAGCTGTGTGACCTTAGATAAGTCACTTAACCTGTTTGCCTCAGTTTCCTCAGCTCTAAAATTGGGATAATAACAGCACTCACCTCTCAGGGCTGTTGTAAGGATCAAATCAGCTGTATTTGTAAAGTGTTTAGCACAGTGTAGGTGATGTATAAATGCTTATTCCTTCCCTCTCTCCCTCCCTCCCTTCCTGTGCCTCTTTAGGAAAACTGATTTGTCTTTGTAGTTAGACTAGATTAGACTCAGGAGGAAACAGGAGACAAGAAGACCAGAAGGTAAGAGATTGTTAGAATGGTTATTGCTGTCACAAAGCCTTTATTTAATCATTTGCTGTCTGCTTGGAATGCTGCATTAAAGGTCTGCCAGTCCCTGCCCCTTGACAGTCCACAGTCCAGTCTCTTCGTTGGATTCTTGGACATCTTATTGCATTTGGTCCTTATTCATACATTTTCTTCTCCTACTGGATCTGTGGGTTCAAATTTTGGAACTCATTGAAGAAGTGGGTTTAGTGGGCCTGGGCTAAGGAAGGAATTCTAGGTATGAGACAGGAATCTAAATGGAAAGGTTAGGCAAAAAGGAGCCTGGGCTAAAAGCCAGGCCCAGGGAAATTAGACCCAGGCTGGGGTCAAGAGGACTAAATGTAATCAGAGTCAGGCGGATTGGGACGAGGAAAATTAGGGCCAGGAAAATTGGGACCAGGAAAATTGGGACCAGGAAAATTAGGACCAGGAAAATTGGGACCAGGAAAATTGGGACCAGGAAAATTGGGGCCAGGAAAATTGGGGTCAGGAAAATTGGGGTCAGGCCGAGGACGAGGACGAGGGCGAGGACGGCGGAAACGCCCAAAAGGCTCTTCCAAAGGAAGTTCCCTACGCCTGGCTGGAAAGCTATCTGAAGGTTCAGTCCCTACATCTCGTTTTCCTCTTGGGAAGGGAGGAAGGCGGGGAGGGCGTGGCCTGGGAAGGCGGGGAGGGCGGGGGCGCGGGCGGGGGCGCGGGCGGGGACGGCGACGGACAGCTCGGAGGCCACTAGCTCGGACTGGTAATGGATCTTCCTCTGCCACTTGCTGGGCTTGAACCTCCTGTGGAAGGAAGAAGCACACAAACAGTGGTCATGTCTTCATGAAGGCAGAAGACCTCTCAGGTACACAGGTATGCAGGACTATTAGCATGTCTTGGAGACCTGGCTGAAATTCCCGAGGAGTATCAGTGTATGCCTGGGGCTAGGCCTACTCTCCTGAATGTCCAGGGCTCTCCCGACTCACAGGCAGAACAGGTAAGTTACCTAGACTGAGGAGGTGGCATTTCAGGAAGGTTTTCCCTCAAAGCCCCTCCCCTTACAAAATCCCTCTGGTCCTTCAGGGGCACTTGCTCTGCCCTGCAGCAGGAGCTCAGGTTAATAAGACCAAAGACAAGAAAAGGCAACCAAGCTGATAAAGACTGATCGGACTCTTTTCTGAGAGTAGGGCTTTAGTATGTTTTGAAATGCTTGTTGAATAAATGATAGGGTTATGGGAAGGAGTGAGAATGTGGGGCTTGGTATCCAGGGAGGGGTCCTAGAAAGTAGTGAAAATGACCCAGAAAGAGTAGATTGAGGTATATACTCCAAGTTCTCCTAGTGAGGTTTCAGCTTGGCAGCCCATAGACAGGAAGGACCTTGGGAGACCACCTGAGGCAGAACACCCAACCCTAGGACAGTCAAGAAGAGGGGAGGAGAGAGGCTCCAGTGTGAGGAAGAAACCCTCTGGTCACCTAAGGAGCAGGAGAAAGCTCCAGTATCTTCAACTGAACAATGAATTTCAGTACCTATTATATGCCAGGTCAAAGATAGCTTTCTTTCCTCCCCAGAAAGGGATTTGATCACATGACAATGGATGGGAATTCCCAGAGGAAGAGGAGAATTAGTTAGGGGGCGGGGCTTTTGGTTGATTTACCTGTCTTTTTTGGTCTTAACCTTCTCTTGAGTGGGAAGGCCTGGGCTTCTGCTCAGGCAGAATAGGCAGACACTTATGAGATGGGATTTCAAAAGGTCTCACCATCTAACAGAATCTCTTCTCTTTGGTTCGCCAGGGCCAGATTATCCCCCCCTTACTCCCCTGCCTTTCTTTTCTGTAGTGAAAATTCTTTAAGCAGAATCTCACTGTTGGAAGGGACCACAGAAGTCTCCTACAGCTCCAGAGATGGGGATCTCACTACTTCCTGAAGCAGCCCCTTCTGATTTTGTGGGCTACCATTCCTGCCCTCCTCCCTCACTTTTCCTGGTGCCTAAAGCTGATTCTTGGAATCTTCAACCCATTGCTCCCATTTCTGACCCCTGGGGCCAAGTAGTGGGAACATATCCTAGGGAGTTAGAGCTACACACTCTTGACTCCTTCCTGACCCCAGGGGAAGAAAGTTCCTTGGGAAAAGAGGAAGTTGGAAAGGACTACAATCTTCCTTTCTATCCCAAAGCATCTGTAAAAACTCACCTGTGTAGCCACAGAGTCACAAGCAACAAGAACCAGCGGGGGTTGTTGCTCAGCAGAAATCTCTCCTGAGCAGTCTCTCACCACCTACAAAGACAAAGAAGAGAAAGGTGGGAATCAGATCCTCCTGACTTTTCCTATCTGGTCTGCTGGGGAATTTCCTTATGGGAATTTTTATATATATATATATATGCCCAAAGGGTTGTTTGGGTTATAAATTTTTCTCAGATTTAAAATCTAGGAAGACTTATAAGAACTGATTCCAAGGGAAGTAAGCAGGAAAAAGGGAAAGAATAGACCATAACTATAACAGTGGAAATGGAAAGTGAATGCTGAGTAATTATGATGAGCAAACTTGGCCAGACACTACATGAATGGAATTTCTTTCCTTCTTTGCAGAAGTGGAGGACTAAGGACGTGGAATGTGGCATAGACTGGCATGTTCAGTTGAGTTGGTTAGATTTGCTGAGCTCTGAAAAATTCTGTTATTTTCCCTCTCTCTTACAAAGGGTGGAGGATTGGGAAGGGACATATTGGGAAACAAAGGGAATGTAAGAACAAGAGAGATCAATACATTTTTGTAAATAAAAGAAAAAGAACAGCAACAAAATTTGCTTTGATTCACAAAGGGTCTCATGAGGCCATCTTGAGAAACTCTTGACTCTTAGGCATAGGTATGTTTCCCAAGGCTACCTAGTAGATGGAGACAGGATGCTGAGTATGACCTCTTTCTACTCACCAGGGTGGGGCACTGACAGTTCACCAATCATCACCCTGATGCTCCCTATATTTGTAAGTATACACAACTGAGCATAGTGACTATCACCATTGAAACCATAGCAGATGTTGGAGAGCATCCCAAAATTCTTGGTGCAGCTTTCATCTTTAATAACTTTAATCCCTGAAACCCCTTAATCTTTAATAGTTTGAAACTAAACTGAGGCTTTTGGTATCCTCTTTATAGTCCTTTGTATCCAAGAGGCAGGCGAGTGAAGCTAGGTGACATAACAGAAGAATATTGGACTGGGCGAGAAGATCTGAATTCTAATCCAGCCTCAGACACTAATAAGCCATGTGATCCTGGGCGAGTCTCTTAGCCACTTAGCCTCCTATTTTCTTATCTGCAAAATGAGGTTATAATAGCACCTGCCTTCCACGGTTTCTGTGAGGATACAGTGACATAATATTTTAAAGCACTGTGTAAACCTTAAAGCATCACAACCCTGGAGCATAGTTAGTACAATATTAGTATTTCATTTTACAGGTGAAGAACAAAAGTGAGTCGTTCAAGGACTCTAGGCTGTGTCATAAAGACATCCAGAGATGGAAAGGACCTTAGAGATCATTCCTGTACCTACTTCTGCAACCTTGGCTGAGTGACTTCCTCTCTCTGGGTCCTAGTTTTCCCATCTCTACAGTGGGAGAGTTGGGTTAGATAACCTTTAAGGCCCTCTATACTGCTAGTCTCATCACTCTCCTCCTCTCTCCTCATTTTATATAGATAGGGAAACAGAAGAGGTCCCCAGTGCTTAAGTGACTTAGCCACAGTCATACAAGTAGGAAGTGGGAGAGGCAAGATTCAATTCTAGAGCCTCAGACTCCCAATCCTGGGTTCTTTCCATCGCCTTCTGCTGCTTTCTCTAACCCAAGAGCCTCAAAGTCTCCTCAGATGGAATCAGAGTTAACCAGAGATTGATCTGGTGCTGAGAACCTATTGGAAATGGGAAGGTGTCCCAGGGTCCAGGGAAATCCCCAGGGAATTCTATTGGAAATCCCATTCCTTAATATTATCCTTATTACAAACTAAGAGATTTGTAAATTCCTCTTATTCATTCCTTTTCATTCTCCATCCTCTCCATATTTTAAGGCTGGTGGATGTGAATTCAGATGGTTGTATCAGGTGCACCTGGAAGAGCCACCTCCCAGCAGAAAATGTAAAGTAATTGAAACCAAAACCAAAACCAACCTTTCTTAGTATAACTTTCTGGCTGTGATTGCCCTCCAATGGCCAGAAGACATGCAGTGGTCTAATTAATGGTTCAGAGGCCAGGGTGGTCCAGGCAAGAAGAGACTGGCTTCCTTTAAGTCCCAGTTAAAACCTCACCTTCTGCAGGAAGACTTCCCTGCCTCCTCTTAAATCCAGTGCCTGCTTGCTTTCTGTATATTGGTTTGCATATTATTTCCCCTGTTAGATTATAAGCAGGGCATAGCAGGCACCTTCTAAAGGTTGATTGATTGAGTGATTGAAGTAGAGTACCCCTAGTAATTGATTTAGCTATTATATTCTGAGTTATTCTATTTATTATATGGAGTTATTACTTTGTACTATATTTATTATATTCTGAGTTATTCTATTTATTATATGGAGTTATTACTTTGTACTATATTTATTATATTCTGAGTTATTCTATTTATTATATGGAGTTATTACTTTGTACTATATTTATTATATTCTGAGTTATTCTATTTATTATATGGAGTTATTACTTTGTACTATATTTATTATATTCTGAGTTATTCTATTTATTATGGGTTATTACTTTGTACTATATTTATTATATTCTGAGTTATTCTATTTATTATATGTAGTTATTACTTTGTACTATATTTATTATATTCTGAGTTATTCTATTTATTATATGGAGTTATTACTTTGTACTATATTTATTATATTCTGAGTTATTCTATTTATTATATGGAGTTATTACTTTGTACTATATTTATTATATTCTGAGTTATTCTATTTATTATATGGAGTTATTACTTTGTACTATATTTATTATATTCTGAGTTATTCTATTTATTATATGGAGTTATTACTTTGTACTATATTTATTATATTCTGAGTTATTCTATTTATTATATGGAGTTATTACTTTGTACTATATTTATTATATTCTGAGTTATTCTATTTATTATATGTAGTTATTACTTTGTACTATATTTATTATATTCTGAGTTATTCTATTTATTATATGGAGTTATTACTTTGTACTATATTTATTATATTCTGAGTTATTCTATTTATTATATGTAGTTATTACTTTGTACTATATTTATTATATTCTGAGTTATTCTATTTATTATATGGAGTTATTACTTTGTACTATATTTATTATATTCTGAGTTATTCTATTTATTATATGTAGTTATTACTTTGTACTATATTTATTATATTCTGAGTTATTCTATTTATTATATGTAGTTATTACTTTGTACTATATTTATTATATTCTGAGTTATTCTATTTATTATATTAGTTATTACTTTGTACTATATTTATTATATTCTGAGTTATTCTATTTATTATATGTAGTTATTACTTTGTACTATATTTATTATATTCTGAGTTATTCTATTTATTATATGTAGTTATTACTTTGTACTATATTTATTATATTCTGAGTTATTTTATTTATTATATGTAGTTATTACTTTGTACTATATTTATTATATTCTGAGTTATTCTATTTATTATATGTAGTTATTACTTTGTACTATATTTATTATATTCTGAGTTATTCTATTTAGTAATTATATTCTGTTATTCTCATCCTCTTGACTACATTTTAACTCATATGACTGCTGTCTCCCTGCACAACAGACTGAGCAAAGCAAACAAATGCCACACTTGTGCTGGGTACGATAGGATGGTGTAGGAAGTCTTGGAGTCAGACGACCCTGCAGGGTTCACACCCTACCCATGCTATTTACAAATTAGGTGACTTTGAGTAAGTTACATTTCTTCTCTGTGACCCTTCATTTTCTCATCTATAAACTGGAAAGAACTTTTTAAATGGAGACAATCATATTTGCACCACCTTCCTGATATGCTTGCTGGGAAGAAATTGCTAAATTATTGTAAATTATTGCTACTACTGTAATAGCATGCTGGGTTTCTGACCATATGGTGGACAATAACCAGTATCTTAACACTAGATTGCCCTCTGGCTCTGGGTCCTGGAATTGTCATCAGTCAGATTACTTTTTAATGAGTCCCTTTTGAGGCTATTAAGAGCTAGACCCCTGAAATGGAAGGCAAGGTAGCCCTTTCCTTCACTATGTTATTTTCAAAATCAATTCATTTTAGAAAACAGTATGTGAAAAAAGCAGTGTGTATCAGATTCTGTCCTTGGTTGGCGCATGGTTACCAGCCTGAGTGCCTTGAAATCATCCCATTCCCTTCCCAAAGTAGAAGGATTAGCAAACTACCTTCCTATCTGTGCAAGCCTAGATGGATGATTGGTAGCAGCCATTTTGCAAGGCTGGGTTAAAAGCTGCTCCTGGATCCTTGAGTGTTGACATTATTTTTATTTGTGGGCTGGGGGTAACATGGTGGGAGTATGTATCCCAGGCTCAGGAAGCAGTACTTACCCCACCTTCTTTGAATTCACACTGGCCAGGGTTCTGAATCTCTGACTTAAGGCACTTGGTTTCCTGGATGGTGAAACTCAAGATTCGCCTGTCACCCTGGGAGGGAGAGATTGAAGGGCCAGGGTGAGAGGAGTGAGGATGATCCTGGGCAATGTGACATAGATAAAGTTTGTCTTTGAAGACTCCTGTAAGATGTAGATCTTTGCCCTCCCCCAGCTTCCAGGACCCAGTATTCTCTTATTGGGAGGTAGTGTGCTAAAGAGGTTTTAGAGTAAAATGAGATGGGTTTGAAGCCCAGCTTTTCCAGCTAATTCATGTGTGACCTTCCACTCACTGTTCAGGATTTTCCCCTTCTCTGTCAAAGCAATTCATCTTCTAACAGTCCCCACTAGAAAAGATGAAAACCCCTTAATTCCTCCTCTCCAAATGGGGCAAAAGGTACAATTGGATTGATATGTGACATAGGTGTGTTTTAGCAGGAGCCCTCTGGAAACCCCATCTCCACTAAGAGTGATTCAGATGGAAATCCCAGAAATCCTAGAAAGTTACTGGGGGATATTAGGGGGGCAGGGAGCTCATATCACATATGGGCAGCCATTTGCTCTGCCTCTGGGTAGGACCTGCCCCTGTGGGCAGGAACACTCCTGTGTCAAGGAACACTCTCCCTTCCCCCAGCATTTATTAGACTCTTGTTTTCCCAAGTCTAGAATGAACTCTTTACCTTGCACAGTAATCCCTGTTGTCTCTTTTGGACAGCCTTTGCACCTTGCCACCCACCATTCCCTTTGAAAATTAGATGCCCCACCCTATCCCCCAGTTCTGTCACCTTACACGAAATCATGTTTCTCCTCTCCTTCAAAACACAACTCAAAGAAATTCAGGGAAACCATAGCTGTGTGACCTTGGGCAAGTCACGTAACCCCAATTGCCCTGCCTTCCCCCCTCAAAAAAAAATTCAGGGAAATATAAGGGTAGTTGTTTGAGCAAAAGTGAGGAAAACAAGGAGAACAGAATACACAATAATAATATTAAAATTATATAATAATATTATATTAATATAATAATATAACATTGATATTATAATAATAACAATATACATAATAATAATAATTTTGAATGAAAATAACCGTAAAGAAGTATAATACTGTATAACAGTGAGGAACAATATTGGCCTTGGAGAAGGAATGAGGAAATGCATTTCTCTCCTTTCACTGCAGATGGAGGGGACCAGGATTTTTCATATACTGGCAGATAGGACTGCCAGCAGTTGGTTTTGGGTAACTGTTTTTCCTTATCACAAGGCAAGGCTCACTGGGTGGAGAGGGAGAAGGGGAATATTTTTGGAAATTAATATAAAAACAATGTCAATTGTTT
The DNA here is from genome assembly GCA_011680675.1 of Gymnobelideus leadbeateri. Classification (NCBI taxonomy): domain Eukaryota; kingdom Metazoa; phylum Chordata; class Mammalia; order Diprotodontia; family Petauridae; genus Gymnobelideus; species Gymnobelideus leadbeateri. The sequence continues at coordinate 521,433 of WOXC01010129.1, read as the reverse complement.
TTATATTGAATTATATATTATAATAATATAATTATAAATTATATATTTATATAACAAAAACAATATCAACAAAAGTACCAATAAAACAAACACACAGAAAACAACCACAGTTTAAGACTTACTTCTCCAGAACTACTTTATTCTGCCCTAGGTTCTTAGGCCAAGGGGAAGGTGGAAGGGAGGGATGTGACCTGCTGCTGTTCCAATGACCAGAACTACTCCCAACTGAACCTTCCTCATACCCAGAGGGCACTCTGTCCTGGCTTAAGGATGACTTTAAACCCTAGGGATGTACCTTAGTCCCTCAGGGCTGCCTAGAAGCATGCACCTTGGACTTGGAGTCTATAACCTAAAGTTCTGTGCTTGGGAAGATAGAAGCAAGTGCAGAGGGGACTCACCTGGTCAGAGACAGATTTGGCTCGAACGAGCCCATAGATGAAATTATCGTTGGATTCTCTGTTGTAGGTATCTAGTAACAGCGATAAAGCTTCTTGGTCACTCAATCTGTCTTTTTGTTGAACAGAAAGTGTTGCAATGGTCATGGCCACACATAGCACCAGAAGGTTTCTCCCCAGGGTCCCCATCTTTTCTCACCTTGGCTGGGGGTCCAGGTCTATCCTTCCCTCTGAGAATTTCCCTTCTTTTAAGGGCCCTGGAGGGCAGAGAGGGCCAGGCCAGATGTTTTAATCTGTGGCTTTCTTTCTCCATAACACATTGCCTAATTCCTTGGCAAAGGGGAAGGAGGTACCTTTTGCAAAAGACTCAGTGGCTCAAGCCCTCTCACCTTGATGGAGTCCCAGGGGCTGCTGAGAGGTTGAGAAAGGGGCAGAGAAGTTTATCTATCCTCTCTTGTTGGAAGCTGAGGAGATAATCCTGTTCTTCAGAGACCCCAAACAAAGAACTCTGCCAGAGGTTTAAGATTTACAGATTATCCTAGAATCAGGAGTAGCAACTGCCCTCTGGGGATCCAATTTGTGCGTGCAAGTTGGTAGAATGTCACCTTGAGGGTCATTTTAAGATCCCTTGTTTCTCTTCCTCTCACAAGGATGTTCAACAAACTGACTCTTCTCTCTCCACATAATTAGGGGCAGGGATCATACCATCTGGTGAAAAAGCATTGAACTTGAAGTCAGGAAAACTCTGTGGGTTCTTTTCCTAGTTCTGCCACTGACTATCTGTGTGACCTTAGACATCCACTCCCTTTCTCTGGGTACCCTTCCTGGTCAAATGGAGATAATCATCTACAGCATGGCACCCATTATTTTTTGTTCTTTGAATCCCTTTCAGAAACAACAAAATGTGTTGTGAACCTACAGGGTAATATACTACTCATAATATTCTTTTAAATGTATTCATTAAGTGCTTACAATAATTGCAGTGATAATTTTAATGCCTCTGAAAGCATCAAATTAAAATGTATATTATTCAATTATAATGATAAAATGTGAAATTTTGTTCTTCGATATTTATGAAAACTTTAAATATAAGGTTATCAAACTCTGTAAAATAATTTTGAATATCTTATAGGGGACATTCTGTAAGATTTTTGAAAGAAGTAATCTAGCACTATCTCAAATGCCTCCTATTATGTGCAAGATTTCATATTGAATTTCTTTATCACACAAAATTTGCCAAATATAAGTAGCATTTTAATGAAATAAATTACAGCTTGGAAGATATTCAACATAATATAGCAATGACATATACATTTACTCTTGATGTTGGACTTTTTTATTTAAACAAAGGAGGTTTGCACTATTTGGCTCAACCCCAGGCAAATACAGCTTGAAATCTGTTTCCACATAGATTTTATTTCTGTATTTTGGTTGCAAATGAGAAATAAGTGAAAATGCTTTCTCTTGGAAATTGTTCATCCTTCATTTTTGAAGAGGACCAGTGACATGAAGAGGGAGATGTCTTAACTTGCAAATGAATTGGATTTGAGTGAGGCAAGTCAGGAGACTGACAACTTTGTGCAGCTCTTATATCCAATTCACTCACAAGTCAGGACATCAAAATATGTGGTGGAAAATGGTAGGAGAATCTTACCAAGCTCTCTTGATGGACAATAGTTTTTTATTTTATCTATTTATTTATTTATTTGCTTTTGTGGAGGGCAGTTGGGATTAAGTGACTTGCCCAAGGTCAGATGGCTAGTAAGTGTTAAGTGTCTGAGGTCCCATTTAAACTCGGGTCCTCCTGACTCCAGGACTCTATTCACTGGGCCACCTACCTGCCCAATAGTTCATTTTCTAATAAGGAATTATAAAATGTCACCAAGAAATTATGGAATGTTACAGGACTATCCTCAATTCTGCAGTTCTCAATTTTAATTTTCTAATCATACTCTTATAGTTTGTCTTAAACAATCAATATGTTTTCATTTGCATCTGGTTATGATGTGTTAAGTTTATCAATTTTTGAAAAGCTGTCAGGTAAACACATTATTCTTAGTGGCTGCATCATATCATTTGTACAGTCACTCAAGTGGAAAGGTCAGCAAAGACAATGAACTCTTCTAGTAATCAAATGGACACTAATAACTGGCAGAGGAAAGCCACTTAATGAAACATGCATGTTGCCCACCTCTCTGCATAAGATAGTAAGCAATCAAGAGTGAGTGGGCCTTGATTTTGAAAAAAAAGTAACTTTTGACAGTATCATATAATGTGCCCTTAGGTTGTTGTGGCATGCTCTTGCTGTCTAAATGTGTTTGTGTGTGCTGCAGTGTGTCCATGCTATATTCATGGTAATTTTTTATTGATGAAACAGGGCCCCAAAATTTCCTAGTCATTCTCTTTCCTCCATCTGTGCAAGTTCTACAACAAGACCAAATGATGTGTTTTCCTACAATGCATGAATTAATTAGATTTAAAATGTTTTCCCCTTCCAGTTAGGAAGACTTTATCTTCCTGAGTTCTAATGTGGCTTCAGACACTTACTGGCTGTGTGATCCTGGGCAAGTCCCTTAACCTTGTTTGCCTCAGTTTCCTCATCTATAAAATGAGCTGGAGAAGGAAATGGCAGGGGTGGCTACATGGCAGAGTGGGTAGAACACCGGCTGTGGACTCAGGAGGACCTGAGTTCAAATCCAGCCTCAGACACTTTTCACACTTACTAGCCATGTGACTTTGGGCAAGTCACTTAACCCCAACTGCCCTCCAAAAAAAAAGAAGAAGAAAAAGAAAGAAATGGCAAAGCATTCCAGTATCTTTGCCAAGGAAACCCCAAAAGGGATCATGAAGAGTCCTACACAACTGAACAAGAATAACATAATGTTCATTGAGCATGGTTTTCATGTAGCCTGATATTTGCATTACAAGAATGAAAATATTCATAATGTCCCAATCACATGATTACACAGCTGATGAAGAATAATTAGAGGGTAACAATGGAGCATGAGAGAGCTATTCTAGTGTGGCATACAAAAGACAAATAAGGGCATGAAACATGTATCTGATCGTCCTTGGGAATCTTCTCCCCCCTCCCTTCTCTACTGTGCTAAATAAAAAATGTACCCAAAGCAAAATTTCATATATTACAGTTTGGAAACAATTTGATAACATATTTCACTTAATTAGGAGTGGTTAGGGTTTGCTGTAATCACTGCAAAAATACCAAAATTATTGCATGCCTGTAGGTTTTGAAATGCTGAAGAAACAAACCTATAATGTTTGAAATATGCACATACTTGTTGTCAAAGAGGGAAAACATATTTGTAAAATAATTGGGCAATTATTTACTGTCTACTGCACCATTAAAGACTTTTTAACACAAACCTCTAGACTGCCTTTGCAAAGTGGGAACCACAGGTCTCAGAGATGACTTCAGAGCAGTCATTCCCTAAACACTTGCTAACTGATGGGATGAGAAAAATCATTCACATTTTAATAGTACTCTAAGAATTACCAAGTACTTTCCCTTCTAGGAGGTTAGTGGGTACTTAGATAAAACTTTCATAGCAACCCTTCAGAGTAGATACAGCTGGTACCATTATCTCCATCCTGCAGATGAAGACATTGAATCTCAGAGGGTTTTAGAGATGGAAGAGACATCAGAAATCAGCAAGTCCAGTCTTCTTGTTCTACACGTAAGGAAATTGATACCCAGAGTGGTTAAGAGGCTTATGCACTTGGTTAAATAAAATCATCTTTTCACCAAACCACCCCTCTTCCAAACCTCCCTGTTTCTCTTGAAGGCCCGTCTGTCTAATCTCCCAGGTTCACAACCTCAGCCAAATTGTTATTATTACTGTTTAAGATACATTGTATTAATATCTTTTGTTTCTATATAACCCATAATTCCTATTGAATCCCATCCAGAAGGTAATTACTTATAGTAAAGAAGTTAAAAGTGTGTGTGTGATGGTGGCTTTCATCAAAACTAAGCAAAATTTTAGTCTTTTATGCAATATTCCACATCTTTAAACTTCCAAGCCTGGAAGAATGGAGATGGTCTTATCCTATTTCTTCATTGGGGACATGCTTGGTCATTATAATTTTATTCCATCCAATTTCCATTGTTTTATTATTGCTATCCTTTCCATGTATGTTGTTGAAGCCATTGCATATATTGTTTTCCTGATTGTGATAGCTTCATTTTACATCAGTTCATATAATTCTTCCCATGTTTCTCTGTTGTATTCAGCATATTCCATTATATCTGTGTACCATAATTGGTGTAGTCATTCCCTCAAATGATGATCAACTCCATTCCCCTCCCCCACCCCCACAGTTCTTTGCTTCCACAAAAATGCTGCCATAAAAATGTTGGCATATGTGGCACTTTTATTTTTGCATTCAGCTCCTTGGAGGTACTTATCTAGCAGTGGGATCTCCTTGTCAAAGGATATAGACATTTAAGTCACTCTTTTCACATCATTCTAATTAGGCTGGACCAAATCACAACTCCACTAACAAAGCATTAATGTGTCCATCTTCAAATTTGACTGTTCTTAGCTGTGGTCACCATTGTCATTTTGCTGAGTGTGAGGAGTGAGGCTCTCTGGGCTTCAAGCCTGTCCTTAAGTACAGGTGTGTGTGTGTGTGTGTGTGTGTGTGTGTGTGTGTAGACTCATTAAATATCACTTCCATTCCCTCACTCCACTTTTCCTTACCCATCATACTCCATCTTCTATTTCTGTAAATCCTTACTGCCCAAAGGTCTCAGCTCACAAACCACCTCCATCAAGCCTTTCCAGATCCCCCTGACAGCTAGTGCCCTTGCATTTCTTTTGTATTTACTCTGAATACTCTTTTAGATGCACATGTTATCTCTGCAGATAGAGTATAAGCTCCTTGACGGCAGGGACTGTGTTCCTTTTGTATCTTAAGCACCTATCACTGTGTGTGACCCATTTTTGTTGCTCAGTTGTTTCAGTCATGTCCTATTCTTCATGACCCCTTTTGGAGTTTTCTTGACAAAGATACTGTAGTGGTTTGCCATTTTCTTTTCTATTCATGTTGCAGAGGAAAAAACCGAAGCAAATGGGGTTAAGTGACTTCTCCAGGGGTCACACAGCTAGCAAGTCTCTGAGACCAGATTTGAAGTCACAAAAGAGGAGTCTTTCTGACTCCAGGCCCAATGTGCTATCCACTCTGCCATCTAGCTGCTCTGTCTGACACAATAAAAGCTTTTTGATTTTGTTTTTATTTTGATTTTATCCAAGTTCACATAGCTCATAGTAGCAGAGGCAGAATTTGAAATCAGGTCTTTTGACTCCTAATCCCATATAGTCACTTAGTAAATGTCCATAGCTAATAATTGTTGGCTATTGCAAATTTTTTTTAACAGGGAAGGAAACTAAGACTTAGGAAAATAAATTAAGTTGTTCCCAAATACATAGCTAAGAAGTGTCACAGGCTGGGCTTGAACTTATGTCCATACTTCCAGGGCACTCCTGCCCTCTGCCATTCACACTCCCCATTGCACTACCAGTTCCTTCTCTGGGACTGTGCTGACTGGTGGGAGCTCACTACATGTAGCTGGTGCCAGCCATGGCAGCTGCCATGACATCTCCCCTCCTCACAACTTTTGTTCTGGGAACAGTAATCAAATCAATACGACTACCACTTCTGGAAAGGTTCTGAAGATTCACTATTCCATGGCCACTGCTCCCCTTTGTGCATCATCTCCCCCATTAGAACATAAGCTCCTTGAGAGCAGGACTGTCTCTCCTTTGTATTTGTATTTCTAGTGCTTAGCACAATTTCTGGTAAATAGTGCTTAATAAATGCTTTTTCACCCATTCAAATTCTTTAAAATCACCTCATCGTTGCAGAACCATTATTTGGGATTCCTCTGATTTCAGAGAAATTTCCTATTGACCTAATGCCAAAGGTTAGGTGGGGAATGGAGAGGCTGAAGTTTGAGCATGTTCCTAGAACCCTAGAGTTTTCATTAGAACCAGGAAGAAGTTTCAGAAAGGTTTCTTCACTGAATTTGGATATAGGCCACTCTGTCTGTCTTACCCCTGGATTTGACCACATATCAGATACCTCCAGCATGGCACATAAGAAGATTCTGATTGGCAAGACCAGGAGAAACTCTGAAATAAATGAAATCTACCTCAGGTTCGAGCATGCTCCCACAGTCCCGGCTAGCTCCCCAGCTAGCCTTTCCATCCTGCCTCCCATTTCCAACTCCCATGCCAGCTGCCTCTCCTGTGCCCAGTTCTTCGTTTCAGTTGTCCATCAATTAATCCCAGTTGGATAGAAGATAAAATGATAGGTGGAAAGCATTTTGTGACCATAAAGTTCTAAGGCCAAGGTTAGCAAACTATATTTGCAGCCTGTTTTTGTATGGCCTTCAACCTAAGAATGGATTTTATATTTTAAAATACAATAAGACTTTATTTAAAATGTAAATACCATTCTTAGCCCAAGGGCCATATAAAAATAAGCCATTGGCTAGATTTGGCCTACAGGATGTAGTTTTCTGGCACTTGTCCTAAGGAAATATGAATTGCAGTTATTTTAATAATCACTATTAATATTTTATTAAGAGGATTAAGAAACTAAAGGCAAAGTCGGTTAAGTGACCTATGTAGTGTCACACAGCAAGTTGGTCACAGGGCTAGGACTCAGGTCTCTGGCTCATAATCTATCTTAGCAATATGCCATATTGGCAAAGGAAAAATTAAATGAAAATATGGCAGAATTGCCAATCCCTGATTTCAGTGACTGAGGTGTAGTAGTAGAAATATCATTGGATTTGGAGGGAGAAGACCAAGGCTTGAGTCTGGGTTCGGTCTTTGTGAATTAGATAAATCATTAACCTGACTGAGGCTGTTTCCACTCCTGAGAAATGAGGAGGTTGGACCAGGGGAGTTCTAGGTTCCCTTTTAGTTCTTCAATATCTGATTCTAGGAATTGTTTCTGATCTTTAGCTGAGTCCAAGACTGGGCTGGGCTCCATCAATAGGTAGAATCCCTGGGGGCTGGCCCCTAGCCCTATGGATCTTCCTCATGCCAGGAAGTGGAGCTGCTGATTCCCTGCTCTCTAGGGCACATAACCTCAACCTAAATTCTGGGGCAATGTGTTTGCCAATTCTTGAGTGGTTCCTTAGTGAATTGCACATATCTGTGACTTAATTTAATGTCCTAATCTGGGCAGATGTGGCCATCTCTTCTTTCTCCATCCTCCCTTATTCTTCACATCTTGAGGGTAAAGGATCTCAGGGGAGAGGTTGACAATATTAATTCTGCAGGTGACTGCAGTAAAAATATTGCTAATGATATTAATGAATAGTGATGAATTCCATTTATATAGAACTTAAAATTTTATGAAATAGTTTGCATATGTGATTTTATTTGAACCTTGTAACAACCCTGTGAGATGTAGTTACTAGAGATGGTGTTATACGCATTTTAGAGATGAGGAAGCTAAGTCTCTGACTTGTCCAGGGTCCCGAAGTAGTGACAGAATCCAGGTCTTCCTGGGTCCAAATACTACTTCATTAGGTTATTTTGCTTGTCACACTACCAGTGGTTACTGACAAAGCTGGCCCTGAGGGAAGATGAAAGTTACCTCCTGTCTCCACCCCAAAATTCCCCATCAACTTAAACTGGTACCAGGGGTGCCTAGGTGGTTCAGTGAATAGAGCACTGACCCTGGAGTCAGGAGGACTGAGTTCAAATCCAACCTCAGACACTTAACACTTAACTAGCTGTGTGACCTTGGGAAAGTCACTTAATCCCAATTGTCCTCCCTTCCCCCCTCCAAAAAAGCAAAAAACAAAAGCAAAACAAAAAAAACCAAAAACAAATCATAAAGTGGTACCTGACATTCCAACATTGTACCCTTTTAGCTTACAGCAGGGGTTTTTGACCCTTTTTGTGTCATGGACTCCTTTGATCATTCAGTGAAGCCTATGGAACCCTTTTCAGAATAATATTTTTAAATAATTGACTAGAAAGCTAAATTTCAATTTAGAGATTAATGAAAATAAATATAATTATTTTTTCCATTCAAATTCATAGCCTCCCTGAAATCTATCCATTGACCCCCAACTTTAAAAATCCCTAGCTTAAGACTTGGTCCCTGTTAATATTCATCTCCCTGGAAAGAATCCCAAATGAAGTGATCAGCTACTGAGGCCCCAGTAAGTGAATTTCTTTTCCTAACAGAGGAGTTTAATTGGGGGTAATTAGATAGGAACAAAAATTCAGGGAGGAAAGGGGGTGGGGAGGAAGAAAAAAAGGGATAAATCAGGGCTGAGGAGGAGGAGAAGTGGACTTAGAGAGGCTGGGCCATTCAAGATGAGCTTTACCCATATCCTTACTGTGCTGAGGGGTGAGATGAGATTTCAGGGAACCTGGGCTGGAAGGGGCCTTGGGGGCCACCTCTAGTGTAAACTCTAGTTGACCAAGACTCTCCTCTTTAGTTATACTTGGTGCCAGGGCTGCAGACAAAGGCACACATGGTCCAGGAGCCCAATCAGAAGCCATTGAGTGCAGGCAGGTCAGTGCCTGTCTGGGGCAGGAAGCACAGATAGGATCTCCCCCAAAGGGTTGTTAGGGCCCTTGGAACCCTCTGTCCTGTGCTGCCTTTAATGTGTTTTGGCCACTGAGCCCTTTGTGAAATCATCATAGTATCATAGTATTTAGAGATGGAGAGACTTTAAAGATACTGTAGCTCAAACCTCTAATTTTACAGATGGGGAAACTGAGGCTTAGAGAGGTCAGGTGACTTGCTTGATAAAAAGCAAAATCTGGATTGCATCCCAGGACCTCTAACTCCTAATCTAGTATTCTTTCCACCAAAGCATGATGTCCAATCACCTTATGATTTGAGGTATTATTAATGTAGTGTCTTTTTCATTTCCTCTTCCTCAGAGTCCTCTGTTTGAAGACCATGTTGAGTCTTCTAGGAAGGCAGATCACTGGGCCCCTGGTAGAGAGATTCTCCTCCCTTCACTTCTCCCCAACTCTAATCCTCAGGGAAGCTCCTGTGGATTCATCTTCTGGGACAGGGACAGAAAACCTTGAGGGGTTAAGACTGGGGTCCTGGCCTGTTTCCAGCATAAACTGACTGAAATCTGGTCCCTTGCTGTGGCCACTGAAGCTATTCTAAGGATAGAGTCTACCAGGCTCTTGGAGACCAGGATCCCCTGCATAAAGGAGCACCTGGGACACAGTTATCCAGACCATGCTATCCATTTTCAACAGGGTCCCATCCAGGTACTTGGGAACATTTAAAAGGGCACAGCCAAAGCTAGATCTGCAACCTAGCAGTGCTGTATTGCTGCAAAAGACTACTTTAGGCAGACCCTTACCAACAGACACCTGTTAAGGCATACAAATTCAATCTGGAACCTCACCCCACTCCCACCCCAGCCATATAAATGGCATAGGAAAGGCTCATATCAGGCAGCTAGGTGACAAAATGGAAAGAGTACCAGACTTGGAGTCAGGGAGACCTGAGTTCCAGTCTAATCCACAGATGTTAACTGGGGGTCCCATGGGAAGTCACTGACCAGCTTAGCCTCAGTTTCCTCATCTGTAAAATGGGAATAATAATCGTGTCTACATGCCAGGGTTATGAGGATCAAATGAGATATTGTATGTAAAGCACCTGGGAATGGGTCACACAGTGCTCACTTGCACTATCTTCAGCTAAAAGAAGAATCTGGCAGTTTGTCATTCTAGCCTACCTTTTCTGAGTCTTTCCCCCCTAGTAATGGGTAGGACCCATCTCCTTTTCTACCCCATCCTCCCTCTACCTCCTCACCCCCTAGTCCTATTCTTCTGTTCTTTCCCCCAGTCAAGCTTTGCTTTCAGGAAAGGACCCGAGAAACATAATTACAAAGAGATGTTGATGGTTGATCATGGTTTAGTGTACAGCCCCTTGTAGGGAAGTATGTTAATAGGGAAAAACAAGCAAACCTTTTGCTAAAAGAATGAAGCTCTAAGGGTGAGATTTCAGGCACTATGCTGAGCTGTCAGAGGATTTAGTGGCCAAAGGGTACCTTTCAGATTTCAGTACACAGCTTGCAGATGATCACATATCAATGTAGCCATCTATGGGGGCACTGCTAATTAGTGTAGTCATAAGTCTCATTTTCTCTGTCTCTCTTCCTGTCTGTCTGTCTGTCTCTGGTTCTCCATTTTGCTCTCTGTTTCTCTACTTTTCTGTTTCACTGTGTGTCTCTCTGTGTCTGTCTTTTTCTGTTTTCCTTTTCTCTCTGTCTCTGTTAGTCTTTTTCTCTTTCTCTCTTTGTCTCTTTCTCTCTGTCTCTGTCTCTCCCTCCCTCCTTCTCTCTCTCTCTCTCTCTCTCTCTCTCTATTTCTCTCTCTCTGACACAAGGTCCTTTTTACAAGTCTATTTTGACCTCAGTTTGTGGATTGAGGATAGAGAAGGAAGAGTTGGTCCCATCAACTTGATTAGTACATTCAATTAGGCCACATACCTGCAACTTTTTGGGAAATTAAGGCCTTGTCAAACACATTGTCCCACAGTTGAGGATGACACCATATGCCCTGGAAACCCAGAAATGGGGGACTGATCTCCAGAATGGCAAAGGCCAATGGTTCCAGATATATCCCCAGGGACATCTCCTAGATCACCCATTGCCCAGCTTCTCCCTCAGGTTAAGGCCCAGCACACATCCTAGAGTCATGGTTGAATGTCAGTTTAATGTAGGCCAGAGCTGGGCAGCCTTTCAGGGAGACCTTTCCAAGGTTTCCTTATTCACACTAAATTAAGAGATCTGATCTTGTTCTGAGACCAATTCGCTGTATGATCTTTGATGAGTCTTTTAACCTCTTTGAGTTTTGGTTTCCTCATTTCCTTAATAATAACTAGCATTTACATAGTACTTGACTTTCTTTTCTTTTTATAAATTAGAATTTTGTGTGTGTCCATCTTTTCTTTTCTTCCTTGTAGGTTTTCTTTTGTTCTCTGCTGTACTTTTTTTTAACTTTATTCTTTTATACCCCTTCCTTCCTGCCTCAGGCTACAATTAAGCATGGCTATATTTCTATATCTATATAGATATACACACATATACATATATACACATATATACATCCATAAACATACTTCCCCTAACAGATTCTACTCTTAATCTTTATTGTTATGTTTGTGCAAATCTCCTATTTCCTTTCTTTCCTGACTTCTCTACTTTATTTCTACCTGCTACCTTGCCCTCCTATTACTTAACCTACCCCGCTCCAACCATCCTTCCCTTGTCCTCCTATTCCCATAGATCTAAACATCCTTTTATATCCCCCTTTCACCTATTCTCTCAACCTCTCCTCTAAAGATCCCTTTCTTATCCTTTCCCCCTACTTATCCCCTTAGTGTTTTATTTCTTTCTAAATGTATATGCATTGTTCCCTATTAAACACATTCCTGATGAAAGGAGGTTTCCAGAACTAACAGTCCTTCTTCCCTCTCTAAGTCCTCTGCATTAGTTCTTCCTCTTGAACCTTATAGTTTAGCTGTTCTTCAATGGTTTTACTTTTTGAAGTCATATCATGCTCAGATCTATTCCATTCTTTCTTATGAACTACCCAATTACTAGTAACAATCTTGGGCATACATTTTACAGTTTACAGACATAAAAAATAAACAGTCTGTCCTTACTGAATCCCTTGTGATTGGTCATTGGTATCTACTTTTTGTTTCTCTTGACTCTTGTATGTCAGATCTTCTATTAAGTTCAGTTTTTGTTGTTGTTTTTTTTATATATAAAATTCTCCAATATAACCAGCTCTTGCCCATCGCATCTATCATATCATTTCTTTCTCTGAAGTCATGTGTTCTAGCCTGCACTTGTGCAATAACCTCTGAATTGGTTTTCCTGGCTCTCCAATCCATTCTCCATCCTGCTTTCAAGTGTCTACTATGTGCCAGGCACAATGCTAGGCATTAGGGATAGCAAGACAAAACATTAGATAGTCTCTACCCTCAAGGAGCTTACATTTCATTCAGGGAGATAATACATGTATAAAAATGGAAAAGTATAGTGAGAGATAAAGTGAGAAGGGTCTTCAATCCAGGATAAAGGCTTTGGATTTTACATTGCCTAGTCAACAGAGGTGTTTGAGTCGGGAAAGACAGGATCAGATCTGTATGTTCACAGGTTTTATATATGGAAGAGAATTGACAGATAAACTTTCTGGTTTTTTGTTTTTGTTTTTTTGTTTTTGTTTTTTGGTTTTTTTTGCTTTTTTGGCTGGCAAATTGGGGTTAAGTAACTTGCCCAAGGTCACACGGGTAGGCTTTTGTTTGTGTGTGCGTTAAGTATCTGAGGCCGGATCTGAACTCAGGTCCTTCTGACTCCAGGGCTGGTGCTCTACTCAATGTGCCACCTAGCCGCCCCAACTTTCTGTTTTTTTACAAGAAAAAATAGGCTTTAGAAAACTAAGGGCTCAAAGGTTAATTGACTTGCCTAAGGTTATATAACAGCAGAGTTAGAATTAGAATACAGATCTTTTGATTTCAAGTCCAATTCCATTTCTTCTATGGTGCAGTAATGGATTGAATGCTGGGCCTGGAGTTGGGAAGAAAGAGTTTAAATCCAGCCTCAGACACTTAACTAGCTGTGTGACCTTAGATAAGTCACTTAACCTGTTTGCCTCAGTTTCCTCAGCTCTAAAATAGGGATACTAACAGCACTCACCTCTCAGGGCTGTTGTAAGGATCAAATCAGCTGTATTTGTAAAGTGTTTAGCACAGTGTAGGTGATGTATAAATGCTTATTCCTTCCCTCTCTCCCTCCCTTCCTTCCTGTGCCTCTTTAGGAAAACTGATTTGTCTTTGTAGTTAGACTAGATTAGACTCAGGAGGAAACAGGAGACAAGAAGACCAGAAGGTAAGAGATTGTTAGAATGGTTATTGCTGTCACAAAGCCTTTATTTAATCATTTGCTGTCTGCTTGGAATGCTGCATTAAAGGTCTGCCAGTCCCTGCCCCTTGACAGTCCACAGTCCAGTCTCTTCGTTGGATTCTTGGACATCTTATTGCATTTGGTCCTTATTCATACATTTTCTTCTCCTACTGGATCTGTGGGTTCAAATTTTGGAACTCATTGAAGAAGTGGGTTTAGTGGGCCTGGGCTAAGGAAGGAATTCTAGGTATGAGACAGGAATCTAAATGGAAAGGTTAGGCAAAAAGGAGCCTGGGCTAAAAGCCAGGCCCAGGGAAATTAGACTCAGGCTGGGGTCAAGAGGACTAAATGTAATCAGAGTCAGGCAGATTGGGACCAGGAAAGTTGGGGTCTGGCCGAGGACGAGGATGGGCGAAACACCTAGAAGGCTCTTCCAAAGGAAGTTCCCTACGCCTGGCTGGAAAGCTATCTGAAGGTTAGGTCCCCACATCCTCATTTTCCTCTCGGGAAGGGAGGAAGGCGGGGAGGGCGTGGCCTGGGAAGGCGGGGAGGGCGGGGGCGGCGACGGACAGCTCGGAGGCCACTAGCGCGGACTGGTAATGGATCTTCCTCTGCCACTTGCTGGGCTTGAACCTCCTGTGGAAGGAAGAAGCACACAAACAGTGGTCATGTCTTCATGAAGGCAGAAGACCTCTCAGGTACACAGGTATGCAGGACTATTAGCATGTCTTGGAGACCTGGCTGAAATTCCCGAGGAGTATCAGTGTATGCCTGGGGCTAGGCCTACTCTCCTGAATGTCCAGGGCTCTCCCGACTCACAGGCAGAACAGGTAAGTTACCTAGACTGAGGAGGTGGCATTTCAGGAAGGTTTTCCCTCAAAGCCCCTCCCCTTACAAAATCCCTCTGGTCCTTCAGGGGCACTTGCTCTGCCCTGCAGCAGGAGCTCAGGTTAATAAGACCAAAGACAAGAAAAGGAAACCAAGCTGATAAAGACTGATCGGACTCTTTTCTGAGAGTAGGGCTTTAGTATGTTTTGAAATGCTTGTTGAATAAATGATAGGGTTATGGGAAGGAGTGAGAATGTGGGGCTTGGTATCCAGGGAGGGGTCCTAGAAAGTAGTGAAAATGACCCAGAAAGAGTAGATTGAGGTATATACTCCAAGTTCTCCTAGTGAGGTTTCAGCTTGGCAGCCCATAGACAGGAAGGACCTTGGGAGACCACCTGAGGCAGAACACCCAACCCTAGGACAGTCAAGAAGAGGGGAGGAGAGAGGCTCCAGTGTGAGGAAGAAACCCTCTGGTCACCTAAGGAGCAGGAGAAAGCTCCAGTATCTTCAACTGAACAATGAATTTCAGTACCTATTATATGCCAGGTCAAAGATAGCTTTCTTTCCTCCCCAGAAAGGGATTTGATCACATGACAATGGATGGGAATTCCCAGAGGAAGAGGAGAATTAGTTAGGGGGCGGGGCTTTTGGTTGATTTACCTGTCTTTTTTGGTCTTAACCTTCTCTTGAGTGGGAAGGCCTGGGCTTCTGCTCAGGCAGAATAGGCAGACACTTATGAGATGGGATTTCAAAAGGTCTCACCATCTAACAGAATCTCTTCTCTTTGGTTCGCCAGGGCCAGATTATCCCCCCCTTACTCCCCTGCCTTTCTTTTCTGTAGTGAAAATTCTTTAAGCAGAATCTCACTGTTGGAAGGGATCACAGAAGTCTCCTACAGCTCCAGAGATGGGGATCTCACTACTTCCTGAAGCAGCCCCTTCTGATTTTGTGGGCTACCATTCCTGCCCTCCTCCCTCACTTTTCCTGGTGCCTAAAGCTGATTCTTGGAATCTTCAACCCATTGCTCCCATTTCTGACCCCTGGGGCCAAGTAGTGGGAACATATCCTAGGGAGTTAGAGCTACACACTCTTGACTCCTTCCTGACCCCAGGGGAAGAAAGTTCCTTGGGAAAAGAGGAAGTTGGAAAGGACTACAATCTTCCTTTCTATCCCAAAGCATCTGTAAAAACTCACCTGTGTAGCCACAGAGTCACAAGCAACGAGAACCAGGGGGGGTTGTTGCTCAACAGAAATCTCTCCTGAGCAGTCTCTCACCACCTACAAAGACAAAGAAGAGAAAGGTGGAAGTCAGATCCTCCTGACTTTTCCTATCTGGTCTGCTGGGGAATTTTCTTATGGAAATATATATACCCAAAGGGTTGTTTGGGTTATAAAATTTTCTCAGGTTTAAAACCTAGGAAGACTTATAAGAACTGATTCCAAGGGAAGTAAGCAGGAAAAAGGGAAAGAATAGACCATAACTATAACAGTGGAAATGGAAAGTGAATGCTGAGTAATTATGATGAGCAAACTTGGCCAGACACTACATGAATGGACTTTCTTTCCTTCTTTGCAGAAGTGGAGGGACTAAGGACATGGAATGAGGCATAGAGTGGCATGTTCAGCTGAGTTGGTTAGATTTTCTGAGCCCTGAAAATTTCTGTTATTTTCCCTCTCTCTTACAAAGGGTGGAGGATTGGGAAGGGACATATTGGGAAACAAAGGGAATGTAAGAATAAGAGAGATCAATAAATTTTTGTAAATAAAAGAAAAAGAACAGCAACAAAATTTCTTTTCATTCACCAAGGGTCTCATAAGGCCATCTTGAGAGACTCTTGACTCTTAGGCATAGGTATGTTTCCCAAGGCATGCTGGGGAGCTGGGCTGCCTAGTAGATGGAGACAGGATGCTGAGTATGACCTCTTTCTACTCCCCAGGGGTGGGGCACTGACAGTTCACCAATCATCACCCTGATGCTCCCTATATTTGTAAGTATATCCAACTGAGCATAGTGACTATCACCATCAAAACATTGGCTGACATTGGAGAGTATCCAAAATTCTTAGTGCTGCTTTCATCTTTAATAACTTTAATCCCTGAAACCCCTTAACCTTTAATAGCTTGAAACTAAACCGAGGCTTTTGGTATCTTCTTTATAGTCCTTTGTATCCAAGAGGCAGGTGAGTGAAGCTAGGTGACATAACAGATAGAATATTGGACCTGGGTCAAGAAGATCTGAATTCTAATCCAGCCTCAGACACTAATGAGCCATATGATCCTGGGCCAGTCTCTTAGCCACTAATCTGCAAAATGAGGTTATAATAGCACCTGCCTTCCACGGTTTCTGTGAGGATACAGTGACATAATATTTTATTTTTTTTTTAAAGGAGCTGCTATAAATATTTTTATTATATGTGTCTCCTTTTCCCATTTTTTTTTTTTAAGCAATTGGGGTTAAGTAACTTGCTCAAGGTTACAGGACTAGTCATTATTTATGCGTGGGTGCTCATTTTCTGAGGCTGGATCTGATCTCGGGTCATCCCAACTCTGAGGCCGGCACTCTTACTCACTGCTCCACCTAGTCGCCCCTTTAGGGCAATTGGGGTTAAGTAACTTGCCCAGGGTTACACGGCTAGGTTTTTGTTTGTGTGGATTAAGTGTCGGAGGCCGGCTCTGAACTCAGGTCCTTCTGATTCCAGGGCCGGCGCTCTATTCACTGCGCCACCTAGCCGCCCCCAAGTGACATAATATTTTAAAGCACTGTGTAAACCTTAAAGCATCACAACCCTGGAGCATAGTTAGTACAATATTAGTATTTCATTTTACAGGTGAAGAACAAAAGTGAGTCGTTCAAGGACTCTAGGCTGTGTCATAAAGACATCCAGAGATGGAAAGGACCTTAGAGATCATTCCTGTACCTACTTCTGCAACCTTGGCTGAGTGACTTCCTCTCTCTGGGTCCTAGTTTTCCCATCTCTACAGTGGGAGAGTTGGGTTAGATAACCTTTAAGGCCCTCTATACTGCTAGTCTCATCACTCTCCTCCTCTCTCCTCATTTTATATAGATAGGGAAACAGAAGAGGTCCCCAGTGCTTAAGTGACTTAGCCACAGTCATGCAAGTAGGAAGTGGGAGAGGCAAGATTCAATTCTAGAGCCTCAGACTCCCAATCCTGGGTTCTTTCCATCGCCTTCTGCTGCTTTCTCTAACCCAAGAGCCTCAAAGTCTCCTCAGATGGAATCAGAGTTAACCAGAGATTGATCTGGTGCTGAGAACCTATTGGAAATGGGAAGGTGTCCCAGGGTCCAGGGAAATCCCCAGGGAATTCTATTGGCAATCCCATTCCTTAATATTATCCTTATTACAAACTAAGAGATTTGTAAATTCCTCTTATTCATTCCTTTTCATTCTCCATCCTCTCCATATTTTAAGGCTGGTGGATGTGAATTCAGACATTGTATCAGGTGCACCTGGAAGAGCCACCTCCCAGCAGAAAATGTAAAGTAATTGAAACCAAAACCAAAACCAACCTTTCTTAGTATAACTTTATGGCTGTGGTTGCCCTCCAATGGCCAGAAGACATGCAGTGGTCTAATTAATGGTTCAGAGGCCAGGGTGGTCCAGGCAAGAAGAGATTGGCTTCCTTTAAGTCCCAGTTAAAACCTCACCTTCTGCAGGAAGACTTCCCTGCCTCCTCTTAAATCCAGTGCCTGCTTGCTTTCTGTATATTGGTTTGCATATTATTTCCCCTGTTAGATTATAAGCAGGGCATAGCAGGCACCTTCTAAAGGTTGATTGATTGAGTGATTGAAGTAGAGTACCCCTAGTAATTGATTTAGCTATTATATTCTGAGTTATTCTATTTATTATATGGAGTTATTACTTTGTACTATATTTATTATATTCTGAGTTATTCTATTTATTATATGTAGTTATTACTTTGTACTATATTTATTATATTCTGAGTTATTCTATTTATTATATGTAGTTATTACTTTGTACTATATTTATTATATTCTGAGTTATTCTATTTATTATATGTAGTTATTACTTTGTACTATATTTATTATATTCTGAGTTATTCTATTTATTATATGTAGTTATTACTTTGTACTATATTTATTATATTCTGAGTTATTCTATTTAGTAATTATATTCTGTTATTCTCATCCTCTTGACTACATTTTAATTCATATGACTGCTGTCTCCCTGCACAACAGACTGAGCAAAGCAAACAAATGCCACACTTGTGCTGGGTACAATAGGATGGTGTAGGAAGTCTTGGAGTCAGACGACCCTGCAGGGTTCACACCCTACCCATGCTATTTACAAATTAGGTGACTTTGAGTAAGTTACGTTTCTTCTCTGTGACCCTTCATTTTCTCATCTATAAACTGGAAAGAACTTTTTAAATGGAGACAATCATATTTGCACCACCTTCCTGATATGCTTGCTGGGAAGAAATTGCTAAATTATTGTAAATTATTGCTACTACTGTAATAGCATGCTGGGTTTCTGACCATATGGTGGACAATAACCAGTATCTTAACACTAGATTGCCCTCTGGCTCTGGGTCCTGGAATTGTCATCAGTCAGATTACTTTTTAATGAGTCCCTTTTGAGGCTATTAAGAGCTAGACCCCTGAAATGGAAGGCAAGGTAGCGCTTTCCTTCACTATGTTATTTTCAAAATCAACTCATTTTAGAAAACAGTATGTGAAAAAAGCAGTGTGTATCAGATTCTGTCCTTGGTTGGCGCATGGTTACCAACCTGAGTGCCTTGAAAGCATCCCATTCCCTTCCCAAAGTAGAAGGATTAGCAAACTACCTTCCCATCTGTTCGATCCTAGATGGATGATTGGTAGCAGCCTATTTGCAAGGCTGGGTTAAAAGCTGCTCCTGGATCCTTGAGTGTTGACATTATTTTTATTTGTGGGCTGGGGGTAACATGGTGGGAGTATGTATCCCAGGCTCAGGAAGCAGTACTTACCCCACCTTCTTTGAATTCACACTGGCCAGGGTTCTGAATCTCTGACTTAAGGCACTTGGTTTCCTGGATGGTGAAACTCAAGATTCGCCTGTCACCCTGGGAGGGAGAGATTGAAGAGCCAGGGTGAGAGGAGTGAGGATGATCCCGGGCAATGTGGCACAGATAAAGTTTGTCTTTGAAGACTCCTGTAGGATGCAGATCTTTGCCCTCCCCCAGCTTCCAGGACCCAGTATTCTCTTATTGGGAGGTAGTGTGCTAAAGAGGTTTTAGAGTAAAATGAGATGGGTTTGAAGCCCAGCTTTTCCAGCTAATTCTTGTGTGACCTTCCACTCACTGTTCAGGTTTTTCCCCTTCTCTGTCAAAGCGATTCATCTTCTAACAGTTCCCACTAGAAAAGATGAAAACCCCTTAATTCCTCCTCTCCAAATGGGGCAAAAGGTACAGTTGGATTGATATGTGACATAGGTGTGTTTTAGCAGGAGCCCTCTGGAAAGCCCATCTCCACCAAGTGTGATTCAGATGGAAATCCCAGAAATCATAGAAAGTTACTGGGGGATATTAGAGGGGCAGGGAGCTCATATCACATATGGGCAGCCATTTGCTCTGCCTCTGGGTAGGACCTGCCCCTGTGGGCAGGAACACTCCTGTGTCAAGGAACACTCTCCCTTCCCCCAGCATTTATTAGACTCTTGTTTTCCCCAGTCTAGAATGAACTCTTTACCTTGCACAGTAATCCCTGTTTTCTCTTTTGGACAGCCTTTACACCTTGCCACCCACCATTCCCTTTGAAAAATAGATTCCACACCCCATCCCCCAGTTCTGTCACCTTACACAAAATCATGTTTCTCCTCTCCTTCAAAACACAACTCAAAGAAATTCAGGGAAACAGTAGCTGGGTGACCTTGGGCAAGTCACTTAACCCCAATTGCCCTGCCTTCCCCCCTCCAAAAAAAAAAATTCAGGGAAACATAAGGGTGGTTGTTTGAGCAAAAATGAGGAAAACCAGGAGAACAGAATACACAATAATAATATTAAAAATTATATTATTATAATAATATTATATTAATATTATAACAATGTAATAATATTAATGTTATAATAATAACAGTATACGCAATAATAATAATAATTTTGAGTGAAAATAACCATAAATGAAGCATAATACTATATAACAGTGAGGAACAAGCTTGGCCTTGGAGAAGGAATGAGGAAATGCATTTCTCTCCTTTCACTGCAGATGGAGGAGACCAGGATTTTTCATATACTGGCAGACAGGACTGCCAGCAGTTGGTTTTGGGTAACTGTTTTTCCTTATCACAAGGCAAGGCTCACTGGGTGGAGAGGGAGAAGGGGAATATTTTTGGAAATTAATATAAAAACAATGTTAACTCTTCATATTGAATTATATATTATCTATTATATTATCTATTGTAATAATATAATTATATTACATATAACTATAAATTATATATTTATATAACAAAAACAATATCAACAAAAGTATCAATAAAACAAACACACAGAAAACAACCACAGTTTAAGACTTACTTCTCCAGAACTACTTTATTCTGCCCTAGGTTCTTAGGCCAAGGGGAAGGTGGAAGGGAGGGATGTGACCTGCTGCTGTTCCAATGACCAGAACTACTCCCAGCTGAACCTTCCTCATACCCAGAGGGTACTCTGTCCTGGCTTAAGGATGACTTTAAACCCTAGGGATGTACCTTAGTCCCTCAGGGCTGCCTAGAAGCATGCACCTTGGACTTGGAGTCTATAACCTAAAGTTCTGTGCTTGGGAAGATAGAAGCAAGTGCAGAGGGGACTCACCTGGTCAGAGACAGATTTGGCTCGAACGAGCCCATAGATGAAATTATCGTTGGATTCTCTGTTGTAGGTTTCTAGTAACAGCGATAAAGCTTCTTGGTCACTCAATCCGTCTTTTTGTTGAACAGAAAGTGTTGCAATGGTCATGGCCACACATAGCACCAGAAGGTTTCTCCCCAGGGTCCCCATCTTTTCTCACCTTGGCTGGGGGTCCAGGTCTATCCTTCCCTCCGAGAATTTCCCTTCTTTTAAGGGCCCTGGAGGGCAGAGAGGGCCAGGCCAGATGTTTTAATCTGTGGCTTTCTTTCTCCATAACACATTGCCTAATTCCTTGGCAAAGGGGAAGGAGGTACCTTTTGCAAAAGACTCAGTGGCTCAAACCCTCTCACCTTGATGGAGTCCCAGGGGCTGCTGAGAGGTTGAGAAAGGGGCAGAAAAGTTTATCTATCCTCTCTTGTTGGAAGCTGAGGAGATAATCCTGTTCTTCAGAGACCCCAAACAAAGAACTCTGACAGAGGTTTAAGATTTACAGATTATCCTAGAATCAGGAGTAGCAGCTGCCCTCTGGGGATCCAACTTGTGAGTGCAAGTTGGTAGAATGTCACCTTGAGGGTCATTTTAAGATCCCTTGTTTCTCTTCCTCTCACAAGGATGTTCAACAAACTGACTCTTCTCTCTCCACTTAATTAGGGGCAGGGATCATACCATCTGGTGAAAAAGCATTGAACTTGAAGTCAGGAAAACTCTGTGGGTTCTTTTCCTAGTTCTGCCACTGACTATCTGTGTGACCTTGGACATCCACTCCCTTTCTCTGGGTATCCTTCCTGGTCAAATGGAGATAATCATCTACAGCATGGCACCCATTATTTTTTGTTCTTTGAATCCCTTTCAGAAACAACAAAATGTGTTGTGAACCTACAGGGTAATATAGTATACTACTCATAATATTCTTTTAAATGTATTCATTAAGTGCTTACAATAATTGCAGTGATAATTTTAATGCCTCTGAAAGCATCAAATTAAAATGTATATTATTCAATTATAATGATAACATGTGAAATTTTGTTCTTCGATATTTATGAAAACTTTAAAAATAAGGTTATTAAACTCTATACAATAATTTTGGATATCTTATAGGGGACATTCTGTAAGATTTTTGAAAGAAGTAATCTAGCACTACCTCAAATGCCTCCTATTATGTGCAAGATTTCATATTGAATTTCTTTATCACACAAAATTTGCCAAATGTAAGTAGCATTTTAATGAAATAAATTACAGCTTGGAAGATATTCAACATAATATAGCAATGACATATACACTTACTCTTGATGTTGGACTTTTTTACTTAAACAAAGGAGGTTTGCACTATTTGGCTCAACCCCAGGCAAATACGGCTTCAAATCTGTTTCCACATAGATTTTATTTCTGTATTTTGGTTGCAAATGAGAAATAAGTGAAAATGCTTTCTCTTGGAAATTGTTCATCCTTCATTTTTGAAGAGGACCAGTGACATGAAGAGGGAGATGTCTTAACTTGCAAATGAATTGGATTTGAGTGAGGCAAGTCAGGAGACTGACAACTTTGTGCAGCTCTTATATCCAATTCACTCACAAGTCAGGACATCAAAATATGTGGTGGAAAATGGTAGGAGAATCTTACCAAGCTCTCTTGATGGACAATAGTTTTTTATTTTATCTATTTATTTATTTATTTGCTTTTGTGGAGGGCAGTTGGGATTAAGTGACTTGCCCAAGGTCAGATGGCTAGTAAGTGTTAAGTGTCTGAGGTCCCATTTAAACTCGGATCCTCCTGACTCCAGGACTCTATTCACTGAGCCACCTACCTGCCCAATAGTTCATTTTCTAATAAGGAATTATAAAATGTCACCAAGAAATTATGGAATGTTACAGGACTATCCTCAATTCTGCAGTTCTCAATTTTAATTTTCTAATCATACTCTTATAGTTTGTCTTAAACAATCAATATGTTTTCATTTGCATCTGGTTATGATGTGTTAAGTTTATCAATTTTTGAAAAGCTGTCAGGTAAACACATTATTCTTAGTGGCTGCATCATATCATTTGTACAGTCACTCAAGTGGAAAGGTCAGCAAAGACAATGAACTCTTCTAGTAATCAAATGGACACTAATAACTGGCAGAGGAAAGCCACTCAATGAAACATGAATGTTTCCCACCTCTCTGCATAAGATAGTAAGCAATCAAGAGTGAGTGGGCCTTGATTTTGAAAAAAAAGTAACTTTTGACAGTATCATATAATGTGCCCTTAGGTTGTTGTGGCATGCTCTTGCTGTCTAAATGTGTTTGTGTGTGCTGCAGAGTGTCAGTGCTGTATTCATGGTAATTTTTTATTGATGAAACAGGGCCCCAAAATTTCCTAGTCATTCTCTTTGCTCCATCTGTGCAAATTCTATAACAAGAAGACCAAATGATGTGTTTTCCTACAATGCATGACTTAATTAGATTAAAAATGTTTTCCCCTTCCAGTTAGGAGTTCTAATGTGGCTTCAGACACTTACTGGCTGTGTGATCCTGGGCAAGTCCCTTAACCTTGTTTGCCTCAGTTTCCTCATCTATAAAATGAGCTGGAGAAGGAAATGGCAGGGGTGGCTACGTGGCAGAGTGAGTAGAACACGGGCCCTGGAGTCAGGAGGTCCTGAGTTCAAATTCAGCCTTAGACACTTTTCACACTTGCTAGCCATGTGACTTTGGGCAAGTCACTTAATCCCAATTGCCGGCCAAAAAAGAAGAAGAAGAAGAAGAAGAAGAAGAAGAAGAAGAAGAAGAAGAAGAAGAAGAAGAAGAAGAAGAAGAAGAAGAAGAAGAAGAAGAAGAAGAAAGAAATGGCAAAGAGTTCCAGTATCTTTGCCAAGGAAACCCCAAATGGGGTCATGAAGAGTCCTATACAACTGAACAAGAATAACATAATGTTCATTGAGCGTGGTTTTCATGTAGCCTGATATTTGCATTACAAGAATGAAAATATTCATAATGTCCTGATCACATGGTTACACAGCTGATGAAGAATAATTAGAGGGTAACAATGGAGCATGAGAGAGCTATTCTAGTGTGGCATACAAAAGACAAATAAGGGCATGAAACATGTATCTGATCGTCCTTGGGAATCTTCTCCCCCCTCCCTTCTCTACTGTGCTAAATAAAAAATGTACCCAAAGCAAAATTCCATATATTACAGTTTGGAAACAATTTGATAACATATTTCACTTAATTAGGAGTGGTTAGGGTTTGCTGTAATCACTGGAAGAATACCAAAATTATTGCATGCCTGTAGGTTTTGAAATGCTGAAGAAACAAACCTATAATGTTTGAAATATGCACATACTTGTTGTCAAAGAGGAAAAACATATTTGTAAAATAATTGGGCAATTATTTACTGTCTACTGCACCATTAAAGAATTTTTAACACAAACCTCTAGACTGCCTTTGCAAAGTGGGAACCACAGGTCTCAGAGATGACTTCAGAGCAGTCATTCCCTAAACACTTGCTAACTGATGGGATGAGAAAAATCATTCACATTTTAATAGTACTCTAAGAATTACCAAGTACTTTCCCTTCTAGGAGGTTAGTGGGTACTTAGATAAAACTTTCATAGCAACCCTTCAGAGTAGATACAGCTGGTACCATTATCTCCATCCTGCAGATGAAGACATTGAATCTCAGAGGGTTTTAGAGATGGAAGAGACATCAGAAATCAGCAAGTCCAGTCTTCTTGTTCTACACGTAAGGAAATTGATACCCAGAGTGGTTAAGAGGCTTATGCACTTGGTTAAATAAAATCATCTTTTCACCAAACCATCCCTCTTCCAAACCTCCCTGTTTCTCTTGAAGGCCCATCGGTCTAATCTCCCAGGTTCACAACCTCAGCCAAATTGTTATTATTACTGTTTAAGATACATTGTATTAATATCTTTTGTTTCTATATAACCCATTATTCCTATTGAATCCCACGAAGAAAGTAATTACTTATAGTAAAGAATTTAAAAGTGTGTGTGTGTGGTGGTGGCTTTCATCAAAACTAAGCAAAATTTTAGTCTTTTATGCAATATTCCACATCTTTAAACTTCCAAGCCTGGAAAAAAAGAAGAATGGAGATGGTCTTATCCTGTTTCTTCTTTGGGGACAGGCTTGGTCATTATAATTTTATTGCATCCAATTTCAATTGTTTCATAATTGCTATCCTTTCCATGTATGTTGTTGTAGCCATTGCATATATTGCTTTCCTGATTGTGATAGCTTCATTTTACATCAGTTCATATAATTCTTCCCATGTTTCTCTGTTGTATTCAGCATATTCCATTATATCTGTGTACCATAATTGGTGTAGTCATTCCCTCAAATGATGATCAACTCCATTCCCCTCCCCCACCCCCACAGTTCTTTGCTTTCACAAAAAATGCTGCCATAAAAATGTTGGCATATGTGGCACTTTTATTTTTGCATTCAGCTCCTTGGAGGTACTTATCTAGCAGTGGGATCTCCTTGTCAAAGGATATAGACATTTAAGTCACTCTTTTCACATCATTCTAATTAGGCTGGACCAAATCACAACTCCCCTAACAAAGCATTAATGTGTCCATCTTCAAATTTGACTGTTCTTAGCTGTGGTCACCATTGTCATTTTGCTGAGTGTGAGGAGTGAGGCTCTCTGGGCCTCAAGCCTTTCCCCTCTCCAACCTTTTCTTCAAACAGCTGTCTAAGTGATTTTCCTTAAGTACAGATGTGTGTGTGTGTGTGTGTGTGTGTGTGTGTGTGTGTAGACTCATTACATATCACTTCCATTCCCTCACTCCACTTTTCCTTACCCATCATACTCCATCTTCTATTTCTGTAAATTCTTTACTGCCCAAAGGTCTCAGCCCACAAACCACCTCCATCAAGCCTTTCCAGATCCCCCTGACAGCTAGTGCCCTTGCATTTCTTTTGTATTTACTCTGAATACTCTTTTAGATGCACATGTTATCTCTGCAGATAGACTATAAGCTCCTTGAGGGCAGGGACTGTGTTCCTTTTGTATCTTAAGCACCCATCACTGTGTGTGACCCATTTTTGTTGCTCAGTTGTTTTAGTCATGTCCTATTCTTCATGACCCCTTTTGGAGTTTCCTTGAGGAAGATACTGTAGTGGTTTGCCATTTTCTTTTCTAGCTCATGTTACAGATGAAGAAACCGAAGCAAATGGGGTTAAGTGACTTCCCCAAGGGTCACACAGCTAGCAAGTCTCTGAGACCAGATTTGAAGTCACAAAAGAGGAGTCTTTCTGACTCCAGGCCCAATGTGCTATCCACTCTGCCATCTAGCTGCTCTGTCTGACACAATAAAAGCTTTTTGATTTTGTTTTTATTTTGATTTTATCCAAGTTCACATAGCTCATAGTAGCAGAGGCAGAATTTGAAATCAGGTCTTTTGACTCCTAATCCCATATAGTCACTTAGTAAATGTCCGTAGCTAATAATTGTTGGCTATTGCAAATTTTTTTTAACAGGGAAGGAAACTAAGACTTAGGGAAATAAATTAAGTTGTTCCCAAATACATAGCTAAGAAGTGTCACAGGCTGGGCTTGAACTTATGTCCATACTTCCAGGGCACTCCTGCCCTCTGCCATTCACACTCCCCATTGCACTGCCAGTTCCTTCTCTGGGACTGTGCTGACTGGTGGGAGCTCACTACATGTAGCTGGTGCCAGCCATGGCAGCTGCCATGACATCTCGCCTCCTCACAACTTTTGTTCTGGGAACAGTAATCAAATCAATACGACTACCACTTCTGGAAAGGTTCTGAAGATTCACTATTCCATGGCCACTGCTCCCCTTTGTGCATCATCTCCCCCATTAGAACATAAGCTCCTTGAGAGCAGGACTGTCTCTCCTTTGTATTTGTATTTCTAGTGCTTAGCACAATTTCTGGTAAATAGTGCTTAATAAATGCTTTTTCACCCATTCAAACTTTTTAAAATCACCTCATCGTTGCAGAACCATTATTTGGGATTCCTCTGATTTCAGAGAAATTTCCTATTGACCTAATGCCAAAGGTTAGGTGGGGAATGGAGAGGCTGAAGTTTGAGCATGTTCCTAGAACCCTAGAGTTTTCATTAGAACCAGGAAGAAGTTTCAGAAAGGTTTCTTCACTGAACTTGGATATAGGCCACTCTGTCTGTCTTACCCCTGGATTTGACCACATATCAGATACCTCCAGCATGGCACATAAGAAGATTCTGATTGGCAAGACCAAGAGAAACTCTGAAATAAATGAAATCTACCTCAGGTTCGAGCATGCTCCCACAGTCCCAGCTAGCTCCCCAGCTAGCCTTTCCATCCTGCCTCCCATTTCGAACTCTCCCAAGCCAACTGCCTCTCCTGTGTCTAGTTCTTGGTTTCAGTTGTCCATCAATTAATCCCAGTTGGATAGAAGATAAAATGATAGGTGGAAAGCATTTTGTGACCATAAAGTTCTAAGGCCAAGGTTAGCAAACTATATTTGCAGCCTGTTTTTGTATGGCCTTCAACCTAAGAATGGATTTTATATTTTAAAATACAATAAGACTTTATTTAAAATGTAAATGCCATTCTTAGCCCAAGGGTCATATAAAAATAAGCCATTGGCTAGATTTGGCCTATAGGATGTAGTTTTCTGGCACTTGTCCTAAGGAAATATGAATTGCAGTTATTTTAATAATCACTATTAATATTTTATTAAGAGGATTAAGAAACTAAAGGCAAAGTCGGTTAAGTGACCTATGTAGTGTCACACAGCAAGTTGGTCACAGGGCTAGGACTCAGGTCTCTGGCTCATAATCTATCTTAGCAATATGCCATATTGGCAAAGGAAAAATTAAATGAAAATATGGCAGAATTGCCAATCCCTGATTTCAGTGACTGAGGTGTAGTAGTAGAAATATCATTGGATTTGGAGGGAGAAGACCAAGGCTTGAGTCTGGGTTCGGTCTTTGTGAATTAGATAAATCATTAACCTGACTGAGGCTGTTTCCACTCCTGAGAAATGAGGAGGTTGGACCAGGGGAGTTCTAGGTTCCCTTTTAGTTCTTCAATATCTGATTCTAGGAATTGTTTCTAAAAAAACAATTCTAGGAATTGTTTCTGATCTTTAGCTGAGTCCAAGACTGGGCTGGGCTCCATCAATAGGTAGAATCCCTGGGGGCTGACCCCTAGCCCTGTGGATCTTCTTCATGTCAGGGAGTGGAGCTGCTGATTCCCTGCTCTCTAGGGCACATAACCTCAACCTAACTTCTGGGGCAATGTGTTTGCCAATGTCTTTATTTCTTGAGTGGGTCCCTTAGTGAATTGCACATATCTGTGACTTAATTTAATGTCCTAATCCAGGCAGATGTGGACATCTCTTCTTTCTCCATCCTCCCTTATTCTCCACATCTTGAGGGCAAAGGATCTCAGGGGAGAGGTTAACTGACAATATTAATTGTGCAGGTGACTGCAGTAAAAATATTGCTAACGGTATTAATGAATGGTGATGAATTCCATTTATATAGAACTTAAAATTTTATGAAGTAGTTTGCATATGTGATTTCATTTGAGCCTTGTAACAACCCTGTGAGATATAGATACTAGAGATGGTGTTATACCCATTTTAGAGATGAGGAAGCTAAGTCTCTGACTTGTCCAGGGTCCCAAACTAGTGACAGAATCCAGGTCTTCCTGGGTCCCAATACTGCTACATTAGGCTATTTTGCTTGTCACACTACCAATGGTTACTGACAAAGCTGGCCCTGAGGGAAGATGAAAGTTACCTCCTGTCTCCACCCCAAAATTCCCCATCAACTTAAACTGGTACCAGGGGTGCCTAGGTGGTTCAGTGAATAGAGCACTGACCCTGGAGTCAGGAGGACTGAGTTCAAATCCAACCTCAGACACTTAACACTTAACTAGCTGTGTGACCTTGGGCAAGTCACTTAATCCCAATTGTCCTCCCTTCCCCCCTCCAAAAAAGCAAAAAACAAAAGCAAAACAAAAAAAACCAAAAACAAATCATAAAGTGGTACCTGACATTCCAACATTGTACCCTTTTAGCTTACAGCAGGGGTTTTTGACCCTTTTTGTGTCATGGACTCCTTTGATCATTCAGTGAAGCCTATGGAACCCTTTTCAGAATAATATTTTTAAATAATTGACTAGAAAGCTAAATTTCAATTTAGAGATTAATGAAAATAAATATAATTATTTTTTTCCATTCAAATTCATAGCCTCCCTGAAATCTATCCATTGACCCCCAACTTTAAAAATCCCTAGCTTAAGACTTGGTCCCTGTTAATATTCATCTCCCTGGAAAGAATCCCAAATGAAGTGATCAGCTACTGAGGCCCCAGTAAGTGAATTTCTTTTCCTAACAGAGGAGTTTAATTGGGGGTAATTAGATAGGAACAAAAATTCAGGGAGGAAAGGGGGTGGGGAGGAAGAAAAAAAGGGATAAATCAGGGCTGAGGAGGAGGAGAAGTGGACTTAGAGAGGCTGGGCCATTCAAGATGAGCTTTACCCATATCCTTACTGTGCTGAGGGGTGAGATGAGATTTCAGGGAACCTGGGCTGGAAGGGGCCTTGGGGGCCACCTCTAGTGTAAACTCTAGTTGACCAAGACTCTCCTCTTTAGTTATACTTGGTGCCAGGGCTGCAGACAAAGGCACACATGGTCCAGGAGCCCAACCAGAAGCCATTGAGTGCAGGCAGGTCAGTGCCTGTCTGGGGCAGGAAGCACAGATAGGATCTCCCCCAAAGGGTTGTTAGGGCCCTTGGAACCCTCTGTCCTGTGCTGCCTTTAATGTGTTTTGGCCACTGAGCCCTTTGTGAAATCATCATAGTATCATAGTATTTAGAGATGGAGAGACTTTAAAGATACTGTAGCTCAAACCTCTAATTTTACAGATGGGGAAACTGAGGCTTAGAGAGGTCAGGTGACTTGCTTGATAAAAAGCAAAATCTGGATTGCATCCCAGGACCTCTAACTCCTAATCTAGTATTCTTTCCACCAAAGCATGATGTCCAATCACCTTATGATTTGAGGTATTATTAATGTAGTGTCTTTTTCATTTCCTCTTCCTCAGAGTCCTCTGTTTGAAGACCATGTTGAGTCTTCTAGGAAGGCAGATCACTGGGCCCCTGGTAGAGAGATTCTCCTCCCTTCACTTCTCCCCAACTCTAATCCTCAGGGAAGCTCCTGTGGATTCATCTTCTGGGACAGGGACAGAAAACCTTGAGGGGTTAAGACTGGGGTCCTGGCCTGTTTCCAGCATAAACTGACTGAAATCTGGTCCCTTGCTGTGGCCACTGAAGCTATTCTAAGGATAGAGTCTACCAGGCTCTTGGAGACCAGGATCCCCTGCATAAAGGAGCACCTGGGACACAGTTATCCAGACCATGCTATCCATTTTCAACAGGGTCCCATCCAGGTACTTGGGAACATTTAAAAGGGCACAGCCAAAGCTAGATCTGCAACCTAGCAGTGCTGTATTGCTGCAAAAGACTACTTTAGGCAGACCCTTACCAACAGACACCTGTTAAGGCATACAAATTCAATCTGGAACCTCACCCCACTCCCACCCCAGCCATATAAATGGCATAGGAAAGGCTCATATCAGGCAGCTAGGTGACAAAATGGAAAGAGTACCAGACTTGGAGTCAGGGAGACCTGAGTTCCAGTCTAATCCACAGATGTTAACTGGGGGTCCCATGGGAAGTCACTGACCAGCTTAGCCTCAGTTTCCTCATCTGTAAAATGGGAATAATAATCGTGTCTACATGCCAGGGTTATGAGGATCAAATGAGATATTGTATGTAAAGCACCTGGGAATGGGTCACACAGTGCTCACTTGCACTATCTTCAGCTAAAAGAAGAATCTGGCAGTTTGTCATTCTAGCCTACCTTTTCTGAGTCTTTCCCCCCTAGTAATGGGTAGGACCCATCTCCTTTTCTACCCCATCCTCCCTCTACCTCCTCACCCCCTAGTCCTATTCTTCTGTTCTTTCCCCCAGTCAAGCTTTGCTTTCAGGAAAGGACCCGAGAAACATAATTACAAAGAGATGTTGATGGTTGATCATGGTTTAGTGTACAGCCCCTTGTAGGGAAGTATGTTAATAGGGAAAAACAAGCAAACCTTTTGCTAAAAGAATGAAGCTCTAAGGGTGAGATTTCAGGCACTATGCTGAGCTGTCAGAGGATTTAGTGGCCAAAGGGTACCTTTCAGATTTCAGTACACAGCTTGCAGATGATCACATATCAATGTAGCCATCTATGGGGGCACTGCTAATTAGTGTAGTCATAAGTCTCATTTTCTCTGTCTCTCTTCCTGTCTGTCTGTCTGTCTCTGGTTCTCCATTTTGCTCTCTGTTTCTCTACTTTTCTGTTTCACTGTGTGTCTCTCTGTGTCTGTCTTTTTCTCTTTCTCTCTTTGTCTCTGTCTCTGTCTCTGTCTGTCTGTTAGTCTTTTTCTCTTTCTCTCTGTCTCTTTCTCTCTGTCTCTGTCTCTCTCTGTCTCTGTCTCCCTCCCTCCCCCACCCCCTTCTCTGTCTCTCTCTGTCTCTGTCTCTCTCTCTCTGTTTCTCTGTCTCTGTCTCTGTCTCTCTCTGTCTCTCTGTCTCTCAGTCTCTCTCTGTCTCTCTCTCTCTCTCACACACACACATGTCCCTTTTCAGAAGTCCATTTTGACCTCAGGTTGTGGTATGAGAATGGAGAAGGAAGAGTTGGTCCCATCAAACTTGATTAGTACATTCAATTAGGCCACATACCTGCAACTTTTTGGGAAATTAAGGCCTTGGCAAACACATTGCCCCATAGTTGAGGGTGACACCATATGCCCTGGAAACCCAGAAATCAGGGACTGATCTCCAGAATGGCAAAGGCCAATGGTTCCAGATATATCCCCAGGGACCTCTCCTGGATCACCGATTGCCCAGTTTCTCCCTCAGGTTAAGGCCCAGCACACATCCTAGTCATGGTTCAATGTCAGTTTAATGTAGGCCAGAGCTGGGCAGCCTTTCAGGGAGACCTTTCCAAGGTTTCCTTATTCACACTAAATTAAGAGATCTGATCTGGCTTCTGGTTCTGAGACCAACTTGCTGTGTGATCTTTGATGAGTCCCTTAACCTCTTTGAATCTTGGTTTCCTCATTTCCTTAAAAATAAGTAGCATCTACATAGTACTTGATTTTCTTTTCTTTTTATAAAATTAGATTTTCTTTTTTTCATTAAAAATATCTTTTCTCTCCCTTCTATTGCCCAATTAAGAAAATAAAAACCTTGTAAGAAATATACATAGCTAAACAAAAAATATTCCTGTATTGGCTGTGTATCCAGAATATATTTGTCTCATTTTGCAACCTGAGTCCATCATCTCTCTGTCAGGACATGGGTAACATGTTTCATCATGGATCCTGGAGAACCATGATGGGTCATAGTATTGATAAGAATTTTTTTCTTTGTGGAAGGGGGAAGGCAGGGCAATTGGGGTTAAATGACTTGCCCAAGGTCATACAACTAGTACATGTTAAGTGTCTGAGGCCGGATTGCCAGTGCTCTATTCACTGCGTCACCTAGCCGCCCCTAATAAAATGCCTATCTCTCTCTTTTTTTTTTTGGAGGGGGGAAGGCAGGGCAATTGGGGTTAAGTGACTTGCCCAAGGTCACACAGCTAGTAAGTGTTAAGTGTCTGAGGCTGGATTTGAATTCAGGTCCTCCTGACTCCAGGATCAGTGCTGTATTCACTTTGCCACCTAGCCGCCCATTGATCAGAATTCTTAAGGCTTTTACAGTTGTCTCAATAAAGTGCTTGACTATTTCAAAGTGCTTTATATGCATCATAGTGCTTCCTATTGCTATTGTCTAGTTCTAAATTAAATTAAACTCTGAAGTGGAGGAATAAGGTATCTTTAATCAAGACACCCTAAGGGATGTCCCACCAGGAAACCTAGAGGAGAATAGGAGGAGGGGGATCATTTTAGGGCAGCCAATTACCTTTGGCGATCAGAACCAGGAAAACGACTTCATTCTGGCTGTTTTGCCATTCATTCCATGAATCTCAAAGGAAAGGTGTACAGGTATCTGAAGCTACTTTGGAAGCTGATAATGGCTCAAGCTGGCTTTGTTTACAAGGAAAGGTCCCAGGGTTGGGATTTAGATTATGCCTCAACTCAATCTAATTGAAAATGTCTTAAAAGTAGGACTATTAGGATGTTACTGGAATTCTGACATTACTAGGGTCATTAAGAAGGATATTAACATTTTTTCTGTCTTTATATTAACAATTTTTCAGTTACTATAAAATTATAGGGTTTGCAAAGCTCTTTCCTCACCATGATCCCATGAGGTTGGCAGGATAACTATTATAGACCAAGATCTAAGGCCCATTGGCATGAGAATCCTAATTGGTGGAGATCAGTGCCTTGAGCCTTTGGGAGAAGCAGGGTAGAGTTGTTAGAATTTTTATAGTCTCTAGCATTGAGGAAAAAGATGTATGGAATTCCAACTTTTCTTCAGAGACATGAAGGAGAAAGACTCTAGGAAGAAGACAAACTTTGATCATAAATTTATTCTCAGCTTGCTACACTAGAGACTTTGGGGATTTTCCCCCTTGGGTGAGATCTGAGACTCTCTTGATTGAGTTGAGTTACCTTGCTCCCAATAGGAGAGGTCCTTCAATCTGATTGGTGTATATTCTTATACATATACTTTCTCTGACTTCTGTTTTGCTATTGATTTGGATAAATTGGTTTCATTAATATTTGCTATGTGTGTTGTATTTGGAGGGAATCGAGTCAAGTCTTGGATATAAAGCTTGAGGTCCTCCTTTTGCCATTGGGGAACAGTAATTGGGAATTTAGCTTGAATCTAAATATTACATTCCGTAGACTAGCAATATTTAAGGGATCAAATAGATATAATTCTAGTCCAGTACTCCCACTCTGAGAAGAACAGAGCGGTGGCCTCTGGCCCCAATCTCCCACTTTCCTTCCTGGCAGGAATCAAACTCTCCCTTGGAGAAAAGTGAGAAAAGGAGAAGAGAGGTCTATTCTTGCCTCCCTGCAAGTCACACATGACATCCCCTTGCTACATGCAGGAGCTTTGTCTTTAGGAATATAATTTCTGGTCATTTATTTTTGCAAGAAATTATAGGTTTGGGCTATTTTCCCCCC
Source organism: Gymnobelideus leadbeateri (assembly GCA_011680675.1). Lineage (NCBI taxonomy): Eukaryota > Metazoa > Chordata > Mammalia > Diprotodontia > Petauridae > Gymnobelideus > Gymnobelideus leadbeateri. The sequence continues at coordinate 487,273 of WOXC01010129.1, read as the reverse complement.
TAAAAGTCTTGGGCTTTTTTTTTAACCTTCTGGGCTTCTTTAGTACTTTTCCAAATGGGGCTACATGAATACACCTTTTAACCCAAATCACTGCATGCTTTATTGAATGGACACTCCAGCCTTCCATTCAAAAAAGTCCATTGTCTTAGGTTCATTCATAGTTTTGCTGGCCTGGACTGGCTTTGGGACTTGGGTTAATATTATCTCTATTTTACAGGTAGGGAAACTAAAGATTTTCGAGCTTCAGAGACTTGCTCAGTGTCACTCAGTTAGCATGTGGGAATTCAGATTCAATATGGTTTAGACTTAAGATCACAGGATGTTAGGATTTAGAGCTGAAAAAGAACTTTAAAATAATTTAAAACCAACTCCCTCAGATTAGAGAGGAAATGCTATATCCACTTCCCTTTACATATAACTATCTCAACAAATTTTTAAAAATTAATTTCTTCCCTCCGTTTCACCCCCTCCCTCAATTGGGATAGAAAGAAAAAAAAACAAAAGTCCTATTACAAACACATATGGTTCAGCAAAACAAATTCCTGCATTGATAATGTCAAAAAAAAAAGAAAATATGTCTCAATCTTCCCTCCAAGTCCATACCTCTCCAATATTACATTCCAAGTTCTCCACTTCTTTATAGAGGTGGCTATTAAATCTTGTGTGATTCTGACTCTAGCTCCTCAGTGCTTGAATTCCTTGTACTATCTTTTCTTTTAACTGGAAGCTCTGAATTTTGGCTATAACATTCCTGGGAGTTTAATTTTGGTATTTCTTTCAGGAGGTGATTGATAGATTCTTTTTATTTCTTCTCCTTGGTTCTAAGAGATCTTGGTAATTCCCTTATAAAATTTCTTGAAATATGTTGTCTAGGCTCTTTTTTTGGGTCATGGTACACAGATAGTCCAGTGATTCTTAAACTTTTCTTCTTGATCTGTTTTCTAGGTCAGTTGTTTTTGCTATGAGATACATTGAATTTTATTTCCTTTTTTTGTCATTGTTTTAGCATTTCCTCTCTAATCTGAGGGAGTTGGTTTTAAATTGTTTTAAAGTTCCTTTTCAGTTCTAAATTCTAACATCCTGTGATCTTAAGTCTAAACCATATTCTATATGACAGTTCTCTAAATCTTTGAAGATAGCAGTCATGTTCCCCACTATCTTCTCATTTCCAAGCTGACCATTCCAAGATCCTTTAACTAATCCTTGTATGGCATGATCTCCAGCCCTTCTGTCCCTGGTTACTCACTTCTGGAATGCTTCAATTTGCTCATGATCTTTTTCAAATGTGGTGACCAAAACTGAACCCAATAGGCTGGGTTTTTAATCTGATTAGGACAGAGGATAATAGAGCTATTATCTCCCTTGTTTTGAGCATTATGCCAATACATTGAAAGCCTGAAACTCAGAAGAAGGCTCAGGTGAGGTGTGTGGTATGAATCAGAAGAAGCCAAGGAAAGGAAAGGTAGATGAGCAGGGGAGGTGTGGGGAAGACAACCAAGTCCTGCAAAAAAAATTTCCTCAGATTGGCCCTAGTTCTGAAAGACTGAGGCATGTCATGTGTCATGTTGGGTTTGTCTGGAGTAAGCTGAGGACCTCAAGTTTTCTATGGTTTTTGTTTTTTAATTAAGGCAATAGGATGTCTTACCTCAAATAAGGACACTATCTGAAAATAAGGTCATTCAATTTTGCCCTTGTCTGAAGAAGCCTGAAAGATGTCAGGCATATGGTCTCATTGGCTGCCAAACCTGGCCCAATTTATCTCTCCAGTCTTATTACTTTCCTTCACAAACTGTGTGGTCTAGTGAGAGTGGTCTTATTATGCCTCATACAAGCCCCATATAATCTCCTGTCTCTGTGTCTTTGTATTCTGTCTCTCGTGCCTAGAAAAGCCCTCTCTCCTCACCCCTATCACCTAGAATCCCTAGTTTTCCTTTAAGGATCAGCTCAAGAACCATCTTCCACATCAGTGGTGTCAAACTCAAAGAGAAAAAGATTCCTGTGGGCTACATATTAACTTAGAAAACCGTAGATGAACATTATCTATGTTGCATTTTCATTTATTCTGTTAAACATTTCCCAATGACATTTTAATCTGGTTTGGGCTGAACCCAGGAATGATTTTGGTCGTTTGTTGCTGGTTGGCTTCTAGTTTGACACTCGATCACATTATCACATGAAACCTTTCCTGATCCCTCCGGTTGTCAGCAACTTCCCCCCAAATAATCTTGGATCAATTTCATATATATCTACCTATATACATGTTGTCTCCTGGCTAGACTGTAAGCCTCTGGAGGACAGGGGCTGTTTTATTTTTAACTTTGTTTCTCTAGTACAAAGAAGGCTCTTCATAAGGCTTATTGCTTGGTTGATTCTATCTCAATCCATCCCTTGGAATTGAGCTAGTAGGAAATCTCTCTATGGTTGGAGGGGTCAGGTCTAATAGGCCTGAGGAAGGGAACTGTGGTTTGATAGGAAGATCACCAGCCTTGGTGTGAGAAAACCCCAGCTTAATTTCCTGCCCTGCTCTGCCCCCTTAGGGGTTATGTTACTGCTCTGAGCGTGATTTTCATAAAATGAGAGACTTGTACTGGATTCACCAATTCATAGCAACAAATAGGATTTCGAAGGTTCCTTGTCGACTCTGCAACTTGGGAATTCTGGTCCCTTCCTTATGCCACCATTCTAATGCTAGCAAAGGAGACAGTTAAGTTGGGAACTTGGAGGAGAGCCATGAGAGCTTCCTGGAAGCGAAGCTAAAGGAGGAGGGGGGTCTGCCATGTTAAATCCTGCAGAGTCTTGCAGAAGTGGCCAAGGAGATGAGCACACAGATTTCTTTACCTCACTGGCCTCTTGTCCAACACAGAGGCTTCTTACCCAAGCTTGTTTTCCTTTGGGGGACCTCTTGACCAATTCTACCAATTGGAACATTGGTCAATGGAAGTCTATTGCAAAGAAAAAGGGAAGTCACCCATTTGGGGAAGGCCTGAGCAGAGTTGGTTCTCCTCGTGTAAGACAAGGGCTAGGGCAGGCTTATAAATAGTGATCTCTGATCATGCTGGGGAAGACCTGCCCAAGACCTAAGAGGAAGAAGAATGGAGGGTGCTTGGAGGGTCCTGCTGCTGCTGGGCCTGGCTACAGCAGTCATGGCTATACCTAGAAGAACGCTGACCTTCAAGTCTGCTTCAGTCCTGGCTGCAAGGAGGTTTAATCAGAACTTAAACGAAGGAGCAAAGTATCGTGTTCTGGAGTCCAGCCTTTCCACTCCAGTGAGTATATAGTGGGATTCCCTGGGGGGGTGTGTATGGCTAGAGTTGGGGCAAAGGGAAACCACGAGAAAGCAGGAAACTATTGGGATTGCAATGGAAAGTGCTGAACTTGGATCTGGGTTCTTTCATTGGCTCTGAAACTGAATTGTGCACCATTCTATAAATATCCACAGTATCGAAGGGGCAGCTCAGTGATACAGTGGATGGAGTGCTGGGCCTGCAGCCAGAATGATTAATTTTCTTGAGTTCAAACCTGGCCTTAGACACTTACTAGCTATGTGACCCTGGGCAAATTACTTAACCCTGCTTGCCTCAGTTTCCTCAACTGAAAAATGAGCTACTAGAAGAAATGGCAAACTGCTTCAGTATCTTTGCCAAGAAAACCCCAAGTGGGGTCACAAAGAGTTGGACACAACCAAAATGGCTGAACAACAAAAAGGCATCTAAGTCCTTGTTGAATAAATAGCTTGGGCTTAGGTGGTTTTGTTCAGGGGTCAATGAAGTTGGCTTTGCCTACTGTCCCTACAGAGGGAGAGTGTGGCGGGGTGGAAAGAGTCCTGGATTTGGGCTCAAAAAGCCCTATTCCCAGCTCTCTTATTTATGCCCTGTGGGACCCTGAACAAGACCTGTAATTTCTCTAGACTTTACTTCCCTCGGCTGTAAAATGAGGGAGTTGGATTAAAGCAAGTGGTGCGTGTGTGTGTGTGTGTGTGTGTGTGTGTGTGTGTGTGTGTGTGATGGACCAATCTGGCAAAGCTTATGGATCCTTTCTTAAAATCATGTTTTTAAATAAGGGAAGGAAATGCTAAATTTCTGGTAGATGTTAAATAAAACAAAGATATAATTTTATAGATGAGGAAACTAAAACAAAGAGCATTAAGTGACTTGCCCAAGGTCATACAACTGATAAGTGTCTGAAGTTGGATTTGAACTCTGGAAGACTGAAGTCTTCCTGACTCCAGGCCCATCACTTTGTGCACTATGGCGCCACCTAGCTGCCCTATGAACTAGGACTCAGTCCCAGGGTACGACTTCCTAAAATCCTGAGACAAAGACCCCCAGCAAAGGCTTCACCTGATTATACTGGTTAGGGTTTTATTGCTTGATACTTCAAAAAGTTTGTGATTTCATTGGCAAGGGTACCAACTTTTACTTCTGCTGTTTCCTTCATGCCATGATGGGGTATGCAAATAGGACCTTGGTATATGAAGCTCTTGTAGACCTTGTGTTTTTACCCTGATGTTTTAGAACTCACCACTTGTGCTGCCGTTGACATTCAGAATAAAGGAAACAGAGTGTCCTTCAACAGAGCGGCAAGATCCAGAAACCTGTGCCTTCAAAGACAATGGAGTGAGTAGCATTTGGCTTTAGAGGTGGGCCCTTGGGACTCTGTGTGTTCCCGGAATGGGATCTCAGTGCAGAAACCCATGGGGTCTCACTTCATTACTAAAGCCCTAAGCTGTAGCCCTCCCCATCCTTGGGTCACTGTGTCTCTTTCCAGTAATAATAATGCATCCCTTGACGTCTGAACAACCCATAACCTTTTCTTTTTAAAAAAATGTTTTACTGATGCTTTTGTTTCTTATGCTGTAGTTTCCTGCCTGATACCAAAGCCAGCTGCTAGGATCTGTCTGTATATGCTACATTTGGCATCCATGTGCCTCTCTTCCTCATCTCTACTGAGACTATGGTATCACCTGTCCTCTACAACCAGCTATCAGTTATTACATTTATTTCAAGTTCTGTCTTTTAGTGACATGTGATTTTCCCTGAAGTATTTAGTCTTCCATTATTCAATACAATAGGTGGTGAAGACAATACAATAACTGATCAATACAGAATAACAGCATTAAATAGAGAAGTACCTTTGAGATCCTTCCCTTCCCTTCCTTTCCTTTCCTTTCCCTTCCCTTCCCTTCCCTTCCCTTCCCTTCCCTTCCCTTCCCTTCCCTTCCCTTCCCTTCCCTTCCCTTCCCTTCCCTTTCCTTTCTTCTCTGTTTTAGAGGGGGGAAGGCAAGGCAATTGGGATTAAGTGACTTATTCAAGGTCACACTGCTAGTAAGTGTGTCAAGTGTCTGAGGTTGAATTTGAACTCAGGTCCACCTGACTCCAGGGCTGGTGCTCTAATCACTGTGCCACCTAACTGCCTCTCTTTATTTTCTATATAAGGTAGGCATAAAGAGGAGGATTGGTTGACTTAATGTCATATAGAAAAGATAGAGGAGAAATGTGGCAGGATTGTGTTGGTAAATGTTTAACAACCAGCCCCCTCTCTTCCCCAAAAATGTACACACTTAAATTTAATCTTCGTCATTAACATTTTCTCCATCAGTTTCTTAAGCCTAGATAATAAGATAAACAGAAAATCAAGTATTGGTTAGTAATCTTTGCTAATTTCTAAAGTATAAATGCTCACTGTGAGAATTTAACAATCAGCTCTCTTGAGAGCAGCTTGAGCTAGCTCCAATACATCTCTGACTGTGGTACAATGGAAAAATAGGGAGGCAGGAGACCTGAAAGGTTTATAGTCTCAATGTTGACCCAAAATCTCTGTGTGACTTTGGGTAAGTTGCTGAATATCTCCAACTTCTTCATAATAATGAACCTGACTTACATGATTTCCTAGGTTTCTTTCACTTCTGGTGTTCTCTCATTTTTGAACTGGTCCAATGTTTGGACTGAAATTCCACCTTTGCTCTATTGCAAGGGAGGAGAGGTGAAACAAGACAACAGTCTAACCTTCCTGAGAGGATAAGTGGTGTGTTTTTTAAACCCTCAAACATGTCTTCTCTCTCTATCCTGATCAGCTGGAGAAGGAATGTACAGCAGCATTCACCAGGCTGTCTCGTTTTGGGCTCCGTTCCGTCGAATGTAAGGATGTTGGCAATAACAATGACCAGGTAAGCTTTCCCAAGATTGCCTGCTAGGTGAAAAGGCAGGCTTGTTGCAGAAATGCAACCTAGGATTGGGAGTCCCAAAGTTCCTTTCTGCTTTCTTGGCAAGCTTGCCCAAGTCATAGGTCTAACACAGGAGCCCCCTAGATTTCAACTTAAACCTCCAGAAGTCAGCATATAATCTCATTGGAAAAGCAGCATCTCAGGAGACAGGAGGCCCTGCCCCTTACAAATCCAAGAAACTGAAAAAAGCAAATCTAGGTTTCCCAAAAAGGAAAACTATGGAGGAGCTATTCAGATTTTTAAATATTCTGACCAAAGGTCTCATTAGATCTAATTACTCAGGGAAAATGGACTATCTAAAACCAATCAAGTTTGGGGTTGGTGTGAATTACCCAAACCTGATTAGCCATACTTTTTCACTATTGTGGCAGGGGTCCTCAGAAGGCCATCTATAGCTGCTATCCTGTCTCTCCCCTTTTGACTCTCTTCTGGAGTCATATTTGAGTCCCATCTCCACCGCTTTCAAAATGGGTGACTTTGAATAATCTCTTTGGGTCTTGGTTAGCTCATCAGCCAAAGAAGGGGGAAAGGGTGGACTGGATAATCTCTGAGGTCACTTTCACTCTAACACTCTGTGATTGTGAGCTGAAACCTGTTGCTATGTAATGTAATAAAGAGAACTCAGGTTTGGGAATCAGGAAATGTGTTCTCTTGTTACTCTGGCCACTGAATGCAGGTTATTGGTCTACTCACTAAAACCCTATGAGTTATCCATCTATGGGTTCTCTGTATTATGACTGTACACGTGGATAGTACTTTGGAGACCACAAAAATCCTTTGACATACCTTATCCTATTTGATTCTTGCAGGTATATGAACATTATTATTCCAACCTTTTTACTACCTTCTGTGAACACAGGAAAACTTTAGACCTCATCTTGCTTCCCAAAGACTCACATCATTAACTTATTTTTTCTTCACAGGCAGTTCGTTTTAAAAGATCTTCATCCGATGAAGATTGACCTCAATGCCCTTCCACCCAACGTTAGACAGATATATGAGCAGGCTAAATATGACATAATAGGTAGAATCTTGAGGAACTTCTGAGGAAAAGAACCAGGATAGGGCTAGTGAAATGGAGAAGCTTTGGTTAATATGAAAGATGTACCTTTACCCTCTCCTTCTCTGCTTTAGTTGGAAAATCTTCCTTCCTTGCTTTGATTGGAAATAAATAAAAGTTGCAATCAAATCTCTTCAGGGTTGTCAATTTTTACTTGGGAATCTGTGTTTGGTCACATTTCCTCTAACCTTAGCACAGATCTGGAATAAATTTCTTTTTAAAAAATTTAATTTAAGGGGCGGCTAGGTGGCGCAGTGAGTAGAGCGCCGGCCCTGGAATCAGAAGGACCTGAGTTAGGAGCCGGCCTCCGACACTTAATCCACACAAACAAAAACCTAGCCGTGTAACCTTGGGCAAGTTACTTAACCCCAATTGCCCTAAAGGGGCGGCTAGGTGGTGCAGTGAGTAAGAGCGCCCGCCTCGGAGTTGGGATGACCCGAGATCAGATCCGGCCTCAGAAAATGAGCACCCACACACAAATAATGACTAGCCGTGTAACCTCGAGCAAGTTACTTAACCCCAATTGCTTAAAAAAAAAAAATTAATTTAAGTTTTCAATTAATAAGCAATTATTTTCTCTCCTTTCTACCTTCCCCACCCTCATTAGAGAAAAAAGAAGAAATCCCTTTGCAACAAATATAAATATAGTCAAACAAAATGAATTCCCATATAGGCCATACTCAAAAAATGTGTCTCATTTACATCTTGAATCTATCATCCCCAGTGATAAGAAGGGGTGGTGAAACAAATAGAGCACTGGCCCTGGAGTCAGGAGGACCTGAGTTCAAATCTGGCCTTAGACACTTAATGTGTACTGGCCTTGTGACCTTGGGCAAGTCACTTAACCCCAATTGCCCTGCCCTGCCCCCTCCAAAAAAAAAAAAAGCAAGAAAATTAGGAGGAATGGAGGGATTAGGGGTAAAGATAATGAGTTCAATTTTGAATGAACTGCTTTTAAAATATCTGTCCAGTTTGAGATACCCAGTTGAATGCATTCAAAGTTCTTTGCCTTTACAATGATGTTTTTTATTTGTGTGAATTGTACTCCTGGTTCTGCTTCCTTCACTCTTCATTACAGAAGATGGTAAGTATTATGGATTCAGTTTTTCAGGGAGAATGGCAAGTATAAAGACACAGAGAGGAGAGGATCTTTTGTACAAGGGATTATAGTGTTCCCAAGGCCAAGTTCAATATTATGGGCTAGGGGAGGACGCTGAAATGCAAGAAATGGTAGGGGTACCCAGAGAGCATGAAGGCCCAAGTGGCTGGACCTACCCCTAGGCAGAATAGATGGCCACCTTCACGGTGGGTTGTGAGGAGATAACAATGCCAGTCCTCTTGTGCCAGAATATCTCTCTGTGACTTGCCCTCAATGTCTGAAATCCCCACCACTGGAGACAAGCCTCTGGGTTGGGGCAAAATAGACAGAAGCTTTCAGATAAAATACATATATGTTAAACATTAGGTCAGTAGCACTCAATGAACAGGAATAGACTATTTTCCAATAGTCAATAGGCTCTGAAGAGCCTGATCCAGGATGAGTATATTTGAGGAAGGTGAGGGACAATAACAGCCTGGGGCATTTAATGCTAATGCCTCCTTTCTTCCCCCTCCCCTGCTTCTCAGAGGACAAATGAAGAGCCAGACTGGTGGCACCTCAAAGAGGGACTAGCAAGGATATCCTCTTTTAAAAGTTTCTCCTTAGGTATGGTAGAAGAGGCATGTTAATCAATCAATCAATAAACATTTAGCACTTGCTATGTGCCTGGCCCAGTGCTAAGCACTGCTGATATAAAAAGAGGCTACAGACAGTTCCTGCCCTCAGGGAGCTTACAATCTAATGGGGGGAAATACACACACACACACACACACACACACACACACACACACACACACACACACACATATCCAAAGCAAGCTACATACACGATATAAAGGAAATAAATAGTGGAGGAAGGCACTAAAATTACGAGGGGGCAGGGAAGGCTCCAAATAAACGATGTGATTTTAGCTGTGACTTAAAGCAAGTCAGGGATGTCAGTAGGGGGAGCAAAGGAGAAGCATTTCAGTGACGTGGGATAGTCAGAGAAAACACATCCTGGGACATAGTCCAATTTCTCCTTCAGATGAAATGGCCTTACACTGTGGTGGGAAGAATTTAGGTCAGACTCCATCAGTTTGGTTCCAGAGAACAGAACCAGGAGCAGAGAGGGAAGGCCCAGAGAAGTACATTCCAGCAGGAAGGAAGGGTTGTGTTAAAAATTCGTTGGGCTGCCTCAGATGGCAGTGAGCTGTTCCTCCTTGGAGATCTTCAAGCAGAGGTCAGGTGACCACTTCTCAAGGACATTGTAGAGGGGATTCCCATTCAGGGATGGATGGGTTGGACAGGGTTGTCTCTGAGGTCCCTCCTAACTCTGAGATCCTATGGTTCAGCTGGGACCAGAGTTAGAGCTAGAACATTTGACTACTCTTTCATAGACAGAGGTTGAATGTTAAGGCTCAAAAACAAGAGTAAGTCCAGGGTCTGAGCTTGGCAAAGCATTCACGAGATATGCTGCACTTAATTTCCTTCAGGCACATGTGTATTTTTATCTCAGATTCACCTTCTGGCCTCTCCTAAAGCAGTTGCAGTTGGACAAGCTCCCTGGCCAATGATGGCATTATTCTCTGATGGGTTATATATATGAGCAATAGACGGATTGCTTTCAGCTGTCTGTCATTCTTTTTTTTCCTTCCTTTTTGGAGGGCAATTGGGGTTAAGTGACTTGCCCAAGGTCACACGGCTAGTTTTTGTGTTAAGTGTCAGAGGCTGGATTTGAACTCAGGTCCTCCTGATTCTAGGGCCAGTGCTCCATTCACTGTGTCACCTCGACGCCCTGGTCATCTAGTCTTTTCTAAACTGATGAAGCAAGTTGAACAAGGAGCTTCAAACCAGGTCTTCTGACTCCTGATATGTTACACTGACTGATACACCATATTGAGGAGTGGGAGCAAATAAGGGATGATCTCACAGGTCATTCCTGCAAGGGGAACAATTCCTGGTTATGTTAATGAATTCCTTCTAATAATTAATCATGACTCCATGTCCATGATGGGCTCTAACCAAAGGGAGAAGTTATCCAGAGCACGGGTCAAGGTAGGTCCTTCAAGGCCATCTCTAAACCTGTAGGACTTCCCCATTTCTGAGCCCATTTCCCCTCCCCCTGTTCTGGAGCACAGACCATCATCCTTAGCCTTGGGGTAATATATTTGCCAATGTCTGGATTTCCTGAGTGGGTCCTCTGGCAAGTTGCAGGTGTCTGTGTCCTAACGTAATGTCCCAATCTAGGTTGATGTGGCCACCTCTTCCTTCTCCATTGACCCTTATTCCCTTCTATAGCATACTAATCAGAGTCTCTTAGGTTCCCCTCACCCTTGAAACTACAGAATTGTTTCTTCTAACACAAACAGGAGAAATGTCCTTGGAAGAAAGTTTGGGGGTGGGAGAAAGAGAAAATGTGGATGGTAACCAGCCTAGCAGAACCTTTGTTTTTCTTCTATCTCTCTTCTTCTTTTGCAGCCTTAGCAGATGTTGCTTCTTGGTTTGTTTGTGGACCCTGAGTGCCACCATTGTTCTGCAAGGACCTTGCCTGCTGGTCCTCAGCTGGCCTGTTTTTGTAGGGCCTAGAAAATGCCCTGGGGACCAACCACAGCCTAGGACTAACCCCAGCCCAGCTGGTCTCTCCTATTCTCTATTCAAAAAATTCAGAAAAGAATGAGAAGGTGAACTTTTATAAGTAGACTTAGCAGGCATGAGCATGAGGGCACTCCCAAGCAGCACGGGCCACTACTACCCCATCAAGGCAGTGGGGTCTGGCCTTCAAACTTAGGCCAAGCAGACAGACTGGAACCTGGGGGAGGACCAACTGCCCTAACCATTCAGAAGTTTGACAAAGGTCTAGTGTTATTGTCCTAGGATTATAGATGTTTAGCTGAAAGGGACTTTGGAGGTTATCCATTCCATTTCTTCAGTTATAGGTAATGAAAACTGGGTCTCAGAGAGAAGAAAGGGCTCCCCCAAAGATCACACAGGGAGTAGGTGATGAAGCTGGCCTCCAAACTCAGGTCCATTGATTCCAAATTAAACCATCTTTCCAATAGAGCACAGTCCCTTCCAGCATCTTCCAGACCTATTCCTTCTTGAGCTTAGTGGGAACCTGCTTCTTCTGCCAAAAGGCCATAATTTTGAGGAAGACATCCATCATCTCATTGTCTGCCATGTTCTTCTGATGCCTCAGTTCCTCTCAACTCTCTTTTTCCTTTGCTAGAATTGACAGATTTTGCTTCTTGGCTTGGTTGTGGATGCTTGAATATCTTCAACTCAGTCTGCTGATGCTATGTCTCTGCAAAGACGTGGTCCCCAGCTGACCTGTCGTTGGGGCCCCTATAAAACCAGCTCCTTCTCATTCATTGTTCCAGAGATTTGGGCAGGGAGAAGAGAACTTATGAGATGGGAGCCAAGGGAAAGAAATAACAGCATCAAGAATAGTCAATATAGGGGCGGCTAGGTGGCGCAGTGAGTAAGAGCACCGGCCTCGGAGTTGGGATGACCCGAGATCGAATCCGGCCTCAGAAAATGAGCACCCACACATAAATAATGACTAGCTGTGTAACCTTGAGCAAGTTACTTAACCCCAATTGCTTAAAAAAAAAAACAATAGTCAATATTTGAGGGGATATGGGAAGGTAGGAAATCTAATACATTGTTGGTAAAGTGATGAACTAGTTCAACCATTCTGGAAAACAATATGAAGTCATGCTAGAAAAGTGACTAAATTGATCATACATTTTGACCCATTGTACATATGGCCCCAGAACTTTGGCCAAAGTCAAAGTTTCATATGTACCAGCCACTACCACAGTGACTATGATATCAAAGTTGGGAAACCAACCACTTGCCCCTGAGCGTGAACTTGCCATATCCATACAAATAAAATTTGTCTGTCTCTGTGATGCCCTGGTATGGGAAGAGAGGAAAGATCCAGTTTTCCTATATATCAATGAAAAAGAAATAATGAAATATAAATGTAAATTAAAATGTTAATTACACAAATTAATAAAAATATAAATGCTTGCTTCCTTCATCCTTTCTTCTCCCCTTTACAGGGTTGTTGTAGAGATCAAATGAAAAAATATTCATAAAGAACTTAACACAGTGACTGGTACATAGTAGGTGCTTAATAAATTCTTATTCCTTTTTGGAATTGGCCAATGTGGGATTTGTTTTGCTGGAGTGTGCATCTATGTATCGAGATCTTTACTTTTTTTATCTGTTTTTGCTTTTGAAAAATTGTTCAATGGGGGTATATGGGAAGGACAGATTAAAACTTAAAAAATAATGACAACTATATTGTAATACCTACCTCACAGGGCTGATGTGAAGAAAGTTCTTGTAAATTCTGAGTGCTAAATAAACATGAAAAGAAAGAAGGAGGAGGAGGAGGAGAAAGAATGAATGTGTTTCTGTCCTCAGAATCAACTTCCCAGCAAGCCTAAGCATTTGGTTTAAAGGCAAAAGAAGATAATTTGGAGAACAAAAAGATTTATGAAGAAAAATGGTAATCTCAAAAGTCTCTTTCAGACTGAGTTGCTGACTATGAGATACCCATCACAGCTGAAATAGAATGTAGAAGATTAAAATCTTCAATGAGAGATTAAAAAAAAAAACTATTGTGATATTGAAATATCAAAGGAAACAGCCTCCATTCCCCACCCCACCCCCACCCCAAGTCTATACTAATCATGGGAGGCAGGTGATATAATCCAAAGAGCCCTGGATGTGGAGTCAGAGCCCCCAGACCAGGTTGGAGTACTGGCTCCATAGCTCACTGGCTATATGACTTAATCCCTCTGATCCTCAGTTTCTCTATCTGTATGCAAGGGGGAAAATAGATTAGGAGAATCCTTGATCAATAAATTTGAGATTAGAGAGTGTGGGTCTGTGTACGGTGGTATCTGAGGGACTGTAGGCATCCCATTGGTGCCTTTCTGAGAAGTCACAGAGACATATGGCTAGGGATTCAGCGATTAGAACTGGCTTTAGGATGATTAACTGATTGGGACTCAAGGGGAAAAAATCCTTATCTTTATGCCCATGAATACAGTAAGTGTTTAATAAATGCTTGTGGATTGACTGAATATGGAGAATTAGGGAAGCATGGAAAAACATATGACTTGATATAGAGTGAAGGAAGCAGAATCAGTCAAATGATACCCCATGACTTACAACAATGTAAATGGGAACAAACACCAGCAGTAAAAGAATGCAGTGAAATTGTCCTGACCATCCCTAGCCCAAGAAGAGGCAGAGAAAATGTATCTCCCTCCTATCTTTGCAGTGTGTGTGTGGCGGGGGTGGGGGGGGGAGAACTATTGGTACACATGATGGCTGATTCTAAGTTGGTTTTGCTCAACTGTTTTTTTCTTTCTTTTTAAATTTTTGTTACAAAGGGTAGTTTTTGGGGAGGGAAGGGGCTAAATTTGGAAATTGTGACATATAAACAAACAAAAGACATCAAATATAAGGATCAAAAAAACCCCAAGCTTGTGAGAATCCTGGCCAATGGAAAATGGCTCAATTTCTTCTTCCCCGATTCTGATTAGGAGACACGATCAAGGATTAAAATCAACACCACGTGTTACATAACACTTACAATTTTTCTGAACTGCTTACAATATATCTTCTCATTGATCCAGTCCCTAGCTCCCTGCAAAGCTCAGCTCATGTGCTACCTTCTACAAGGGAGAGAGCTTTCCTAGTCCACCAAGTGTTAGTGTGCATCCCCTGAAATCGCCCTGCATTGTTTTGTCTTTACTTACACTCCTCTCAGCAAAATGTCAGCTTCTATTTTGTTTTGGCTTTTGTGTCCCCAGCGTCTGGCACCAGTTCCCATGCTTATTAAATGTTTGTTAAATTGGGTTAAATGAAAAAAGTGTATATATTATTATTCTTGTTTGATAGGTGAGGAAAGAGGCTGAGAAAGATTAAATAATAATTATATTAACTAGCATTTATGTAGTGCCTACTGTGTGCCAGTCACTGTGCCAAATGCTTTAAAAATATGATTTCATTTAATCTTCACATCAACCCTGAAAGGTAAGTGCTATTATTAGTCCATTTTACATTTGAGAAAATTGAAGGAGAGATCAAGTGACTTGTCCAGGATCACACAGCTAGTCAATGTCTAAGATGTGGCGGTGGTGTGGATTTGAACTCAGGTATTCCTGAATCCAGACCCAGTGGATAGCATTGTACCACCTAAGTGCCCAAGGTCACATACTGAGTAAATGGTAGAGGGAACTAAGTGAAGGCACCTTGCTTTCTTTCCAGTTTCTTCCTCCTTTTCCTCTTGTCCTTCCAGCCCCACCCTCCCCATGTTCTCTCCCCCTCCTCTACCTCTTTCCCTACTTTCATTATGCCAATTCACCTTCTTCTAAGGCAACTCGTGGCCCACTATTCACCAGGGCATTGACCAAAGTGAAGGCAAGGAGAAACCACTGATTTCACTTGTCTCTCACTACCTGTCTCCCTCCCTTCCTACTTTATCACCTTCACCCATCTCCGACAAGGAAAGTTCCAGAGCAAGGCATAAATGGGGTTCTGTGCTACACGAGGAGAGCCTTCAGGGTGGAGGGATGATGGCAGATTCCCGGGCAAAGCTGCTGCAGATTGGCCTGCTTACCTCAGGGCCCTGAACTATGAGGAAGCTGGGCCTCCAGCTCTGAAGGACTTGAACAAAGCTATCTATTGCCACCTGGAGGCCACTCCCGTCAGTTCTGTAAGTACACAGGAAGGGTCCCCGGGGGAGATGGGGACGTGAAGGGGAGACTAGACAAAATGAAGATAATCCCGCCCTGGTTAATTAAAAAGGAGCTTCACTCCCTTAAACCAGTTAGAGAATGTAAGGCAGCATGTGACTGAAGGCCAGGGTGAGTGGTACAAGGGCATCTCATGTTCAGCAGAGGCAGCCTAGCTAGGTGGACAGAGCGCTGAATCCAGCCAAGCCTCTGCTCTGATACTTGCTTTGTGATTGTGGGTAAGTCATTTAACTTCTCTGAGATTCCTCATTTACGGGGTGGCTAGGTGGCGCAGTGAGTAAGAGCACCGGCCTCGGAGTTGGGATGACCCGAGATCGAATCTGGCCTCAGAAAATGAGCACCTACACATAAATAATGACTGGCCAAGCTACTTAACCCCAATTGCTTAAAAAAAAAAGAGAGATTCCTCATTTATAACATTTAACCTCTCTGAGATTCCTCATTTATAATAACTTGCCTCAAAGGATTATTATGAACAAAGGGCCTTGTGAATCATTAAACACTATGGAAACATGAACTATTACTGTTAAAAAGCACTCTGCCATTTACAAAATTCTGTACATACATTCTCTCATTTGAGCCTCATAGCAACTCTGTGAAGCAGTATATTGTCAACCCTAGTTTGCAGATGAGAAGAATGAGGCCCAAAAAGAACAGATGATTTGCCCAAGGTCACACACAGTAAGTTTCTGGGCGGGGGTTTGAATCTGGATCTTCTGATTGAAAACCAGGGCTGTAATAGTCCTGGAGGGTTCTTTGACAAGTTATATCTTGTGATAGGTCTTGAAGGAAGGAGAGGATTTGCATGGCTCCTAGGATATAGAATGTCTTTTTTCCGGCTCTATGACATATATCAATATACTGGGCATAGAGTTTCTATTCAGTAACTAGAAGTGTAGAATCTTTGAGATGAAAAGTATTTCAAAGAACATTTAGTTCAAATACCCTTTCCCACCAACTTTCAGTTTTATGATTTAGATTCAAGAATAGGTCTCAGAAGACAAAATGTCATTTCCTTTTTTGACAGGGATATATTGTTAAATGAGGGGAGTATTATGGACAGAACTTACCTAGATTTTAGCAAAGCTCTGCACAGAGTCTCTCCTGCTATCCTTGAGGATAAGATGGAGAGATGTGGGTCAGCTAATCATACAGATAGATTTGAAACAGGTTAAATGATTGTAGCCAAATAGTTGATATCAACAGCAATAGAGGTCTCCAGTGGAGCGTCCCAAGGCTCTGTTTTTGGTGTTGTGCTATTTACTATTTTTATCAGTAACCTGGATAAAGGCATAAATAACAGACTAATCAACTTTGCACTTATTGAATGACAATAAGGATTCAAAACTATCCAAATAGGCTAGAATGTTGGACTGATTCTAATAAAATAAAATTAATAAGGATATATGTAATATCTTACACTTGCATTAAAAAATAATTTTGACAAAGTACATGATTAGGGAGGCATAGCTAGGCCTTTTTGGACTTCAAAGAGAAATAGGTCCTTAAGATTTGCTCCACTACTCTTTCTCCTATCCCCAGGGAAAATGATACAAGAAGGGAAAGATCAGGAGTGGCTAGGTGGTGCAGTGAATAGAGCACCGGCCCTGGAGTCAGGAGGGCCTGTATTCAAATGTGATCTCGGACACTTAACATGTACTAGCCATGTGACCTTGGGCAAGTCACTTAACCTCAATTGCCCTGCCTTCCCCCCTCCAAAAAGCAAAAAAAAAAAAAAAAAAAAGGGGAAGATCAAGATACTGGAAACAAACTTAGCTGACTTCCCCATGATGCTGCTGTGAATTTATATATATGCATGATATATATATATATACACACATATACTTATATATGCATACACATATTTATGTGTGTGTCTACATATACATAGCTTTCAGATAGGAATAGAACAACTTTAGACAGAAAATTAGCTGTGGGATAAATATAAAGAGGCAAATCTTGTATATCACATGGAGTAATGCCTCACTCTTATGAGTCTGATTTAATATTTTAAAGACTGAAGAAAAGAGATTTTTTTAATTTGTTAAAAAAAATGAAAAAATATGGATATAAGGAAACAGTTTAAGGGTGCCAAAGAGATAGGAGGCCATGTTGCAAGCTACAAACATGGTGGAAACCCTAGGTCATTTTATTTCATGACTAAAGAGGTTAAAACTAAAAAAAAATGAGAAATCACATAAACATTTGGAGACTGTGATAGGAATTTTTTAAAAAGGACTATTGATTTGATAGGGGAAATTTGGGGAGCTGTAACTTTTTAGGTGAAAGGCAAGTTATTCAGAGTGAGGGGTATCTCATTTAAGTCATTGAGGGTTGTATGAACCAAGTATAGCAGCTAGTTATAGAAAACTAAGAGAAGAATCTGACAGGATCTGGAGGAAAAAAAAGAATGAAAGACATAGCAGGGGTCTCAAAAGCTGCTCTGTCAGCGTTGGGGTACTTAGAAGCAGTCAGGCAACAGAAGGCTTTAGCTAAGTAGTTTCCGAGAGAGAAATAACTTCATTGACCAAGAGCTTCAGTGACAGCTACTAACCATCTAACATTAAACAGAGGTGCAGTTTCTCATAAGGGGGTGTTGCTCTCTGCTGCCCTCTCTGATTTGACGAGGAAATGCAGAGGGAGCTCCACAGCAGCTTTGGTTACTTGGTGTTGTGAGTTGTGTTTCTGTGAGCTCCATTATGATGGGACAATGCAGTATCCCAGTGAGTTATTTACTGTTTAGATGCATCTGTATAGTCCAGAAATAGCGAGTCTGATGAGCCTTAAAGTTCTCTGGCTTAAAGAGAACTGTTAGTCATATTAAGAGGGAACACTTCCTAACCACCCTTTTAAGAGTATTATAACTTGAAAAAAAGTTTAAAAATGATACAAGTAGAAAGGAAAAGGGGATTTGCCTGAGGAATTGTGAGGATCAATAGGGAAAGGCAGTGAAACTGTTTCTATTGGTGCAGATGTCCCTGAATGGACCAATAATATCAAGTCCCATCATTGAGAGTTTCAAGTTACCCTCAGAGCATGAAATTTCCTTGCTTATGTATTTTTCTTTCCAGATATCTGTAAGTTCCTGACTTCTCATTACCATAGATACTGAGAACATTGATGGGAGACTCTGACCTATTATTATGTATGTTTCTACATATACATAGCTTTCAGATAGGAATAGAACAGCTTTAGACAGAAAATTAGCTGTGGGATAAATATAAAGAGGCAAATCTTGTATATCACATGGAGTAATGCTTCACTCTTATGAGTTTAATGTAACATTGTAAAGATGGAATTATTATTATTATTGCTTATATAACATGTATAGTTAATTAATGAATTATAATTCATTATTAAACTATATTAACAATATAGTTTATTGTTTATTCATTTGTTCTAATATAAGCATCTATGATATTATTTCTTTTGTTCTGGCTTTAAGATCTACATGTGTCATTGTGAATTGTGTAGATAGCAAACACGTCAGATGGGGCTCAGAAGTTAGAATGTTGATCAGGGGGAGTGTATTTCCCTTCTGTGGGGTTACCCCCTAGGACTTTGAGAAAGTTTGAGTGTAACCTTGGGGTAGCTGTCTAACTTTGGCAATAAATGCCTGCTAGATGAAACAGAGGTCATTCAGCAAGAGAGTGGATGCTGATATGCCTAGGGGAGAGATGTGAGGCCCATACCTAGCAGGGGTCTATACCTACTACCTGGCGTCTGCTTCTGTCATTACTAGAAGATTTAGGGATGGGAGAGACCTTCGATCATCTATCCCTCCTGCCTCGTTTTCTAGATTAGGAAACTGAGACCCAGAGTGTTGGCAGCAAGTGGCAAAATTTAGGTTGGAATGGCCTTGCTCTAAATCTAAAAGCAGTGGTCTTTATAACATTCGGCCTCTTCAAGTATAGTTACCCCTTCCACATCCCAACTTTCCCCGTCAGAGTCTCAATATGTTGCGGGCTGGAATAAGAAATTAAATGGGAATTTCGGGGAAGTTTTGCAGAAGACACAGACGACATGTGAAGGTGAGCAGATGACACAGAAAAAGCTTAGAAACTCAGAAATGCATAAAATATAGGTATAGTATTATATAATATCAACATATTTTATCTTTTAATACTGTGATAATTCAGACTTCTCTGGTATGAAGGGAGGTTCAAAAAATTTTACGTGGATTTTCCAGATTGCAGGGGCACCACATCCCTAATCCCCATGATGTAGTATGACTGTGTATTTATTTATTATTCATTTTCATGTGTTTTTTCTCCAATTTATTTGTGTGATTCCACTTATCCCAATAAAATTCCCTTAGATATAGGACCTTTTGTCTCTTTGACATTATGTTATTTCCCACAGGCAGAGTCATCCTCGGGGGAGGGATGGGTCTGGTCAAATTATGTTATGTCTCTTCTCTGCAGTTGAAATAAATTTATAATGAGCACCCAGGGCAGTAGTAAAGGGGAAATAAAGTCATTAAAGGGCAACCTGAGGGCGGTAGTGAGGTGAAGAGAGGGAATCTCACTACTTGCCTTAATAATACACAAAATTGGGAGGGAAAGTTAATAGGATAATAGAATTGAGTTGCAAAAAGATCTCATCATATATAAACAATGGGCCCAGTCTAATAAGGTAAAATTTAATAGGAATAAATGTAAAAGTCCAGTTACAATGGAATCTGTTCTTTCCCCTTTCCTGTCTGTTCCTTGAAATCACTGCCTAGCTCCCAAAAGGAGGACCTTCAAATGACTGTTTTAGGTCACAATAGGGATAATGAAGAGGGAAGAGTGATAAAGAGGGGGGGAGGGTAAGTGGTTCTGCCAGGGATCCACCCTGGCATCCAGTCTGGAAGGAATTCACCAAGCTCAAGCAAACTTTGAAGCTGAAATTGTAAAGTTTATTGTTACGCTGTAGAGAACAGCGGGCTAGATTCTTATGGAACCTGCACACTTGCAGAGGCCACAGGCATAGTTTTAAGGTGTCAATTATGCTAACTAGGTGAGTAAGGGTGGGATCAGGGAGGAGTTAAGGAGTGGTCAGTGCTCAAAGGACTATACACTTTTAATATCAACTGCACAGGTGTATTGCCCATGATTCACTGGGAAATAGCTCAAGGTGGGGCTAGCTGGAGGTGTGGTTTTAGGCCTGATACGTCACTAAAGAGTGCCCAGTCTGCCACCCACCAAGGTCATCAGAGACAGTGTGGGTATATAATTGACTAAGGAGTTACCCTATAGATAAGGTATTGAAGAATTTATGGTGGGGCTGGCCACTCTAACTAAGGGAGTTAACATTTACATAACTTATTGTTTCAAGCAGAGATAAACAGGTCATGAGTTGTTGCTGGGCAGAGTGCTGGAAGGGGGAAGGGGCAGAGTCAATGCTCTGAGGCTGGGGGGGTGGAAATGTGATCTTACAGACTGGTTTTACAAATTGATTTTACAGACATAGATCCCAAAGCATCCCACTTACAAACTGATATTACAGATTGATACTACAGACATTTATACATCACAAAGACCCCATCAATAACACAACCTGTGGCATAGTCCAAGTAAATATTGAGCAAATATTTGTTGATTGATTGCTACATTCTGCAGGATTGTACTACTTGGACTTCAAAAGACTTGTAATTTAAGGGTGTGTCTCAATTGAAAAAAAGGAAGTCTTTCCCTGTTCCCTGAATTGTAACAGGCAAAAAATTCCTCACTGGTGGCACATCTCCTTGTGAAATGCCTCTCTGAATTTAAAGAGGTTAGTCCTCAGAAAACAGACACATAATTACATGTCAGGTCCAAACTCAAAACCTTTTCATAAGACTAGGGAAAGACAGAATTTGTCGTCTGCTGGTACAGTCTCCAAGAATGCAAAGTTTCTTCCACATCTCAGTGAGGCATCCAAGGGAAACTTTGGTGAATCTCATTCACACTGAATTTTTATCTTGGTTTTTGGCTTGTTTTTAGAGATTAGAAAATACAATTCCTCTGAAATTCAGAATTAAGGAAACTGTGTCAGTGTTGGGGGAATGGCAATAGGTTCTACCAGGACTCTGATCACTATCAGTGACCAGAAACCCTGCAATTCAGTCTGGAAAGAATTTACCAGGCTCAAGCAAACTTTGAAGCCAAGATTGTAAAAGTTTATTGTTACGCTGTACAGCACAGCGGACAAGAGTTCTTAGGGAACCTGCAAACTTACAGAAATCACAGGTATAGTTTTAAGGAGTCATAGTAGTAAATCAGGTGTCAGTTATGCTAACTAGGCGAGTAAGGGTGGGATTAGGGAGGAGTTAAGGAGTGGTCAGTACTTAAAGGAACATGTACTTTTAATATCAACTGCAGGCATATTGCCCATAATTCACTGGGAAATAGCCCAAGTTGGGGGGCTACCTGGAGGTGTGGTTTTAGGCCTGAAATGTCACTTAGTCAGCCAGAGGTCAGGGCTGACTGAGAAGTGCCCAGTCTTCCACCCATCAGTGTCAAGTTTGACAAGATGGATGTTGGGAACCAAGGCCAATGGAGACACAGTATGGGTATAATTGGCTAAGGAATTAGCCTATAGATAGGGCATTGAAGGATTCATGGTACAGCTGGCCACTCTACTAGGGGAGATAACATTTGCCTAAGCTAAAATGTTTATAGATGGTTTAATGAAGGAGCTTGTTATTGTTCATGAGTTGTTGCTGGGCAGAGTGCTGTCGGGGGAAGGGACAGAGTTAATGCTCTGAGGCTGGGGAGGGGAAAGGTGATTTTACAGACTGGTTTTACAAATTGATTTTACAGACATACCCTTTTACAAACTGATGTTACAAACTGATATTACAAACATAGACTGATGTTACAAATATATATATATCCCAAGTACCTCATCATCAGGACTCTAGAAGGAGGAGGCAAGATCCAGAAGAATATAGGGTCAATTAGAATGGAATGAGTAGCATTTTGCCTTCTATGAGATTTCATGGAGCTGTGTGATTCCTAGGTATGGAATCCAGATACCCCTCTACATCCCAGAAGACCTTTCTGCTTCACCCTGGAATTGAGACCATAAGTTATGATTCTTTCCTTGTTGGGTCTCTCTTTTTCCTAGAAATAATTCTAGTCCTCAGAATTTGTATAACATATAATTTTTGTTTAAAAAAATTAAATTTGTTTTTCAATGAACAAAAATCTATTTTTCTCTCTCCCCCCATAGGGGAAGGAAGGAAAGAAAACCAAAACTATTATAATAAATATGCAAAGTCAACCAAAACAAATATCAGCTGTTGACTACGTCTAAAAAACATAGGTGTCAATCTGTACAACTTGAGTCCATCATTTCTCTGTTAGGAGGAGGGTAGTATGCTTTATTAACAGTCGTCTGGAATTATGGTTGTTCAAGGTATTGGTCAGAGTTCTTAATTCTTTCAAGGTACTCTCTTTCTCTCTCTCTGTCCGTGTGTGTGTGTGTGTGTGTGTGTGTGTGTGTGTAATACATAAATTTTCCCAATGTACTTTCCCTTGCATTATCTCATTTGATAGCTCACAATAATCCTGGGAGGAAGGAAAAGCAAGAATTATCATGGCATCATAGATAGTTGCATAATCAAAGAATATTGAAAGTGGAAGGGTCCTCAGAGGTCATCTAGTATAACACCTTCATTTTATAAATGAGGAAACTGAGGTCCAGGAAGCAGGAATGGCTTTCCTAATTATACAGCTAGTTCCCAAGAAGCAACTTGGTATGGTGGAAAAATCTATAGATTGGACACCTGGTTTCTAGTCCTGGCTCTCAGGCAAAAACTCTGTGTGATTTTAGACAAGGTACTCAACAGTTGTAGGTTATTCATATATAATGGAGAGGTTGGACCAAATGGTTTCTAAGGTCCCTGCTGTTTTGATTCTTGGACGGCTGGACCCCTGAACATTCTGGATTTCCATCTCTGCCCCAGAATAGAACAGACACACAAGAGGGAAAGATGTGATGTTTTCTATTTCCTCAGACATTCATGTTCTCTCATCTTCTGCAGCTGGAGAAGGCATGTACTGGAGGTATTGTCAAACTATGGTGTTCCCAGATTATAAAAATCACCTACTATGGGAGTGATGCGATGATTTTGAGGAGTTAAGATTCTTGGAGAGGAATCACACTTGAAGTGGTTATCAGTCCCTGGCAGCTCAGCAGATAATAATGGGGAAGAAGAAATAAGTCAAAAAGGCCTGGGTTTTTTGCAAGAAGGGTAGATGGAAAAGTGCTATGGAGCTGAGTGTGGTATCCACACCTATGACACGTACTCCAGGCTGAGAGTGAGGAACTTGGCAGCTCTGAGCTGCAGCAGGGCTAAGTATCGGATGTCCACACTAAATCAAGTACTAATACTGTGAGTCCCTGGGGACAAAGGCCCACCAAGCTCTCTAAGGAGGAGGCTAACTGGCCCAGGTCAAAGCCTCTATGCCAATCAGCAGAGATATTAGGCACACGAGTGACAGCTATATTTTCAGTCTGGGTGAAATAGGAAAGGAAGTGAAGGAGAAGGAAAGGAAAAGGGAAGGGCAAGGCAAGGAAAGGGGAAAGGAAGAGAAGACAAAGGAAGGGGAGGCAAGGAAAAAGAAGGCGAGAGGAGAAGGGAGGGAATGGAAGAGGACAAGAGGGAAAGAAGGGGGAGGGATGAGAGAAGAGAAAAGAAGAAAGAGGAGAGAAGAAAAGGGAAAAGGGTAGAACAAAAAGAGAGAGAGTAGTGGGAGGAAGGGCAATTCCCACAGTGATCCTGGGAATGGGAGCCATGACTGAAGCTGGTTGCTGTCTCTCTACCTTTCCCTATGAAGGCTCATCATTTTCCCCCTCCTCTCGCCTGGCCTCCCTCTCCTTTTCTTCCCCACTGTGTTCCTCTTCTCACTTTCTTCCTCTTCCTTTCCCTGCCCTTGGTTGGGTCAGCCTTACACAAAGGCCGAGTATCAAAGATTCAAACAACACTAAATCTGGGAAGAATCTCATCTCTCATCAAGTCCAACCTCCTCATTCCACAGGTGAGGCCCATCAAGAGGAAGGGGCTTGCCCAAGTTCACATGGCTGGGAACTGTCAGCACTGAGATTCAAACCTACATTTTCTGACCCCAAGTCCAACATTCACACCATTCTCTGACCCCTCTCCAAATATTCCATGTTAGAGCTTCATTCCTTTAGCTACAGCATCTGATGGCTGTTGACAGGTTAATGACTTGGAAGAAATAACACTATAAATCGCAGTCTGGGACTGATAGAGCTAGGCTCTCTTTTTTTAGGCTTGGCAAATCACTCACCCACTGTCTGCTGCCAATGAATGAGTCCTATATAGAATGACTGTATATTTGAATAGTGCTTTGGAAGATACAAAACACTCGCATGCTTTATTCCATTTGATCCCTAAAAGCCACATGGTGGGGGTGGGAGGGAGCATTACTATCTCCATTTGGCAAACAATTTAATACAGCAAGCATTTATTAAACACCTACTCTTCACATGGCACTGGGCTGTACACTGGGGACAAAAGAAATTAAAAGGACAAAAAGTCCCTGCCCTCAAGGATCTGAAATTCTACTGGATGAGGGTAAGGTTATGGGATTGGTCCCCCAGGTCATAGGGATGTTAAATTGCAGAACCAGGTAGAAGCATAAAACCCAGGAGTTGGAACTCCAAAGCCAGGGTTTTCCCCATCTCACCACACTGCCTTCTAGATCACAGGGCATTCTGGGCACTTTTAGGCCCTGCCTCAGTCCCTACAGGCTCAGACTCCTAATCCACAGTTTTTCTTTTCCAGATAACTCTTGTAAAACTATCTTCACTCAGGGAGCTGAGAGTTGTTCTTTCTAAGATTAAAATACATGTATGAAAGATCTAAGTTGGTACACAAACCAGCGTCTTAGGGTCTTCTGGGGAAAAGACACAGGGTCCGTGCTGGTAAAGATGAGTAGGTTTGGTTGATCTAGTGACTATCGCTATTGAAAAGAGTTGGGGGTAAAAGGGAAGAGTCAGTCTGGGACACGGTAGAAAAAGTGTAGGGAGTAGAGAAATACAACCTGGAAGAGTATTGATTTTGGTCAGTATCTGAGTTAGTTGAAGGGAGAAATTTTGTTTACAGAAGTGACGTTTGCTATACTAGTGAGGGTCTAAGGTGACCCTGGGGTGATCTTCTTTATAGCCAAAATATTTTAAGTTATTATCTATGTCTTTGTCAGTCTTTGGGCCAGTTAACCTCTTCCTTAGAGAGCTTGGTGGACCTTTGTCCCCAGGGACTCACAGTATTAGTACTTGATTTAGTGTGGACATCAGATACTTAGCCCTGCTGCAGCTCAGAGCTCCCAAGTTCCTCACCCTCAGCCTGTATTCGTGCTCCCTTCCTTTCTAGTTCTGATGGGAAATAAATTACACAGAGGAATCTTTATTATTTTTTCCCTTGTTTCTGTTCAGGGAGTCCGTTGTCAGTTCCTGAACACCCTTCCTCACTTCCCTCATGTGCTTTCAGGAAGGAAACCAGAAGAAAACTCCCCAATACAGCACAATTTAGATAAGCTGCCCTAGACAGAATCTCACCTCTCAGCTGTCAATGTTGCCCCAGACACACTGGTGTGTGCTATGTAGTGGGGAACTAGCAACTGGACCACAAACTCTTTCCAGAGCAAAATCTCATAAATATCCTCTTCCTCAACAGGCCCATGCATGGAGACCTCGATGACCACAAAGGGGAAGGAGAAACAAAGTGAATACCCTGACCCCCAAGTGGTGCCTGGGAAGCTCCCCCGTGAAGCTTGTACTTTACCTCTGTTCTCATACTCATAGAAAATTATGTACATTATAGACATATTTTATATTATTATATATATTATACATAAATTATATGAGATAATTTATAGAATTATATATCATTTATATAATTGTGAATATGATAAACTATTTGTACATAATTATGTATATTATAAACTATTTATGTGTATATATAAAATAATTATTAATTAAATACCTCTGAAACATTTGTCATAGTCAGCAACTGTGGACCAAACAAGCACAGGTATCTTTCCTCACTAGGGAATGTATATTGGAACATCAGCCACACGATGGGGGTCACCAGGTGCCCCTTGAAGCTTTAGCTCTATTAGCTCACTGAAAACTGAATATGCTCAGATGTAGCTCCCAGCCTCTATTCTCTCTTACACTCCATTTAAATTCAGATCCAGGGGTATGAATTAATTCCCTCAAAATCATAATTTAGCAAATGGCTCTAGACCCCATTCCACTTGTATTCTCAAATCTTGCCTTCCTTTCCCAGCTTAGTCCCATTTCATTCATGTGGCATTTAGATTAGATTGAATTTTCTAAAAGGAAACTGAAAAGAAAAGGTTTTAGAGTAGACCGCACTGATTTGTAGATCACACCTTAGCCTGTTACTTGACCCGTTCCTGTATTTAACCTGATAGCCCAAGCTCTAGAGAAATGTTTGTGTATTTCATTCTAATTAATAAAATTCTAACCCTTTTTATTAATTAATTAGCTTGAGACCCACCCTAATTCATTAAATATTTCTTAATCAACTGGAGAAATCTTTTTAAGATTTATTTAACAGTAACAATTTATTTCTTTATACATCAAATTCCTTAATCTCTTGTGATTAAATTTTAATATTACTGAATAATTTATTAACAGATTAAATTAATAATAAGACAAAGACATAGATAATAACTTAAAATATTTTGGCTATAAGGAAAATCACCCCAGGGTCACCTTAGACCCTCACTAGAATAGCAGACAGCCACTTCTGTAAACAAAATTTCTCCCTTCACCTAACTCTGATACTGATCAAAATCAATACTCTTCCAGGTTGTACTTCCCTATTCTCTACACTGTTTTTATCATGTCCGAGACTGACTCTTCCCTTTTACCCCCAACTCTTTTCAACTTCCTTTTCTGTGTTATCTTTCCCCACTAGAATGTAAGCCCTTTGAGGTCAGGGGTTGTCTTTCTCCTTGTGTTTGTATTCCCAGGAGTTAGCAGTATCTAGGACATAGTAAGCCTTATTAGGCAGTTAGATGGTGCAGTGGATAGAGCACTGGGCCTGGAGTCAGCAAGGCCTGAATTCAAATATGACCTCAGGTACTTACTAGCAGTGTGATCCTAGGTAGTCACTTAACTTCTGCCTGCTTTAGTTTACTCAAAGTAAAACGGGAATAAAAATAGCCATTATTTCCCAGGATTCTTGTAAAGTTCAAACAAGATAATATTTGTAAAGCACTTAGCACACGGTGCCAGGAACATGAAAGGTACTTAATAAAGGTTTGTGTTTCCTTCCTCCTCCCCATCAACACCTTCCTTCCTTAATAAATACTTGTTGACTTGACGTATCTTGACTTTGTATTTCTCTTTAATAGAAGAGTTAAATTCAATCACTCAGGAAATGAATTTTATTTTTTTTCTCTGTCCTTTCAGCAGCAATATCAGGCAATAATCTCTTTTTCTTAAGCTATGATATTTTTAAAGAATACATTTTTATTGATAATTTTTGTTTTTATATCATTTAGATTTCTTCCTGTATTCCTTCACCTCCCTCTTACACACAACTATCCCCTATAACAGACTTTTTTTTTTTTGCAGGGGGGGAAGGTAGGGCAATTGGGATTAAGTGACTTGCCCTAGGTCACACGGCTAGTTTTGTGTTAAGTCCATGAGGCTAGATTTGAACCCATGTCCTTCTGACTCCAGGGCTGGTGCTCTATTCACTGTGCCACCTAGATATCCAACATTTTTTTTTTAAAGAAGGAAAAAGATCATAAAAAATGATCGACATATTGGAAAAAATCTTATTTTATATGGAATGTTCCACACAGTGGACCTCCATCTCTATAAAGAAACAGGGGGAGATGTCTCCTCAAATATCTTGGGGATCAAACTTGTTCGTTATAATTATGCGATATGCAATTTCTTTGTTTTGTGATTGTTGATCTTTCAGTTTACAATAGTCATCGTGTATATTGTTTTCCTGGCTCTGCTTATTTAACTTTATATCGACTCATTTGCCTGACAAGTTATCACACTAAACAGCATCTTTTTCTGGTTCACTCCTCATAAAATTCTCTTTATGTTGTTTCTCTGTAAAATAAGTTAAAATCATTGTCACAAGAAAGAAACTTATTCTGATCTTCTTTTTCTGCCTTTGTATAGTTTTTCTTCTACCTCCTCATAGATCAAACATGAAAAGAATAAGCTCTCCCTGACTCAGTAAGAGGAAGCTCCTTGTAACAAGCCATTTTCCACTCATTCCAAATCCCCTTTTCCACAATATTCCATTTGGTTCTTAAAGTCAATGTCTATGTCTGTGTGAAACAGGCAAAATGGTTTTCAGTTGCAAAGTGACTTGAATAAAACATGCCTGCTTATGATAAACTGAGATGAAAATTGATCCTTCATCATTTTCTTACTGGTCCTATTTACAATTAATTGCTTTTGTCTGTAATTGCCTAAGTCATGGTTTTCTGTCTCTGAATTTAGTTCAGAATTCAGCTGGTCTGTAATGGGTTAAGTATAGAAATCCAGTTCCCTTGTTAATCACCACTCTATTCTTGTCTCAAGGAATTCTGCTAACCTTGGGGGATGACTCTTGCCGTAAGGAATATCTTTACACTACCAAGCTTTCCTTCAAAGATAACTGGTTTGCTATCCCAAGAACTCTGGGCCTCTGTCTTTGGCCTTTAGTCAGATTCAAACAATGAATACTTCTTAATCTCAGGAGGGAAGGAGGGGTTTGTTTCTAGCCCTTCATTACAAATCAATCATATTGTTCCCCCTCTCCTTAGCTATGGAACCAGTCATGTTGCCCTCAATCCCATGTTACCTTGTTTGGTTCTTTGTTCCCCAAAACCTATAAAAGGGGAGCTTTCCTATTGTTTGGGCTCATTGACTGAGGCACACATCGACCCATCTTATTCTCAGGTTACCAGCCCTGCTAATAAAATGCCATCTGATTCAGAAATACGTGCCTTGGTTACCATTTTGTCAAATTTCACTTGACAAAACTCTGACTTTCCAATTCCCAACCTTCATTTTGCTTTCTGCATTCTGTTTTCCCTTGGAAGACATAAATTCCTGAAGGCTTTTTTTTCTTTCTGTAGATGAGTGTTAGTAAGTGTTCTCAGTCTGGGAAGTAAAAATGTATAGGAAAAAGCTGCTGCTCACCCCTTCTAGCCCATATTGCCTCCTTCCATTCCTAGTCCAGATCACTGACCCCAACTCCCGGCCACCGACCTGGTGAATCTGGCATTTGGGTGTCTCATTCAGGAGACTGGCTTTTGGGTAACTGAAGGTGTCCTATCCATCCATCTCAGGCTGAGGCTCCTGTCTCCCCCTACCATCTCTTCCCCAAGTAAAATAAATGCACCTGGGGAGGCCAGAGAGAGCAACCCAAGGCTCTGTTTAAAATTTCACCACACATGCCCTTTTATAAAGGATGTTACTGTAGCTGTTCACCAAGTGAAATAACAATTATAGGGTGCTTTGCAAACCTTATAGTGACATAAATGCTATCATACATCATCGTCTACAATGCTTTGTATACATTAAGTGCTTAATAAATGGCTACTGAATTTCTTGAATGAATGACCTTATGATTGGGAAGTGCAAGTATCATTGTCATCCCCATTTTATTGATGAAGAAATAGATCCAGGGAGGGGAAATGATTTGCCCAGTATCCTATGCCTGGTAAAGGCTAGATTTGAGACTAAAAGCCAGGTCTCTCTGATTCCAGGAACTGGAACTCGGGTCCCTCTGACTCCAAAACCAGAGTGCTTTGTATATCATTAGCTAGAGACCTAGAAAAGAACTGTGACTAACATTAAGACACAAATAGAAAGATTAAAGCTATATGTAAGTAGACACCAATTCTACCCTGCTAGAATGTCTGTAGAAGAGTTCCCTGCTTCAAAAGTGGCCCAAGACTTGCTGGCAGTGTTATCAATTGATCCAGATAGGCTCGAGTGGAAGCAGGTGACAGCACAGAGAGAGAAAAGGGTATTGGACTTAGAGTGAGAAAACCTGGGTTCGAATTCATGCCCTTGCATGGATAGTTGTGTGACCTTGGATGAGTCACTTCACTTTTCTAAATCTGTTTCCTCCAGTGAAAATGGAGATAATAATACCCTCACTGCCTATCTTATAGGAATGTTGTGAGAAAAATGCTTTGTACACCTTAATGTGCCTGGAAAATAGCTTTAGAATAGTTGGCCTCAATTATTGGCATTGTCAGCAGAAAGGACAAATAGGGAAGCCAGTTTGCAATCCATGCATTCCTTGAGTTATGTAAACCCCAGTTCCTGGTCCTCAGCAAGGATTGGTTCTCTTGTTCATAAATAGAAGCTATAGATTCTGCTTAGCAACAGGATAGAGATGATTATTGAGGACTCTCTATAGGGAACAATAAGAGATTGAGGAAGCAGTCCAGAAGGTGGAAATGGCAATATAGATTTAAAAACATTTTGCTATGTTAGAGGATTTAGAGCTGGAAAAAATGTTAAATCATCTGGTCAACCCTGCCCCAGCTTCCACCTTTCTTTTCTTTGACTATCCCAGAGAAGGGAAGCGGCTCATTCACTGGCATTGAAGACGAGTTTAAATCCATCCTCAGACACTAACTCTGTGACTTTTGGAAAGTCACTTAACCATTCTGTGCCTCAGTTTCCTCATCTGTAAAATGGGAGAAATAATATCATCTACCTCCCAGGGCTGTTGTGAGGATAAATAGGACAATATATATAAAATACTTTGCCAAACTTATAGCACTGTTTTATAAATTATGGCTACAATTCTCATAGCTATCATTATTATTGCTAGAACTCAAATCTAGATCATGGTTCAGCTCACATGCTACCTCCTCTTCAAAGCCTCTTCTGATCCCTCTGTTGTGAGGACTCAGCCACATCCTCAAGTTAGCTAGCATTCCCTTGTGTGTATACAAGTAGCATCACCCCAGAAGAACATGGGACAGTGATAGTTCCAATTTTGTCTTAGAATCCCCAAAGCCTATCCTAGTGCCATACATATAGGAGGTGTTTAATAAATGCTTATTGAACTGAATCAGCCATTTGTGAAAGTATTAAAGCATTGTAAGTGCCTAACAAGTAGGAAAATAGTCTGATTAGGGGTTCATAGATAAAGGGGGACCAGAATTGACTGGGCCAATCCAGGTTGACTTCATAGAGGAGTATAAGCTTGACTGGGTCTTGAAGGATGAATGGAATTTGCTGTTAGTTTATATAAGACCATAGTCAATATGTACCTGTAAGGACAACAGATTTGTAAGGGGACAGACTATCTTGCTAGCTATGCCAATTGTAAGGTCAGATGTAAGGGGAATGATCTATTTTCCTCTGATATGCCAATTTTAGGGACACAGACCCTCCAAGAGAATACTGAGATACCAAAGAAAGAGGGGCTTTGGTTGTATAATAGGTTTATTAGGCTTTGTTAGGTTAATTGGGTTGTTTAAGGGAGTTTACTCATGAGACCCAGTCCTTGGTGGCAGGAAGATAGAATGGTATAATGGATCCCTGCACCAATATAGAAACAGAACAAAGATGGCAGAATGCCAGGGATGGCCCAGGTTCACATGCAAGTATTCCCATGGGATAGTTGGATCTTCTTTTGCTGTATGCATTTACTCAAGGTAGTTTACATTCTCTATGAGACTTGAGGTCACATTCCTTGGCTCTGACCTCTCCCCATATAGCACCTGAGACTGGAGGTCCAGGTAGATTAGAGCAGGCAGAGGCTTTTATTCACCAGGAAGCAGAGGCCACTTGTACACTGGGATTTCTCTTAGAATAGGGGCAGCAACTTCCTAGTTATATGGAATCTCCAGGCTAGGTTGTAGTGTTTGCCCACAATCATGCTCCTTCAATGACTTCAATGTGGAAAAGTAGGCACAAGGGATGTTGATGAAAAAGGTAAACAAGATTGATTCAGAATTGAGAAATGGAAGAAGCCAAAGCCTTATAGACTGCATAGAAACCTCACCCACGTATGGGAAAATAGTTCCTTCCAGCAAAAGTTGGAAGGCCTTGGACATGATGAAGTAAAACTGACAATAGTTCAACAGTGAAAAAAACCAAGAAATAAACAACCATCAGCTCACAAAACGGTGCAGCCTTTATAAGCTCTAGAGTTCTTTATCCCAACTCCCATTCTTATAGACTGGTTGAGTATAGGACAAGTCTCTCTCTGATAGTTCTAGAGATACCCTTAGGGGCATGCTTCTTTAAAGCTATTAGCTCCAGTGTGATCTTCTCAATGTCAACTGCCAGTTATTAGCACCCCAGTATTGTGGACTAAGCCCAAATTTGATCTAGTTCATCTGGTTTAAGGTTTTACTTTTTTTTTTTTATGGCAGTTACAGAGGGCAGGGGAATGGAGTGGGGTGGGGCATTCTTCCCTGACCAGCTCTGCACCAGCTATTGCAATTCAAAAATGCACTTGGGCTCTTTTATCAAAATTGTTCACCAGCTCCTAGGTCCCTTGAACTGAGACAAAAAAGGAGAGAGTAAATCAGTGTCTACGATGTCCTCACCTACTGACAAGAAAGTAGAGACTTGGGCTATACACCCTCTTGAGATGAAAGCTGGTGGAATGAGAATTGTGCAAAAGTACCCTTATGGGCGGAAATACCAAAGAAGAGGGAGATAAAGAGGATCAAGAATGGGAAAGTGCCACCCCAACTAAACCAACTGTGTACATGTCTGGTGTTATTGCAAGGGGTGACAAAGACTTCCCCTCTACTGCAGCTCAGGTGGTTCAGCTAAAACACCGCCTTCTATAGAAAAGCATCCTTCCCACAGTACGACAGCCTGCCCCCATCCTCAGTCTGATTGTTGGAGAAGGGCACATGATTTCTCTGAGGTTTGACAAGCAACAAAAAGTGGTCTATTTTTTTTCTATCTCTAGCTCTATAGAGAAATTTAAGACAAAGCAAATCAGTAGCTTCCTTTGCCTTACATTTCTTTGTTTACTGCCTGCAAATAGATCAGATTCTCATGTATCTTTTTTTTCCCAAAAGCAAAGAACACTTGAGTCTCATTTTTCCTCCAATCTAGGATTCTTTTTCAATTTCAACTCATCTGCAGTTTTGTTTAGGGTGCAAGGGGTGGGGAACCTGTGGCCTTGAGGTCACATATGGTCCTCTAGGTCCTCAAGTGTGGTAGGGCACTTGTGCAGTTTTCCCACTCCTAGTTTAGGGAATATAATGATGTTTTTAAAAGTTAGTTTCAGTAATTCTAAAGTTGTCTTTGGTTTGTACAATTTAAGGGCAGTTGTAAATGAATTTTTGGAAAGTTAAGGTAAAATGGATTATTTTATAATTTTGTATTTATCAGACACTAAGGTCTTACTGTGTAGTCCAGAGCAAAAGAGGAAGTCAGTTAAAATTTCATACTGTTCTTTCAATGAATAACCAGAACAGTTATTTCTGCTAAGAGTCTTTTTGCTGGAGAATGAGAATCTAAGGCAGCTTACTGGAAATGAGGCATCTTGCTTTGAGTCACAGGGCTGGGGAGTTTGTTTTATCAGAGAAAGTCCTGGATTGAGAAATAGATGAATACTTATGCATTTCTGTCATCATCTTGTTGGCTTGGAATTTGGATGAACTCTTAGGACTAGCATCCACATTGTGGTGGTGATGGGGAATGTTGGGGGGAGGACTGAAAAGGGGGAGGGGAAGATACATGAATAATGGTTAGAAACATAAGCAGGGGGGAATAATAGGTAAAAATCCACCAAGCTCACAAAGAGATACAGTTTTCCTGCAAAGAAAGATTAATCCCATTGTCAAGAAAATATAAATATGGGGCTGCTAGGTGGCGTAGTGAATAGAACACTGACCCTGGAGTCAGGGGTACCTGAATTCAAATACGACCTCAGACACTAAGCACAAAAACTAGCCGTGTGACCTTGGGCAAGTCACTTAACCCCAATTGCCTTCCAAAAAACAAAAATACAGTTTTATGGAGAAAGTATGGCCTTGTTAGTTAGGATACTAGTGTTCTGTTTTGAAGCTATTTACTGCTGCAGGTCAGTAATGTACTATGAGTGTCTGCCTGCCTACAACACCAATCATTCTTATATAAAATGATTAAATTCACATCTGCCTATTGGTAGAAATACTTGAAACCCTTCCTTGATCAATGTCTCTTAATCCTCTTCTCAAGAATGTTCACAGTTCATTTTATATTTTTGAGAAAACTTAAGGTTTTCTTAGCTCCAGACTAACAGAGAGCCAGTTTCCTATGGCAGTGAGAGTGTATCATCTGTATTGTTTCATGTCAGAAGTATTAATGTGAACATTGTCTGCCTCTGAAAAACATGCATTTTCTCATTATTACATGGTCAGAACACATGCCCAGAGGCTTGCAGGTCGATATTCCTATGAAACATTTGCCTAAAGACTTAGCATCTCCTCTGAGCTCTGTTCAGAAATAATCATTTCAAATAGGAAGGGGAGAACTTTATGTCACTTAGGAAAACAATTGGTGGTAGATTAGATCTAGCAGAATCACACACTTTGCTATAAGAATAGTACAAGAAAATTGGGAAATGACTGAACAAATTACAGCATATGATTGTGATGGAGTACTACTAT
The DNA here is from genome assembly GCA_011680675.1 of Gymnobelideus leadbeateri. Classification (NCBI taxonomy): domain Eukaryota; kingdom Metazoa; phylum Chordata; class Mammalia; order Diprotodontia; family Petauridae; genus Gymnobelideus; species Gymnobelideus leadbeateri. The sequence goes on along the minus strand of WOXC01010129.1, from coordinate 452,505 downwards.
GCTATAAGATATGACAAGGTGGGGTGGTTTCAGAAAAATGGCAAGATCTATATGAACTGATGCAAAGTGAAGTAAGAAGAACCAGGAGATTATTGTGCACAGTAACAGCAATGTTGTAATGGGTATCAACTGTGAAAGACTTGGCTACTCTGATAAATACAACGATCCAAGATATTTCCAAAGAACTCTTGATGAAAAAATGCTATCCACCTCCAGAGAACAAACTGGTGAACTGAGTGCAAAATGAAACACATTTTCTCACTTTCTTTATTTTTCTTGCTTTTGGGGGGAAATATGGCTAATATGGAAATGTCTTACATGATTTCACACATATAATTGATATCACATTTCTTGCTTTCTTAGTAAGTGGGGAAGAGGGGGAAGGGAGGGAGAAAATTTGGAACTCAAAATCTAAAAACAATATTAAAAATAAATAAATAACACATTAAAATGTAAAGAAAAGAACAGTTTCAGAAGTTTCTTCCACCTGCTTCAAATTTCCAACAAGAGACATCTGGAAATGATAGCTATTATATTTCCCGAAATTTCATTTTGCATGTATCTTAGATGTATTGTGTATCCACATATTTCAAATCACTGGAAGAAACAATTATATCAAGTGTTTATAGTTAATCATTTGTGTTTTTCAGTAATAAAGATTGCGCTTACACTTCAGAAAAAAATAAGTAAATGGCAGCTATGAACAACAAAAATCCAATTAAAATTCATATTTGAAGTTTGGAAATACATAATATCAGAATAAAAAGGAAATAAAGTACAACTTCCCTTTTGAAAATCAGGAACTGAAAGAAGCACCCCATGAATAAATCAAACTCTAGAAAACAATTCTGACCCCTTCCTGCCCTGAGATCAATCCTCTTTTATAATTTATTACATCAGGCCTGCAAAACACCAGTTTTCACGCTACAAGAGTCCTGGCAGTCATATCAAATTCCTGTTATTACCAGTATCATTTAAGCAAAGAGAATCAATGATGTTTTACAAAAGGACATTTCCTGAAAAGATAGATCAGAAACAGGAGTTATCAAACATCCCCTCCTCTGAACATTCTTCCTAATATTACCTTAGTCCCTAATAAGAGTGGGCTCAAACTTCACAGTTTCTACAAAGCATCTGTCCTACCCAGTTCACTTCCAAATACAGCAGCTGAGTTGATAGATGAGCTGGGCTGGGTCAAGCACATCACTCCTCAGTGACTCTCCCATGTTCAGCTTCCTGCAAATACTCCTGGACTTCTGACACCCAGTATTCCAACCTTTGGAAGCTGTCATGAATATCCCTACACCTAAAAGCAAGAAAAAACAAGTTCAAAATCGAAAAGAACAGAGGCCCATATTTACTGGCCATGTGTCAGTTTGGGTGGAGAAGTCCCTTCCAGAGGCATATGGCATTCCTCACATGAACAGTCAGGCTGGAGGGAATGAGAGACTTGTTTTGGCTGGATGGTGCTTTTTGAAAGCACTCCAGTTCCATCTCAGCAGCCAATTAAAAGTCTGCCTCTTCACCACATTATTAGTGGACAGGAACCAGTTATAGAATGCCAACACATGCTCCAAAGACAATGTGGGGATTGCATCAGCTGTGTATACTCATAGGGACTGAACTTGCCTGGTCCCTTGTTATACCAGGGGAAAAAAAGCAGGGGAGGGGAAAAGAAGTCTGCAGAGAGTTGGGTAAGATACAATTAAACCAGATAATTGAGGGCAACAAATAGCTAGAAAAGAGATTAGATATACCAGTATTTCTATTATGACCTATGCTTTTCATTGATGACATCAGAAACATTATATTTGGTCTTTAATACCTCAGTATCTTGTATGTTATTTGAGAAAACAGAAATGGCACTTAAGAAAATAGAAAACCTGATAAAATGCTCACAGAAGAAATATTTCCTGCAGGTAAATATTTTCAAGATATCTGAAAGAGGGAAATTTACCATGCAATTGAATAAGATCACAGACATTACTAAAAAAGAAAAAAAGTAGACGGACAACAATAGTTAATGGTTTGGTACTCAAACGCCTATTTTCTCATCTCTACAACAATTTTTCTCATCTCTAATGGGAATGATCTTCATGTGTCTCAAGGATATCCTTGAAAATACAAAAAAGGAACAATTTTTTTTCAGATTTTCTACAGCAGATCACATCTTAACAATCACAGAGTGGGAGGTACAGAGAGAGAAAACATAAAATATGGTTGTGTTTATTTGTATCCCTGAGACTTGGTGGGATGGGAAATGTGTTTGGAAGGTGGCTCTTTAAGAGAATAATTTAACCAAAATGAAAAGGATACTCAAAAGTGGGGTTAGAGTAGCATTATACATTAAGGAGGCATACTCATATAAAACAATCCAAGGAATGGAAAAGGAGGAGAATTTTGGTAGGGTGGAACAAGGGTGGAAGATCAACAAAGGAAGAAGCAGAAGCTATATTGTAATAGGAAAATACTACAGACCACTTGGGTAGAAAGAAGAAATAGATGAAGTATTCAGACCTGTCACAGAGCATGATATAGTAATGATGGAAGATTTCAGTTTTCTGGATATTTGTTAGGACTTGCTCTACACCCCAAACAGAATAACTAATAGCTATTGGCTTGCAATTTGGATTCATTGCTGGGACTAAAAGGGTATTTGCAAAAGAATTAGATAAACTAGTTAGTATTTAAAGTAATAAGCCAATTTATTTGATACATTTAAGAAAAAGTCCATGTGGTTTAACTGGAGACACATGATGGGGTACACAGTGAGACACAAGGGGGAACAAGAGAAGGATATTAGGGCAGTCTTCTGACCAGTTGTTACCTCCAAATTAAGGCAATCTGCTATACACCACATTGGGGTCAGGAATGACACCATTCAAGCTAGACCAGGGAAGGTTAATGAAAAGATACAACCAGGAATATTATCAAGTAGTCTTAGACTAGTTTCCAGGCCATGGCAGGAAAGAGAAGGAAATTCATTATAATCTTTTGAGAGCTTGTTACCCAGAATTGGTATATTTTTACTTTAAATTCTCACGGGAATTCGTGGCTTCATCTTTACTCCATTCTTCAAGGCAGCTCAGACAGCTTTGGAAGCAAAGTATTTCCTGGATCAGAGATGTCCAGGTGTTTTTATAGAGACAGTGAATTCCTGCTGAGGCAAGTCTGACCTTCTAGACCAGCCAAAGGCCTGAGCTGAGACTGGAGCTTGTTAGTACGAGTTGGTAGAATTTTTAGTTCAGTGATATTCCAGGGCCCCCAAGGCTCCAGGAATCAATAGCTGCTACTAACCCTGGGTAGGAAGGACCCTGGACTGTGGAAACTGGGGCTACTCAACTGAGTCCTTCAGCCTGCCTTTCTGAGTTTTCTAGGAGAATTTAGGAATGGACTTGTGGTTGTGGCAGGGATGGAGTTCAGGGAGCAATAGGGGAGTATTAATTATTTAGGATTCAGGCCTCTAGAAATACCATTAAGTTCAAAACAAGTTATCTAAAAGCCCAGAGACCACCCTTTCTCTTTTAGAACAGGGTTAGTGTCACAGGAAGGGAATATGGAATATGGGTAACCCTTCTTGGTTATGACTTCCTTTGAAAGCTCAGATTATCCAAATTTCACCAGTTTAGAGGCCTTCATACTAGAGCAAACCCTCAAGGGTCCTGAGCCAGTGAATAGCAGCTAAGGAGAAGCATGCCTGCCTTTGGGGGGGACATGGGGGGGTAGGTGGGGTTGGAGGGTTGGAAACTGAAGAAAATTCCCTACTTCCTTAAAATAGGCACTCACTAGGATTATGGGTAGGGTGACTAATCCAGCTGTAGGGAGTCTTCCTTACAGAGCCCAGATTTCTGGGTATGGGTAGGTTGGTCAATAATAGACATTACTAAAGAGACAAGGACCTACATGTACAAAAATATCTATAGCAGCTCTTTTTGTGCTGTCAAAGAAGTAGAAATTGAAGGGATGCTCATCAGTTGTAGAATGGATAAACAAGTTGTGGTTATGAATGTAATAGAATACTATTGTGTCATAAGAAATGATGAGCAGGGGGGTTTCAGAAAAACCTGGAAAGACTTGTATGAACTGATGCAAAGTGAAGTGAGCAGAACCAGAATATTGTACATTGTATTAGCAACATTGTGTGATGATCAACTATGAATGACTTAGCTCTTCTCAGCAATACAATTATCCAAGACAGACTCATATCTGAACAAAGCATACTATTTTTAATTTATTTCTTTTCTTTTGGCCTTTTCTTCTTTTAAAACATAACTAACATGGAAATATATTTTATATGATTGTGTTGAGGTTTAGGGGTGCTGGGACCCTGAAATAGTGACACAGGTCTTACTTTGAATGAATTTGACCCAAGACTTCTTTGACAAAGAGAAGGTTTATTAGAACACTGGTCAGGGTGGATGTGATTCTAAAAATCCTTCATATTGGCCAGATTTTTTTTGCTCTTTGGAGGGCAATTGGGGTTAAGTAACTTGCCCAAGGTCACACAGCTAGGTTTTTGTTTGTGTGGGTTAAGTGTCTGAGGCCGGATACGAACTCAGGTCCTTCTGACTCCAGGGCCGGCGCTCTACTCACCGCACCACCTAGCCACCCCTAATATTGGCCAGACTCTTAAGGAATCTGAGCAATTTAATGGAGGACAAAATGGATCTTATATATAGAAAAACTGTGGGAAGGATCTAAGAGTGGCCAAGTAGTCTGGATGATTGAGAAGTAACAGAGAAAGACTTGGAAGGGCTGGGTTCCCTAGGTGAATGTCAGGGACCTGGGCCACATGGAAGGTGTCTAGATGGTGGTCTCAGGTGGGGCCAAGTGCAAACAATGAGGGTGGGCTGGGTTAAGGGTAGCAGAGAATTGGAAATTGGGTGTAGGGTCACAAAGAAAGGGCAGTTAATTAGCTGGGATGGCCCAGTTGCCCCAGGGTAATGCCAGGGACCTGGGCCATGTGGGAAACTCCAGAGTTTTTCCTTTTTGTGGTCTGGATCCCAAAGACATAGTCTTCCTTTTAGGGGTTCAGATCCCATCCCCATCAATTGCACATATGTAACCTATATCAAATTGCTTACCATCTTAGGGAAGAAGGAGATGAGGGAGGGAAGGAGAAAATTTGGAATTCAAATTTTTAAAAAAATGAATGTTAAAAATTATCTTTACATATAATTGGGGAAAAAAATAAAATACTCTTTAAAAAGAAAAAAAATAGTGGATATTGTTGAGTAACTGCTATACCACAAACAGGTTTAGCCCACATGGGAAAGCCAGGGCTGTTTCTTTTCCTCCACAGCACTTATACTCAGCTCAGCACAATCTTCTTTGTAAATAGAACCCTACAAATCTGTATTGGACATAGTTATTCTGGGTTGTGGATATAAAAATTGCCCTACCAAAAAATAAAATAAAATAAATCCTAATAACTTCATCCATAAAAAAGTAGATGAAGCAAGAAAGAGAATTACTATTTCTGGACCTGATTCTCACCAATGAGGAAAAACCCGTTGGTAGGAATGTTGAGAACCTTGAAGAAAAGTGGCCACTCCATTGTAGAATTTGTGAGAGACAAAGAAAGTTGGGCATAATCTCAGATGCATCCTAGATTTTGAGTGGGCATATTTCAAAGGGTTCAGAGAAAGGATAGGTAATATTCCACTAATTATAACTTTATTGGGACAGCTCTGTCCCAGTGGGAGACTTTCAAGAATGAAATAGAGAAGGGCAACAGCTGTCCAAAGAGAACATGGTGTATGCACAGGAATTCACTGAACTTAGATTTTATTTTTTATAATAAATTTTATTGATATTTTTTCATTTTTGTAGTATCTACATTTCCCAATATAGCCCCAAAGAGCTAACTTTAATCAATTTTTTTATTTATTTATTTTAATTTTTTTTTAAACAAATGCTTTATTAACTTCTGTTTTACATCATTCATTTCCGCCAGATTTTGAGTTACAATCATTTTCCCCCCATTATTCCCCTACCTAACCTCCCAGAGCAGTAATCCCACAAGATATCGCTTCCTCCAATCTGCTCTCTCCCATACCTTCTCCCATACCCCCATCGACTTTTCCATTAGAGGAAGGTGAGTCTTTACATCCCAATGCCTGCACATCTTATCTCCCTATTACAAGAAAAAGAGTATTAATAATAGTATTTATATATATTTGAAACATTTAATGTTACGACCTCAAATTTCAGATCCATTTCCTTCCTCCCTTGTCACCCATTCCCTCTTGGGAGATAAGTAATTCAGTATATGTTGTACATGTCTAGCTATGCAAAACATTATCATAGTAGATATATTGTACAAGGCTGCTTATAATTCCCTCCCACTCATCCCACCCCCCACCTGGTCCCTTCCCTACATGATCCTGTCCCTCTTTTATAGTGGGTACTTCCAACCTCCCCTCACCCCAAGGATGCCCTCCCATCCATCATCCCTCCTCCCATCCCCCCTCCCCCTATCCTGCTGCAGGTTGAGATATCCCATTTAGTTTGTATGTCATTTTCTCCCTGAACCAAATTCAATGTGAATGTGGTTTTGCCTTTTTAGCCTTCCTTATTCTCCCCCTCTTTTGCAACCACTTCCCCTTGCTTCTTTTGCATGGGATAGTTTACACTACCCTGTCTCTCCCCATCTCCTCTTGCCACTTTCCTCTCTCACCTCATACTTTCATCCCTTGAGTATTCTCCCTTCCCAACAAATTCAACTTATGCCCTCTATCCATATATAACTGTAACCATATACACACACATTCACATATGTATTCATATGACCACACCCCCTTCTTCCATTATTTTCATAGTGAGAAAGACATCATCAGTCACAGTTATTGCTTTTCCATATAGGAATGTAAATAGTTCAACTTTGATAAGTTCCTTTTGATTTCTTTTCCCTGATTATCTTCTCAGGCATCTCTTGCTTCTTGTGTCTGGATGTCAAATTTTCTATTCAATTCTGGGTTTTTCCTCAAGAATGCTTGAAAGTCCTCTATTCCACTGAATGACCATATTTTCCCCTGAAACAAAATACTCAGTTTTGCTGGGGAGGTGACCCTTGGCTTCAGTCCCAGCTCTTTTGCCCTCTGGAATATCATATTCCATGCCCTTCTATCCCTCAATGTAGAAGCTGCCAGGTCCTGTGCTATTCTGATTGTGTTTCCATAATATTGAAATTGTTTCTTCCTGGCTGCTTGTAGTATTTTCTCCTTGATCTGGGGATTCTGGAACCTGGCTATAATATTCCTGGGAGTTTTCTTTTTGGGATCTTTTTCAGGAGGTGATCGGTGGATTGTTTCAACCTCTATTTTGCCCTCTGGATCTAAAACATCCGGGCAATTTTCCTGGAGACTTTCTTGAAGGGTAATTTCTAAGTTCTTTCTTTGATCATGGCTTTCAGGTAGTCCAATAATTTTTAAATTGTCTCTCCTGGATCTATTTTCCAGGTCAGTGGTTTTTCCCATGAGATATTTCACATTGCCTTCTAATTTTTCATTTGTTTGTATCTGCTTAACAGCATCTTGATTTCTCATAAAGTCATTAGCTTCCATTTGCTCCAGTCTAACTCTTAAGGAATGAATCTCCTCAGTGAACTTCTGAGATTCTTTTTCCATCTGGCAAATTCGACTTTTTAAGGCATTCTTCTCCTCATTGCCCTTTTGGGCCTCCTTTGCCATTTGAGTTACTCTATTTTTTAAGGTGTTGTTTTCCTCAGTCAGGCTATTGACCCTCATTTCATACTTTTCCTGCATCCTTCTCGTTTCTCTTTCCAATTTTTCCTCCACTTCTCTTATTTGATTTTTAAAGTCCTTCTTAAGGTCCTCTATGGCCTGCAACCCACTCATGTTTTCCCCTGGGGCTTTTGGAGCAGGACTTCTGACCTCACAGTCCTTTTCCCGCTCTATGCCCCCAAAATAGGAGTCTAGGGTTGCATTTTTCTGTTTCCTATGCCTTGGCATGTTGCCACTTAATTGCTTGACTTTTGGGCTTGTTGCCACACTATGGCTTTAAGGCCAGATAGAGGAATTTCCGTCCCGAACGTGTGGGGGGCAACTTCCGTTTCTGGCAAGCTGTAAACCCACCCACGACTTCCACCCTAGATCACAATCCAGATCCAGGGAGGTTAAAGCAAGAGCGATCACCCCCCAAGACTGATCGCTGGATCTCCCTACAAATTTGCAGGCTGGGAGCGGGAGCTGCCTCTGAAAACTACAAAATGGCGTTTGTCCTCAGTGGCTTCTAGCCCCCAGGGGAGGGAGCCGACGCATTCCCTAATACCAGTCCCAAAGTCCATAGGACACTAACCTCTTACTTTGTCCCAGGCAAGTCTATGTTGATAGTTCTGGAATCACCACAGCTGCTGGTGTTCTGGGGTTCCTCCAGCTGGCTGCTGGCCCTGCCGCCCTGGGGCTAAAACCTCGGCTCATGCGGACCTGGGCCCGGCTCGGCTCAGTTCCTGCGCTCTGCGCACTGCACACTGCCAGGTCCCAGACCACTGCGCTGGTCCTTCCTGCAGGGCTGCTGGGCTGTCCTCAGCGGGAGTTTAGCTTCTCTGTGTCGTTCTGTGGGTGCTGGGGCTCCAGAAGTTGTTCAGAGTCCCCGTTTACATCGTTTGGGGGGAATGTGGGGGCAGAGTGGCTTGGATGAGCTGTTTCTACTCTGCCATCTTGGCTCCGCCCCTTTAATCAATTTTTTAAAAAAGCAATTGGGGTTAAGTAACTTGCTCAAGGTTACATAGCTAGTCATTATTTATGTGTGGGTGCTCATTTTCTGAGGCTGGTTTTGGTCATCCCAACTCCGAGGCCGGCGCTCTTACTCACTGTGCCACCTAGCCGCCCCTTTAGGGCAATTGGGGTTAAGTAACTTGCCCAAGGTTACACGGCTAGGTTTTTTTGTTTGTGTGGCTTAAGTGGCGGAGGCGGGCTCCGAACTCAGGTCCTTCTGACTCCAGGGCCGGCGCTCTATTCACTGCGCCACCTAGCTGCCCCCTAATCAATTTTTTAAATGAAAGAAATTCGTTCCCTCAAACTAACTAAAATCTGACATTATCTGTAGTTAAACTTACATTTTTTTTCTAAATGTTTTATTAACTTCTGGTTTACATCATTCATCTCCACCAGAATTTGTTACAAATTTTCTCCCTGTTTTCCCCCTACCTATCACCCTAAAATAGCAGTCCCACAAGATATCCCCTCATCCAATCTGCTCTCTCCCATATCTTCCTCCATACCCCCTTCAACTTTTCCAGTAGGGGATGGTAGACCTCTATGCCCCAGTGCCTGTATATCTTATTTCGCAATTATGTGTAAAATAGTATTAATAATAGTATATATATATATATATATATACATATATATATATATTTTAAACATTTGGTTTTAAAACTTTGAATTCCAGATTCATTCCCTTCTTCCCTTGTCACCCAACCTTACTGGGAAGATAAGCAGTTCAATATAGGTTGTACATATGTAGCTAATGCAAAACATTACCATAGTAGATATATTGTAAAAGACTAATTATATTTCCCTCCCTCCTATTTCACCTCCCACTTGTTCTGTTCTCTATTTTGGTCCTGTCGTTTTCAGAAGTGGGTGCTTCCAACTTCCCTCACCCCCAGTCTGACCCCCTTCCATCATCACCCCTCTCATCCCCTTCTCCCCTACTCTCCTGCAGGGTGAGATACCCTATTTAGTGTGTATGTCATTCCCTACCTAAGCCCAATGCAATGAGAACAAAGTTGACCCATTCTCTTTTGCCTTCCTGTTCTTCCCCTCCATTGTAACCATTTTCCCTTGCCTCTTTTATATGAGATAGTTTACCCCATTTTATCTCTCCCCATCTCCTCTCATTATATTCCCCTCTCACCTCTTAATTTCACCTTTTAAGTATCATCCCTTCCTATTAAATTGGTCCGGTGCCCTCTATCTATGTATACCTGTAAATATATATACACACATTCACATATGTATTCATATGCCCATATACCCTTCAATATAGACTATACACACACACATACATATATATACATATATATATTTCATATATATATTTCATATATATATATTTCACATATATATACATATATATATATATATTTCTATTCCCTTCAACTATTTTCATACTGAGAAAAGTTTCATCAGTTATAATTATTGTTTTTCCATGTAGGAATGTAAATAGTTCAACTTTGATAAGTTCCTTATGATTTCTTTTCCCTGTTTACCTTCTCAAGTATCTCTTGCTTCTTGTGTCTGAATGTCAAATTTTCTATTCAACTCTGGTTTTTTCCTCAAGAATGTTTGAAAGTCCTCTATTCCACTGAATGACCATATTTTCCCCTGAAACAAGATACTCAGTTTTGCTGGGTAAGTAATTCTTGGTTTTAATCACAGGTCCTTTGCCCTGCAGAATATCATATTCCATGCCCTTCCATCCCTCAGTGTAGAAGCTGCCAGTCCTGTGCTATTCTGATTATATTTCCACAATATTGAAATTGTTTCTTCCTGGCTGCTTGTAGTATTTTCTTCTTGATCTGAGAATTCTGGAACCTGGCTATAATATTCCTAGGAGTTTTCTTTTTGGGATCTTTTTCAGGAGGTGATCTCTGGATTCTTTCAACCTCTATTTTGCCCTCTGGGTCTAAAACATCAGAGCAATTTTCCTTGAGAATTTCTTGAAGAATTATTTCTAGGTTTTTTCTTTGATCATGGCTTTCAGGTAGTCCAATAATTTTAAAATTATCTCTCCTGGATCTATTTTCCAGGTCAGTGGTTTTTCCCATGAGATATTTCACATTGCCTTCTATTCTTTTATTTGTTTGGATTTGTTTAACATCTTGATTTCTCATACAGTCACTAGCTTCCATTTGCTGCAATCTTATTCTGAAGGAATGAGTCTCCTCAGTGAGCTTTTGAGATTCTTTTTCCATCTGGAAAATTTGGCTTTTTAAGGCATTCTTCTCTTCATTGGCTTTTTGGGCCTCTTTTGCCATTTGAGTTAGTCTGTTTTTTAAGGTGTTATTTTCCTCAGTCAGGCTGTTGACTTTTATTTCATAATTTTCTTGCATCGTTCTGATTTCTCTTCCTAATTTTTCCTCCACTTCTCTCATCTGCTTCTTAAGGTCTTCTATGGCCTGTAACCAGCTTGTATTATCTTTTGAAGATTTTGGTGCAGGAGTTCTGACTTCACTGTCTTCTCAACTTAGATTTTTTTTTTTTGCTTTTTGGAGGGCAATTGGGGTTAAGCGACTTGCCCAAGGTCACATGGCTAGGTTTTTTTTGTTTGTGTGTTAAGTGTCTGAGGCCGGATCTGAACTCAGGTCCTTCTGACTCCAGGGCCAGCGCTCTACTCACTGCGCCACCTAGCTGCCCCTACAACCTAGATTTTTAAAAGGCATGAGCAGAAGATAAACGCAAAATCATAGCTTTGTGTCATATGAATAGTTTCAGGACTGCTAACACTTAACATGAGCTCAGGGTGATGATAGCTAAGGAAAACAAAAAAGATTTTTAAATGGATTTATTAGGGAAAAGAGGAGGATGGCTTAACATGGGAGGAATAATAATTATCTGTCTGTGATGGAGAGAAGGCAAAACTCTTTTGTGGAGTCAGAGTTCTGCACTAGTCTTTTGTGTGTGTGTGTGTGTGCTTCTAGAGAGTTTGACATTACAGCAAAGGACTACACATTGTTACCCATGAATTACTATGGGAAAACTTCTTTCCCACCAGAGTTTTGCTGCCTCTAGGTAGAAAAATGAAAAGTATGCCCTCAATTTGTAGTTAATTATCCATTAATATGTTTTGAAAACCTGCCTCCCACATGACCACTATTTCACTGGTTCTCTCAGTGCTATACACATATAGTAATCTCCTGACTTTGTACCTCCCACATTTAATTTTCTCTATGTTAAATCAATCCATTCTACTTAGCATGGATGACAAATTTGGTTATGGCAGCTAGGAAAAATTTGTCTGTAATTTGTAAGGACTCATAAACCAAGATAAGGAGGGAAGCACCTCGTTACTCTTACTGAGTTCAAGACAAAAGATTCAAATGAACTACATCTTGGTACTTTAAGGGCTAGTGATTGCTGGGCCAGTGTCAGGGGTATTTGAAAGAATGGAGGATGGGGGCAGCTAGGTGGCACAGTGAATAGAGCACTGGCCCTGGAGTCAGAAGTACCTGAGTTCAAATATGACCTCAGACACTTAACACTTATTAGCTGTGTGACCTTGGGCAAGTCACTTAACCCCAATTGCCTTGCCTTACCCCCTCTAAAAAAAAAAGAATGGAGAATAGTCTCAAGATCTGGTAAAACTGGAGATATAAAAACGTCCCAATTTTCTGAAAAAAATTTTTAAAAATCAAGGGGGGTTGGGGAGAGAATGATGACTGCAAAATAGAGATCAATGAGCTTGACTTTGATTCCTTGAGCATTCTAGAATATATTATTAAAAGGATGATTGGTGAATACTGAAAAAGGGAAATGGTGATTACAATATGATTTCCTCAAGATCCAGGTTCTAAAGGAAGAGGCTCAATCATCTTAGGAAGGAATCCTCTCTGAAACTGATTAGGGTAATGATCAGACTAAGAAAGAACATCTTTAAAAAAAAATTTTTTTATTAATTCAATTAGGAAAAGCAGCTCTTGAGTTCACCTTTGACCAAATTGAAAGGGAAGTCCTTAGAGGAAGTGACTAAAAAGGGATTGAATGCTTTTAGGGAAGTGATTCTCCAGGGTGCATTGAAGTTACTATTGCTCTGTTTAAGGAAATTAAAAACAAACCCTAAGGTTGTATTCTTGTTTTAATCTTGACTATAGAAATTTTTCTTTTTTCTTGAATGCTATAAATTATAAGTAGAAAAATGGCTTGGATTAGAGAAATTTTTCAAAGGCAGAGATAGAGTCTACCTTTTTTTTTTTTTTAAGATTTCTCTCTCTAGGCTACCAAAACCAGAATTCAGTCACTAATTTTGCATCTGATGTGACAAAAACACAGAGTATGTTTTTCTTCTGCACTAAGATTTAGGGAAGACAGGAGAGCTGAGTTCAAGTATTTAGAGGATTATAATACGGAAGAAGGAATAAGCTTATTCTGTCTGACTCCAGAGAACAGGACAAGAAACAAAGTTCAAGAGTTCCAAAGAGGCAAATTTAGGATTAGTATAAGAAGAAAGATCCTAAAGATTTGTGCTATCCAAAATCTTTGAGAGGTCATGGGTTTCCCTTCCAATACTGAACTTCAGTGGTGTAGCAACCTTTAATTTATATGCACCAAACATTTCTACAGTTAGATTTATGAAAGAAAAGTTAACAATATTACAAGAAGAAATAGATTAAAAATAATAAGGGGCAGCTAGGTGGCATAGTGGATATAGCACCAGCTATATCCAGTCAGGAGGACCTGAGTTCAAAACTGGCCTCAGACACTTGACACACAATGTGTGACCCTGGGCAAGTCACTTAACTCTGAGTGCCTGGCAAAAAAAATAATGAAATAGTAGGGGTATTTAGCATTCCATAGTCAGAATATGATAAATCTAGTAAAAAAAGAATTAAGAACAGAAAATCACAGATATGAACTCATATAGTGAACAGTATATGATAAATGTTTGTTATTTCAGTCACGTCTGATTCTTTTTGACCCCATTTGGGGTTTTCTTGGCAAAGATGCTGGTGTGGTTTGCCATTTACTTCTTTAGTTCTTAGAGAGAATTAAATGGAAAAAAAAGTAGGGAATATACATTTTTAGTCAACTAGAGAGCACTGTGAAAAGAATGCTAGACCTGGTATCAGGAAGATTTGAATTCAAATCCAGCCTCAGACCCTGGGCAATAATCTCTGCCTGCTGCAGGTGATTAATTTCACCAACAAAATAGGGATAATAACAGCACTTACCTTGCAGCATTGCCGTGAAGATAAAATGAAATAATATTTGTAAAATGCTTTGTGAAGCTTAAAGCACTATGTAAATGCTATCATATTGCTTGTCATTGTTATTATTTTATTGTTTGCTTAATGAAAATAAAAAGCATGTTTCCATATGCAAAATATAATAGAAAAACAGGATTATATGTGAAAACACGAACCCATATTGCATATAGCTCACTTGAAAAAAAGTATATGATAAAGTCGACATCTCAACATGCTTCTTTCTTTACTTATGAACTCCCTTTGGTTTTCCTCTGGGTATTTAAAAAATGCTTGAATAACACTCTTTTCTCTCTCCTTCTCCTCCCCTCCCCAGTTGCATCTGACTTCCCCATGAACTTTTCCATGGGATTTCCTTGGCGAAGATTTGGGAGTGGTTTGTCATTTCCTTTCTCCAATGTGTCCCCATTTTACAGTTGAGGAACTGAGGCAAATGGGGTTGTCTTGCCCAGGGTCACACAGCTAGTAAATATTTGAGGTAGGATTTGAACTCAGGCACCACCTAGTTGCCCCCAAGTTTAACTCCCATAATCATTGATCACATTTGGGGCCTAAAAAGCCCTGGCTCAATTAAAAAAAAATAATGATATTCTACTTATAGATCATGATATATAAACTAGAAATAAATAATACAAACAAAAAAAGAACATGACTACTTGCGAAGTAAAATTCAATCTATTACACAATAATTGGGTTTAAGGAAGAGATTAGAAATACTATAACACACTATTTAAACAATAATGATGATCCATATAATCTATTAAAGTCTGCGGAGTACAGCCAAAATGGTTTTTAGAGAGAAATCTGCAATACTGAATGCCTACATTAATTTTCAAAAAGACAAAGAAGGGCTAGATTAATTATGTCTGCGAGTAAGAACAGGAACAAAGTCATAGTGCTATTAGTTATGGTTGCAAGATCCTGTAGCCCAGATTACAAATCAGGCCTGTGGTTCCTCAAATCAGCCAACCTTCCTATACTCCTGAGATACGATTTCCTCCAAATTTTCACATCAATTTGTCAGAAAAACTGTAATATGAAATTTCACCAATTCAATATTCATTTATAAGTCTTCAGTTTATGTCTTCTGTTCCTATTAGACTCTAAGCTCCTTGAAGGCAGGGGCTGTGTCATTTTCATATTTGTCTATATAACGTCAAATATAGCATTTGTAGTTGCTACTTGATTCAATACATTTTTCCCCAGTAAACCCCTTCCACCAAACTGCTCCCTCTTCCCAATTTTCAAATCCTTGAGAAGATTACTTTCCTTCCTCTCACTTTCTTCTTCTCTTCAGCCCGGCTGAAATCGCTCTCTCCAAAGTTATCAGTTATCTTAATTGCCAAATCTAATAGCCTTTTCTCAATCTTCATCCCTCTCAACCTTCAAGCAGACTTACATGGGAGCTAGAAACTGTAAATGTACGGAGTAGGTAGCAAGAGTATCTCCTGTGAAGAAAGCAAAGAGGACAGTGTCTCTAGATTGAAGAGTACATGGAAGGAAGGAAGGAAAGAAGGAAGGAAGGAAGGAAGGAAGGAAGGAAGGAAGGAAGGAAGGAAGGAAGGAAGGAAGGAAGGTGTGAGAAGGCTAGAGAGTTAGGCAGCCAGTATATGAAAGACTTTAAAAGAGGATTTTACATTTGATTCTAGCGGTATAGGGAGCCCCTGGACTTAATGAGTAAGAGTGTGCCGTTATCAGAACTACTCTTGAGGAAGATCACTCTAATATCTGAATAGAGGATGGAATGGACTGGGGAGAGGCTTGAGACAGGGAGTTCAACCAGGGCGCTATTGCAATAGTCCAGGCATGGGGTGAGGAGAGCCTACACCATGGTGATGGCAGTTTCAATAGAAAGAGGAATATATGAAAGATGTTATTGATGTGGATACAAACGGTGCCCTAAGGGTTAAAAATAATATTAAGGGTTGCTTTTCCAATACTCTGTGAAGCCCCTAGTTTGTTCTATAACCTGAAGGTGCCCTGAAGTCCTTTCTCCCTTATCTTGAAACTATACCAAAAGAATTGCTTTCCGTCTTCATTATCCAGTGTTCCCCAGGTCCTTTAATTTTTAACCTGTGTCTGTCCTTAAATCCTTAAAACATAAAGAATTCCTTTGTCTCCCTTATCCTGTCCTGTCTTTAATCTTTAACCTCCATAAAACCTTCTAAAATGACATCATCATTCTGAACCCTCTATATAAGCATAATTCCCCCAAATTCCGGGGTCTCACTTAGCTTTCTTGCTAAGGAGGCCCATGTTTGCTTACATGATAAATAAAGCTTCCAATGGCTACAGAGAAGGTCTAAGTGAATTCTTTCACATCTGAACCATGTTCTCCCAAAATCTCAATCTCAACAGTATAAAGATAGAAATGAGAAGATCTGGCAGCTCATTGGATATAGAAGAGTGGAAAAAAAAAGTCTAGGATGTGAACTTGAGTTGGTGTTGGATCTTGGAGCATGGTGTTGCCCTAAACAGTATATAGAGAAGAGGAGAGAATGTGAGGGTGGGATGGGGAATGGGGAGGGAAAGGAGATGATGACACAGTGGGTCTACAGATATCTTAGTAAGTGTCAACCATTACTAAGTTCATTCTTAGAAAGTCAAAATTAGGCTACATAGGAGTGTTTATTTCTCTCAAAGCTTGTAGAACGTGCATACAGAGATACTCATGGCAGCTCATTGTGTTAATGAGCCCAAGGATGGACAGACAAAACAGACCTTATATCTTCAGAACAATTCCCTCTCACTCATCACTTCCTTCCTGGCTCAGGATGTCTATGTCAGCCAAAATGATAGTATCGGTATGGTTAGGCATGATATGAGAAAGAAACTTATTTTTTTTTCTTTTTTTTTAATACTTTTTTTTTTTTTTGAGGGCAATTGGGGTTAAGTAACTTGCCCAAGGTCACACGGCTAGGTTTTTGTGTGTGCGTTAAGTGTCTGAGGTCGGATACGAACTCAGGTCCTTCTGACTCCAGGGCCAACGCTCTACTCACTGCGCCACCTAGCCACCCCGAGAAAGAAACTTCTTAATTGGATAGGTTGTGAATACAATAAGAATGTCAAGGTGTCAATTGAAATTATAGATCCAGGATGTCTGTGTGTGTGTGTTTTTTTTTACCATTAACATGACACAATATAACATAAGAAAACATGTAAAAGCCTCATTAATAAAGATAGTGTCTGATTCAAGATGTCCTGTCCTTAGGAGTCATAAACAGAAGAATGCTCCTACTCAGCTTCATCTGGCCTTGTAGTTACTAGAAAGGGGCATTTTGAGTTCACTCAGAGAGCAAAGCAAAGCATGTCTGTTATGCCAGTACATGCAAAGAATTATGGTAGATTAAGCTCAGAGTGGGCCAAAATGTCTCTCCTGATTGGCCAATCCATGTTTTAGGCCCTTCTCAGATCTTGGGGGTTCAAAATGGTTTGGGGAGGAGTCTACATAAGTAAGTCTAATATATAATTAATAAATAAGTCCAATAAGTATTTGGAGATGCAAATTTGGAGTTCAAGAGAGGGAACTGTATGGTAAATCTAAGAATCATAAGCATAGATGTGGTAGTTGAATACAGGGGAATTAATGAGATCACCAAGTGAAATTATATATAGAAAGAAGAGCCTTGGGGACAACCTAGTGTGTATGATCTGGATGAAGATTCAGCAAAGGGGACTGAGAAAGAGCAGTCAGAGAGGTAGGAGGACAACAGAGTGAGAGAGAGAGAGAGAGAGAGAGAGAGAGAGAGAAGGAAAACCTAAAGAAAATTATCAAGGAGAAGAGGGTGACCTCTGGATTTGGAAGTCTTCAGGTGGTGAGTAACTGGATGACCTCTTATGAAAAGAAAAGTGTCTGGTGGTGGGTAGGTATCACAGCACCGGGCCTTGGAGTCAGGAGGATCTGAGTTCAAATCTGACCTTAGACACTTAACACTTACTAGCTGTGCGACTTTGGGCAAGTCATTTAACCCAATTGCTCTGCCTTTCCTCCACCAGAAAGCAAAAAAAAAAAAAAAGAAAGAAAGAAAGAAAGAAAGAAAGAAAGAAAGAAAGAAAGAAAGAAAGAAAGAAAGAAGGAAGGAAGGAAGGAAGGAAAGAAAGAAAGAAGGAAAGAAAGAAAGAAAGAAAGAAAGAAAGAAAGAAAGAAAGAAAGAAAGAAAGAAAAAAAGAAAAGTGTTTTTCAGACATGGGTTGGATTATATGGCCCCTAAAGTTCCTTCCAAACCTCAAATTCTTTGATTTACTTTGTATTATGCTTAATGAATAACACAAATATTGACTGCAATAGAGAGGTGTAAAGAAAGTTTCATGTGAGCCCTAAGAAGGTAATATCTGTTCACACCTTGGAGTGAATCCTTTCAATTAAATTGCTTTGCCTTAATTGAGAGAGCCTTATTGAAGGGTGTGGACAAAGTAAAATGCAGGTGTCTAGGACCTGGGCCCATTTTACCTTTGTTGGGGTGGTTTTCCTTAAAAGAAACAAAGAATCTGCCCTCCAGATGTGGCTTCCCTCAAGAAAATGGGGGCATAAAAAGTCCTGCCTCTGGGAATTTGATTTTCCTGAGGCTCAATCCCACTGCCCCAACAGATGTGACTCAGTGTTGCTGCCCAAAAGGTGGAGAACAACTCCTGTTTTGAGTGAATTGTGTCCTTTTAAACTAATAAAGAGTAAATTTATTGCTATTGTATTTTGTGGTCCACAGTTGTATTCTATTTCAAAGTCTAAATCACTGTACTGGCCTGAAAGTCTGGCTTAGAACAAAGCCTCTGGGAAGCTATCTTTAAATTCAGGACCCCGAAATGTGAGGAGCCAGGTATGATTACTGGTGTAGGACTCAAGAGTGGGGAACCTGCAGCCTCAAGGCCATGTGTGGTCCTATAGAATAGATCCTCAAGTCTGGCCCTTTGACTGAATCCAAACTTCACAGAACAAAGGCCACAGGTTCCCCACCCATGGGAAGAGATTGGGCAGCCAAGAGACAGTCTGTGAGCCTGGACTGGCTCAAAAAGGGAGGTGGGAGTTGGGAGACATCAAGGGAAGCTTCTTTGACTTTGCAATTTACCAGAGCTTAGGGTAGATTTTAAGGCAGCTAGATAGCACAGAGGATAGTCACTGGGCCTGGAGTGCTAATCTGTCCTTAGGCACTTCTTAGCTGTGTGATATTGGTCAAGTCACTTAACCCTGTTTGCTTTAGTTTCCTCATCTGTACAATGAGCTGGAGAAGGAAATGGCAAACCCCTCCAGTATCTTTGCCAAGAAAACCCCCAAATAGGGTCATGAAGAGTCAGACACAATCCTGCCCATCTGTTGAGACTCCTGAAACTTCCCTAAAGCTGACTCATGAGGAAGCCTTACAAAAACCATTTCCCCATTCACATGGCCAGCCATCTGTGGAATCCCCAGGGGCGGGGAGGTCACGTTAAAGAGTGAGGCTGAGAACATAAATTAATAGGGCAATGAGAAGCTATAGTCAAGGTGGGGGTACACTCCTAACCCCTGTACAGCGGTCACTCTCGTTTTATTAAACAACATTTTGGGGTAATGCTCTGTGTTTTCTCCTGGGGGTTCCAAAAAACCAGACGAAATCTGTCTTCATGGAGTTCATTGTCTAGTAGGGGAATAAGACGTACCTAGATTACTGTAATGTAAGAGAGGATAGAATGTAAAGAGACTGTCCGCAGAGTTAGAGAATCACTCATCTCTGTTGGTATGGGCCTTGGTGATCATCTAATCTAATCCCAATCTAATTTGGAAAGTCCTTGACAGCTTCTGTTACAATCCTGTTCATCCAGCTTTTCCAGTAGACCTCAAGAGAAGATGGGGGGCTTGCTATCTCCCTAAGGCAGTCCATTCCACTCTGGGACAGTTCCCGTTGTTGGGAAGTTTTCCCAGTACTGAACTGAAGTCTGCTTTTCTGCTGCTCTATGGTGTGCTTCTGGCTCTGCCTTCTGAAGTCAAGTGGAAGAATCCCCCTTCTCTCTTACAGCCTTCAATATACTTGAATACAACTACATAGTCTTCTCTGAGTCTCTTCTCCAGGCTAAGCACAGCAATGCCTTAAATCAGTCTTTGTGTGGCATGATCCCTGGTCCCCTTCCAGCCTTGTTGCCTGTGTCAGAGCTGACTCTACTTGGACTCACATCATTTTTACAGGAGTCCTTTGCTAGGCAGGTCGCCCTAATGATTTTGTATACTGAATTTGTATACCTAAGAGAAAGGCTTTACATTTATCCCAATTGCATTTATTCTTTTCAGTTTTTTTTTCTGTTTCATGAATTGACAATCAACAAGGATGGAAGAATAAACCACAAGGAGACCCTAGAACAAGTCAGTCAATAAACATTTATTAAGCACCTACTATATGCCAAGCACTGTGCTAAGAACTAGGGATATGAAGAAAGGTAAAAAACCTGAACAATTCTGGCTTTCGAGGAGCTAATGGGGGGAGGACAACAGGCAAACAGCTATGTGCAAAAGAGATATATACAGGATAAATTGGAGGTAGTTTCAGATTAGATTAAGGAGAACTGGGAAAGGTTCCTTGAAGGAGGGATTTTGGGTGAAACTTGAAGGAAGCCAAAGAAACTAGGAAGCAGAGATGAGGAGGGAGAGCATTCCAGACATGAGGAGCAGCCAATGAAATGCTTGGAGTTGGGTGATGAAGTGTTTCCTGCAGGAAACATGGAGGCCAGTATCACTGGATCTGAGGTTGTGTAGGACATAAGGTGTAAGGAGACAGAAAGGCAGGAAGTGAGGAGAGCCGAGTTATAAAGAACTTTGTCAAACAGAAGAGTTCATATTCATATTCATACCCTGGAGATAATGGGAAGTTTCAGAAGCATCCAATCATTGAAGTATAAGTAAATTTCACATTATTAAGTCCATCTTCCAATCTGTCCGAGTCCTTTTCAATTATCGTTCTGCCATTTCATTTTCGTTTTAAAGGCAGGGGTCAGCAAACTCTCTGAGATGGCCTGCAAGGGTAGGGTGTGGGAAGAGAAGGGACCACTGCTCATAGGCAAGGGTAGGTACCACCTATTGACTTGAAGCTTTTACTGATCCCTGTGGGGAGCCCTAGCCTTGCCTCCATACACAGAGGGCTCTTGAGCATGGACCCTGAGGAAACAGAGTCTGGCAGAATGAGGGATGGGCGGTCCTGGGCTTTAGGTCCTATCACTTCTGTGCCTGCTCTTCTGATGGTATGGAACCCCTGATCATCTTACTTGCAGGAGACCCATGCTTTATTTCTCTCTTTCTTTGGCCAAAGTCCAATGTAGTGGCTAGAGATGGAGAAGCCATGACCAGAATTGGGGCTGCTGGGAATGCAGGAAATCTGTTCCAGTGATCTGATTTGCCCCTTTCTCTTCTGGGCCCAACATTTGGTTCCTATTTCCCTGTTTGTCTAGTTCCGTCTTTAAGGGACACCTTTGAGCAAGAGGGTGAAGGCTTGGGCTCATTGTTGACCCAAACTGGGGCAACTCAGCCCCTCCCTTGTTTCTGACACTAGATGGGAAATCATTTCACAATGTCAGCTTCCCTCAGACCCTCCTTCTTTGCCCCTGCCATAGAACAGGCTGAAGCCCCAGAAATTGGACAGCATGTCAAGGACTCATATTGCGCAACAAAACAGGGGAGACTAGACATATAAGGGGCTGGCTGAGAGTTAGTGAGGCAGAGGAAGGAGCATGGAGCACCTCAGGAAGGTCCTACTGTTGGCCAGTGTGGCCACTCTCATCCCCACACAGGCTTTACCTGCATCCAGTCTGAGTTATCAGCAGGCCCTTTCCACAGCCATTCATTTCTACAATGAGGTCCACAGAGGAGAGAATGCCTTCCGGCTTCTCCAAATCTACTCTCTTTCTCCCAATCAGGTGAGTGTTAGTTCTCTGCTCTTCCTGTAGAGGAAAGACCGAGACTGACTCGGATCTTGTCCATCTTTCTTTCCCTCCCCTTCAGAATTAGTTCCAGTGTCTTGCTGGGAACGAGCCAATCCTTTGCTCAGGGACTCAGGCTCTTGGGCCCATGGGTGATAGTTATGGCTCAAAGGTGTGGGGGTCACTCTCTCTTTCAGATTCCAGAGCAGGGCCAGGGTAACATGACAGGCTTGAACTGAATAGGCATCTGCTGTTGTCAAAAGGCCCTGCCTTAAATCCTTGCACTTTGGGCACTACTCTCTTCTTTCTTAACTCGGGGTCCTCAAATGTATTTAAAAAACATTTTGATGACTCTATTTCTATGTGATTGCTTTCCTTTGTAATCTTATGTATTTTATTCTGAGAAGGGGCTCAGAGGTGTCACCAGACTTGACAAAGTTGGCACAAAAAAGGTGAAGAATCCTGCTCTAGGGGAAGTTTCAGGTGGGTACTCTATCTGACAGGAGGCAACCAGGTGGCACAGTGGATAGATCTCTGATCCTAGAGTCAGGGAGATGAGTTCGAATCGAACCTCTGACATTTACCAGCTGTGTGACCTTGGGCAAATCACTTAGCTGCTGCCTTGCCTCTGTTTCCTCAACTATAAAATGGGGATAATAAAAGCACCCACCTCCCAGGGTTATTATGAGGATCCAAGGCATTTAATAAATTCTTGTTTTTTCCCTTTCTCTCATGGAAAAGTTCTGAGCAGATAAAGAATCATAGGATTTAGACCTGGAGAAAATGCTAGAGAGTCAATTCACTCTTTTCATGGATGCTGAAATTGAGGCCCCAAGAAATGAATTATCTACTACACCTAGTAGGTGGCTAAGCGAGAATTTGAATTTAGATATTCTGACTTCCAAGCTGCTGTTCTTGCTATGATACAACACCATACCATGCCATGCCATGCCACACCATAACATAGCACGCCACCCACAACACATAATGTCATACCATGCCATGCCACACCATTTCATATCATGCCATACCATAACATATCATGTCACCCCACAACACATGTCATGCCATGTCATGCTATACCATAATGCAACATGCAATGTCACACCATGCCTTGCCACACCATACCATGCCATACTATACCACACTATAACATATAATGTCATGCCATGCCTTGCCACATCATATAATGCCATGCCATGCCAGTAGACTGAGTCCACAGGTGTACCTTCAGAGCTCCCAAAGAGATGTTTATCCCAGGCTTTTGATTGGCTTTGCATCCAGGGAGAGAATGGCATGTAAGCTATTTAAGTCTGCAGAGCATACCCTTTCCCACTGTTTGCCTTTCAATGGCTCTTAACCAGGAAAAGGAGAACTGGTCTGCTATGGATGAAAGAGTCCCATGAAGGCTGGGAGGACTCTGGTATGAAAAGTCAATGATCATACAGGGAGGAAACAGAATCCACACACAGGCAGGCAACTGACATGAGTTTCCAAGCTGGAGGTCTCATGATGTTTCCCCCAGAGCCCTCCACCACACAGCACTGTAGGCCAGAGGGGTCAAATATGCTGCCTGCTGTCCCCTGGCCACTTTGTAGTGGGACAACCCTCCTCAGTGTAGCCTGAACCAGGTTAAAATATAATTTGGAAATATTTAACAAAATAAATAAAAATACAATAAGACATAGATAATGTTAATATGTGGTTTTCTAAGTCAATAAGTAGGTTGCAGGAATCCTCAAAAGCAATTTAGTTTCTGTCTGAGTTTGATATTGCTACTATAGACTATCCTTTTGGAGCTACTGCTCTCCCAGGCAGAGAAAGAATGTGCCAAATGAGAGGAGACTTGCTTCAAGGCTTCTTTTCTCACCAAAATCTCCTTTGTCAACTGAATTCCACAGACAAAAGGATCAATGGATCAGTTTGAGAGGGACCTGGAATAAAGAAAGCTTTTTATTAGGGATCCAGGAGAATCTAGAAATGCAAAGGAAGAGCATGCCATTTGTGGAGCCCTGGAAGGTCATTGAGAAGTCTAATTTTGTCAAAATTCAAAATTCAATTCAACAAACAATTATTTAGTGCCTACTGCTTACTGCAGGATGTGATTTCTCAGATGTGATTTAGACTGTCGTCTTCCTATTCAGTTCTGGGACCACCCCACTGTCTGCAGTGACTCCAGGAGAATATATATCGATGTTCTGGTTCAGTGAACCTGACATCCAACATCATGGTCTAAACAACAGGCATTGTTCATCTACTGGGGTTTTCCAACACGGGTTGTTAGGCTGATTTCTTCTGAGTAATCACAAATGTCAGGAATCTCACTGAAGGGGCCCTGTAATGGTCTGAGGTTTAATGATATCAGCACAATGTTATCCTGAGGCAGGAGCCTAGGGAGCTTTATTTCTTAACTAGGGAGCCTTATTTCTCTTTGGACCCTGTATAGAGCATTATCTATGTAAGCTGCAAACCCTTTTTTGAGAACCCGGTTTTATGTCCTGCCTGATGTGATGTGATGTAATATAATCAGTTGGTAATCAAAGTAATCACTGAGGTTGCATTCTTGAAGGTATTCTGACAAAAGTGGAATGGATTATACCTGGGCAGACCACATTGTGCTTTTAATGATTCTGAACTGACCTGGACACATTGTGATTCCCTTGGTGACACTGTATCATTGCAAATCTTGGAAGAACATGAACTCTGAACATCAAAGTTGATGCTGATCCAAATGACAAAGGAGAGAGACAGACAAACAGACAGAGAGACAGAGAGAGTCCTGGGGAAGGGAAATGAATAAGTATTCTATTACTATATGCCAGACCCTGTGCTAAACACTTTACAAATATTATCTCATTTATCCCTCCTTAACAAATCTGCAAGGTAGATTATTATCTTCAATTTACAGTTGAAGAAACTGAGGCAAACAGAGGTTAGTGAATTGCCCAGGTCACATGGCTAGTAAGCATCTGAAACAGAATTCAAACTCAGGTTTTCTTGACTCCATGTCCAATGCTCTTTCTATCTACTTTCACACCCAACTGCCCACTGATTGGATACATCAGGTGTGGAAGGAGAAGGAAGAGTCTAAAATGACTGTGAGAATTCTTGGTTGGGGTGACTGTTGGCAGAAGTGGAGAAGTTGGGGTGAATGTGAAGATGATGAGCTTAGTCTTGAACATGTCAAATTTGAGGGGATGATGGGACAGTCAGGTACCACCACAATGAGGTACCACCTCACACTTATCAGAAATAACAAATGCTCGAGGGGATGAGGGGAAAATAGGTACACTAATGAATTGTTGGTGGAGTTGTGACCTTGTCCAGTTAATATGGAGAACAATTTGGAACTAGTAGTATTTTTCAGGCAGTTGGAGATGATAGGATTATAGATTCAGAGCTGGGAAGAATCTTACAAGTCAGAGTTATGCCTTGCTGCTTCTCTGCCAGAATGGAGTTCAAAATGAAGATAGTGATTTAGGAGTCACCCCAAAGAGCCATGGAAGCCAATGAAAAGCAGAGGAATAAATGAAGATTGTCAAGGGAGAGAGTATCAGAAGAGAAGGCAGGGAGGAAGGAGGGGCACAGAGCCTTGAGGGATGGTCACAGAGGGAGGGGGGAAGAAGAAGAACCAAAAAAGGGGAGTAAAAAGGAGTGGACAGTGAGAGAGGCAAGAGATTTTATAGCTGTAGACTTGGAACAGACCTCAGATGACATCTGTTTCAGTCTTCTTATTTTTATGGATAAAGAAAATGAGAAACAACGAAATTAAGCAACTTGTTCAAGGTTGTATAGGTGGCAAAGTCATGACGTGAACCCAGGTCCATCTGACTCCACAAATAGCATTCTTTCAACAACACGCCGTGCTGTCATAAGACACGTACCATGGGGCATGTCCTGTTATCTACTCCTTGCTGCATAAAGAATTTGAAGTTCAGATGAGTAAAATGACCTACTCAGAAGTCACAAGTGAATTATAACCAAGTAGGGTCTAGGACCCAAGACTCTACTCTGTTTAAGGGACTCTCATTTTTCCACACTGTAGGAAACACTTGTTGCTATTGGCCCAGGCCTTGAAGACAATGGAGGTGATTTCTTCTCAGCCTGGGGTCTTAGTCCACCTCCCTTGAGCAGCCCCATCCCACCTAACCTCACCTTGCCTTTTCAGGGTCCCCACGAGCAAACTCTGAAGCGTCTGAACTTTACCTTGAAGGAAACCGTGTGCCCAATGACTGAAGAATTCCTGCTGGACCAGTGTGACTTTAAAACGGATGGGGTAAACAATCAGTGGGAAGATGGGCTTGAGGGCACCTTGGAGGAGGTGGACGGCTTTGTCGGATGGGCTTTTATTTCCTCTGCTCTGCTCACTCCTACTTTCATCAATGTAGTACCCAAGATTTCTGCTACTCTTGGGAGGCTGATAGCATAGCAGCTATTTTCTCATTTAACCCAGGAAAAATCAAAGGGTCCAAAGGAGGGGAGCACCACATAAGGACACAGCCTGCTGGCTGTGAAGCCAGGAATAGACCTTCGGTCCCGTAGATCCAAGCTTAAGTGCTCTCTGACCTGAAAGGGACTCTGTGGCATTAGGAGACAACTGCACTTTCTGGCTCTCACAGACCTAAACCCTCTGAGCTCCTGGAAAGATGAGCAAATTGGACTTCTCTCAGTTTTTTCCTCCCTTTTCTTCCTTTTTCTTTCCTCCTCCTCCTCCTCGTCCTCATCCTCTTCCTCCTCCTCCTCCTCCCCCTTCCTTCTCCTCCTCTTCCTCTTCCTCCCCCCTCCTTCTTCTCCTCCTCCTCCTCCCCCTCCTCCTCCTCCTTCTTCTTCTTCTTCTCTTTCTCTCTGTGTTTCTCTGTCTCTTTCTGTCTCTTTGTCTCTCTCATTGTGTATGTCCCCTACACAGCTGGTGAAAGAATGTCAAGGCTCGGTATCCAATGAACAGGGCATTGCTGCCATCATCCTCACCTGTGACCCAGTGGCCCCAGAGGTGAGCTTTCTACTCTTCCCTCACTCTCTGCCCCACCCTTCCATATTTTATCCTTCAGGGCTGATCCTGTTAGCTGTAGAGGGAAAGGAGGGGATAGAGGAGCTAGTACAGGGAGATGCCATCCTGTCCTCCCTGCCCTGGACTATTACTCCTATCACCTGAGTAGGAGAGACACCTGAGGGAGGGCTGGCCACAGCAGGGCAACCATGGGGCACACCCATACTGCTGTGGCCTTTCCAGCCCCTGTGGCCACCTCCCAAGGTTTGTACTTCATCTGGGTAGACTTGCTCCAGAGGAGAGCTTGCATTTTAACTTAAATTAGAAAATGCAACTTTCTCTTAACCCCACTGCATGCCAGCTGTCCCTATGTGTTCTGGGAATCCTAGACCTGAAGGGCGGGAGAAGGACCAGGGATTAAACATGACCTAAAACAACTATTCTCAGGAGCAAGCACAAAGAACCCATGCCCAATCCCTACACCATGGGCCAGGACACTAATGTCTCTAACTTTGTTACCTGAATCAGATGCTTACCCTCCATTCTAATTTCTTTGCAGATCATTCGCTCCAGAAGAAGCCCACTTTCTAGACGAAAGAAAGGTTCAAAGAAAAATGGCTACAAAACTGGGGGATACTCTCTGATTTCCCTTGGGCAATCCAATGTACATAAGGCTCCATATATGGAGTCTCTCTAGGCTCAAACCAATATAACCAGAGCTTGCTTTCTCCCTTAAATTTTACTCTTTTTCAATTTCCACTCCCCTAATGAAACACACACACACACTATATATATATATATATATATATATAGTTTTCTCTGTATGTGGTACACATATACAATATAATGTATGGGATACATACATATAATTTGTATGGGGTATACATACATATGACATGTGTGTATGTGTGTATATATTTTATATAGCCTGGTCTTCAAGACTTAAGCATTTCTATAAGATTTTCTTCCTTGGTGGAGAAAACAATGTCTTGATACTACAAGCTTGTCTGTGTGAAAGGTGGAGTTGGTGGGATGGCTTTGGAGAAGAGAGATATTATTACTCTTTCTTGCTTCAAGGGAGGACACACATTTCTAGACATTCTTTTTAAAGAGACAGAGAGAGAGAGAGAGAGAGAGAGAGAGAGGGAGGGAGGGAGGGAGGGGGGGAGAGAGAGAGAGAAAGGTGAGACTTTGGAAGAGAGACATGCAGGAGAAAGCTGGTTCCTCACATATGTCCCAGATTTCCAGTTTGCCTTCCTAGAGTCTTTAGGAAATTGCCCCTTGGATAAGCCTGAAGTGCCTCTCTCTTGGTTGACCTGAAATATCTCGTGCTCAATGGGAAAGCTTGTTGATTCTGTGTATTTTCTGGCATATTCTAACCTATGAAACTTGTCTGATTTCTGCTTACTATGTGCTCAGATAAATACATTTACCCATTCTTCAATATTTGTGATGGTCTTTTATGCAATTAGAATTTGGTGGGAAAGAATCAAGGCTCCAGTGTAAACTTTGGGTATTCCTTCCTTCTCAGTCCTTTTGCTAGCTCATCAGTAATAGCATGCCTTTAACTGTGAGTATACCTCAATATTCTTGGGGTACACTCACTGGGCTTTCTACTTTCTCAATACTCTCTCACTTAGAATAATCAGTTTCCATAGGTTTAAGTATCATCATTTACAGATGACTATATATTCTATATAATAATATCCTAGCCTCTTTGTTGAGGCTTAGTCAGGCATCTCCAACTGCCTGCTGGACATCTGAAACTAGACATCCTATATAGATCTCTCAAACTCAGCATGCCCTCTCTCAACAAGAGAATCCATTATCTTTCACCCCAAACCTACCCCTTTTCTCAATTTCCATATTTCTAATGAGGACACCACCATTCTTCCAAAATTCCAGGTTTCCATGCTCAGGATTATCCTTTACTCTCCCTCACCCCACTATCCAGTCACTTGCCAGCAGCATCTCTCATCTCCATTCCCTTCTCCCTAGACCCACAGCCACCACCTGAGGTCATTCTCACCTCCCTGCCTCAAATCTCTCCCTACTGTAATCAATCATCCACATAGCTAGTTTTCCTTAATTGAATGCCTGATCATGCCATCCCCCTAATTAATAAACATCAGTGGCTTCTTATTGCCTCTAGGAGAAAATACCAACTCCTCTGACTTTTAGGTTTACCTTTTACTGCTTGTCCCCAGCCTGTCTGAGTTCATTAGACTTCACTCCCCTTCTTGCACCATGTGATCCAGTCAAACTGCTTGCTCCTTGTTCCTCACACATGATAGTCCATGTCATTTCTGTGCCTTTCTGGTCAGCCCCAATATCTGGAATCCATGCCCTCCTTACCTTGGCTTCATAGAATTCTTCACAGAATCATGACTCAGCCCGAGCAAAACTTCTGTGATCAATCAATTGCTATTATCTTCCTTTCCTAGACTACATTACACTTAATTTTGATTTAGTCTCTCCATAATTATATATACACATTAGGTTCCTACCCCACCACAACCCCCCCCCTATTTTGTCCCCTATAGAATATATGGTCCTCAAGAACAGGAATTGTTTTATTTTATTTCTTTTTATCTTCAGCAACTAAGCCCAAATCTGGAACACAGTGGATGCTTAATAAATGCTCCTTAATTAGCTAGTTGTTGATGATCCTGGAATGACAGGTTGAGGTTATCAGTTCAGTGTTTCTGCAAAAGTAACCTGCTCAAATATTACCATAGCTGCCATTCCAGGCCTGCCCTACTCTGAGCCCATTCTAATGTCACCACCCTCCCTTCAAGGGCTGAAGAAGACAGTGGCCTTCTTGGCCTGTGTGAGCCAGCCCACTTTGGTGACTGAGCAGCTACAGTGGCTTTTGTGATAGGGAAACTGAGGGGTCGTACTGGAGTATAGGAGAGAAGCCATTTGCTATGGAAGTATCAGCAGTCCAAGAAAAGGTATTTACATGGTGGAGGGGAATGGGAAGGGAGAATATTGTTGGCGTGGAGACTCCATCCTCCAGGACCCAAATTGCACTCTCAGCTTGGGTCTGATAGATATCTTTCTGACCCAGCTGTCCTGCCCAGTCAAGCTGCAATGAAACTGTAGAGATAAAGGAGGGCTTGGGAGGAGGAAGCTTCTATCTTTAGTGAATTGTTTTCTTTTTTATTGTAAGAAGGCCTATTTTTACTGTGTTTTCTGCTGCATGGTTACTGCATTGGTTCCAATTCAGAGCCTGAATCCCTGGAGTGACATAAGCAAGGTCTGACTCAGAAGAAGAGGTCAGCGTTTAATGCTAGAGCTCAGGACATTGAGATGAGAGGAGAAGGCCAGAGCAGTGGCCAAAGTGAAGGGATGAACATCTGTACCACATAATACAACTTCTCTGTTCACTGACTGTTCATCCCCACCACTCCTTAGCTGGAGAAAATTCTCCTTTTGACTGCAACTTAGCACTGATAGGTTCTTTCAATTTATCATCAACTCTAAAAGGACTGTTAGAAAGTGATATTTTTTATTGTGCATAGTAGGTCTCTTTCCTTGTTCCTCCTCTCTTAAAGCCCAAAGTAGTGACTAGAGCTGGAGAAGCCATGGCCAACATTGGGGCTGTTTGCCTGCATCTGGCTCTATCCTCAAAAAAGTCTAATTTTTATCAAAGAGGGTAAACACTCAGGTTCCTTCCCCAAGGAATTGTGCGCAGAAAGGTCCCTTCCTAGTCTCTCACATTAAGCCATCTATGAATGGGAAATCATTTCACAATCACTTCCTTCAGACCCAGGCACTGCCCCAGGAATAACCTCTATACTGTGGCTTTGGCCTGAACCCATCCAAATGGCTCTTTAGTCCTCTATGGGTATGCTAGGCATGGCAGAGAGGGCACTGCCATGGTCCACCTCAGCACTTTGCTACTTTGCTCTGCCCCAGGTTCAGCCAAAGGCACTGCCTCATAAACTGCCAAAAATGGGGTGTTGGTGCTAGTATTTCTCTTCCTCTCATCTCCAACACACCCAGGCTCCCCAGTACTGGGAAAAGTAGCAGCAGCAAAAAATTCCCAGGTCTAGGGGACCATAGGATCCAGAGGAAAAGAGAGGTATCCAATCTTCCTAAGTGGGGATTTAAGGACCATTACAAGGAAGGGGGAAGCTCTGACAGTCCTAGCCAGGCTACAAAGTGTGAGGTATGGTTGTATATGTGTGGTGTTCACACACAGGGAATAGATGCACAGACATTCTTGTTTGTGCTCACTCTTTCCTGTCATGGTTTCCTTTTGTCTCCAGGGTGCAAATAGCTATGGGCTACTTGGCCTTGACCATCAAGAGAATGTGCTTGAGTCCCAACAGCTGAATGATTTCTGTGATCCCAAACTCATTGAGATGTTGACAGAAGGTGGACAGTCAGCTGTGGTCCCAGGTTCCCCACTGTGTTCCCTCGCTGAAGACCAAGTGCAATCACACTCACAATATTTAGAACTGGAAAAGGCACCTTAGCAATTATCTTGTTCAAGCCCCTCATTTTACAGATGGGGAAACTGAAGCACAGAGGAGGAAATAACTTGCCTTTAATGACACAAGAATTCTGATCATTCCAATCCTCTTTCAAAAATTAAAATACCTTTCCTCCCCACCACGATTTTTGCAGAAGTTAACTTTTTCTGGGTCATGGACCTCTTGGGCCTATTTGAAGCCTATGTGATCCCTTCTCAAAATAATATTTTTAAATGCAGAAAATACACAGGACTACAAAGGAAAGCAATTATATTGAGGCACAGTTATCAAAGTGCTTCTATTGTTTTGGGTTTGTTGTGGTTATTTTTGGAGGCAAGATTAAGTGGCTTGCCATACAGTTAATGGTGTCTGAGGCGAAACTTGAACCCAGGTCCTCCTGACTCCTTGGCCAGAGCTCTAATCAGGCTCTCCCAACAACCTGTGGGGTGGGCACTGTAGCAGTCATTATATTCATTTTACAGATAAGAAATGTTAAGTGGTTTGCCTTATACTGTAGCAAGTGGCAGAAGTTCTTGGTTCAAAGTTCAGCACTCAATCTACCATGCTGTACTCTCCTAGATTCCCTTGCTTTAAAGGAGTTATGGGAATATTTATGCTTTAAATCTCCATTTAGAATATATATGTTAACATATACAAACATATATTAGTCTATTAGAGTTATGTGCCTATCTCCTGTGCCATTTTGTTCCCACAAATGCTAAAATGATTTGCTCACTTTAAAAAAAAGGAGGAAGAGAAAACTGTTGGTCTATGTCAGAACTTCAAAAAATTGGAATCTCTTTTCAATCTTCAGTAAGTTGTACTCAGTGGAAAATGTTCTGTTTTGTAGATAGAAGGACCTTTCTGTTGTGATCTGAACAAAGATGGGCATCTGGGACTTGGTCACACTGAAAATGTTCTGTCTTTTCCCCCTTATTTCCCACTAATTGACTGCCTAATATTTTCTAGATCTTACTAACAGTTTTAGAAAAGCTAGATCTCTAGCATAAGGAAATGGAAAATAAATTGTCTTTACGTATTCAGCTGGAGACCTGTGTGTGGATTTACTTTTGGTTTTATGGATTGTTCCTTGAAGGAAGAGGGGCAGCATATACAGTAAGAGCATTAGTGAATCTCCCAGTCATTAATGTCCTCTCACTCCTCAAATTACTTTGCATTTCTTTCCCTTTCTACATATTGCATCTTCCCAGTTGTCCTGATCTATGTCTTGCCACTGGACCCAGATGGCTCCAGAGGAGAAAGTGAGGCTGGAAACTTTGCACAGCCCTCCCTCATTTAAATCCAATTCACTTGCAAGTCATGGCATCACCTTCCTGATATCATGGTCCTCTTTAAGAACTGAAGAACAAACAATTGTGTCTTCCCAGTAAAATATTAGGGCAGAGATGATTTAATTTTTTTTCTGGACTAAATGAGTAATTAGACTAGTCTTGTTCCTTGTGACCAAGTCCCTGTCTTATACCCTAGTCCCAGGACCTGAGTTCATGTTGCGATCACCAGAGTCTGAATCCTTTCTTGACTACCCCACACCTTACATGCTTCAGGACTGCCATATTTCCCCTGAATCTGAGACTCCATGGCTTGATCCTTCGTCCTGAAACCTAGTAACTTCTTGCATGGCTCCTTATACCCTCCTCTGTACCCAGCAGGTCTCAAATATTCCTGGTAGG
This sequence comes from Gymnobelideus leadbeateri, assembly GCA_011680675.1. Classification (NCBI taxonomy): domain Eukaryota; kingdom Metazoa; phylum Chordata; class Mammalia; order Diprotodontia; family Petauridae; genus Gymnobelideus; species Gymnobelideus leadbeateri. The sequence goes on along the minus strand of WOXC01010129.1, from coordinate 419,526 downwards.
GCACCTTCGGTCACTGAGGAACACCTGGTTTTGACAGGATGCTTAGCCCCAACCAAGTACACCCGTGGCCCCACTCCAGAGGTCCTGAGAAGTAGTTACTACTTAGTTCCTACTTAACCAGTAAGATGAGTTGGTTAGTCTGACTGCCTTACAGAGGAAGACAGTTACCTGACTGTAAGAGGAAGCAAACTCCTATGTGGAAGCTGAATCTTTTCCTATCATTCTGTAAGAATCAACACCCCCAAGAGTTCAGACCCAGATATCCCAGAATTTCTTAACCTCTTCCATTAGCAATAATTGTTCCCGTTTCTACAGTATTAGCGGTTCTCAAAGTGTGGCCCAGGGACTCTTGGGGGACCCTGAGACTTTTCCAGAGGCTCCACAAGGTCCAATATTTATTATATTTAATAAAAATGCTAATAATAGCTGTGTTCATTAGCACTTATTGTGTCAGTCACAAATTTTACATATTACAATATTACAAATACTGTCTCTTGATCCTTACAACAGCTCTAGGATGTAGATACTATTACTATCCTTAATTTACAGTTGAGAAAACTCAGGTAAAGTGACTCACCCAGGGTCACACAGCCAGTAAGTTATCAGGCCGTATTTGAACTCATGTCTCCCTGCACTCTGTGCACTATGGCTCCAACTAGCTGTAAAAATATCAATAGACATAACCCACAAAAACCAAAGAAAGTTGTTTGGGGGGGCAGAGGGGAAAAGGGGGGGTGGTTGGGAGATGTCCTCAATAATTTTTAAGAGTGTCAAAGGTTCCTGAGGCCAAACATTTTGAGAATCACTGCTCTAGCACTGTAAGGTTCATAAAGAGCTTTCCTCACACTAACCTTGAAAAGCAGGCAGTACAAGTATTATCATGCTTATTTTTACAGAGAAGGAAACTGAGGCTCAGAAAGGTGACTTTCTTGCCCAGGGTCACACATCTACAATTAGAGCCCAGTTGGTACAGGGGAAAGGAGAGCATCTGGAGTAGCCAGAGAACTTGGAATCACATTCTGGGTCTGTAGCTACGCTCAGTCACATCACTCGCTATGCAATCTTTGGAAGATACAACTTCTCATCTTTGGGTTGAGTAGGGCTGGACTGGGATGACTATCAGTTTTTTTCTGGACCTCAATCTATGATCCTATGATTCTAAGATCAATATTCTTTTCTTTCTTAAAAAAATTTATTTTAAACTTAAATATACAATAAGAAAAAAGAAACATATTGTCAAATTAAATATTGAAACTTAAATACAAAATAAGAAAAGAAAAGAAAAAGCATTGCCATGTGCACAGCAGAACGTAAGAGAGGATTCAAAATATTCATCAATAAGTATTAATTTCAAGAAAGCCTGTACAATGTATACTATGTATTGTGTTCAGAGCTGTTCATCTTTTCTTTGCTTCCTTGTAAGTTTTCTTTTGTTCTCTGATGCATACTTTTTACTTTGTTCTTTTTTTCCCCCTTCCTCACCCTTCCACCCCTGCAAAGAAGACAACAATCAAGTGTGTCCATATTTATATTTTATATATGTGATTATACATACTTATCATATGTATAATCACACATACACACACCTATATATATACACACATACATACAAATATACACACATAAACATATACACACAAAGATACAGACATACATATACACTTACATACACATTCATATACTTAGATAGCTATAATCATACTTATATGTAGAAATATACATTCACACACATCTATGTAAGACCATACTATACATATTTGCCCTCTGTTTCTCTGAGGGTGGATAGCCTCTTCCTTCATAAGTCCAAGTCTTTCCACATTTTTCCAAGTCTACCAACTCATCATTTGCTATTCCATAGTAATATTCCAGATTTACACCAATTATTTTAAATAGCCTAAAACAACACTGATGAATATGGCTGACACATAGTGTAGTTTCCCTATTTTGCTCTTTTGATTAGATCTATTTTAGCCTTAACTTTGTCCAAAATCATGATTACCACCCCTGATCTTTATTCCCTAATAAATTCTACTCTTCCTCTTTATTTTGTTTGTATCTCTTATTTCCTATCCCTCATGACTCCTCTACTTTACTTCTACCTTGCCCTCCCATTACTTAACCAAGCTCCCCTCCAAGAATCCCTCCCTTATCCTCCCATTTCCATTAATCTAAACCTTTCTATAACACCCTTTATCCTATTCTCTCACCTTCCCCTCTAAAAATCCCTTCCTTGTCCTCCTCCCTTCCTCCCTATCCCCTTAGTCCTTTATTTCTTTCTGAATTTAGAAGACTTTTATACTCTTCTAGATATGTATGTATTGTTCCCTCTTAAACCCAATCCCAATGAAAGCAGGTTTCTAGAACTACCAGCCCTCCTCCCCTACCTAATTCCTCTGTCATTTCTCCCTCTTGCATCTCATTTGTATAAGATAGTTACTCTTTTTTACCTGTTCCAAAATGGTTTTACTTTTTAAAATCATCTCATACTCACATCTACCCCCAATCTTTCTTACAAACTAGACAATTACTGATAACACTCATAGACATACATTTTATATTTCCTCAGATAAAAGGTAAGTAGTCTGTCCTTATGGAGTCCCTTATAATTAGTCTTTGATATGTACCTCATATTTCTCTTGACTCTTATATGTCACATCTTCTATAATGTTCAGATTTTTTTTTTTTAACTCTGAAAATCTGACGATTCATTAAGTGTTCATGTTTTCCATTCAGTGTTATGCCTAACTTTGCTGGGGATGATATTTTTGACCCCAACCTCAGTTCTTCTACTCTTTGATATATGGTGTTCCAAGACCTTTGGTCTTTTAGTGTAGCCACTACTAGGTCTTGTGTGATTCTAATTGTGGCTCCACCATATTTTCTTGATGCTTGTAATATTTTATCCTTGAGCTGGGGGTTTCAGAATTTGGCTATAACATTCCTGTAGGTTTTCCTTGTAGGATCTCTTTCAGGAGGTGATTGGTGGATTTTTTCTATTTCTACTTTCCCTCTTGTTCTAATGCTTCAGGACAATTTCATTTAATGATTGCTCATATCAATGTATCAAGTTTTTTTTTTTATCATTTTCAGGTAGTCTGATCATTTTAATATTTTCTCTTCTTGATCTGTTCTCCAGGTCAGTTGTTTACTTATGAAATATTTCATATACTCTTCTATTTGTTCAATATTTTTTTGCTTGGTTTTTTTTGAAGGGGGAAGGCAAGGCAGTTGGGCTTAAGTGACTAGCCCAAGTTCACACAGCTAGTAAGTGTGTCAAGTGTATGAGATCTGATTTGAATTCAGGTCTTCCTGACTCCAGGGCTGGTGCTCTACTCACTGTGCCACCTAGCTACCCCTATTTACTCGATCTTTATATTTTGTTTTATTATTTCTTGAACTCTTGTGACTGTTCTGGCTTCCCCTTGCCTAAATCTAATTTTCAAGCAGTTGTTTTCTTCCTTAAGACTCTGGACCTCCTTTTCTAATTGGTTGAATTTCTTTTCATAATATTTTTGTGTTTTTTGGATTGTTTTTATTTTAAATTTTTTTTCCTCAATCTCTCTCATTTGATTTTTAAAGTCCTTTTAAAATTCTTCTCTGAATTATTTTTTGGGCAAGTGACCATTTGATGTTATTCTTTGGGGTAGGGGACCCTCCTTTGCTTCAGTATCCTCCTCTGAAGATGGACCCTGGTATTCTCTCTTCCCATAGTAATTTTCTCTGTTTGGAGTCTTCTTGGCCTGCTCATTAAAAAAAAATTATAGCAGCTTATTTTATTTTTTTGTAATGCCTCTAATCCTGGGGTATGGCCTCAGATCCTCCTTCAGTTTTCCTCTCTGCCTGGAACTGAAACCAACACCTCCAGCCTCCTGAAGGTGCCCATAGCCAGCAGCGTCTTGCCCCACTGCTTCTGCACTCACCAGGCAGACATGTGGTTGGTTCCTTCTCACCCAGGGCTGCTTCTCTGTAGCACACCTGGGTCTGTCATTCCTTGTCAGCAGAGGTTCAATCAATCTTCCCCAGATCAGACACTTGACTCTCCTCACTGTCCTGGAAGTGAAACTTCCTGTGACTGGGGCTGAGGTCACCTCCCAACCCAGCTGGACCCAGGACTTCCCACTTACCATTTCAGAGAAACCAGCCTGGAGGTATTTACTCTTCACAGGGACCAAACCTTTGGATCTTCTCTGATTGCCCAGCAGAACCACTGTTCTGCCCCAACTCTTATTTATTTTTAACTGCTCTGTGTTTACCTTGAGGGGCTATTTTATCTCTTTGGGGGGGAAATCTGGAGAATTTGGGATTATCTGGCCTACTCTGCCATCTGATCAATACTCTTTTCATATCACCTCTCCACACCTTTATATCATTGTGTTCCCCATACCTGGTGATAACCCAAAATCTCTGAGGAGGTCATTTGGAACTGCTGGCATTCAGTTCTTTGGGTCTGCATGTATATTGTCTGTCTTCATAATTTCTCCCTTCCTAATCAATACTTCAAAAATGCCAAACCAACTGGCACCAGAAATAAAGTGAACGCATTTAGAAAAGTTCATTTTCCATGAGAATTATCATACTTTACATGTAAATTGATAAATCTATATGAATACATGTATGTACCAGGTAACATGTGGGTGCATACATGTATAATGTTTATATGTCTCTGTGTGTAGGGTTGTTGTAGATTTTGTATATGTTCACAAAGGTTTTCTGAATGCAGCTATCTCTGAAATCTTGCCCACCCTTCAAAGAGTGACTTTGATTCCTGCCTAGAGGACAGCAGGAGAAGGACCTGGATGCTTTTTTCTCTTTAGAGTGGGGTACTATCCCAGAGTCACACATTATCTGTCCACATATACCTCCAAATAATGCTAAGGTAGAGTAATATATATTTTTTTTAGGTTCAGGTCAACCATTAGAGAAAAAGAAGTCTCCCAGGCTTATTTCTAAACGCTTCACTCCATTTCCACCAAATTCTAGTTACACAAAGACCATCACAAATAACGAATACCAAGTAAGCTCTTTTATCCAATCAGAGAGCAAACAGAAATCAGAGCAGTGATACAGGTTAGAATATACCAGACAATACACAGATTGAATGAGCTCTCCCAATGGGAATGAGATATCTTAGCTCAACCAAGAAAGAGAGGCTGAAAAAAAAAAAAAAGCAGAGGCTAAGGCCTTTGGAAGACATTCCCAGATCCAAATACACAGCCAATCACAAAAGCTCCTCTGAACCACAAGACTCAGCAGTCTGCAAACAATAAGGGCACATCTACATACCTCCATAGGTACTCTAAGGTATTTACATCACACATCATCACAAATCTCCAGGAAAGACACTCCCCATCCCTTTCAACAAGGAGAGACACCTTCTGAGGTGTTTTGCCTCATGGGTCACTTCCCATTACTCATATATATGTTTTGCTGGGATAGGAAAATGGAAAATAGGGTAAAAAATGCCAGGAAGAAGGCATATGCTGGCTGTACTCAGGATGCAGCAGATCCCAATAAGCTAGATTCACTTGCCCTTTCGTAGCCATCCAGGCCTGCACATCTTCTTTAGGCAAAATATTCTTCTGAGAAGAATAGGCTGCAGAGAAAGGAGATGGCCTAACTCAGACAAGAGTACTAGAGATAGAGGGGCTTCTGTAAATATCATGGTCCTTGCAATGGAGACTAGGCCTGGGTTCTGTGCTCACTCCTAAGACTATGTAGCTTAGGTCATGCTCAGGCCCTGGCCTTTTCCCCACCCTTCAGGTCTAAGACTCCCAGAGTACATAGGAATAGCTGGCATGTGGTGGGAGGACACATTTTCTAATTTAAGTAAAAATGCAAACTCTCCTCCAGGGTAAGCCTACTCAAAAGAGGTGCAAACCTTGGGAGGTGGCCACAGGAGTTGGATAGCCCACAGCAGCCTGGGTGTGCCTCATAGTTGTTCTGCTGTAGCCAGGTCTCCCTCGGGTGTCTCTCCTGATCAGGTGATAGGAGCCAGGGCAGGGAGGACAGGATGGAATCTCTCTGTACTGGTTCCTCTATATCCCCAACCCCTACTCCACCCCTGTAGCTAACAGGATCAACCCTGAGGGAAAAAAATATAAGAGAGCGGGGCAGAGAGGGAGGGAAGAATAGAAATCTCACCTTTGGGGCCACTGGGTCACAGGTGAGGATTATGGCAGCAACGTCCTGTTCATTGGATACCAAGCTTTGACAGTCCTTCACCAGCTGAGAGACAGAAAGACAGAAAGAAAGACTGAGAGAGAGCCACAGAAACAGAGAGAAGGAGGAGGAGCAAAGGAAAGAAAAAAGAAGGTAGAAAGAGAGCATCAGAAACAATCATCTTAGGAAAAACTCCACGTGGCCATTAATGAATTCAGGAAAAAAAGATTTTTATTTATCCTTTCTTTCAAGAGACCACAAGATTCCCAGAGATCCATAAGGAGGCACACCAAGCACTGCCTACAGAAAGCTTTTTAATTCTCATTCTTGACTGAGAGGTTCCTTACCTCTTCCCCATTGGCGAGAGATACAACTTCCTGAACTTCCTATCCCAGGTCCTCCTCCTACATGTGCTCCCCCTCCTTTGTCATGTCCTGCCTGTGCATTTGGATTAGCTTGCTCCACCCTCTTGGGTGTGTGGGCTAATATTAAGCTGGTCCTTAAGCATGGATACAAACTTCTGACTTCTTACTCCATTAGAAGCCTGGTTCTGCTAGGTGACAGTTCTAGGGTTGGAACTAGTTATTCCTGACTTACATCCTGTTAACCTTCCTACAAGGCTGGGAGTATGTACATGCTAATCTGTGGAAATGTTGGGGGAAGGGTAATAGGTTCTACCAGGGACCCTGATCACTATCAGTGACCAGAAACCCTGCAATTCAGTCTGGAAAGAATTCACCAGGCTCAAGCAAACTTGGAAGCTGAGACTGTAAAAGTTTATTGTTACGCTGCACAGTACAGCGGGCAAGAGTTTTTAGGGAACCTGCAAACTTAAAGAAAACATAGGCATAGTTTTTAAGGAGTCATAGTAGTAAATCAGATGTCAATTATGCTAACTAGGTGAGTAAGGGTAGGATTAGGGAGGAGTAAAGGAGTGGTCAGTGCTTAAAGGAACATACACTTTTTATATCAACTGCACAGGTGTATTGCCCATAAGTCACTGGGAAATAGCCCGAGGTGGGGCTACCTGGAGGTATGGTTTTAGGCCTGAAACATCACTAAGTAAGCCAGTGGTCAGGGCCAACTGAGGAGTGTCCAGTCTGCCACCCATCAATGTCATGTTTGACAAGATGGATGATAGGAACCAAGGCCAACAGAGACACAGTATGGGTATAATTGGCTAAGGAGTTAACCTATAGAAAGGGCATTGAAGGATTCATGGTGCAGCTGGCCACTCTACTAGGGAAGATAATATTTGCCTAAGCTAAAATGTTTATAGATGGTTTAGTGAAAGATTCATAGGTAGCTTGTTATTGTTCCAAGCAGAGATAATTGTTGCTGGGCAGAGTGCTGGCAGGGGGAAGGGGCAGTGTTAATGCTTTGAGACTGGGGAGGGGAAATGTGATTTTATAGACTGGTTGTACAAAATGATTTTTTTTTTATTTTTTTTTAAGCAATTGGGGTTAAGTAACTTGCTCAAGGTTTCACAGCTAGTCATTTGATTTATGCGTGGGTGCTCATTTTCAGAGGCCGGATCTGATCTCGGGTCATCCAAACTCCGAGGCCGGCGCTCTTACTCACTGCGCCACCTAGCCGCCCCTTTGGGGCAGTTGGGGTTAAGTAACTTGCCCAAGGTTACACGGCTAGGTTTTTGTTTGTGCGGATTAAGTGTCGGAGGCCGGCTCTGAGCTCAGGTCCTTCTGATTCCAGGGCCGGCGCTCTATTCACTGCGCCACCTAGCCGCCCCTGTACAAAATGATTTTACAGACATAGATCCCAAAGCACCCCATGTACAAATTGATGTTACAAATTGGTATTAGACTGATGTTACTAACATAGATTGATGTTACAAACATATATATCCCAAGCACCCCATCAGAAACACAACTCTGTTACTCAAAAGAAGAAGAAGAAAGAAATGAAGGGAGGAAAAAACGGAGAAAAGTCCAATTTGCTCATCTTTTCAGGAACCCAGAGGGTTTAGGTTTGGGAGAGCCAGAAAGAGCAGTTATCTCCTAGTGCCACACTGAGTCTCTTCCAGGCCAAGAGAGGAGGGGAGGAAATAAGCATTTATTAAGTATTGACCATGCACCAGGCACTGTGTTAATACTTTACAATTAGTACCTCATTCAATTCTCATTGTAACCCTGGGAGATAGGTGCTGATATTATCTCCATTTGATAATTGAGGAAACTCAGGCAAACAGAGGTTAAATGACTTGCCCAAGGTCACAGAGTTAATAAGGGTCTAAGGCCCCATGGGAAGTCAGGTCTTCCTGACTTCAGGCCCAGTATACAATCTCTACTGCATCACCTAACTCCCCTGAGAAAGCATTTGAGTTTGGACCCAGGGATCCAGGATTCTATTGTTGACTTAATAGCCAGCAGGCTGTGCCCTTTTGTGAAGATCACCCCCTTTGGACCCTTGGCTTCTCCATGCGTTAAATGGGAATATAACTGCTCTGCTACCTACCTCCAAGGGTTTCAAAGGTAAACTGAGATTCTAGGTCCAAGAGCCCTGCATTGATGCAAAGCTATGCATCTAGAGGACATAGAGTCTCCAATAAGAACTCTCCTAGCTCACCCCTTCTCCAAAACGTCTTCATGCCCATCCAGACCCACAACCTACTTACCCCATCTGTTTTAAAGTCACACTGATCCAGGGGAAGCTCCTCAGTCACAGGGCACACAGTTTCCTTCAGGGTAAGACTCAGAAGCTTCTGGGTTTGCTCTTGGGGAGGCTGAAAAGACAAGTTAAGGCTAGATGGGATGGGGCTGGTTAAGAAAAGTGAATAGAGGACCAGGGCCCTGGTCCTGTCCTGAACTGAGAAGATATCACCACCTCCACTGTCTTCAAGGCATTGGGCCAATGGGAACAAATATTTCCTATGGTGGGAAGAGTGGACAGAGCCCTGGAAAGGGGGTAGAGAGCCCCTCTGCCAGGAAGTGGCTGTGGGACTTGGAGCAGGTCTGCTTCACCATCCTGGGCCTTGGTTTGCTCATCTGCAGGGGAGATGTGACAGGGCAGGTCTTAGGAGAGTGCTGCCAGGATTTCTTCCTGCCCCTTGCATCCTTCCTTCCCTTTTAGCCTCCTTGATGGCTCCTGCTCTTCCTCCTGTCCTCTCTTTGTGCCTCTCCCTCAAAGTCCTGTACACACCTTCTTCTCTTCTGCTATAACCTCTCCCTTGGCAATCTCATTTGCTCCCCTGCTCCCTATGGTCACTTCTATGGGTATCAATCCCAAATGAACATCTTTATCATGCCTTCTCTCCTCCACTCCACTCTGGCCAAGAGGCAGCATGGACAACATGACACAGTGGAGAGACCTGAGGACAAGGAGTCAGAAACTTGGGGTCCAGCCTCAGACACTGGCTCTCTGTGGGAACCCGGGCAAATCCAAGCATCTCTCTGAGTCTCACTTTCCTCATCTGTAAAATGGGAACTAGAATAATGCTGGTTCTTGATCTTCAAAGCTGGCTGGCCATTCCCAATCAAGGCATTAGACCTGAGCTTGAAGGGAAAGGGAAATATGAAGAGGAATGAGGTCAGTCTGGGTTTTACCCCAGGGAAACAGGGCAGAGGGAGCACTCACCTGACCAGGTGGAGGAGAGTGGACTTGCCATACCCGGAATGCATTCTCTCTCCCAGGTAGCTGGTTGTAGAAGTAAATGCCTGCAGAGAGAGCCTTCTCATAGCTCAGGGAGGCTTGAGGTGAAACTGGTGCAGGAAGGAGAGCAGTCACACTGGCCAACAGCAGCAGCTTCCTGAGGGGCTCCATCCTCCTTCCTCTGCCTCACTGACCCCCAGACAGTTCCTTTTATGTCCTCTCTTCTCTGCTCTGTTGGGCAACAGGGGTGCTTGTCTTTGCCCATCTTCTGGGCCTCTCTACTGGATTTCAGTCTATTGTATGGCAGGGCCAGGGTGGGTATGAAGAAAGCTAAGATTGTGAAACACTTTCCTATCCAGAGATGTGCTGACATTAGAGCCAAGGAAGGGACCTAGCTGCCTCAGTTCAGGTGGGCAAGGAGCCTCAGTGTTTACCCTCTTTGAGAAAAGTCCGTATTTCCAGAGGAGGGGGCCAGACCACACAAGTAGCCCCACCTTTGTCCTTGCTTTCTCCATCTCTAGCCACCACTTTGGCCTTTAAGGCAGAGGTGCAATAAGAAAGTGAGATTCTCCTCTAGGGTGGGGTTCAGGGCACTCAACTCCAAAAGCACAGGACTGCCCCTGTCATATTCAGCCAGGTCATGTAACCTAGGGGCTGTCTGATATGGCTCAATGCACAGGGCACTGTGCCTAGAGTCAGGAACACCTGATTTCAAATCCAGCCTAACTGGGTGAGCCTGGGTAGGTCATTTAACTTCTGTTGGTTTCAGTTTCTTTGACTATAGAATGGAAAGAATAAAAGTACCTACCATGAGGGTTTGTTTTGAGGGTGAAATGAGATTATTATTGACAAATGTTCTAAGCACAATGCCTGTCACTGATAGGTGTTATATAAGTATTTAATTCCTTTCCTTCGTCCTGTTTGTCTCCTTTTCCCTCCTCTGGAGCCCCCAGCCTGTTTGGAGGCAGGCATGGGGGCAGCTGTACATAGCTGAGTAATGGCCCTGGGTCAATAGACATGGAATCATTTCAGGACTACCAGAAGAGCCCCTCCTACAATACAATTGAAAGACTGTATTGAAAGGCTTGCTGCTGTCACCCAAGGAACTGATGATACTGTTTGCCAGGGAGGAATGAAGACAGAGTTTCAGCATTGGAAAGCACCTCATTGGCTATCTAGGCAGTTCATTCCTCAAAAAAATCCCTACTATAATCCAGCTGATGAATGGTTATCCAGTTTCTAGTCAAAGACCTCTAGTGAGGAAGAATTAACAGCCAGAGGGAAGAGTTGGCCAGGCTGGCTGCCCTGTGAGACAGCCACAGGAAAAACAGACTCCCACCTGGAAGTTCCACTGTATTCCAGGTGCTCTTTAAGGAACAACCTCTATGGTTTTGCCCCAAGTCAGTCTTAGGTGTCTTCTACCAATGTGTGATCCCATAGGCCTGCTGTGTCCCACAAGCTTTGGTCAAGTTGTCTTTAACCACAGACAGTTAAAAAAGATTATTACAAAATTGTCAGTCTCACATTTTCTCCCTTCTTCCATCCCTTCACTACCACATTGAGAAGGCATGAAATATAATACTCATTATACGTATGAAGTCATGCAAAGTATTTCAGAGACAGTGTTTTGAGTTTACCTAGATCTCACCCATTTCTACAACCCATACTTCCTCCCCTGCCTTCCCACACAGGCCTGCCTGTCCATCCCAAGGGGCGCATATCCTTGCTCCAGTGGCAGCCAAAAATACACTGACTGCATTTAGGAAATTATTTAATTGCTTTAGAGACTCTGATGCATAGAAAACCAGTGTCTTCTCTCACACCTAATGACTATAACTCAACTGGGCTCAATGATTTGTTTTTAGGTCATCCTAATTTTATAAATAGAATTAAGCCTCTATTTCTATACATTCTCTCTATTGACTTTGCAAGAACCACAAATCAAATAACAAGGAATTTAATTGAGAGTGTAGCAAAGGAACTTGCACAAGAAAATAAACAGCCAACAGAACCCATCTCAGCCCTTGGGCCCCCACTATCCCCTGATAGTACATGTTATGGCTATAGCCTTTTCCAGGTATTCACGGCAAGTTACAACTTCCAAGAAAACTCACCTAGGAGTGGGGGCAATTATCTCTCCTTTGTACAAATTATGGGACAGTGAAAGACTCAGCCATTCTCTTTCCCATTTCTGCTCAGTCTGGTCCCAGTAGCCAGCATCAGTGGATTACTCCTAGGGGTAATCATTTACATTGTAAGACACAGGATCATCACAAGATGTTAGGACTCTCCTGACTTCAGGGATGCCATTATACCTTGTTGTTGGTTTTTTTTCACTTTCTCCCTCCCTCACCCCCCAAGGCTACAACTGAGTGTAAATATATTACTATATAAATATAGATATATACATACATGTATACATATAAACATGTATATATAGACATATGCTTTCTCTAACAAATTAATCTTTGTTTTTATGTTTGTACATATCTCTTATTTCCTATCCTTCCTGACACCTCCACTTTACTTCTACCCACTACCTTGTCCTTCTAGTACTGAGCCTCCACCCTCCAAAGATCTGTTCCCTTTTCTTCCTATTCCCATAAAGCTAAACATCCTTCTGTAGCTCCCTATGACCTATTACCTTACCCTCCCCTCTAAAGATCTCTCCCTTACACTCTCCTCTCTCCCTATCCCCTTACTATTTTATTTCTTCTGAATTTTGAAGACTTTTATACTTGTCTAGATGTGTATATATATATATATATGTATATATAATGGGTGCATATATATGTGTGTATATGCATGTATGTATGTATATGTATATATGTGTATGTATATTGTTCCCACTTAAATCCATTCCTGCTGGTCTCAGGACACTATGTATTAAAGAGCAAAAGAACTGGGGGTCTGGCCAAAAATGTCATTCCCAGCAAAATTAAGCATAATTCTGAAAGAAAAAAAAGGACATTTGATCAACTCTCAGACTTTAAAAACTTTGTTAAATAGTTCCAAGATTAGGGGTCCTTTAGTGTCTCTACTGTCAGGTCTTGTGTGATTCTAATTGTGACTCCATCATTTACACTGATGGTTTTCTGTTGTTTTTAATATTTTATCCTTGAGCTGGGAGTTTTGGAATTTAATTATAATATTTCTATGAGTTTTCCTCCTAAGATACCTTTTAAGTGGTATTTGAAGGATTTTTTCTATTCTTACTTTCTCCCCTTGTTCTAATGCTTCAGAATAATTTTCTTTGTTTCTTATATTATTATATTAAGATTCTTTCTTGATTTAATCTAACTCCTCTGTATCAGTTCTTCCCCTTGCACATCATTTGTATAAAATGATTCTTCCATAAATGGTTTTACTTTTTAAAGTCATAGCATACTCAGGCCTACCCAAGCCTTTCTTAAGAGCTACCCAATTACTAATGGCAATCTTAGACATATATACATATACATACACATACACACATACATATATACATACATGCACATATATGAATGCCAGCCCTTTGACTCTGCAGATGCTCTTTCCACAGTACCACATGGCAGAGTGATATAGTTAAACCTACATAGCAGGAAAATTACTTAGGTAGCATATGGAAGATGAATTGAAGGGGTTAGAATCTGAAAGTTGGACAGATAGTCCAGGTGAGAAACAATGAGGGCCTGAACCTGGATGATAGCTTTCTAAATAGAAAGAGGAAGATGGAGGGGATGGATTGTGTAGAGACAGAATCTAGAGGACTTGGCAACTGACAGCAACTGATAACAGGTGAGGGAAAAGAGACTGTCAAAGATGCCTCTGAGATTTGAAGCAAAGCAGACAACCACTGAAAGGGGAAAAAAACTGTGGTATGTAGATGCATGGAATATTATTGGCTCATAAGAAGAAATATAGAGAATTTAGAAAAACTTGGCAAGGCTTATATGCACTGATGCAGAACAAAGTAAACAGAACCAGAACAACTTACACAATGACCACAATAACGTAAAGGAAAGCAAGAATGAAATGCACCACAATGCTGATCAGGTCAGTGGCCAATCACCTATAGAGAACTGGTGATGAAGCTTCCAACCCATCTCTTGGCTGAAGAGGCGTGATGGACTAAGATGTAGAGTAAGGCACATGGTGTCAGACATCTTGATGATTTGTTAATCTTAATAATAAGTTTTAACTTTCAAATAAGTTAGCTTGCTAGTTTGTTTGGTTTCCCTGTACTTTTCTTCAAGGGAAGGACAGAAGAGGAGGAGGACAGAAGAGTCATTGGGAAGTGACCACAATGGGGAAATAAACCATTTATAAAAAAGATTGTTTTGAACCTGAATAACAGGAAGAATTATGGTTAATAATGAATCTTAATAAAATTATTAATGAACACATTAATATAATTTAATATTAACAATTAATATAGCAAATCAAAAAAGCTGAACATTTAGGCAAGCTGACCAGTCCCTAGTCTCAAATCATTTCTTTACTAATCATCAGCCCTTAGCCAGGTGGGAACGAGAGAGGTGAAGATTGCTGTAGGGAATTACAACAGGATGGAAATTTAATCATGAACTCATTAGGAAAGAACAGGAAAACTTTAGAAACTAGCTTCCTTTCTGGGAAGGGGTAGTGGGAATGTTGAAATGAATGTCATCAAAAGATGACTTCAGAACCTAGATCCCAGCAATCCAAATCCCTGTTAAATATTATGCAATAAATACACTACAATAAGCATTTAAACAGCAATGGGGAGCAGAGCAGACACAGACTTTAGCTAAGATAGCTCCTGCCCTAATGGGGTATACAGTATAGTAGGGACGGGGAAGGGAGAGAAGAATACACAAGCAGAGCTAAGTATAACATACTTAACACTTGCAGTGGAGGCTCTATTGGTGCAATGAACACTTTGGCAGATTCTGCCATGAAGGAAGGGCTTTGTGCATGATTGTGGCAACATAGAATACAGCTTTTCTGGGGACCAGTCTAATTCAGTAAAGAGAGCTTGAGGACCAGAAGGTCAGCTGCTTGATGATGAGTTTTTGGTCATGGAAACCAATGAAACAAAGAAAAATTACAAAATGACACTTAGTCCTGCACCTGTACTGCTCTGTTTCTTCAATGATGGTAGCAGAGAATGGCACAGAGGGTGCCCAAAAGCATAGTTCTTTATGTCTTCTATAAATATTAACTTGGCATAATTCTAAACGTGAGATTCCTGAACATGCAACCAATGAGTGGACATAATGCAGCAAGAAACGATCAGAATTAATCTTGACATCCTTGTTACAAATGAAAAGAAGAAATTGGTTGTACCATTATGGAAAAGAATTTGGGAATTGTTCATAGCCTTTGATCCAGACATCCCTTGGTCAATATAACCCAAACAAGTCAAAGACAGAAACAAAGCTCTCTCAATTAAAAAATATTCATGGGCTATTCCTTTAGGTGGTAGCAAAGAATAGAAACAAAGTAAGTGCTTTGTTTCTAATCTCAGAATCATCTTTGAGGCTTTCCTTTCCCTCACCTGCCACATAAAGGTCTTTTTCCTCTTTTGAAAAATAGTCTCTTAGGGCTATATGGATAGTAGTGGTATTGCTGGGTCAAAAGATATGTATACTTCCATGATTTTTATGTAGAGCACAGTTTTGTATTGCTTTCCAGAATGGCAGGAGCAATTCACAGGTCCACCAACAGTGCCTCATTTTCTCTGTCTTTCCACATTCCCTCTAACAATTGTCATTTTATATTATTTGTTCTTTGCCAAACCAATGACCAGGAGGTAGAACTTCAGAGTTATCTTAATTTGGACTTCTCTTATGCATAGCTAGTTTGGAAGGTTTTTTTTTCATGTAGTTATTGATAGACACCTTAAGAGTCAGGAGTGGAGCCAAGGGAGATATCTAGGACATAAAGCCTTTGCAAAAAGGGATGAGGACTTGTACTATGGAAGGGATAGAGCAGAAAAGAAGAAGGTGACTTTGAGAGATGTTGCAGAGGTTGAATCAACAGATCCTGAAAACACATGTTTTAGTAACAGTAATAGCATCAAATTCTGCACCATTTTAAGCTATGTTCTTTACTAACAACAACTACACGAGGAAGACTGCACAATTAGTAGGACCTTTCTTTGAAAAATGAGAAAACATGCTCAGTAAGCAAAGTCACTTACTCATGGTTACACACCTAGAAAGTGCCTGAGGCAGTATTCAAAGTCATATTCCTTTTTTTGGATCTAGTACTACTTTCACCACATCACTCCTGCTATGTGCCCAGGGCTGATATCTGTAAGTAGGATGTTTTTTTTTTTTTTCTGGATTGAGTTTTAGCCAATCGAGTGCCTTTGACTAAGTCTTCCCTTTGATTGAATCAGAACATATTGTATTCCTTGGAGGGAGAGGACAGAGTACTCAGATCTGAGAGAGAGGATCAGATCTGAGAGAGAGAGAAGTGAGAGTGAGTGGGTTAGGGGAACATGCTTGTGGGGAGGTCTAACAGAGAGAATGTTTCTCATGTTGGTGCTCTATATGTTGATCTTTGTTAATTTCTTAGACAGAAGCCCTGTCTGTTGGTCTTAATGAACAAATTAAGCTGAAGAGTGTAGATCTACCCACAGGAAGGAGGCTTAGCTCTTTTTTTTAAGAGCTGTTAAAGTGAATTGAGATAATGGTGCTGGTAATGTGTATAAATATTTTTGTAGCCCTGTTAAGCTTTGTTTTCCCAGAAACAGAAGCTGTGGGCAGGAACCTCTGCTGGCTCCTGTCAGGCAGAAACTTGGAGTAGAACAGTCCCCATGAGCTGAGATATGGAGCAGGAGTGGAGAGGAAGAGCCATGGAGTTTGGAAGCCAGCTTCCAGTCAAGATGAGAGAAGACTTTATTGGGAGACTAGGTCTTGACTGAGGAGATTGTGACTTACTGTGACCTAGGGGGTAGATGGTGTTTGCATTTTCTGCTACCCTTTAAGGATGATATGTTGTGCTAAGGAAGACGTTGGCCTGGGACCTCCTGCTTTTGTAAACAAGTATTTTGAGGAATGTTACTGAATGCAATGATATATCTATGTGCCATATGATATACTAAGTATTATGATATATATGTGTGTGTGTGTATACACACACACACATACATATACATATAATATGTTTTGCTTAAGGAAGTTGTTGTGAATGTTATGCTTTACTGAACAATGTCTAGTTTATTGCTGAAACAACAAAGAGGTCATTATACTATATGATTAGACCCTTAAAATGATTCAGAGCTGTAGCAGTCCTCAGATGAGCTGCCATGATTGGCATTACACTACCTCTCTTTGTTAAGGGTGCCAGGTCACACCCTAATGTCCAGAGTCAACTTCCCTTTCTACCCCCATCCCTAATTCCCTAATCCCTTCAGATGGGCACTTCTAGCTTGTCAATCAAATTCTGGAGCAAAAATGCTAGGAGAGATCCTCCTGAGATCAGTGATACAGAATAGTGGAATAGATTTTTTTTTTCTTCTTCCCTATCTAGTTTTCCCTTTCCACTCTTATTTCCCCTCTCCTACTTAAGCCCTCATCACTTCACCTCTGGACTATTGCAATAGCCCCCAATAGTTTCCCTCTTCTAATTTATCAGCACACAGTGAGGATTCCAACCTAGGCTTTACACTTCCTGGGTTAGCAGCTGTGCCTTGGAACACATTTAGGGGAAATATTGCTGCTGACTTAGACCTTCATCCTCTACTAAATTCTATGTCAAATTCACCTCTAAATCAAGGCTCAAGATAGACCACCCTAAACCTCTTTTCCACTTGATGGGCACCCCAGTTCAGAGATGTGCCACCTCCAAATCCCTAATTACCTTTCTGCCACTGCCACCATCCCTGAGTGCTCAGGCACTCAACATTTACTAGGTGTCTGGGGTGGGCAAAGCATTGGCTAGGCACTGGGGAAGATACAAAACCTAGATATAACTTTCTTCATGGAGTTCCTTGGAGGTCAGCTTAGCAAGGACAGCAAAGCTTTCAACACAGGTTGCTATAATACTCAATATTTCACGGTAAGTCCAAAACAATGTTGATGAATATGACTGACACATAGTGGAGTTTCCCTATTTTTCTCTTTTGATCAGATCTGTTTTAGCCTTAACTTCATCCAAGATCATGATTATTATCCCTGTTCCTTTCCCCCTAAAAAATTCTACTCCTACTCTTTATTTTATGTTTGTGTGTATCTCCTATTTTGTATCTCTCCTGACTCCTCTACTTTACTTCTACCTGCTAGCTTACCCTCCTATTCCTTAACCTAGCTCTCCTCCAAGTATCCCTCCCTCTTCCTCCCATTCCCATTAATCTAAACATCCTACTATAGACCCCTTGTCCTATTCTCTCACCTTCTCTCCAAAAATCCCTCCCATATCCTCTTCCCCCTATCCCCTTAGCCTTTTATTTTTTCTGAATTTAGAAGACTTTTATACCTTTATATATATATATATATATATATTCCTCTTGAATTCATTCGCAATGAAAGTAGATTTCCAGAATTACCACAGCTTCCCTAATTCCCTAATTCCTGTCATTTCTTCCTCTTTACCTCATTTCTATAAGATAATTACACTTTTTACCTGTTCCTAGATGGTTTTACTGTTTAAAATCATATCATACTCATATCTACCCCAATCTTTCTTACAAACTACACAATTTCTAAAAACATCCATAGACATACATTTCACATTTCCTTAGATAAAAGGTAAACAATCTCTCCTTATTGAATCCCTTGTAATTAGTCTTTAATATGTACCTCATCTTTCCCTTGGTTCTTGTATATTACATCTTCTATTATGTTCGGGTTGTTTCTTTTTAAACAAAACCCTGAAAGTCTGACAATTCATTAAGTGTCCATTTTTTCCTTTCAGGATTATGCTTAACTTTGCTGGGTATGATATTTTTGACCCCAACCTCAGTTCTTTTGCTCTTTGATATATGGCATTCCAAGACCTGTGGTCTTTTAGTGTAGCCACTGCCAGGTCTTGTATGATTCTAATTGTGGCAGCACCATATTTAAATTGTTTTGGTTTTTTTCTTGTTGCATTTAATACTTTATCCTTGAGCTGGGGGTTTCAGAATTAGACTATGATACTCCTGTAGGTTTTCCTTGTAGGATCCCTTTCAGATGGTGATTGGTAGATTGTTTTTATTTCTACTTTCCCCTCTTGTTCTAAAGCTTCACAACAATTTCCTTTAATTATTTCTTGTATCATTGTATCAAGATTATTTTTTCGATTGTAACTTTCAGGTATCCCCATTATTCTTATGTTTTCTCTTCTTGATCTGTTCTTCAGGTCAGTTGTTTTGCTTTCTCTCTCTCTCTCTCTTTCTCTCTCTCTCTCTCCTTTTTGAAGGGGGGAAGGGAGGGCAATTGGGGTTAAGTGACTTGTCCAAGGTCACATGGCTAGTAAGTGTTAAGTGTCTGAGGCCAGATTTGAACTCAGGTCCTGACTCCAGGGCCAGTACTCTATTCACTGTGCCACCTAGCCACCCCTATTTTTTTAGGAGATTTTTCACATTATCTTCTATTTGTTCATTCTTTATATTTTATTATTTCTTAGAGTGTTATGACTTCTCTGGTTTCCCCTTGCCCAAATCTAATGTTGAAGGAATCATTTTCTTCCTTAAGATTCTGAATCTCCTTTTCTAGTTGGTTAACTTTCTTTTCATAATCTTCTTGGTTTTTTTTTTTAGATTATTCTGCTTTAAAAAAAAAATCCCTTAATCTCTCTCTTTTGATTTTTAAAGTCTTTTATGAATGCCTTTTGGGTAAGTGGCTATTTGATGTTACTCTTTGTTTTCGATGAGAACTATTATATTTTACACATAAATCAATGAAAGTATATGAATTCTTATATGTATCATCTGTAGGTACACAAATACAAATGCATACATATGTAATGTTTACATGTCTATGTGTGAAGGTTTGTTATAGATTTAGCATATGTGCACAAGGGTTTTCTGAATGCAGCTATCTCTGAAATCTTGCTCACCCTTCAAAGAGTGACTTTGATTCCTGCCTAGAAGAGCAAAGGGGAGGGGGCCATGGGGCTGAAGGCTTTGTTCTCTTTAGAGAGGGGTACTCTCCTAGAGTCACACCTCATTTGTTCCCATGCCCCTCCAAATAATGCTTAGCTGGTGTAATATTATTTTTCTTAGGTTCAAGTCACCCATTAAAAAGGAAGTAGTCTCCCAAGCTTATTTCCAAAGGCTTCATTCCATTCCCACCAAATTCTAGTTACACAAAGACCATCACAAATAATGAATACCAAGTAAGCTCTTTTATCCAATCAGAGAGCAAACAGAAATCAGAGCAGTGATACAGGTTAAAATATACCAGACAATACAAAGATTAAATGAGCTATCCCACAGGGAATAAGATATCTTAGCTCAACCAAGAGACAGTGGCTGAAAAAAAAAAAAGGCAGAGGCTAAGACCTTTGGAAGACATTCCCAGATCCAGATACACAGCCAATCACAAAAGCTCCTCCAAATCATATGACTCAGCACTGAGTCTTTAAACAATAACAGTCCATAACAATTAACAATGTCTACATATCTCCATAGGTTCTCTAATGCACTGATATCACAAGTCATCACAAATCTCTAGGAAACACATTCCCCTTCCCTTTCAACATGGAGAGACACCTTCTGAGGTTTTTTTCCTCATGGGTCACTTCCCATTACTCATATATATGTTTTGTTGGGATAGGGAGATGGAAAATAAGGTAAATAAGGCTAGGGAGAAGGCATATGCTGAGTGTATATATATTCTGGGGACACAGAAGTTCATGATAAGCTACATTCACTTGCCCTTTGGTAGCCTTATATTTATGTTTTGAAGTATAATAAAAGGGTTGCAAGTTCTTCTCCTTAGGCAACGTATTCTTTTGAAGCGAACAGGCTGCAGAGAAAGGAAATGGTTTAACTCAGTCAACAGTACTGGAGAGAGAGGGGCTTCTATCAATATCCTGGTCCTCGAAGTGGGGACTAGGCCTGAGTTCTGTGCTCACTCCTAAGAATAACTAGCTTGGGTCATGCTCAGTCCCTGGTCTTTTCCCCACCCTTCAGGTCTAACACTACCACAGTAGGTAGGGACAGCTGGCATGTGGTAGGAGAATGTATTCTTTAATTTGAGGAAAAATGCAAACTCTCCTCCAGGGTAAGCCTACCCAGAAGTGATGCAAACCTTGAATGTGGCCACAGAGGTTGATGCCCTGTGGTCACCCTGCTGTGGCCAGGCCTCTTTCAGTGTCTCTCCTACTCAGGTGATAGGAGCAACTGGGCATGGCAGGGAAGAGCAGGGTGGAATCTCCCAGTACCAGGTCCTCTACCCCCCAAACCCTACTCCACCCCTGCAGCAAACAGGATTAGCCCTGAAGGATAAATATGAAAGGGTGGGGCAGACAGGGAGGGAAGAGTAGAAAGCTCACCTCTGAGGCCACTGGATCACAGGTGAGGATGATGGCAACAATGCCCTGTTCATTGGATACTGAGCCTTGACATTCTTTCACCAGCTGTGTAGGGGACATCCACAATGAGAGAGACAGAGACAGAGAGAGACACACATACAGAGACAGAGAGACAAATACAGAGAGAGAGACAGGAGGAGGAGGAGAAACAAAGGAAAGAAAAAAGGAGGAAGAAAGAGAGACAAAAGGAAGAAATGAAGGGAGGAAAAAACTGAGAAAAGTCCAATTTGCTCATCTTTTCAGGAACCCAGAGGGTTTAGGTCTGTGAAAGCCAGAAAGAGCAGTTATCTCCTAGTGCCACACTGAGTCTCTTCCAGGGCAAGAGAGGAGGGGAGGAAATAAGCATTTAATAAGTATTGACCATGTGCCAGGCACTGGTTAATGCTTTACAAATAATGCCTTATTTGATTCTCATTATAACCCTGGGAGGTAGGTGCTGATATTATCCCCAATTTATTATTTTTTTCTTTTTGGAGGGGGAAAGGTAGGGCAATTGGGGTTAAGTGACTTGTCCAAGGTCACAGGGCTAGTGTGTGTGTGTGTGTGTGTGTGTGTGTGTGTTTGTTTGTGTGTGTGTGTTAAGTGTCTGAGGCTGGATTTGAACTCAGGTCTTCCTGATTCCAAGGCTAGAGCTCTATTCGATGCCATACCTAGCCACCCCTGGACCCCCTCCCAATTTATAATTGAGGAAACTCAGGCAATGGAGGTTAAATGACTTGCCCAAGGTCACACATCTGAAAAGGGTCTAAGGTCCCATTGGAACTCAGGTGGTCCTGCCTCCATCCCAGTATGTTCTATGTATTGTACCTCCTAGGTACTCTGAGAGTGCTTGACCTTGGACCCAGTGGACCTGGATTCTATTCCTGGCTTTGTTCACAACCAGCAGGCTTTGTCCTTGGCTTCTCCATGGGTTAAATGGGAATATAACTGCTCTCCTACCTACCTCCAAGGGTTTCAAAGATAAACTGAGATTCTAGGTCCAGGAGCTCTGCATTGATGCAAGGCTATGCATCTAGAGGACATAGAGACTCCAATAAGAACTCTCCCAGGGGTGGCTAGGTGATGCAGTGAATAGAGCACCAGCCCTGGAGTCTGGAAGACCAGAGTTCAAATCTGGCCTCAGACACTTAACACGAACACTAGCTGTGTGACCTTGGGCAAGTCACTTAACCACAACTGCCCTCAAAAAAAAGGCAAAAAAAACCCCCAACTCTCCCAGTTTCCCACCTCACCCCTTCTCCAAAACGTCTTCATGCCCATCCAGACCCACAACCTGCTTACCCCATCTGTTTTAAAGTCACACTGATCCAGGGGAAGCTCCTCAGTCACAGGGCACACAGTTTCCTTCAAGGTAAGACTCAGAAGCTTCTGGGTTTGCTCTTGGGGAGGCTGAAAAGACAAGTTAAGGCTAGATGGGATGGGGCTGGTTAAGAAAAGCAAATAGAGGACCAGGGCCCTGGTCCTGTCCTGAACTGAGAAGGTATCACCACCTCCACTGTCTTCAAGGCATTGGGCCAATGGGAACAAATATTTCCTATGGTGGGAAGAGTGGACAGAGCCCTGGAAAGGGGGTAGAGAGCCCCTCTGCCAGGAAGTGGCTGTGGGACTTGGAGTAGGTCTGCTTCACCATCCTGGGCCTTGGTTTGCTCATCTGCAGGGGAGATGTGACAGGGCAGGTCTTAGGAGAGTGCTGCCAGGATTTCTTCCTGCCCCTTGCATCCTTCCTTCCCTTTTAGCCTCCTTGATGGCTCCTGCTCTTCCTCCTGTCCTCTCTTTGTGCCTCTCCCTCAAAGTCCTGTACACACCTTCTTCTCTTCTGCTATAACCTCTCCCTTGGCAATCTCATTTGCTCCCCTGCTCCCTATGGTCACTTCTATGGGTATCAATCCCAAATGAACATCTTTATCATGCCTTCTCTCCTCCACTCCACTCTGGCCAAGAGGCAGCATGGACAACATGACACAGTGGAGAGACCTGAGGACAAGGAGTCAGAAACTTGGGGTCCAGCCTCAGACACTGGCTCTCTGTGGGAACCCGGGCAAATCCAAGCATCTCTCTGAGTCTCACTTTCCTCATCTGTAAAATGGGAACTAGAATAATGCTGGTTCTTGATCTTCAAAGCTGGCTGGCCATTCCCAATCAAGGCATTAGACCTGAGCTTGAAGGGAAAGGGAAATATGAAGAGGAATGAGGTCAGTCTGGGTTTTACCCCAGGGAAACAGGGCAGAGGGAGCACTCACCTGACCAGGTGGAGGAGAGTGGACTTGCCATACCCGGAATGCATTCTCTCTCCCAGGTAGCTGGTTGTAGAAGTAAATGCCTGCAGAGAGAGCCTTCTCATAGCTCAGGGAGGCTTGAGGTGAAACTGGTGCAGGAAGGAGAGCAGTCACACTGGCCAACAGCAGCAGCTTCCTGAGGGGCTCCATCCTCCTTCCTCTGCCTCACTGACCCCCAGACAGTTCCTTTTATGTCCTCTCTTCTCTGCTCTGTTGGGCAACAGGGGTGCTTGTCTTTGCCCATCTTCTGGGCCTCTCTACTGGATTTCAGTCTATTGTATGGCAGGGCCAGGGTGGGTATGAAGAAAGCTAAGATTGTGAAACACTTTCCTATCCAGAGATGTGCTGACATTAGAGCCAAGGAAGGGACCTAGCTGCCTCAGTTCAGGTGGGCAAGGAGCCTCAATGTTTACCCTCTTTGAGAAAAGTCAGTATTTCCAGAGGAGGGGGCCAGACCACACAAGTAGCCCCACCTTTGTCCTTGCTTTCTCCATCTCTAGCCACCACTTTGGCCTTTAAGACAGAGGTGCAATAAGAAAGTGAGATTCTCCTCTAGGGTGGGGTTCAGGGCACTCAACTCCAAAAGCACAGGACTGCCCCTGTCATATTCAGCCAGGCCATGTAACCTAGGGGCTGTCTGATATGGCTCAATGCACAGGGCACTGTGCCTAAAGTCAGGAACACCTGATTTCAAATCCAGCCTAACTGGGTGAGCCTGGGTAGGTCATTTAACTTCTGTTGGTTTCAGTTTCCTTGACTATAAAATGGGAAGAATAACAGCACCTACCATGAAGGTTTGTTTTGAGGGTGAAATGAGATTATTATTGACAAATGTTCTAAGCACAGTGCCTGTCACTGATAGGTGCTATATAAATATTTAATTCCTTCCCTTCGTCCTGTTTGTCTCCTTTTCCCTCCTCTGGAGCCCCCAGTGTATCTGGACGCAGGCATGGGGTACCTGTACATAGCTGAATAAAGGCCCTGGGGCAATAGACATGGAATCATTTTAGGGCTACCAGGAGAGCCCCTCCTACAAGAAAATTCGATGGAGTACTACTGAGCTATTAAGAAACGATAAGAGGGTGGCTATGTGGCACAGTGAATAGAGCACCGGCCTTGTAGTCAGGAGGACTTTAGTTCAAATCTGGCCTCAGACACTTAACACAAAAGTAGTCGTGTGACCTTGAGCAAGTCACTTAACCCCAATTGCCCCTGTAAAAAAAATTAATTTTTGGTAGTTTGATTGGTATGGCAGTGAATAAATAAATTAACTAATAAATTAGGTAGAATTGTCATTTTTTATTATATTATATGCTTGGTCTACCCATGAGCAATTGATGTTTTTCCCTTTCTTCAGATCTGACTTTATTTATGTGAATGCCTAATCACTTTTCTATGGGTCTATCTTCTTGAAGACATTTTATCATTCTACCCCCTAATTCTTCTTTTCCCCAAACTAAACAGACAGGTGGTCATCCAGCTGCCCCTTATGGATTCTTCTTTCCTATTTTCCTGTCTCAGTTCCCCCAAATGACCTTCAAATGACCTTCATATGGTCTCCAGTCCCCTCACCATTATATTCTCCTTGCTCCATACAAGCTTCGGCTTATCAATGTCCTTTTTAGAATGTAATGATCAGGACTGAACATAATGTTCCAGAGAGGGTCTGCCCAGGAGAAGACTACAGTGGAATTATCTCCTCTCTCTTTCTGGACCCTGTCCTCTCAGTGCAGCAAACAAACAAACAAACAAAACAAACAAACAAACAAACAAACAAACAAATAAATAATGCCGTGAGCTTTTTTTTTTCCTGCTCCATTACCTGCTCATGCATTTAGTTTGAAGTTCACTAAAACACTCAGGTGTTTTTCATATAATTGATTATCTAGTCATATCTCCCTACCCTATAATCATGCAGTTGATTATTTCCCCCATTGAATAAAAATCTATTTCACCTTAATACATGCTAGATGTGTCGAGCTAATGTTAATCATTTCAGATCATTTGAACCCCAATAAGTGACAAAGCCTGCTTTGCTCTAAATTATGCCCTTTCCTGTGTCAGCAAATTCAAAGACCTGATAAGGTTAACAAGGAGCATTCTTCCTGTTTGTGACCCAATAATTTTCTCTTATCTTGGTATCCTAGTGGCTAAAAAGGGGAAACAAAGATCCTGGGAATGTAATTGACACTACTTTGTCAATTGTCTTATCAATTTGTAACACATATGGAGACCATAAATCTGAGGGACACAGACATCCTGGGACTGTCCTAAAACATACAAAAACTTTGTCATTCATATATCAGGCTTCTTGTATGTATATGTTAGCTATTTTCTGCTAGCTTTAAGGGAATAAATAATATGAATTCATAATCACCTAGCCTGTTTGACTCTCTTTTTCCTTTTTCTTTTTTTTTTTCTGGAAGGGGGAGAAGCAAGGCAATTGGGGTTAAGTGACTTGCCCAAGGTCACATGGCTAGTTTTTGTGTTAAGTGTCTGAGGCCGGATTTGAACTCAGGTCCTCCTGACTCCAGGGCCAGTGCTCTATTCACTGCGACACCTAGCCGCCCCTATTTACTTCTTTTAACCAAACTTTCAGGTCGACATTTAATGAATCAACTTCACAGGATGCAAAGACATCGGCAAAGGTCTGTGTGACCAGTGTCTAGCATTATAAAATAAGGCAAAATAAATGCTGTAAAAAGGGATGGCTCAGATTCACTCAGGATACAGGACCAGCCACAATTCCTGCAAATTCATTAGAAAAATGAATCTTCTGATGTACACCAATATAAACAGGAATTCCATCAGAGATATATTCTTCATCATTTGGATATCTCTACATAGGGGGCTCTACTTAGAGTCAGGAAGATTTCAGTTAGAATCCTTCCTTAGAGTCTTATTAGCTATGTGGACCTGGGCAAGTCATTAAAAAACAAAATAAAACAGTCTCTGTCTGCCACAGTTTCCCCATTTGTGAAATGGGGGTGATACTGACAGCAGCTACCTCCTAGTGTTCTTCTGAGAATAAAGTGAGATAACATACATAAAGTGCTTTAGAAACCTTAAAATGCCATCATAAGTGTTAGTTCTTTTTATTGTTATATATACATATTTATGTGACCGGGGGATGGAGAGCAGTCCAGATCTATGATCTCATTGTTATATGGGGGGGTCCCATTGTGGAAACTCCGTTTCTTGATACAAATGGAAAATTTGTCTGTGAGAAAAATTATTATTAATCATCCATTAATATAGGAGAAGACAGGATTTTTCCCCTTTCTATTTTCTCATTCAAAGTCCAGTCTCTCAAGTGCATTCATCACCCTTCTCAAAGAATTCACCATACCCAGACCCATCTTATCTAGGTGAAATTCTTATCCCACCATTATTCATTGTTTCATTTCCCCTGGCTATGGTATCTTTTATTTTTTTAAATTAAATTTTATGTTTATTTTTAGTTTACAACATTCATTTCCACAAGATTTTGAGTTACAAATTTTCTCTCCATCTTTCCCCTACCCACCACCCCCAAATAGCAATCCCACTGTATACCCCCTCCCCCAATCTGCTATCTCCTATATCTCCTCCCATCCCCCTCCATGGATCTCTATACCCCAGTCCCTGTATATCTTATTTCCCAGTTGCATGTAAAAAATAATAATAATAATATTTTTTAAACATTTGATTTTAAAACTTTGAATTCCAGATTCTTTCCCTTCCTCCCTCATCACCCACCCTTACTGGGAAGATAAGCAATTCAATAAAGGTTGTACATGTGTTGTTACCCAAATCATTTGCATAGTAGTTATATTGTGAAACACTATATTCCCTCCATCCTATCTCCCCCCCCCCCACTTGTTCTATTCTCTACTTTGACCCTGTCACTTTTCAAATGTTATGTGCTTCTAACTACCCTTTCCCCCAATCTGCCCTCCCTTCTATTATACCCCCTCTTATCCCCTTCCTTCCTACTTTCCTGTAGGGTAAGATACCCAAATGAGTATATATGTTACTCCCTCCTTAAGCCAGATTCAACGAGAGTAAAGTTGACCCATTCCTTTTCACCTTCCTGCTCTTCCCCTCCCTTGTAACAGTTTTCTCTTGCCTCTTTTATATGAGATAATTTACCCTATTCTATCTCTCCTTTTCTCTTTTGTGGTGGGCTGAGGACAGCAGGACTGAAAGAATGTGGGGGCCCTGCTATCACCCAGCAGGGTCAAGAGTGCTACCTTACCCAGAGGCGTGTGAGTTAAAAGAGAGACGGGGGCTCAAAGAGTGGCAGAAAACAGTTTCCTTTATTGTCCTGAGTGCAAGCCTTTTATAGGATGCTTCCTAATGGCTTTCCCCTGTGGACATTGCACACTACAGTGTTCCTAGGCCTGGGGTGAAAACACCACACTCATCTCGAGGATCCAATCCTCAGACCTGCATGCCTGGGGGATGGGGAACAGATCCAGGCCTGGCAGCAAGCCCTTTGCCTGAGGGGGCTTATTCAGCCATCAGGGCCCTGGTCCTCAAAACTCTTTCTCATTATATTCCTCCCTCACCTCTTAGTTTTATTTTTTAGATATCATCCCTTCTTATTCAACTGATCCTGTGCCCTCTGTCTATGTATACCTGTATACATATATATACACACTCACATATGTATTCATACACACATATGGCCTCTTATATAGACATATAAATGTGTACACATATATATGTATATATATATATATATATACATTTATATTCCCTTCAACTATCCTCATACTGAGAAAAGTTTCATAAGTTACAATTATTGTTTTTCCATGTAGGAATGTAAATAGTTCAACTTTGATAAGTTCCTTATGATTTCTTTTCCCTGTTTACCTTCTCATGCTTCTCTTGCTTCTTGTATTTGAATGTCAAATTTTCTATTCAACTATGTTTCTTTCTCCAAGAATATTGAAAGTGGGGTGGCTAGCCCTGGAGTCAGGAGGACCTGAGTTCAAATCCAGCCTCAGACACTTAACACAAAAACTAGCCATGTGACCTTGGGCAAGTTACTTAACCCCAATTGCCCTCCAAAAAGAAAAAAAAAATTTTTAATGATCTCTCCTGGATCCATTTTCCAGATCAGTGGTTTTTCCAATGAGATATTTCACATTGCCTTCTATTTTTTCATTTGTTTAGATCTGTTTTATAGCATCTTGATTTCTCATAAAGTCATTAGCTTCCATTTTCTCTAATCTAATTTTGAAGGAATTATTCTCTTCAGTGAGTTTTTGAGATTCTTTTTCCATCTGGCAAATTGGGCTTTTTAAGGCATCTTCTCCTCATTGGCTTTTTGGGCCTCTTTTGCCATTTGAGTTAGTCTGTTTTTTTTTGTTGTTTTTTTTTTTTTTAAAGCAATTGGGGTTAAGTAACTTGCTCAAGGTTACACGGCTAGTCATTTGATTTATGCGTGGGTGCTCATTTTCTGAGGCCGGATCTGATCTCGGGTCATCCAAACTCCGAGGCCGGCGCTCTTACTCACTGTGCCACCTAGCCGCCCCTTTAGGGCAATTGGGGTTAAGTAACTTGCCCAAGGTTACACGGCTAGGTTTTTGTTTTGTGCGGATTAAGTGTCGGAGGCCTGCTCCGAACTCAGGTCCTTCTGATTCCAGGGCCAGCGCTCTATTCACTGCGCCACCTAGCCACCCCGTCTGTTTTTTAAGGTGTTATTTTCTTCAGTATATTTTTGGGTCTCCTTTAGCAGACTATTGATTCGTTTTTCATGATTTTCCTGCATCATTCTCATTTCTCTTCCCAATTTTTCTTCCACTTCTCTTACTTGATTTTCAAAATCCTTCTTGAGCTCCTCCATGGCCTGTAACCAATTCATATTTTTCTTGGAAGCTTTTGATGCAGAAGTTTTGACTTTGTTGAATTCTTCTGATTCCATGTTTTGATCCTTTTTGTCCCCAAAATAGGATTCTATGGTCTGATTGTGCTTGCTCATCTTGCAGTTAATTACTTGACTTTTGAGCTCTTTGCCATGGTAGAATTCTACCTCCAGAGTGGAGAGATCTATGTCCCAAATCGCTGGGGTTTTCACAGTTGTCAGAAGTCTGAGGAGGATGCTCTTTCTACAGCCACCACAAGCTCTGGCACACTAGCCACACACCCCAGGACCACCACTCAAGACCATGATCTAGATCCAAGCAGGTCAAAGCAAGAGCAATTGCCCTCTGAATGGTAACTTGGCACCCTACAATCTGCAGGCCAGGAGCTCCAGAGGCAGCCATGAAGCTGCTGCTGCCGTGGTTCCGCTAACACCTCTTGCTCCAGGGGCATGGGCCAGATCATGCTCTTCAGTCACCCAGTTATAACAGAGTTCCCCACTGACCTTTTACTCTCCCTTTGGCATTTATGGGTTGAGAAGTCTGGAAACCATTACAGCTGCTGGTGATTCACTCTCCTGAAGTCTGCTCTGGTCCATCTGTGTTACTGGTTGGGGCTACCTCAGGTCTGGTTATGGGCAGTTCACAGGGGACTGGGCTTGGCTCCCAGCCCAGTGTGATAGACTTTCCTGTTGGCCTGCCAGGTTGCCTTCAGTGGGATATTTGTTTCTCTCTGTCACTTTGTCGGTTCTGTAGCTCTAAAATTTGTTCAAAGTCATATTTTACAGGTATTGGGGGCTGTTGGAGTGGGACCCCAGCAGAATTCCTGTTTTTACTCCTCCATCTTGGCTCCATCCCCACTCCCTGTACTTTTCTTCAAGCGAAGGTTTTATGCAGAACAGAAGAGCCATTGGGAAGTGACCACAATGGGGGAAAGAGCATCAAGAAGACATTTCTAAAAAGATTGCTTGTTTTGAACCTGAGTAACAGAGAGTTAATAATAAATATTTAAAAATATAATTAACTAATACATTAATAAAATTTAACATTAACAATTAATATAGCAAAGCATGAAGACTGGACACTTAGGCAAGATGACTAGTCTCACTTAGGCAAGATGATTAGTCTCTAGTCTCAAATCATTTCTTTACTACTAATTAGCCCTTTGCCAGGTGGGAATGAGAGAGGTAAAGATTGCTACAGGGAGTTACAACAGGATGGAAATTTAGTCATGAACTCATTAGGACAGAACAGGAAAACTTTAGAAACTAGCTTCCTTTTGGGGAAGGGGGGTTGTGGGAATGTTGAAATGATTGTCATTTAAAGATGACTTCAGGACCTGGACCCCAGCAATACAAATCCCTGTTAAATATTGTGCAAAAAAGTGCTACAATAAGCATTTGAGCAGCAATGGTGTGCAGAGCACATACAGACTTTAGCTAAGACAGACCCTACCCTAATGGAGTACACAGTCTATTGGGGGTGGGGTAGGGAGAGAAGAATACACAAGCAGAACTAAGTATAACATACATAATACATGCAGTAAAGGCTCTATTGGTGCAATGAACACTTTGGCCGATTCTACCATGAAGGAATGGCTTTGTGTGTGATGATGGTAACATAGAATACAACTTTTCTGGGGACCAGCCTAATTTAGTATAGAGAGATTTAGGACCAGAAGGTCAGTTGCTTGATAATGAGATCTTGGCCATGGAAACCAACAAAGCAAAGAAAAATTACAAAATGCCCCTTAGTCCTGTGCCTCTACTGCTCTATTTCTTCAACAACTATGGCAGAAAATGGTACAGAGGGTGCTGGGAAGCATAGTTTTCCAAGTCTTCTATGAATATTAACTTAGTTTACCTTGATTCTAAATGTGAGATTCCTTGTCCAGCAACCAATGAATGGACATAATGCAGGAAGAAAAGATCAGGATTAATCTTGACATTCTTGTTACAAAAAGAAGAAATTGGCTGAACTATTATGGAAAAGAATTTGGGAATTGTTCATAGCCTTTGCCCCAGACATCCCTTGGGCAATATAACCCAAGCAAGTCAAAGACAGAAACAAAGCTCTCTCAATACAAAAATATCCACGGGCTATTCCTTTAGGTGGTTACAGAAAAATGGAAGCAAAGTAGGTGCTTTGCTTCTAATCTCAGAATCATCTCTCCTGGTTTCCTTTCCTTCACTTGCCACAAAAAGGTCTTTTCCCTCTTTTGAAAAATAGTCTCTTTTGGCTATATGGATAGTAATGGTATTGCTAGGTCAAAGGATATGTATACTTCCATGATTTTTATGTAGAGCACAGTTTTGAATTGCTTTCCAGAATGGCAGGACCAATTCACAGGTCCAACAACAGTGCCTCATTTTCTCTGTTCTTCCACATTCCCTCTAACAATTGTCATTTCCCATTTCTGTTATCTTTGCCAATCCAATGAACATGAAATAGAACTTCAGAGCTGTCTTAATTCTCTTATTCTTAGCTAGTTGGGCAGTTTTTTCATATAGTTATTGATAGAAGCCTTAAGAGTCAGGAGTGGAGCCAAGTGAGATCTCCAGGACACTGAGCCTTGGTAAGAAATTACAAAGACTTGTACTATGGTATATGGATAGCTCTGTAGGAATAGAAAAAAGAAAAAGGCTTTGAGAGATGTTGCAGAGGTTGAATCAACAGATCCTGGCAACAGATATCTTAACAGTAATAGCTCTGAGTTCTGTACCATTTTAAGCTATGTTCTTTGCTAACAACAACTGTGTGAGGCAGACTGCACAGTTAGTAGGACCTTTGTTTGAAAAATGAGAAAACAGGCTCAGTAAGTGAGGTCACTTATTCATGGTTATACAGCTAGAAAGTGCCTGAGGTGGTACTCAAAGCCAGATTCCTTGTCTCTGGATCTTGTACTCCTTTCACCACATCACTCCTGCTGTGTGCCAAGGGCTGCTGTCTCTCTTTGTTGAGGTTGCCAGGTCACACCCTAATGTCCAGGGCCAACTTCTCTTTCTATCCCTGTCCCCTAATCTCTTCAGAAGAGTTCGTCAATCAAAGACTGGAGAAAAAATACCTGGAAATAGCTTTAAGAAACTAAGAAGGGGAGACACTAGGAGAGATCCTCCCGAGACCAGTGATCCTTCAACCCCAGCATCTTGATCTCCTTGGCAATGCCAACGTAACATTACAAACTCTTTTAGTCTAAAAGATACTCTTTCACCTGTATGATCTTTCTGTCTGCTAGGACCTCCTTGCCCCAGATGTTTTCTGAGTTGAGAGGAAGGAAAGTGTCTTGGGCTTGAAATTTGGCTCTGCTCCTAAATCCCTATATGATCTTAAACAAATCAGGTAACCTCTCTGGGGCCTCAGTTTCCTCACTTGTAAAATCAGAGAGGCAGAACTGAAGTATTTTTTTTATCTCTGGGGGCAGATTTTGGATGAGGAGTAAATAGAAAATTGTCCATGAAGCCCTAATTTGAAACTTTTTCTGCTTCATTGCTATCTGATTTCAGCTTGGGAAGGGGCAGAGAATCTAGGGCCTTGAAGCCTCTGCAGGTGCTACTTCTTAACCTCCCCAGTGAGTTAAAAGGAAGCTCATGGGTGGTGGATGGAAATACCCACTTTGTGCTTCACTTGTTTTTAGAGTCCATCTCGAGTTATACTACTTCCACAGTCTCTCCATAATCCTAATTTCTGCTTGCACCTTTTTATAATAGTCCATTGAGAATTTATTAAGTAGCTGGAATAGATTTGTTTTTCTTCCTTCCAATCTAGTCTTCCCTTTCTTTTTCTTTTTTTGCTTTTTGGAGGGCAATTGGGGTTAAGTAACTCGCCGAAGGTCACACGGCTAGGTTTTTTTTGTTTGTGTGTGTGTTAAATGTCTGAGGCTGGATCCAAACTCAGGTCCTTCTGACTCCAGGGCCGACGCTCTACTCACTGTGCCACCTAGCCGCCCCTAGTCTTCCCTTTCTACTCTACTCTCATTTCCTCTCCTCTAGTCTATGCCCTCATCACTTCGCCTCTGGACTTTTACAACAACCTCCAATAGTTTCCTTGATCTTCTTCCTCTTCTAATTCATCAGCACACATGGAGAAGAATCTGACCTAGTTTTTATGCTTCCTGGGTTGGCAACTGTTCCTTGGAACACATTTAGGGAAATATTGCTGTGGACTTGGACCTTCATTCTCTACTGATTTCTAAGTTGAATTGACCTCTAAATGCAGGCACAAAATGGAGGGCCCTAACCCTCTTGCCCACTTGATGCCTGTTTTTCACCTGAGTTCAGAGATGTGCCACCTCCAAATCCCTAATTACCTTTCTGTCATTGCTGCCATCCCTAAGTGCTCAGGCACTCAACATTTAGTGGGTGTCTGGTGTGTGCAAAGCATTAGCTAGGTACTGGGGAAGATACAAAACCTAGCTATAATTTCCTTCTTGGAGTTTCTTGGGGCTCAGCTTAGCAAGCAATGGTGGTAAAGATCCCAATATAGGTTGCTATGATTCTCAATATTATATGGTAAGTTTACATGCAAAACAGAGTGCTATATGATATCTTAGAGGTAAAGTCATTTACTATTCATTGGCTATTGAATAGGGGTTCAGGGAAGACTTTATGGAAAACAGAGGTGGCAGCTGAACTAAGTTAAAAAATGTATTGGAATGAAGAGGCAAAGAAGGGGAGGGAAACACATTGAAGGCATAAGGAGGAGTATGAATGAATGGGAAGGAACTACATACAGTGAGACTGGCACAGAGAGAGGGTAATCAGTGGGGCTGGAGCCTAGAATGGGTGGGGGAGATAAGGTAGAAAGAGTGGCATGATGCTTGACTGTGGAGAGCTCCAAATGCCAGGCTAAGGAACTGGAATTATACGCAGATAACAGGGATGCACTGACACCTTCTAAACAGGAGTGATGCTATCACTACACATGAAAAGTATTAGCCTGGCAGTGTGTGAAGGATATTGTTTGTCCTTCATTCTCGAAGAAGACCATGACATGAGGAAGGTGATGCCAGGACTTGCAAGTGAATTGGATTTAAGTGAGGGAAGGCTGTGCAAAGTCACCAGCCTTACTTTCTCCTCTGGAGTCATCTGGGTTCAGTGACAATATATAGATCAGGAGGACTGGAGATGACCCTGGATAAAGTGGAAGGATTTTGAAAAGGATGAAATGGAGATTCAGGGAGTAGAGGAAGGAAGAGACTATTTAGGAGGTTGACTATAGCAATTCTACAGACAGGTGGTAATAATAGCTAGCATTTTTATAGTGTTTGTGGGTTTGCAAAATGCTTTCCATCTGTTACCTTATTTGATCTTCCCTCAACAACCCTCAACAATATAGGTGCTATTGAGGAGCCTGAGGCTGAGAGGTTAAATGGCACCCTCTGGGCCACATTGTTAAGGATTCAGGATTCAAACTTGGGGCTCCAAGTAAAGTACTCTGGCCACTTCCTTATCTGGTAATGAGAGCTCATGCTAGGGGGATGGCACTTGGAACAGACATGAAGATGACAACATTCTTTATCCTTCTCCTGGCCACCACTCTAATTACCATTAAGAGCAAGTTTTCTGGGGTTTTCTATACAAAGAGAAAATAATATGTAAGTTAAAGGTAAATATAAAATATATAAAATATGAAAATTCTACCCTCTCTAGGTATGGAGAGTTCTCATTTCTCTCGTTTATTCCCCATAGCCCCATAATCTGAGGACATCACTATCTGACAGAATTCATTAAAGCTCAAAGAATGAACAGATTTAAAGGTCAATACAATGGATCTGCAATGTTAATTTGAACATATCCTCTTTCAGTTCAACTCAGTCATGAACTGCAGCACATTCATGAATTCTTATCCTGTGTGAGTCTTGTTTATGTTTTTTACTAGATTCTCTTTGAAGGATCTGGTCTTTCCATATTTCAGATATACCAATGCAGCTGTTAGGCTGTTTGTTATAACTTGCTCCATTATATAGTCATTGCACCTCCTTTTCCAATCATGATATTCTGTAAGTCAATTTTGGTGCACAGGTCACAGAAACAAGTAGGGTTTATGTCATGTATCTAGCAAATAATGACATCTACCTATGAATAACATTCATAGGCTTGCCATATAGACTATAAAACTACAGTAATTCATAGTCAATGCCCTGAGGTAAGGGTCCAATCAGGTATGTCCTATAGTCTGTCTCTAAGACTAGGTCTCCCTATCTCAGCCACACTGGAAGTACAAAGACCCATTCAATGGCCATCGACCATTCACTGGTATGGAAGATTTTCACCCTTGTAATGATTTGTCCCTCTCTAGGCAGCCTGGTGGTTTCCCCTCCTCAGGCACTTAACTTAGTAGAGACACCTCAATAGCTTAGTATGCTTCAGCTCAGAATTCCAATGATCCACTAGCCTCAAGGCTCCCCTGTACCAGGACTACTGGGGTGTGCCCCAATGCCTAGCCCTTTAGTGTCTCCCACTGACCTTCCAGAAGAGCACATGCAGCCTCTTTTCATCAGCAGACCCCTCCATGGGTATACACCCTCTGCCAACTGAGGTGTTTTTTTTTTTTAATTTTGCTTTTTTGGTGGCAGTTCCCAGTAAATTGGTGGTAGTGGTGGTGATGGTAATAGTGACGGTGATAATGTGTGTATGTTCGCTATTAGCACCTATAACAACTTCCCAAAGTAGTTTCCTTTACTGTCCTGTACAGGATTGCTTTACCAGCAATTCTCCAGCAGAGGGAGATAGCCAACCTTTTTGAAGATAACTACCAGGATGGTACTTAACATCTTTCCCCTAGCTCTAAGACTGCAGCTAATACTGTAGGTCTGAGATAGTCCAGAGCTCCTCTTTTCTTGGTCTTCCCAGGACCCAGCTCTAACATGGTGCCAAAAAGAGCCCACTCTGGATTTCTCCCTTGTGCATCAGTGCTGCTGGCATTTAGCCTACAGAAGTTTGCCCAGTGATCAGAAACACCTCCCTTTGCACCTTCCAAGAATGTCTCCAACCTCAATACATGTAAATTTCATAGACTGAAGAGTTCTCTTGGTCTACTCTTAAATTCCCCCCAAATTGTTCTTTCGAACCTTGCAAGCTATAGGTTAACTAGGTGTGGTTATTTAAATGACCTGGAGCTGCTTCCTGCACCATTCAGAGTAGGGTGACTGACTTGGGAAGAAGTCAAGTACTTCAGGATTTCTACACATGAGAGACACATTTGAATTCAGTCTTCTATGGTCTGTCTCCATTCTATTTTGTATCTTATTTAACATCCCTTACTTTTCCACATTCTATATTCCAGATTACTTGGTCACTCATCATCCCTGGTTCTAGAAATTCCTTTACTCAACCACAGAATTTATCACTTGTGTCTGGAACTGTATTTTCCGCTCTACCTGTGGAAGATCTTTTCTTGCCTTCAAGGCCAAGTTCAAGTACCATTCCTCATCATCTCAGCTCCAAGTGATCTTTTCACACTTAACTTTCCATTATCTGACTCTTTTTTACTTCCATCTCATCCTACCCTGCACCATACTTGGCATTAGAGTATAAGCTCCTTGCAGGAAGACTGTTTCATGCATTGTTTTCATATCACCAGTACTTGAGACAGAGCTTAGCATATTGTTGTTCAGTCATATTTGACTCTTCATGACACCATTTGGGGTTTTCTTGGCAAAATACTAGAGTGGTTTGCCATTTCCTTCTCCAGCTTATTTTACAGATGATGTGTTGAGGGAACCATGGTTAAGTGACTTGCCCAGTCACACAGCTAGTAAGTGTCTAAAGCTAGATTTGAATTCAGGAAGATGTCTTCCTGATTCCAAGCCCAGTGCTCTGTCCACTATCCTGGCTGCCCTACTTAAATATAGCAATCACTTAATAAATGCTTGGTGATTGAATGACTGCTCAAGTCTTATTTCCCCCATTAGACTGTCAGCTCCTAGAGGGCAGGATTTGTGCACTCTGAACACACCTCCTCTGTTCATCCTAAAATCCAATATGACCATGTCACCCACCCACCCCTTCTGCTTAATGAACTTTAATGGCTCCCTACTACCTCCAGGAAAAAGTGTAACTGTTGTTTCACATTTAAAGTCGTTCCCAACCTTGCCTCAAGCTATCTTTCCATTTTTTATACTCTACAATACAGATAGATGGCCAACCAAAGCCTATGTAACATTCATGAAGCACTTCCTATGTGTAAGTCACTGTACTCAATACTGGGGATATTAAGAAGAAATAACAAATATAAGTACTCTCAAATCTCTCCATCAGTAGGTATTCTAAGAGGCAGAGAGGTGAAGGAGAAATGTGCTCCAGACATGCAGGACAGGAAGATTGGGGCCATCTTGACAGACCTTAAATATCGAGAAATTTATACTTGATCCTAGAGGTAACAGGAAGCCCCCAGTTTATTGAGTAGTGGAGTGATGTGGTCACTTACATGCTTTAGGGAAATCATTTCTGCAGATGTGGAGGATAGATCAGAGAAGGGAGAGGTTTGAGGCTGGGAGCTCCAGGTGTGGGGTGATGAGGGCCTGAATTAGGCTCCTGGCTTTATAAGTAGAGATAAGGGGATGAGTGAGAGACTGGGATGGTAGAATCAACAAGATTTGGCAACTGATTGGATTTGTGAGGTGAAGGAGGAGGAGGAATTAAAAATTACTCTGAATGAGGCGGTTAGGTGGTGCAGTGAGTAGAGCTCAGGCCCTGGAGTCAGAAGGACCTGAGTTTAGATCGGGCCTCAGATACTTAACACACAAACAAAAACCTAGCCTTGTGACCTTGGGCAAGTTACTTAACCCCAATTGCCCTCCTAAAAAAAAAAAGAAATAAAGGGAATTTGCAAAAGGGCTGTGCTTCCGGGAAGAACATTTTGGGATGCCTACTGGACATTTGATTCCAAATGTTTACTAGGTAGTCGATTTGGGGACTGGAGTCCAGGAAAGATGTTAAGAGCTAAATATAAAGATCTGGGAATCATTTGCATAGAAATGAAAATTAAAGTCATTGTTGCCAATGAGGTAATCAAGTGAGGGTACAGAAAGTGGGCCCAGGGGAGAACTATAATTAGAAGCATGATAGCAAAAGAATCTGAGAAAGTCCTCACTTTCAGAAGGGCAGGAGGCAAACCAGAAGAGGGGAGAGAGGAGAGCACAGCCAGAAATACCTCCAAATGCTGCAGAGCAGTATTCACACATGTGGCCTGGACACATTCCTACTTCTCTCCTCTGATTTGGTGCCCAGGGTAGGTGTACACAAAGTTGGGGAAAGTCGAGAGGGGGCCAGAAATATACAAGGCAGCCTGCTAGAACAGTGATGACCAACACCCTGTTGTGGAATTGCTCTAAACAGACTTCAGTTGGCTGGAGGCTAGAAGAGAAGGTAAATGTGGCCCTAGGGAGAAGCCACAACTGGAATGAGAATGTTATGACTGAAACTGTCCTTTTACTCACCTGCACTCATGCTTTTAGGAGATTCAGACCTTTCTCTCCAAAACTAAAGACCACTGTGTCTCCTATAACACAGAGAGAGGAGGGAGAGACACAGCAACGGGCAGGCAGCATGGTACAGTGGGCAGAGCTGGCACACACTGCCCATGTGACCCTGGGTAGGCTGCTTACACTCTCCATCTTCCAGGCAACTCTCTGAGACTCTGAGTTTTAGAGTACATGCCAGAGTCGCAGAGAAGGTGCCTTCCTGCACAGTCCCTGACCCCTGACAGAGGAGTCACTCCCTAGAACTCCAACTCGTCTTCCCCTCCCCTCCCCCTCCTTGCAACCCTTGTAGGTGAGCCAGCAAAAGGGAAAGAAGGTGATAGGATTGTTTTGCTTCTTTATTTTCTCTTTGGTTTTTCAACACAAAAAGACATGCATTCTGTAGAATAAAAAAAAAAAACAAATGGCAGGAGGAAATCAAGTGAACAGTGGATCAGTCCTTTCTGGTCAGGTTCTGTTGTCAGGTCAAAAAGTTGGTCTGTAGCCCCCACTGCTAACACTGATCAGACGGCTGGGTAGGCTGATTTCTGAGATGGGGTGTGGGAAGGGGAGGCACAACTACACAGCAAAGTGCTCATCTCAGCCTGAAATCATTGTGGTCCTTTTCCTCACCTCTAGGAAAAGGGGGAAGCACAACTAAGTTTTCATTAACAGAAAACTGGCATGGTATAAGGTCATAATCTACTGAGCTCCTCAGTCCTATAAATCTCAATGGATGAATTTAGTTTCTCAGGGACATTTTCTTCTTTAAGGGTGTCAATGTGACTGATTTAAACCACTGAGAACCCTACCATGACATCAACGTAGCCATCAGACTAGATACCCCCCTATGGCAGTCTGGCTGACTAGAGAGTATGAAAACACACTCACATGGGTCATCTGCATCAGGAGTGTAAACTAAAGCAATAACTCGGCTTCCCATACATTTAAATCTTGACTACCAGAGTGCATCATGTAGACCTAGATAAGATGGCATAGTTATGGGTTAGCAGACATCATTTTAGGGACTAGAATTCAGTCATTAATGGAAAAATTACATTCTGGCCTATGTGTAGACTGTTCAGTGTATCTGGACTTAGTTATTTAGAGATTTATGAGTGCCATGGATAGTTAATGGTGCTATATTTTAAGACATTGTTTTCAAAAGCTACAAGGGAAACAACAACAACAAGAAAAAAACCCCCAAATTATAAATGTTGACAATCTTTGTTACAAAATGGAAACATCGACTTTTGGTATCTTTTTTAATACGCCCAGTGTAAACACAACATAAGATAACAGTGCCTGCTAGCCAAAAGCAATTTCTCTTTGATATGAATTTTTTAAAAATGCCTGAGTACCACAACGTGTGTTCAATCATAGTAAGTCTTAAAAATGAACAAAAACTCTAAATTTTATTTCTCCTAGCAAAGACCCAGTCCATACATTTTCTTTTAGAATAGTTACTTCCTCCAATGGTGAGGTATATGGGCATGAGATGGGGTAAATTTCCCAACCAAACCCAATATGGAACACAGGTCTGGTGTGGATCATCAGCTGGGAAAGGAGGAGAGTCCAATGAAAGACTCTTCAAGGAAGAGCTAGGAATCATGGTGCATGGAAGAGAATGCTGCCTTGAAACCAAAGGCTCTGGATTTGAATACTGTATGACCTTGGGTGAGTCACCTAATCTTCTGGAGCCTCAGATCAAAGTAAAGAAGTTGGATTAGATGTCCTCTGTGACATCTTTTCCCTGTGACTACTCCAGTCTAGTTCTCTAACTCCATCAGGCCCAAGGACCACCTTACCACTGAATCTCCAAGGAGAAGGTGCTGTTTTCACCTCTATTGCCTTCCAGCAAAACTTTTTTTTTTTTAAATAAAATCAATTTTGAATCAGAAGCTGAAGGAAAAGTCCATCATGCACACACTTACAAGTTTCATTTTATTTTCTCAACTTGTTCTGGCTCTGTTACAAAAGACAGTGGGACAGAGAAAGCCTTTGACTCCCCTGAAAGCCCCAGAAATAATCAGGGGGTTCTTCTCTGCTGTAGTAAAAGTCCTTTAAGAAACACTGTCAGCAGTCTGCAAGCTGCTCTCTTGTTCATAATCTCACTTTATTATGTCAAAGGTCCCAACTAGGAGGAGATGGGAGGCTACAATCTCATTGAGGCCATTGGCAGAGCTATGGAAACAGAGAAATATGAAACTTAGAGGTAAAAGAAGGATGTTTGGTTTTTTTTTTTTAACATTTGTGTTCTGCATGACACATACCCACCTTGCATAAATCCAAATGGTCTGCATTACTAGTCCACCAAGGACATTAAAAAAAAGACAAGCCTTGGAATTATAGACCAGTTGGAAGCACAGCAGACCCACTGGCAAGCTGAGGACACTGAATTCAGTCAGCCAGTAGTTGGTAGGAAGCATCCAAGCTTTGAAGTATTAGAACTACCACAGAGTCACATGTGTACACATCATGAAAAGGACAAATGCAGGAACTAAGAACTGAAAAGTGAAGGTTGGATACAGCCCTGCTGTTTTCCTAACAACCAGAAGGTAAAAGTGGGAATAAAGGAAAACTGAAGAAGCCGGATAAAAACAAGAGCTGTGAGTCTATCCTTAAAGAATATGGAGCAATGAAAGGACCTAGGAGCCCTGGCTGACTTCTTGGGAGCACCAAGAAAAGCAATCGATGGCTGAGCAGGGAGCAGAAGGTTCCAGACCTGCTGCACCTGATTAAAAACTTCCTGTGCACTTGTGGCACAATGCTCCCCACGGGCTGCACATCCAGCCTAAGGACAAATTTAAATCTGTCAACTTCAAATGTCAGCCTTCGAAACTGGGTTAGATCACAGATCGATGCTTGGTACAGTACAGGCCAGAGCACAGCTCGGATTCCATGCACACACCAAGTCTCAGAAAATCTGTCATTTTTCCCATCTGTGTAAGTGCATCTTTTTGAATGTTTGGCAGTTCTCCATTTTATCCAAAGGTTTGCTGCTTGAGTCTTTTATCCATTTTTTTCTTTCTGCAAACCCAAATAAGTGGTTCACTTTTTAAAATTCAATTTTCTTTCCAAAATGAGGAGAGAAAAAAGTTCATCTTCTTCAGTCTCACTTCCAAGCGTCCTTTTTGCTTTGTCCAGATCAAGATGAAAAACCATATGCAAACCCCAAACCAAAACATGAGAAAAACCTATCTGTGTCCCTTCATGCATCCATGCAAGGATATAATCCTACGTGCTCTACTCTATCACAGAAGGAATATGATTTTTTGCAGCAGACAAGCTGCCGCCATGAAATATACTGCACTGAGACTAGGGTCATTTGCCGTAAACACAGAGTGTACACCTGCTCTCAACCACAGGCCCACACACGCTATACAGGGTTGGGCCACTGCAGCTGCTCCATGGCAAATCCCACACGCTGTGGCTAGAAAATGGCCAGACATATATAAATGCTCTGGACATGAAGCCAAGCTAGGAAGGACGCGGGGCCCACTTGGGCAGGCTGGAGTGTGGGGGCTGGGTTGAATGGAGCCCTTCATGGGCATCAGCTACTGAGGAGGATGCTGCACCATGAGATGGCGGCTTCATGTTGTGCGCTTCAGTGATTGCAGCCTGTTGGCCAGAGGGCCATGTGGTGATGACTTAAGCACCTGGAAAACTGTACCTGCCGTGATTTCACATCATGGCCCTAGGTGATGCGCTTCTTCTTCCCAGGATTGTCACCTGAAGGATAAACCCATGGTTGGAAGCCCACCCCACACATCCACTTGTGCTTTAAATGGTGAGGAGGGGAATGCAGCCTACACCAACCCCTCCTTCGTGACACACCATGGGGGCCATGAACGTCCAGCGGTTCGTTTCTGGGTCATACATCTCTACTGAGCTCAGGTTGGACTGTCCATCATAGCCTCCCACGGCATACAAGCGCCCACAGTTTGCTACCAGGGAGACCCGGCTCCGGCGTGTGTTCATGGGGACAATCAGGTACCACTGGTCTGCCACAGAACTGTAGACCTCAGCGATGCTGAGGAAGCCGGAACCGTCATAGCCCCCGCAGACAAACATCTTGCTGCCCAAGGAGGCGGCTCCGTGACGACAACGTTTGTTGAGCATGCTTGCCACTGGGTGCCAGGTGGCTGTGTGATGGTTGTAATATTCCACCTGTAGTGGGGATGGACAAGCACGCAAGCATCAAGGGATGTTAAGGTGAATCTATGCTCTCCTGTGGCCCTGTAACGTGACTGCCTTCCCTCTGGTGCCTGGAGGATTCTAGGCCAAGCTTTGCTACTCATGTGTGGTTTGACCTTTGGTAGGCCACAGTTCCTGTCTGACCCACGGCCTCCTCAGTCATAGTGTCGGGCTGACACTGCTCCCCTGCTTCTCAAGGGAATGGTGCAGCATGCTTTTCAAGGGCAGGTTAGCCTTTTCTAGAAGAAATACTAATTTTACGTGTTTAAACAGAATAAAATCTTAAATAAACTATGGTCCTTTAATGTAAGGGAATTTTAGGATCACTACAAATGATTTGTAGAATGTGAATATAAAGAAATTACGCAAAGGGATGAAATAATGCAGAGTAAAGAAAGCAGAATCAGGGGAACAATATGTACACTAAACACTATAAAGAAGGACATATCATAGGAGGGGAGGGGACCAAGAACAGAAGGAGAAATAGGAGAAATAAGGGAAACACTGTCATCATTAAAATTGAAGACTGTTTTCAATGAGGTTTTACATTGGTTTGTTATGTTGTTTTGAAAAATAAAATAGAAAAAAATCAAAAGATACAAAAAACTGCTCAGAAACTTAGCTAACAGGAGCCTGTCTCATACATAATGGTGACCTAATGAATATTAGATGCCTTTAGGAAAAGGACAAGAAAAGAGGGCTAGAAAATGTGCGCTGAGCTAGAATGGGGGAAATGCAAATGAGGGATTTGGTTTTGTTTTTCTTTTCTACTTGTATTAATTCTCTGGAATCTAGGAGATAACTACATAGTGAGTAAGGTGACCTGTATTCCCTCCAAACCTTGTTTTCCTTAAGCAACCCCTTGGCTTCATTTTTTCAGGTGACACACTAATTCCTAATGAAGTAAGGAACATATGCTTTAGGGGTAGAGATAAAGTGCCCTGAACCCAGAAGAAACAGAAACTCACACTATTGAATATCTGTAAACCATCATGTCCTCCAGATACATATATGCGGCCTTCAAATACAGTGACACCCGCTGCACTTCGGTTTGAGCTCATTGG
This sequence comes from Gymnobelideus leadbeateri, assembly GCA_011680675.1. Classification (NCBI taxonomy): domain Eukaryota; kingdom Metazoa; phylum Chordata; class Mammalia; order Diprotodontia; family Petauridae; genus Gymnobelideus; species Gymnobelideus leadbeateri. Next base: position 375,428 of record WOXC01010129.1, on the reverse strand, counting down.
GGTCACTATCGTCCACCTTTAAGAGACAATCAAACAAGAAAAGTACATATGAGATTTAGTCACCTGCTAGGCTTCCCTGTCCTTCAGAAACTGGTTGTTAGAACTAACAGGACTTACTATGTCTACAACATAAGCTTTGTATAGATCTCCCTCATAAAGTTAACTCCACTAAGTTTCTCATATTTGCTGCCACACATTAGCAATACAACCAAAGCATTTCAATAAAACAAAGACTGTGAGTTAATATTGTCCCTCACTTAAATGATCTATTCAATTCTTCCTCTCTTCTGTGAACTTTTATTAAATCTTTTTCTTATTCAAAGCACTGGTCCTGAATTTCTATAAGTACATAAAGTTAAATGAGTAAATGAAGTCTTTGGGTACCAAAGCACCATATTCCTTGAACCGTTTTTCATCAGTGGCATTTAACTGGATGTTAGCTAGATGTCCAAAATGTTCGTGTAGGAAAGGTACAAGAAAGCACTTGGCTGGGCTGGGAGCTCTTACTTGTCTGTTTCAGGGGAGTATGTCTCCACAGAGTTGAGAGAGGAATTGCCATCATATCCGCCACAGACATAGATTTGTCCATCCAACACAACCGTTCCCATGGCACTGAAACAAAGACACAGGAGAGCAGGCATTAGTGATTCACACACACACACACACACGCTCCTCCACATAATCCCCAATCAACCGACTGCGAGGCATCAGTATCAGGTCGCAGCTCTAGTCACAGCTCACACACTAACTGGGTTCTATGACAAAGTTAATTCTCTTCTTGGAGACACTGCTTCCTTCTCTATGGTCTCTTTAAGTGCTCTCTCTCTCTGTCTCTGTCTCTGTCTCTCTCTCTCATCCTGTTTATAAATCTGATACTGCATTTCGGGAGGAGTATGCAATAGATTTTCAATCTTCAATCAATCAATTAACAAGTATTTATTAAGCACCTACTATGTGCCAGGCACTGGAGATGTAAGTACAAAGAAAAAAACATTCCGTACTAGAAATTAATTTAACCTCTAATACGTGAGACAAGTACATATTTAGGCAGATATCATATCTGAGTGTGTATGTGTGTGTATATGTATATAGAGCATAAATGTAAAGTTAATAAATATAAATCAATACAAAATAATTAAATACAAGTGTGAAAAGAAGGGCCCAGCAATAGTGGAGAGGGGTCAGGAAAGTCTTCACAAAGAAGATGGTGCTTAAGCTGTATCTTAAAATAGGAAGGTGACTCTGAGTTGTAGAGAGGCAGGGAGTGCACTCCTGATAAGGGGACTGGCCAGTGCAAAGGCAGACAGAGATGCGTGAAGGACAAAGAGAGCCAAGCATGGCTGCCCTGAGAGGTACAGGAAGCAGGGTACAGTCCAATGAGACTGGAAAGACTGGCTGGGGCCAGGTTGTACAGGCCTTTAAAAGTCAAACAGAGGATGTTACATTTTATTGAAGAGGTGAAAGGAAAACACTAGAGTTAGCCGAGTAAGGGAGTTACATGGTCGTATCTGCTCTTAAGGAAAAAAGTACCATGATAGCAAGATGGACTGGAATGCTGAGAAACCTGAGGCAAGAAATCAATTATGAGACTGCTGAGATCTTCTCGGTGAGGAGTGATGTGGGCCTGACCTAGGCTGGCAGCTATGCCAGTGAAGAGAAAGGGGCAGGTGCAAGGGAAGTTGTGAAAGCAGAAAGGGCAAGATTTGGCAGCTGATTAGCTCAGTGGGGTAAGGGAACAGGAGTGGTTAAGGCTTAGGCTAAGATTAGAAAATGAAGCTATTCAAAGTATGGGTGTGCCTCTGACAAAAATAGGAAGTTTGGAAGAGGAGTTCAAGGCAGAAAGACAATGAGCTCAGTTTTAGAGCCTTTGAATATAAATAGTCTCTGGGACATCAGAGGCAGCTGGTGATTCAGGACTTAGGTTCAGAAGAGATACTGAGGCTGGAGACCCAATTTGAGATTCTTCTGCATAGAAATGATAGCTAAATTCATGGGAAATGATGTAGTTTCCAAGAGAAAAAGAACAGAGGGAAGATAGCCTAGGGTAGAACCTTAGGGAACCCCAACGGTCAGGGAGTGAGATACGGAGGATGAGCCAGGACAGGAGACTGATGAGTGGGCAGAACCCGGAGAGTAGAGCATCATGAAAACTCAGGAAGGAAAGAAAATCCAGGGTGAAAGGGTGGTTAACGGGGTCAAATACAGCAGAAAGGGTGAGGCCTAGGCCTCAGAATAGACGATCAGATTTGGAAAGTAAAAGATCACTGGCAACTTCAGAGAGGGCAGTTTCAGTTGAGTGATGAGGTCAAAAGCAAAAGTTCAAAGGACTGAGAAGTGAGAAGAGAGGAAGTAGAGGCAACAAGTATAGACAGTTTTTTCAAGGAATTTGATTAAGGGAGAGATATGGGTAGGTAGGTGGTACAGTGGAGTCAGGAAGACTTGAGTTCAAATCCTGCCTCTGATACTAGCTGTGTGACTCTGGATAAGTCACTTAACCTCTGCTAGTCTCAATTTCCCCAACTGTAAAATGGAATTATAGCAGCACTTATCTCACAGGTTGTTGCGAGGATCAAATGAGATAACATTTGTAAAGCACTCTGCAAACCTTAAAGCGCAATATAAATGCTAGTTATTATTAAAAGGCTGCTAGGATGCACAGGGTCTGGAGTCAGGAAGCCCTGAGTTCAAATCCAGCTCAGATACCTACCAGCTGTGTGACCCTATGAAAGCTGCTTCACCTGTGTCTGCTTCAGTTTCATTTCTATAAAATGGGTACAGGAGTGCCTGCTTCCCAAGGTCGTTACAAGGATAAAATGAGATCGTGTTTGTAAAGTGCTCTGAAAACTTCAAAATACTATATGAAGCTAAGATGGTGATGATGAAGAGCCTTTAACAGAAGAACAGTGTCCTGATCAGGCCTGGCTGTCGCCTCTTAAGAGGGTCATAAACAAATATTTTTAAAAAAAGGAAGGCCACTAGGGTTGTAAGAGGTAAAGAAGGTCACCTGAGGAATCACTGGAATCACTGGAAATTAAACCTGGGAAAAGAGAATAAAAAGGTGGGTAGGACAGCTATCTTCGTATTTTTGAAGAACTACCAGGTGGTAAGGAAATTGGACTTAGCCTACGTAACTTAAGAGTTTAGAGGTAGATTTGGCACAATGTAAAGAATTTTCTAACAATCAGGGCTTTGTAATGGGCTGCTTTTTTCAGGTGTAAGTTCACCATCACTGAGAACAGATGTACAGCTGTCATAGCTGCTGCAGACAGGCATCCCAGCATGGGCTGAGGGGCCTGACAAGACAATCCCTGAGATCCTTTCAGATTAAGTACAGCTATCACTCACCAACACCTCTTCCTCATATGATGTCCTCAAGAGTTCACGTGAGCAGGCCACCCTTCCTTTCCTGGGACTGTCTTCTTAACTCTCAGCAGTCTGATTTCTGAGCCTGTCATTCCACAGAACTCCTCACACCCCTCATATCCAATCTGTTGCCAGGTATAAACAGTTCTACCTTCATGACACTTCTTGCATAAGCTCTCTTCTCAACTCTGACACTGATTCCCTGGCCCCCTACTTTGTAGGCTATCACTTTACACCCGGACTACTGCAGGGCGTTTTCTCTCTCCGCTACAGTCCAACTTCATTCAGCCACCAGAGTGCTCCTCCTAAGGCACAAGTCTGAGCATGCCATCCCTCCTATTCAATACCCTTCTGGGGCTCCCTATTACCTCCAGGATAAAAAAAAAAAACAAAACCCAACCCAAAACAAACCAAAACCCCTTCCTTTGTTTGGCTTTTAATGACCTGTATAACCTGGTCCCGTCTTACCCTTTCAAGCTCACTCTCCTCCAAGTACCCTACAACCTAGTGTCAATACTCGCTCTCCTACCTCCATCCATTTTTCCTTGCTCTCCCCCATGCCTGGAATTCCCTCCCTCATCATCTTCTACTCCTGGCTTCCATGCTTCCTTCAAGGAGCACCTAAGATTCAACCTTCTACAAGAAGCTTTTCCCATCTCTTCAATGCCAATGTCTTCCCCTGAGATGATCTCCAGTTCATCTTGTATATATCTTGCTTGTACATTCTTGTTTGTACATTGATTTACAGCTAGATTTGGGGCTACCTAAGGCCTCAGATTGCTTTTTGCCTTTTACTTGGATCCCCAGTGCTTAGCATAGTGTCTGGCACATAACAGGCACTAAATAAATACTAGCTGACTTGACATTGATAGGAAATACAAAATGACCTTCAGCCTTATCCAGCCCCTTTGTGAGTCTACAAAGAAAATGGCAGATTGGAGGGAAGTGGACAGAGGGCTCTAAGAATAACAGTGTTATTTTAGACAACGTGCTGAGTCTTCTAACTTATAACCTAGATTTTGACATTTTTTGTCCAATGACTAAAAGTAGACAAATTGAACGGCATTAATCTTGACATCTTCACTACAAATAAAACTAGAAGACAAAAGGATGTAGCTAAACAAAAGAATGATTCACAGGTTCTCTTTGAAGAGGCAAATGAAAAGAGTTTCTAGAGTTGGTTTTATCAGTGCATTCAAGGATAAGAAATATCACTTCAAAGATATTTGGTCCATTTATATTGCAGTACTTGTGAGAAGAATTTGTAAGACCACCATGAAAATAATTCCAGTTTACATGCCTTTTGTTGAAAGAACAAGGAAGTAAAGAAATCCTATGAAGAACTCATTATGAACCAACAAATTAAATCTTTGTTAAAGGCTTTTTCTGTCTCTATTCATGTAATCATAGAATGGTCTGGGATGTTTTTGTTTTTAATATAATTATGTTAATAGTTTCCTTAATGTTGTGTTCCCAATGTCATTTCTAATGAATCCTTCCATCTCCAGTATAAAATTCAAACAGATCAAAATGTCCCAAGCCTTTCTATTCATTCTGGAATTGGACCCTCCTACACATACTATCTTTCTATATTGGGATGATAGTTTTTTTATTTCTCATTTGAATCTTCAGTGCTTGGCACATAGTAAACACTTAATAAATGCTTTGCTCATTCATTCATTCATTCATTCATTCATCAAAGTGAATAATTTTCTGATATACTGCTGAAAAATTTTTGTTTTTATGTACATTAGTGCTGCTGGTGTATAATTCTCTTTTATTGCTTTATTCTTCACTAGGTTAGGTATTAGGGCTCTATTTGTCTCAAAAAGGAGTTTGGTAGAATGATTTCTTTTTCAATTTTTGAGAATAATTTGTGTAGCAGAGGTAGGTTTACAGAATTCACCTATATATATATACACACACACACCAGGGTTTTTGCTTTTTGATGGTTCCTTTGTAGCTAATTTTATTTCTTTCAGAAATTTGAGATTTGGGGTTCTTAATTTAGCGATGTCATATTTTTATAGATATTCTTTTACCTCTTTTAAATTCTCATTTTCCTGGCATATAATTGTATACAGTGTACTAGATAGAGTGCTGGACTTGGAAGTCAGGAAGACCTGATCTTGAATCCTACCTTAAACATTTTCCTGCCTGTGTGATCCTAAACAAGTTATTTGACCTCTGTCTGCTAACTTTCTCAACTGTAAAGATCATAATAGCACTTACCTCACAGGCTGTTGTGAAGATCAAATAGCAAAGAGCAAAGTGCTAGTGTTATATAAATGGTGCTAATTTTATCATTGTTATTGTTGTTGTTACAGCAGGTTCTGACAATTCTTTTTATTTCTTCCCTACTGATTTAATTTATTCATTTTTTACTATGGTGATTAAATTTTCCTGGACCTTCTTTAACCAGGAAAGCTATGGAGGCATTGAATGTTAGTTTTTTTTTTTTTCAAAAGACTACTTTTTCTCCTTTAATTTATAATTTTTTCTCTTTTAGACATATTTATTAATTTTCTAAATTAGAGACTGTATCCAGTTCATTAATCATCTTATTTTCATTTCCTTAATGTATGTAATCAGAAATAGGTTTTTCTTCTGAAGATTGGGTTAGATATATCCCAGAAATTTTGGCATGTGTTCTCATCTTTATGATTCTCTTTCACATAATAATCAATTGCTTCTATGATCTGTTTGATCATTTTTTAAAAGGATGTCATTATTAAGTATCTATTTGGGTAAATTAGATCAATATATACTTTAATATTCAGCAATTTTAATGCAAAGGTAGGTATAGGGAAGACAGAAAAAATTTTGGAAAGTATGGGTCAAGAGTAAGGAATTATAGAAATCAAACATTTGTAGACAATATAGAAGCCTCACACCTTCATAACATGAATATTTTCTTCAAGAAAAGTTGGAGGGGGGGGAGGAACCAAGATGGCAGAATAGAGGCAGAAGCCCAGACAAACTCTTCAAACACTTCCCTCTAAACAACTTTAAAATAATGTTTCAAATAGAATTCTGGAGCAGCACAGTCAACAAGATATTTTTCCAGTCAAAGACAACTTAGGAGGTCAACAGGAAAGATCTATGACACTGGGGTGGAAGCCTGCTCAGGGCATGGCAACAGCACCAGCCACAGGCCTCAGAGGTGTTCACACTAATAGCAGCAGCAGCTTTGAAAGCTCTCAGCCGAGAGACAGTAAGTGAGTTGGACAAGAGATGAAAGGGAACCCTTAGATAGTACTTGGTGCTGGGTCTGGCACTATTTGGCAACTCTATTGCCCATATGCAATTCTGGGTCAGTTTCAGGACAAATAGAAGTGCTTATGGTCCTAGTCCTAGTTTCAAAGCAGAGAGAAGTACTAGTGCTTGCAGCTACAGGTCTGTAGGGCCCTTCCTGGATGAAGATCAGTGTGCAGACCAGGAGAACAGTGACCACACTTATCTCAGGATCATACCACCTTGCAAGCACTGAAAACTTATAGACCTCCAGAACTAGTTCTGAAAATGGCAGCACAAAAAAGCCTGATGCTTGGGACAGTGATTCTCTAGTCCCACGTGAGTAGAGCCCAACTTTAACATAAAGTTCAAAGTTAGAAAAAATTAGCAAACAACAACAACAAACCTGACCATAAAAAGGTACTATTATGGCAGGGAAGACCAAGACACAAACTAAGAAGAAGATAACAATATAAAGACAGCTACAAGCAAAGCCTGAAAGAAAAAAAATGGAAATGGGACACAAACCCAACAAGAATTCCTAGAAGAGCTAAAGAAAGAGATAAAAACAGTACAAGAAAAACTGGAGGGAAAATGAGAGTGATACAAGAAAATTATAAAAAGAAAATTAACAGCTTGGTAAAAGAGGCACATAAAGTGAAGAAAACAATACATGAAAACAGAATTGGCTAAATGGTAGAAGAGATACAAAAATTCACTGAAGAAAAGAATGTCTTAATAAGCAGAATTAACCAAATGGAAAAAAGAGTTACAAGAGCTCACTAAAGAAAATAATTTCTTAAAAATTAGACCGCAAACTAGAAGCTAATGAATCCAAGAAACAATAAAACAAAGTCAAAATAATGAAAAAATAGAAGAAAATGTGAAATATCTCATCTGAAAAAATAAATGACCTGGAAAATAGATTAAGGAAAAGTTATTTAAGAATTATTGGACCTACCTGAAAGCCATTTCAAAGAAAAAGCTTATACATTATATTTTAAGGAATTATAAAGGTAAACTACTCTAATATCTCAGACACAAAGGGTAAAATAGAGATGGAAAGAATCCACTGACCACCTCCTGAGATTCCAAAATGAAAACCTGCTGGAATATTATGGCCACATTCCAGAGCTCCCAAGTCAAGAAGAAAATATTGAAAAAACTTGCAAATTTCATGAAACCATAGTCAGGATCACACAAGATTTAGCAGCTTGCATATTAAAGGATCAGAGGCCTTAGAATATGATATTCCAGAAGGCAAAGGATCTAAGATTACAACCTAGAATAACCTATCCAGCAAAATTGAGTATTTCAGTACTGCAGGGGGAAAAAAAAGACATTTACTAAAATAGAGGATTTTCAAGTATTCCTCATGAAAAGACCAGGGTTAAACAGAAAACATGACATTCAAACATAAGACTCAAAAGAGCAAAAAAAAAAAGATAAACATGAAAATGAAATCATAAGGAAATCAATACGGTTAAACTGTTTATATTCTTATATGGGAAGATGATACATGAAACTCTTAAAAATTTTATCATTATTAGGGCAGTTAGAAGGTGTCTACATAGATAAAAGGTACAAATGTGAATCAAATTTGTATAGATGATCTTTAAAAAAGGGGGGAAGAAAGAGGGATGCACTGGGAGAAGAAGGACAGGAGAGGAAGAAAGGGGGAAATTATCTTACATAAAAGAGTCGAGCAAGAACGAGCTTTTATTGTGGAGGGGAAAATGGGGGTTGGAGGAAGTTGTGGACAACTTTTGAACCTCACTCTCATAACTTTTGACCTTCAATCTCATTGGACTTGGTTCACAAAGATACACACACACACACACACACACACACACACACACACTCTCTCTCTCTCTCTCTCTTTCTCGTGAATATGGAAGTAGGAGAGGAAGGGGATAAGAGAAAGGGGACAGGGTGATAAAAGGAAAGGTGGATTAAGGGAGGCAGTGGTCAGAAGCAAAACAGACTTTTAAGGAGAAAAAAGATAAAAAGAAGGAAGAAAGAATAAACAGAGGAAAATAGGATGGAATGAAATATACAGTTAATAATCTTAAGTGTGAATGTGACCAGGATGAACTCACCCAAGAAACTGAAGTGAAGAGCAGAAAGGATTAGAAACCAGAACCTAACATGTTGTTTACGAGAAACACAATTGAAACAGAAGGACATACAGAGTTACAATAAGGGACTGGGGCAGAATCTATTATGCCAGCTAAAGTTAAAAAACAAAAAACAGGGATAGTAATCATGATCTCAGACAAAGTAAAAGCAAATACAGCCCTAATTAAAAAAGATAAGATGGGAAACTATATTTTGCTAAAAGGTACCATGTACAATGAAATAATATCGATACTAAACACATATATACCAAATAGAGTATCCAAATTCTTTTTCTCCATTTGATAGTACTTTATTTTTTCAAATTACATGTAGAGATAGTTCTCAACATTCATTTTTATACGATTGGGGGTTCCAAATTTTTCTCCCTCCTTCCTTCCCTCCCCTCCCCAAGATGGCAAGTAACCTGATATAGGTTATACATGTACAATCATGTTAAACATATTTCCATTTTAGTTATGTGATGAAAGAGAAATCAGAACAGAAGGGGAAAAGCATGAGAAAAGGGGGAAAAAAACCCCCAAATAGTATGCTTTGATCTGCATTCAGACTCCATAGAGTTTTTTCTCTGAATGTGGATAGCATTTTCCATCATGAGTCTTTTGAAATTGTCTTGAAATCATTGTATTGCTGAGAAGAGCTAAGTCAGTTATCATTGCAAAATGTTGCTGTCACTGTGTGTTCTCCTATTTCTGCTCACTTCATTCAGCATTAGGTCATGGTAAGTCCTTTCAGGTTTTTCTGAAATCTGTCTGCTCATCATTTCTTATAGCACAATGGTATTTTATTACATTCATAGACCACAACTTATTTGGCCATTCCCCAATTGATGTTCACAACTCCACCAACAATTCATTAATTGTCCTAATTTTCTCATATCTTCTCCAACATTTATCATTTTCCTTTTCTATTAGCCAATATGACAGGTATGAAGTGGTACCTCAGAGTTGTTTTAATTGGCATTTCTCAAATCTATAGTGATTTAGAGAATTTTCTTCATATGACTACAGACAGCTTTAATTTCTTCATCTGAAAACTGCCTATTCATATTTTGACCATTTATCAATTGGGGTATCCTTGTATTACTATAAAGTTGTCTCAGTTCTCTGCATATTTGAGAAATGTGCCTTTATCAGAAATATTGACTGTGAAAAATTGAGCCCCAGCTTTCTATTTTCCTTCTATCTTGGTTGCACTGGTTTTGTTTGTGCAAAACTTTTAAAATTTAATGTAATCAAAATTATCCATTTTGTACTTCATGATGTTTTCTATCTCTTTTTTTGATCATAAATTCTTCCCTTCACCATAGATCTGACATGTAAACTATTGCTTGCTTTCCTAATTTGCTTATGGTTTCACTCTTTATATCTAAATCATGTACCCATTTTGACTTTATCTTGGTATACGATGTGAGATGTTGGTCTATGCCTAGTTTCTACTGTATTATTTTCTAGTTTTCCCAGCAGTTTTTGTCAGATAGTGAGTTGTTATACCAGAAGTTGGAGTCTTTGGGTTTACTAAATAGTAGATTACTATAGTCACTTACTACTGTGTCTTGCATACCACTGATTCACCCTTCTATTTCTTAGCCAATAACAAAGGTTTTAATGATTGTCACTTCATAATATAGTTTGTGATCTGGTATTGCTAGGCCACCCTCCTTTGCATTTTTTTTCATTAATTCCCTTGATATCTTGACCTTTTGTGCTTTCAAATGAATTTTGTTATTGTTTTTTCTAGTTCTATAAAATAATTTTTTTGCTAACTGGTATGGCACTGAATAAGTAATGGTAGAATCGTCATTTTTACTGCATTAGTTTAGCCTACATACGAGCAACTGATATTTTTCCATTTGTTTAGATATGACTTTATTTGTATGGAAAGAGCTTTATAATCATGTTCATATAGTTCCTGTGTTTGTTTTGGCAGGTAGACTCCCAAATATTTTATAATATCTACAGTTATTTTGAATGAAATTTATCTTTCTATCTCTTACTGCTGGGATTTGCTGATAATAAATAGAAATGATAATGGATGATTTATGTGGATTTATTTTAAATCCTGTAACTTTGCTAAAGTTGTTAATTATGTCAAGTAGTTTTTTAGTTCATTCTCTAGGATTCTAAGTACACCATTATATCATCAAAGAGTGATAGTTTTTATTTCTTCACTGCATATTCTACTTTCTTCAGTTTCTTTTTCTTCTCTTATTTCTAAAGCTAACATTTCTAGTACAATATTCAATAATAATGGTGATAACAGAAATCTTTGTTTCACCCATGATCTTATTTGGAAAGTTTCTAGCTTATGCCTATTACATATAATGCTTGCTGCTGATTTTATATAGATAATACTTATCATTTTAAGGAAAACTTTCATTTATTCCTATGTAGTCTAGTGGTTTGTTGTATGTGGTTTTTTTTTTTTTTAATAGGAATGGGTATTGTAGTTTGTCAAAAGCTTTTTCTGCATCTACTGAGGTAATCATATGATTTCTATTAGTTTTGTTATTGATATGGACAATCATGTTAATAGTTTTCCTAATAGTGAATCAGTCCTGAATTCCTGGTATAAATCCCATCTGGTTATAATGTATTACCCTTATAATAAATTGCTGTAATCTCTTTGCCAATATTTTTTTTAAATGTTTACATCAATATTCTTTACAGAAATTTGGCTCTTCCTGGCTTAGGTTATCAGCACCATATTTGTGTCATAAAAGGAATTTGGTAAGACTCCTTCTTTGCTTACTTTCCCAAATAGTTTATATAATATTAGAATCAATTGTTCTTTAAACATTTGTTAGAATTGTTTGTTAGAATGGTAAATCCATCTGGCCCTGGAGATTTTTTCTTAAAGAATTCATTGAGAGCTTATTAAAATTCTTTTTCTAAAATGGGATTATTTTATTTGCTCTTCTGTTAATCTGGGCAGTTTATATTTTTGCAAATAATCATCCATTTCACTTAGATTGTCAGATTTATTGGCATATATAGTTGGGCAAAATAGCTCCTAATTATTGCTTCAATTTCCCTTTCATTGGTGGTGAATTCACCCTTTTCATTTTTGATACTGGTAATTTAGTTTTCTTCTTTATTTTTTTTAAATCAAATTAACTGAAGGTTTATCCAATTTATTTATTATATTCCAATTTATCCGATGACAAGCTCTTAGTTTTATTATTAGTTCAATAGTTTTCTTTCAACTTTATTAATGTCTCATCTGATTTTCAGAATTTCTAATTTGGTAGTTAATTGGGGATTTTTAATTTGTTCTTTTTCTATCTTTTTTAGTTGCATGCCCAATTCACTGATCTACTCTTTCACTATTTTATTCACATTAGTATTTAGAGATATAAAATTTCCCCTAAGAACTGCTTTGGCTGCATCCCATACATTTTGGTATGTTGTCTCAAAATTGTAGTTCTTTTTTTTTTTTTTTGAGCAACTGGGGTTAAGTAACTTGCCCAAGGTTACACAGCTAGGTTTTTGTTTGTGTGTTCGTTAAGTGTCTGAGGCCGGATCCAAACTCAGGTCCTTCTGACTCCAGGGCCGATGCTCTACTCACTGCGCCACCTAGCCGCCCCAATTGTAGTTCTTTTTGATGAAATTAGATTGTTTCTATGACTTGTTGTTTGACCCACTCATTCTTTAGGCTTAGATTATTTTATTTCCAATTAATTTTTAATTGATCTTTCCATGGCCTTTTATAACACATAGTTTTTACTGCATCAGGATCTGAAAAGGATGCATTTAATATTTCCGTCTTTTGGAATTGATTGTGAAATTTTATGCCCTAATAATAAAGCTCACGCCCTCCCTTCTTTCCCTCTACTCTAATAGATCTTTCATGTGATGCCTTCAATGCCTCTTCATGTGATGCAATTTAACCTATGCTGTCTCCCCCTCTTCTTTTCCCAATACAATTCTTTTTTTACACCTTATTTTTTAAAATATCATCACATATAAGTCAACTTATACCTGCCCCTTTTGTCTATGTATATTCCTAACTGCCCTAAGAGAGGTACAGTTCTCGAGAGTTATATGAACTGATGCTGAGTGAGTGAATGGAACCAGTAGAACATTGTACACAGTTACAGTCACATTGTGCAATGACTAACTTTGATAAACTTAGCTCTTCTCAGCAATACAAGGTTCTAAGACAACTCCAAAAAATTCATGATGGAAAATGTTGTGCACATCTAGAGAAAGAACTATGGAGACTGAATGTAGATCAAAGCAGACTATTTTCTCTCTCTCTCTTTTTGTTTTGTTTCTTCTTTCTTGTGGTTCATCCTATTGGTTCTAATTCTTCTTTACAACATGACTAATGTAAAAATATCCTTAATATGAATGTATACATAGAGCCTGTATCAATCAGATTGCATGGCATCCTGGTCAGGGGGTGGGGGAAGGAAGGAAAGGCGAGGTAGGCAGAGACAATTTAAAACTCAAAAGCTTGTGGAACTGAATGTTGAAAACTAAAAATTAATTGATTTGTTTTTTTAAAAAATATAATGACAACAATTCAACAATATACCAAAATTTGTGGGATGCTGCCAAAGCAGTACTTAGGTGAAAAATAATTCCAATACTACATAAACTATTTGAAAAAATAAGTAAAGAAGGAGTCCTATCAATTCCTTCTAAGATACAGATATGGTTCTGATACCTACAACAGGGAAAGCAGAAACAGAGAAAGAAAACTATAGACCAATTTCCATAATGAATAGTAATGAAAAATTTAAAATAAAATATTATCAGAGATTACAGTAATATATCACAAAGATCATAGAATATGACCAGGGATTTATACCAGGAATGTAGGGTTTGTTCAATATTAGGAAAATTGTAAGCATAACTTACCATATCAATAACAAAAACAAGGAAAATCATATGATTATCTCAATGGATACAGAAAAAGCTTTTTGACAAAATACAATACCCATTCCTATTAGAGACCTAGTTAGCATAAAAATCAATGCAACTTTTCTTTTTTTGGGGGGGGGGGGAAGGTAGGGCAATTGGGGTTAAATGACTTGCCCAAGGTCACATGGCTAGTTTTTGTGTTAAGTGTCTGAGGCTGGACTTGAACCCAGGTCCTCCTGACTCCAGGGCTGGTGCTCTACTCACTGTGTCACCTAGCTGCCCTGAAATGAAGTAGGCATCCCTTATTTCTCTTTTTTATTTTCCTTTTTTTGGAGGGCGGAGGGCAGGGCAATTGGGGTTAAGTGACTTGCCCAAGGTCACATGGCTAGTAAGTGTTAAGTGTCTGAGGCCAGATTTGAACCCATGTTCTCCTGATTCCAGGACCGGTGCTCTATTCACTATACCACCTAGCCATCCTGGAACTTTTCTTAAAATCTATCTAAAACCAAAAACAAGCATAATCTGTAATGGGGATGAACTAGAAGCCTTCCCACGAAGATTGGGGTGAAGCAAGGATGTCAATTATCACCACTATTATTTAATTTTGTACTAAAAATGCTAGATCTAGCAATAAGACAAAAAAAAAAGAATAAGCTTGTAGAACATGTAAGCGACTCAACAGAGTTTAAATGAATGAAAATTCTCCACAGATGATAAAGGTCCTCTAGATGCTGCTATCTGTGCAAATGCATCAAACATTGAACATGGCAGTTTCTTAAATGATATCCATAATTCCTCAAGAGTTTGTCCTAACTATTCACAATGAAAAATCAAATTGACAAAAACTGCAGAGTGTTATGCAGAGTGTGCTATGCAGTTTGGTGGAAAACCCAAGAAACTGTTTCCTCCGTACACATATTTTGGAAACATATCACCAATGATAAACTGGATCAAGAATTGAACAGGAAGCAAAGAAGAGGTTGGATGGCTATTAGAAAACCTCACAAAGTTTATAATGATCCCCAGCTTCTCCTTGAAACAGACCTTAATTATTGGTAATTTCTCCTTGAAATAGACCTTAATTTTGCCAATATTTTTCTGGTGATGCTATGTGACCGACCGCAAAACAGTCTAAAGAATGAAAGTAAAGGTCACCCAAAGGACAATGGAGAGGCACAGAGTGGGTAATAATCAAGAACTACACAAAAGGAGCAGCACAAAAGTATGTTTGATTGGAAAAAATGGGCCATTCACATGGTGGCAACAAGTGATAACTGGAGGATAGCCTGCACACTTCACTGGCACCCACACAAGGTCAAAAACGTTATAAGAAAGCTCTTATACATTGGATGGATTTATGTGGGGACACAGATAACAGCATGAGAGAGAATGAATAGACTGGGATCTCTAGCCTTGGAGGGAGGACCCATATGAGTGAAATCACATATCCATTGAAGAATCAAAATATTTTTTTCCAGAGAAGATCATAGAACCCCTAGAAAAGGAAACAGTGTCATAAGATCATAAAAAAGAGAAAAGAACCTACATGTACAAAAATATTTATAGCAGTTCTTCTTGTGGTGCCGAAGAACAGGACATTGAAGGGATGCCTATCAACTGGGGAATGGCTGAACAAGTTGTGGTTATGAATGTGATAGAATACCATTGTGCCATAAGAAATGATGAGCAGGTGGATTTCAGAAAAATCTGAAAAGACTTACATGTTACTGATACAAAATGAAGGGAGCAGAACCAGGAGAACATGATACACAGTAATAGCAACACTGTGTGATGATCAACTATGAATAACTTAGGTCTTCTCAGCAATACAATGATCTGAGATAATTCCAAAGGATTCATGATGGAAAATGTTATCCATATCCAGAGAAAGAATTGATGTGGATCAAAGTATACCATTTTCACTTTATTTTTCGTGGTTTTTGCCTTTTGGTTTGTTTCTTCTCTCACAACATAACTAAATATGGAAATATGATTTATATCATTGTACATATATGAACTGTATCAAATTGCTTACTGTTTTAGGGAGGTGGGAGAGGAGAGAGGAAGGGAGAAAACTGGGAACCTAAAAAATTTTTTTAAATGAATGTTAAAAAGTGTCTTTACATGTAGTTAGAAAAGATAAAATACTATTTAAAAAAAGAAAAAGTCATGCCAGCTTCTTTCCTTCTTTTGATGGGATCACTAGACTTATGACAGATCAAGGAAATGCTATAGAATACAAATGACCTGATTTTATCAAAATATATGGCCAAGTCTTTCATGAGATTCTTGTGGGAAAGATGGAGAGGTGTGGGTAAGGCATGGGTACTGAAGGCACTAAGAAAAAGCTTTCTTTAGACAGGTAGAAAATTTGAATAGTCACATCAGTAGTTTGACATGAACTTTTTTGAAAAGGCAGAATCCTCCTTTGCAACCTGGTCCCAACCTACCTTTCTAGTCTTATAAATTACTCTAACTTATCCACTCCACAGTCTCATCAAACTGGCTTTCTTGCCATTCCTCCCACACAACACCCTATTTCTCATTTCTACACTTTGCACTGGCTCTGCCCCACATATCTGAAATAGACTCCCTCTTCACCCACTCCCATCACCTTCTTCTACACAATGCCTTTTGTAATCCCTTCCCTCTAGATGCTAATGATTCCCCTCCCTCACAAAACCACCTTGGACTAATTTTGTTTATACTCTGTAAGTACAGATGTATGTACAAATTGCCCTGTGTCTCCCTGCCCTACAAAAGAATGTAAGTTCCCAGAGGACAGGGACTGTTTCTTTTTTGTCTTTGTATCCCTCCGTTACCTGGCATACAGTAAGTGCTTCATAAATGTGTCATCTAGGATACCAACAATCCTTCTCAGCTTTGTTTCATCTGAGAATTTGATAAGTATGCCATTTATTTGTTTATCCAAGTCACTGATAACAAGGTGGAGCAGCACAGTGTGATCTAAATAAAAGCATGGGTCTTTTGGTTCTCTGGTCCACCTTCTATTTATTTCACCACACTGTCCCACAGCACTCAAGAAGAGAGAATTCACACAATGTTTCCTCTAAGCTCTGATGGGTAAAAAGCAGCTGGGAAATACCAACATTAAACACATTTAATCTTTCGCCCATTAATCAGTCTATAAATAGCAAAGGTACAAAAGTGAAATACAAAAGGTGTCAAAAGCAGTACAACTTAAATGAGTGGCCCAGCCAGTAAATTTAGAGGAGGGAGATTTTAATGTGGGGCAGGGGGGTGAGGAGTGGAGGTAGGGTCTTAGAAGGAAGGTTTCAAGGAGTTTGTAGTATTAAACTTAAGGTTCAAATGATGGGTAAAGGAAAAAAAAATTGGAGAATGAAAGTTCCTACAAAAAAGCACTGTAGGGAAGGGAATGCCTGAAAAAAGATTACAGTTCAAGCTTACAGGAGTACCAAGAACATTTTAACAAAGCCTATAATTTAATGAAAATGAAATGGGGCTATATCAAAACTATTAAATAACAGAATATTATTCAAAAATAGAGAGTAACCAGCCAGTAGCATGCCTTCCCAAGTTATATTTCAAATTCTGCTAAAATTAATGAGAAGAAAGCCGGCAAATGAGAATAAGTTAAACACAACTGACAACTTTCCACTCAGTCACCGCTGCCCCAAATAAAAAGTAAGGAAATAACTAAAATTTGGGGATACAGTACAATGGAACATTTAAAGCCACAGAAATGCTGTATTATATCCAAAGAGTGGGAAGAGGAAAGTCACCAAAAGCATCAGTGGTGGGAAGAAAGAACAGACATGGAATTAACCAGTGGGTTTTGAGAAGTGGGTTATATATGATGCTTTCTTTGTTTCCAAGACAGACCACAGTTTAATCCTTTCTAAATTGGATTTGAATAGCACAAAAAGTACAGATTCATTTTCTCTGGACATAAATATAAGCACAATTTCCTTAGTTAGAAAAGAAAGCATCACATCTATCTATACAAATGCTTTTAATGATACAATATATATTTATTACCATTAACAATTTATGTAGCACAAATCTTTAAAACAAAGGTAAATTGGTTTTCCTTTCTTATTTCTGGAAAAGAAAGTGAGGGATGGAGAGAAAGTAACCATAATAGAGAAAATTCATACTGGTAATGTGAATTTTTATAGTGATCTATCATCTACAGGGTGCTCTGCTCACAGAAAATCAGGTCATGAAGCATATACATTTTTCTCCCTGTTTAGGAGAAAGAGCCAAATTTGTGCTTTCACTGGTGAGGATAGTCTCCAATATGCAAACTCCTTTCACCAGGGCAGAATGGCAACTTATTTGTAACTTAGGAGAGTTCCCTAGAGAACCAAGAGGTTAAATGACCTTACCATGGTCATACATCTACTATAGGCAGGATTCAAATCCAGGTCTTACTGACTTTGAGGCTAATCCCATATTCCCTACATCATCTTGCCTCTCAGTGCAAACATTATCATCTCCAGTTTACAGATGAGAAGATTTATCCTCAGAAAGTTAACTTTCCTCAGAAAGTCAACCCAACTCTCCTGATTCCAAGTTAAATTTTTTTGAACTATACCCCATACAGACAACTGTTTACAGCACTGTTCAGCCCACTGAGCCACCATGTGTCACTCAGAATAGCATCCAGACGGGTCACAATTCCAAAGTCACAACCAAAGATAGGCCCCTAATTGCCTGTAGTCCAGAAGTTAAAATACTGGCTTAATCTCCATTTCCCAGTATAAATCAGGTAGGAAGGGACTAGGAGGCAAAAGGAGACTGAGCTGGTTACTTTGAGTAACTTTCTGTATCTGTAAGTCTGCCCCAGAACATGAAATACTATCCATTTAAAGTTTCTTAGGATCATAAATTTAGAGGTAAGAGGGACTTTGAGGGCCATGTCATCAGTCTCCTTGTTTTACAGAGTAAGAGGCTAAATGACTTGTCTAAGGTACCTCAGAGATTGGCATGGAGCCTCACTGAAGCCTCCTATTGTCCCCTGACTTTCTATAATCCCCCCCCACCCCCACAAGGTGAATGGGATCTAAGATCTTCCTACCCATTAATAGGCCTCAGGTGGAGGCCATTAAGGGAAGCTTGTTTAGGTGGGGCTTGATTGTAGGAAGGCTTTCACACCTTTTGTTAATTTCTAATTAGGCACTGAGTCAGTAGGGTTGTGATGCCCTCTGGCTCAAAAAGAGGGTATATATACTCTGAGGTTAGCATTTTGTTTTGGGGGTCACTCATTGCACCAGATGTTGATGCTTCTCTCTCTGGTAACTATGTATGTATTGCCTTGGTCAGACAGTTGAATATGTCTACTGATCTGTGCTAATTTCTTAGACAGTTAGAAGCCCTGTCTGTTGGTATTTATTCCTCTGCTTGTATTTTCTCTTAAGTTCAGGGTGCTGACTTTTCCCGTGAACTAGTGAATGTAATTAAAAAAAGATTGTTGACCCCTTAAAGAGCTATCTTTCCTAGTAAAGCAGATCTAAGAACCTGTGCTAGCAGTCATCCTGGATATGCCAGTGTGGTTGCTGCTACACCCCCTCAGCATAACATTTACTGACTATTCCACTTATGTGAAACTTACATTCTATTTAACTTTCTGTGTATACATACAGGGGCAGGAGGGAACTGTCTTCAGGAGAGGTCGAGTACCTTACAAGCACTGTGATAAGGCCCAGGCCTTAGAGTCATACTCAATAAAATGAGGGGTTGGACCAGATGGTCCAAAAGGCTCCCCTCAGCTCTAAGTTCTGTTTTACCCCTTTGCATCCCTCATTGTACATAGAGAATCAACAAATGAATGGATGAAATAAAAAAGAAAAACAAGGCAGAATTCAAAGCTCAAATACCTTCGCTTGCTATTCATGCTGCCAACTTTGGTCCAGGTGTCTGTCTCGGGGTTGTATACCTCCACGGTACTCAGCCGCAATTGGCCATCGTATCCTCCAATGGCATATAGGAGTCCGTTGACCACAGCCACTCCCACACGGCTACGGGCTGTAGTCATGGGTTGACACTTCTCCCATCGATTGGCGATGGGATCAAACACTTCGACCACATTCAGCGAATCACCTGCATAAAAATTTGCTACTCAAATTAAAACAAATGATCTATACATTTAGTTTTCTACTTATGGAGAGTGACTAGACATTCACTTGATTCTAACCATCTGCAAAATGACAAAATACCCTAGGTCTCTCCTAAACATTTATTTTCATGACCAAACTTAATTTGTGAGTACTGCATTGTGAAAATTTCGTTCATGCTATGCTTTCTAGGAGATCAGACAAACCCAAGACCCATGTCAACCTCAGTAGAAGATAGTTTTCAGTACTGAAAATCAGTAACAATCAAGGAAACTCCTGGCTTAGAGCTAGTGGCAGAGAAGGAGCACCTCAATGTAATTTCCTATGCTTGTCATATAGAACATTCTGTTAGAACCAAAATTTTATGCTAATGGCTGGAGAGACACACACATCTCTGAATATCAGCCACCTTTAGAGGACCCAGTGGGTAAGAGAACTACCCTGAGAGCCAGAAAGGTCTGGGTGGAGACCAGGGAGATGCGAGTCCTGTGTCTGGCACCCATGGGCTAGGTGTCTCGCAATCTCTTCATTCTTTAGAGCTTAGGCAGTTCTCTAAAACTGCATGGTGTAGAGGTGTTGTTGTGTTTGTCCTTCATTTTCAAAAATGACCATGACATCAGGGAGATGATGATATGACTTACTGACTTTAAGTGAGGCAGGGCTGTGCAAGGTCACCAGGCTCACTTTTTCCTCCAGAGTTCTCTGGTTCCAGTGGCCAGATATTTATCAGGACAGCTGGAGATGGCTCAGGATGCAATGGGAAACTCTGGCCCTTTTAGGCTAAGGTCTTTTTAAGTTCTCACTTTGAGTGAGGTAACACCCATTCACTTCTTTAAGAAGTGAGTCAAGAGATGGCCCCTTTAATTTAATTTAAAAAAAAAAATCAAACTGAGAGCTAAAGACCCTAAGGGTTGCTGGCCAAAAGAGAAACAGTTATTATTTGCATTCACTCTGAGCCAGGAGGGCCCAAAGTATAGCCACTAAGTGGTGCTTGGGCAGGGACCTATTGTTCAATCTATGAGTTCTAAAGTGAAATGGGTTTAAGGTTTAAGGGAGTTTCCTCATTCAGGAATTCCCTGTACCTATGAAGTCACAGTTCTAGGCCCTATCCTTAATAACAATTTAAACTCTCTTTTATTCCAAAGAGCTCAGTATATCTTTTTTCTTTTGGATGCCACTCCCAAGGCTAACCATTCCCATCCTGCACCACTTCAATGTTACCATGGCTGGGGTAGATTTCTCAAATGAAACTGTCTCTTATCTTGTGCTGCCACTAACCCAAAAGCAGGAAAGTGGATCAACTACTTTGTTTCATCCACAAAATCCTTGGTTAGGCAGAGTGAAGAGTAAAAAGGGAGAAAAAATGGCAGGACCTACTTACCAAAGCAATGAGTGAATAACCCAATTTAGGCAAGTCTCCAATATCAGAGCTTTAAGAAAATCACTAGAACTGCTACTTTCTTAAAGCTCTGATATCAGAGACTTGGCTAAATTGTGTTGGCCTAAGACTGGCATGATTGTTAGATTCTTTTCTTTACTCTCTCCTCTCCCTTTTATTAGGTATGCAAATCTCTAATCATAAACACAATGTGAAAAGATGCACATTACTTATACTCAATATACATTAACAATATAAATACAGTCATTTAAAAAAAATGAAAAACTGCACAAAAGTAAGCCAAGTATTGGAAAGGGTGAAACCCAAAGGGTATGCTGCTAAAGTCTCCTGGCAAATCCCCTCTGATGGGGCAAAGGGAACAATTAACATTCCAAAGGGGAGCTGCAAGATACCTGCTGAGTTAAGCCCTCCCACCGCATAGATGAGCCCTGCAATGGAAGTACAGCAGCGAGGCCGAGTTTTGAAGGCCAGCAAGTGTGGCCGGCGCTCTGGCATGAGGTGATAGTCTTTTGCTTCATCCACCAAGTCCCTGAAATGAAGCACAAGGTAAGAAAGATGATTTACTCACATTTAACCAAGAACAGACTGCCAAATTCCAACATGAGGTTCCTTCCTCCCAAAAGAAATACCCAAGTTACTCTTTCTCAAATAAAAATAGGGATGGCTGTCAAAAACCATGGACCTGAGGGATCCCAAATGGCAGCACGATTGTATATTGGTGTGAGTTCTGTGGAGTTAATGAGGGCAAGTCTCCAGGCATCTGTTCATTCCTGAGTCAATTATTTCTTGTGTTTTGTGGGAACAAGCAAATGCTTCCTTGCTAAGTACAAGTACACATTCTATTGCCCTGCAAGTCATTTGGGAGCTTAACTATAGTCTGCTGATGGGCTGGAGTTAATAACCAAAAGATCTGCTACTAAAAAAAAAAAATCAATAGGGAAATTAAAAACCCACCACCAGAGACTAGAAAGCAGTTTGATCGATGAATCTGCCACAGTGGGGAGAACTTCATAAACTGAAGAAAAAGGAGGGGGTAGGGATCAGGAAGAAGAAAGGCACATAGGCATAAGGCTTTGCTGGAAAAGGAAAAAAATTTTCATTACTATGAACATAAGAAACAATTCTTGGACTGGTGAACATTCTGAGATGGTAGATGTTCCAAATCCAGGTGCGTGGGTGATCTAAATAGGGGTTAATAATGTTTGGACTGGCAGGCCTAGCCTTTAATCACTCCAAATTACAGTTCTGGGTATCAATAATAACCTTCCCTCTCTTCAAATTGTTTTGACCCACAGCTTTGCCCTGCACAATTAATCTAAAATCCATCAGATCCCTCATGTAACAGGTCCCCAGCAGTAATAGGCAGAGATGTAGCTGCCAACTGCCAACTAGGTCATTCACTACCCCCAAGCTCAGAATTAGCTTTTGTCCATGGATTAAGGCACAGGTCAACAGGAGGCACATAAACTGATCCCCACTAGCATGGAAAAGCTTAGCAATACAGAATGTAATGACTTAATTCTCCTAAAGCAAATTGCTCCCAGGTTTTCCTAGAGTTGAAATGCCCTAGCAATATGAAATGGGATTGAAACTCCTAAGTCACACTGGAGAGTGTGGGGGAACTAGACAGTTGTCTCCTGATTTCCTAGCACTTCTCTCTTTGGAGAGGCAGTGTGGTATGACAGAAAGCACAAAACCTTTAGAGTTAGAAGAACTTGGTTCAAATTCTAGCTTGCTATGTGACCTGGACAAGAAGGTCACCTTTGTGAGCCTCCATTTCTCTTCCTCCATCAAAACGGGATAGTCATATTTATACCACCGCCCTCCTCACAGGGTTGGTATAAGGGAAGCGCTTTGTAAACCTCAAAGTGTCACAGAATTGCAAGATGCTATTAGTGGATCCAGAAACAGGATAGATTTAGAGAGGGTCCCTCTTCCTATTCCTAAGGTGCTATTCAGGACAGCTGCCACACTAGAGAAATAACACTTAGGAGCCCTGTTCTGGGAACAGGATTACCTGACCCTTGGGACATAATGCAAAGTCCTCCCTTCTAAGATAACCAACTCAAGTAAAGCATTAAGAAAAAGGGAGCTTGGGGTGGCTAGGTGGAGTAGCGAATAGAGTACCAGACCTGGAGTCAAGAGGACCTGAGTTAAATTGGAGCTCAGACACTAAACATCTACTAGCCCTGTGACCTTGGGCAAGTTACTTAACCCCAACTGCCCTGCCTTCCCCCTCTAAAAAGCAAAAGAGAAAAAGAGGAAGCTGTTCCAGTCCTGTTGAATGCTATTTAACCTTCCCAAAGTAGTCATTTTAAAGGGTCACTCCCAACAGCATACTGAGAGACAGATTAGACTGCCATAGATTGGAATCATAGGTGGGCATTATAGGTGAAGGAAATGTAAAAAAAGGCAGGTAGGTGATAAAACTCAAAGAATGTTTGCAGAATGATGACTAGAGCAATTGGCTTCAATGAAGGGTTCACATCCAAGTAGGAATAGGGAGGGATAAAGGTGAAGAGGTAGGTAGATGCCAGACTCAGAATGCCAGGCTAAGAAGTCTTGACTTTATCCTGTAGGCAACTGGACTGAATAGTCACCAGCCATTGAAAGTTTCTGAGTCTGAGCCTGGGGTAAACATGATAATGAAGAAATGAAGTCAGTACTTCGATGTGTTCAGAAGAAACTAACCAGGCAAGAAACTACAATCAGGAAGACTGATCAGGAGGCTACTTAAGCATAACAGGAGCTGAACTGTAGTGATAAAAGTAATAGGGAGGAAAATAATTCAGAAGAAAATAGTCTTTCCCCTAATGCTCTGAGAGGTGGTTTAGGCTGCCCAGAGAGTTGGGCCTGTATTGCCTGCTAGGCCCCACCACCATGGAGATCCAAGTGGAACCATGACATGAAATAAGTTTGGTTTTGTTTTTGTTTTTTGGGGGGGTAGGGGTGGGGGAGGTGTCCTATGCTATAGAACCATTTTATAAATGAAGTCTTCTTGATATCTGGTGAGGACCTACCTGCTTGTTTTCCAGTTTTACTACAAAGCAAACAGTGCTATAAGGAAGTTTAGGATTGGATGGAAAAAGAACTACTTGGGCAAAAGCAGGGAAAGAGTGGCTAGGTCTGGAGAGAAGGAAAAAGAGGGAGTTAGGCATAACAGAAAAGAAACAAGACAGTAAGGATGTAAAGCCCAGAAAGGAGAAAAAAAGAAGGGTACTGAGAATGTTTAAAAAAAAAATAGCAGGGGCAGCTAGGTAGAGCAGTGAATATAGAGCACCAGCCCTGGAGTGAGGAGGACCTGAGTTCAAATCCAGCTTCAGACACTTGATACACTTACTAGCCGTGTTATTTTGGGCAAGTCACTTAACCCCAATTGCCCTCCAAAAAGGAAAAAAAAAGGAAATAGCAAATACATATAATGTTGTGGTTAAGAATGGGAAAAAAATATTTTTGTGACTGTGATTATACAAAATACTAGGTAAGCTGGTAAGTATACTTTTATTATTATTATTATTATTTTGCCTTTTGGAGGGCAATTGGGGTTAAGCAACTTGCCCAAGGTCATACGGCTAGGTTTTTTTTATTTGTGTGTGCGTTAAGTGTCTGAGGCTGGATCCGAACTCAGGTCCTTCTGACTCCAGGGCCGACGCTCTACTCACTGCGCCACCTAGCTGCCCCATAAGTATACTTTTGAGGTGGTAGACTTTAAAAGCCAGATGCCAGACCAACCTAAATATCAAAGTGAGGCCAGTAGCCTTTTCAATTTGGCATGCCCAGTCATCACCTATCCATCCTAATTTATGATTTCATACACCAGTGCTAACCCTCCTGATTCCTAAGTCACTGTGGATTTGGAACCCCCATATCACCCTAGAACCCTGGGTAACTAAATTAAAACTGTCTGGTCTGAGATCTAGGAAATATGCAAACGCCCTCTGTGCCACCCAAGTGGGCTCATGAAGCTGTTCAAGAATGGAGCTAGAAGTACACAGGAGATCAGGGGGTATGGGGTGGGAGATAAAACCAGTTTTTTGACAATCTGTAAATTTAAACACAGAGTCAGGGATGAGGAAGGGGAAAAATAGAGAGAACGGGGGACAGACACCCAAAAAAGGAACAGGAAATTTTCTTCCTTCTCTTGTCTTTCTTTTTGTGAGGGCAGAAGTCTTTACATGGAACCTGGAACATGGGGGTCTACCACCTCCTTCCTAGGATACAGTGACAAGAGGTGCAGTTCCTGGTTAGTGTGGATGTATTTCTATTCCTCTCTAAGCTGCTCCCTATGCTGACAATATGAGTGCCATATAAAATCATCTTTAACGAAAGGCAGTGTGGCACACTGGACCTGGTTCAAGCACTGAACTTGAAGTCAGAAGACCAGGTACAAAATCCCAC
The DNA here is from genome assembly GCA_011680675.1 of Gymnobelideus leadbeateri. Classification (NCBI taxonomy): domain Eukaryota; kingdom Metazoa; phylum Chordata; class Mammalia; order Diprotodontia; family Petauridae; genus Gymnobelideus; species Gymnobelideus leadbeateri. The sequence continues at coordinate 349,932 of WOXC01010129.1, read as the reverse complement.
ATGTGTCTTTTATTAGCTGTATGACCTTGGCCAAGTCATTTTTGAGTCTTGGTTTCCTGAGCTATAAAATGGGGAGGATGAAGCTTGGACTATCTCACGGGATTAAAGGAGATGATGCTAAAATAGAGAGAGGTGTTGTAAACTGTGAAGCCCTTGAAGGGCCTTTGACAGACACAACCCCTTCTCTAGAGAGAGCTGAAGCAGCTTCCCAAATCAGCAGGGACAGAGTTTGAGTCGGGCCCAGCTTACCTGCATTTATGACAGCAGCGCACCAGGTCGTCTTGCTGCACCCGGTCTGACAGGAACTGAGGCCGGCAGAGAGGCAGGCGGATTTTGGACAGAAGCTCAGGAAGGCAGGGCTCTCTCTGCTCCTGATCATACCTAATCCAGGCCAATGCAGCTTCAAATACCTGCCAGGCAAAAGAGCAGTGACAGACTGGGTACAGAACCTCTTTTTGAAAGTCAAATTATTTATGAATGATAAGAATGTGATGAAGCCCTGATGTTCTCCTGGGCCGGCCCCCAAAGTCATCCTGGACTCCACCTCTCCACCCTCCACAGCCAGTCAGTCATGAAGCTCTGGCAATCTTCATTTCTGCCTTTCACACCCATTCTTTATTCTCCATTCTCACAGTCTATCTGCATGGCCTAGCCCCAGCCTCGAGGAGCATACTGCCCTGCCCCTCTGCTCAAACAGCTCCTTAATCTCTGCCACCTCCAATCTAAAGGCTGTTGGGATTAGGAGGGCCTCCACCACAACATGATCCTACTCCACCTGTCCAACCTTATATCATGCTGTTCTTCAGTTTGGACCCTTCACTCTAGTCACTGTCCTGTGAACTGGACATATTCAGTCGTATTGCTTATATGTTTGTGTTCTTCCCTTTTCTTGGAATGGCTTTTCTTTTCTCCTCAGCTCATACAAATCATTCAATTGAGAAACATTTGTTAAGTCCCTTATTTGTGCCAGGCTGGGGCAGTTAGATGGCAAAGTGGATAGAGTGCTGGGTCTGGAGTCAGGAAGGCTTGAATTCAAATCCAGTCTTGGACACTTACTAGATGTGTGACCCTGGATAAGTCACTTAACCCTGTTTGCCTCAGTTTCCTCATCTGTAAAATAAGCCAAAGAAGAAAACCACTCTGGTATGTCTGTCAAGAAGACCCCAAAAGGTGTCACAAAGAGTAAAACACGACGGAAACAACTGACCAACAATAATAACAATGTGCCAGGTACTGTGCTAAGGCCCCGATCAAGTCCCATTTCCACGAAACCTTCTTCAGCTGCTCTACTTCACAATGATATAAACTCTTAAGTATGTATTCAATAAACAATAAGTAGTTTGAAAACAAAAGAAGCTCATAGTTATATAGCCTTTCACCGCTTAGCAAGTACTACATGTGTATGCGTCTGTGTCTGTGTGTGTATCTCATGCACTTTGCTAGGCAATGGAAGAGAAATAAGTATACCAATATAAGCATATATAGAATGTCCCAAGAGACGTCTGCTTATGTATATACAGATATAAATCTTTTTGTATTCCTTCCAATCTTATAGTACTTTCATGCCTATACATATTAGGACCATAATGAATGGTGAATTAAACAATTTGGCACTTACTTGTACTATCTTCCAATTGTTTCATGGGTTTCAGTGTTGTGTCCCCAAACAAAGTGGAATGTGTTTTGAACGCCTTGAATGCCTTCTGCATTCCCAGTGCTCCCACCTCACTACAGAGTACACAGCAGGTGCTCAATAAATCCCTGTGAACTGCCATAGAATCTCAAAATAGAACATGATGGACGGAAACATCAATAATTTCCCCCAAAAATAGTTTAATCGGAAAATTATTTTGCTTATTTCCATTAAATAGAAGCAACCTCTAAGTATTCTGACTTGAACATGCATGCCTCTCTCTCCTTTTCCTTTGCTTCCCTCTTTGCCAACAATGGGCTTTAGCCTCCCAAGGCTCAATCTTCTCTTCCTAAAAAGGTCAGTGTGAGCATCAAATGGGACCACATCTGTTTTGTTCACTTCAAGCAGTACCTAGAACAGTGCCATGAGTCACTGGGCACCTAAATGGGGTGTTCCATGTCATCATCTTTGTAGACCATGGTGCACTGTGCTAATGTGAGCTCCTGTGATGATCAGTGCCAGGGCCACTAAAGGAAATACTCCAAAGAATCACCTTTTCTACAGTGAGGTGGCTACACAGGCCTCACCACTTCAGGGTGGGATGGGAAAGAACAACATCTTGACCTAAACTGGGGGAAGGAATCACTTAGTCTTGATTCATTGACCAGGCTCCATGTCCAGTGTAAACTTTCTTGTTTGTGCTGCCACCTAGTGGTCCCTGGGACCACAAAATGCATGACAAACATTCCCAAATTCAGGGGGTAAGTATGTAAAACAGGTTCCACTTTTGAGATTACCTTGGGTCAATATTTCTAAGCAAATAACTCAATGAGTATGCAAAACTGTGTTCTTACCACTTCACAAAGGTTTTTGAGAGAGCATGCTAACCATTTCTATGAACAATATCATCAGAGGGCATTTGTACAGCATGGGTTCCTTTTCAAAGCACTTACTTTATCCTCAGCCCTTTGAGGTATCTAGGACAGGTATTATAAGGAATAACAGATCTGCATGTGTAAGGATGTGAGGCCCATGGCTCTGGCCTTTACTAGTTATGTGACCTTGAACAAGTTACTTAACCAACCTCCTAAGCTCTTTCCTCATAGGAAAAACAAAGATGATATTGCAGGCACCATCTAACTCACTACCTAAGGCTGAGGTAAGGAAAGTGGTGCTAAACCATAAAGTGTCAGAAATAGTTACTATTATCATTTAAAGATCAGAAAAGAAGGCACAAGTAGATTGACAAAGAGATGTGGGTGAGTAATTGCCCAAGGCTATGCATCCAAGGCAGTAATACCTAGAAGACAAAGAAGTACATTAGGGCTGGGCCTAAAGCCCAAGAGTCCTAATCTCATAATGTTCAGGAGAAGCTGCGTGGAAAGAGCCTGCAGTAATTGGAGCTGAAAGACCTGGCTAAGAGGCTTACAGGTTCTCTGAGACTCAGTTTCCTCATTGAAAAAAATGGAGATAATCAATCTATTTACCTCACAGAGTTGTTGTGGGGATCAAAAGTGTCTGAGAACACTTTGTAAACTATTATTATATGAAAAATGAGTTCTAGCACAGCTTTACACTGTTGAGCACAACCCCACCTTTCCCTTCCCCTGATTCAAACTGTGAGCAGGCATTTCTGCACAACTGCACCCTTCCCTTCCCCTAACTGATTCATGAGCATGAGTTTCAGCCTAGGGTAAAATCCCTGCTCCATTCTTTCCCTTGCCCCCCCACCACCCTACCGGGTGTTCCCACCATTCTGAGTTCTCCACCCATTCTGGGTTCCCTGTCCCTCAGCCTAGGGTAAACTTCGTGCACAAGGGAAATTCAAATGTACACTGACCAATCACTGATTGTAGGCCTATGTAACCTGAATTTTGAATCTCTTTAAAACCAGCACACTGTCCATGCCAGCTCACTGTCTGATTTGGGTATGTAACCCCAGCAATCCTGCAGCAATAAAATCCACTTCCAATTTTAATGTTAGGGATCTTTTGTCTCATTCCTCTTTGCCTTACAACACTAGACAAACTGTTCTAAATGTATCCTTAAAAGGCCTATCCTGGACTTTCAGTCCATATGACACTTAGCACCAATAGCCTGAGGCTATTCCTGCTGCCAACCAGTCATCCTCAGCCTGATCTATGAATCCTTGCCTGCCTGCTCCCAACCTATCTGTGCAGTCCTTTCTCCTCCCCACAAGATACACCTGTGCTATTCCCTACCTACCTGTCGAGCTACATGTGTACATGTCTTATCTCTCCAATAACACTGTAAACTCCAGGGCGGATGCCATGTCTCATGCCTTTGCATTTGACCTCCCCTTTGCCTGAACTGAACCCAAGGTGCTGCTGCACACAGTAAGTACTCACTAAGTGCATATTGAAATGACAAGATGGATAAATATATAATAAATAAGTTGTCTTCTTGGACCCCTCTCACTGTTAGACTATGGACAAACACATCAAAATTCAATTCGATTCTTACTCATTAAAAACTTATTATGTGTGAAGCACTGTACTAAAGAGTAGGAATGCTGATGAAGTTTGGGGTGCTAGGAACCCCAAAATTCAAGGGCAAAGGGCGGGTCTGTGTCCAAAGAATATGTCCACTACAGTCAGAGGAGTGAGGTTTTATTATATACAGAAGGGGCAGGCAAGACTTCTAGGAAATCTGCAGATTTTGTGAAGCCAACACAAGCAGGCAAGAGTCTAAAAATCTGTGCAATTTAATGGGGATCAGATGATACTTTTATTCAGAAAAAGAAGAGAAGATGGGATGGGATTAAGGAGTGACAAGTGGCCTAGGTGGTCCAGAGGTAACCCAGAACAGGTCTAGATGGGATTAAGGAGCATCAAATAAGCTAATTAAATAATCAAGGTGGGCCAGGGTGGGCCAGATGCCTTGGGCCCGAGGCACCAGTGATCTGGGCTATGGAAATTTATGGGAAAATTCAGGGACTGGGCTGCTTTCAAAGACATGGTCTTTTCCTTTTAGGGGTCCAGATCCTGTCACCCCATCAATATGAAGATGAAAAATAATACAGCTCCTGGACTCAAGGTGCTAATAATGTAATATGTAACACAACATGTACATAAGCAAATATAAAATGTGTAGGTAGAGTGTGGTAAGAGCAAAGGAAACTGTAGGAGGAATTCTGAGATGGAAGAGTGTTTTTGGCTCAGGGGATTAGGAAAGGCTTCATGGGAAAAGTAGCAACTGAGTGGAGTCTTCAAGGAAGAAAAGAATTTCAGCAGATGGAGATAGGGAAAGAAGACATTCTGCTCTTCAGAGTTCATGGGAAAGAACAAAAAGTCAATTCAGCAATGAGGCATCACAAAATGTATTTTGTCTACTAATGACTGAAAAAAGACAACGTTCCCACCTAATGCTTTTGAGAAAGTCCACTGTTCCCCAAGTACCTGCTCCTCTGATTTCACATTGAGCTCATCCCGAGACACCAACTCAAGGACATCGTCAAAGGGTAATGTCAGGAACTCTTCTGACATAGACACCTCCACAAAATGCTGGTGGATGAAACTGTTGGCCGAGTCGTATAGCACAGCACACATCATGGTCTCAGCAAACTGACGGACACCCAGACAGTTCTTGGGGTGAAGCCTTCGGATGCGAGCAAAAGAGAGAAAGGGAGAGCTCAGTGGCGGGGAAAACGAGATGAAATTTTTCATCGTTTCTTAGGGTTCCTTCCGGAAGCACAGAAGGAAGAAGTCTTAATCCTGGCTTTGCCACTATATATCACTATTTAAACTTTGGGTGAGTCACTTCCAAGGGGGCTGGGCTAGGAGATCTCTACGGTCTCTTCCAGATTTAAAATTTTATGTTTAAGTTAGATTCTAAACTAAGATGCGTATCATCAAATGCAATGAAGTAAAAAGAATTAGGCCAAGGGGAGGAGGGAGAGAGAAAAGAGCACTGACAGAGGAAGAAAATGAGCCTGCGTATGAAATTATAGCAAGGCATTCTCTGGAGATCTGCAACTCTTTCATTACAGGATCAAAGGATTAACAATGGGAAGGAATGTTCTTTAAAGATTTTTCACTACACCCCCTCATTTTACAAATGAGGAAAATTAGGCAGAGAAAGTACAGTGACCTGCTTGTGGTCTCAGGGTAAGTAGGGAGATCGACCCAAATCCTTTCTCTCCTGGGTGCACTGCTCCTGGGTGAAGAGCTGACACACAACAAATGCCTTGCCCTGTGCCCAGATCCTTTGCTGAATAATACCTACAGCTCCTGGCTCTGACTCTGGATCAACTCTGTACAGATCATCTGTCAATTCCAAAATAATTGTAATCTAAAACAAACAAGGAAGATTCCTTCTTGTTGGTTCCTCTGGGAGACAGTGATGGTAACAATAAGCTTGATGGGCCCCTTATCAGATGACAAAGCACAAAGACAACAGATTTGGGGTGATGCGCCAATGAAATTTCCAACCAAGGTGATACATGTTTGGTGAAGAGGGAGGCAGCCTCAGGCACCGGGAGCTAGTCTTATATCAGCACTGAAATGCTGCTTTTGTCTCTGGTACTAGTGGTCTCTTGGGAAAAAAACCTGAAAGGTGTTGTCAGTTTTTGAAAGTCTGCACTTACTTTTCACAATTAAAATGCTTTCTGTCTTGTCTGACCATTCTTTCTGAGTCTCCTTTGCTTGTCCATCAGCTGCATCATACCATCTAACAGCATTTGCCAAGGTTCTGTCCTGGGCCCTTTTCTCTTCTCTTCTGATAACCTCAATAACAACCACAGGTCGAACCAAGGGTTTATTGCCTTTACAGAGACAACTCTGAGATCTATATATCCAGGCCTAGTCTCCCTCTGAGCTTCAGTCCTGTATCACCAATTGACATGTCAACATTTCAAGAGAGGTGACCTTGAGATATTTGAAAGTCAATATGTCTAAAACAGAATGTATTTTTCTCTCTAAATTATCCCCTCTTCCAAACATCCCTGTTTCTGTCAAAGGTACCACCATCTTTCTAGTCTCTCAAGATAATCATCTCCACTCCTCACTCCCCCCTCCTCTACATATTCAATCAGTTGCCAAATCTCACTGTTTCTACCTTCTCAACACCTCTCATATCTGACCCTTTTTCTCCACTCATAAAACTACCACCTCCGTTCAGAACCCCATTACCTCTTGCCAACATTATTCCAACAGTCTCCTAACTGTTCTTTCTGCCTCATCTGCTACCAAAGTAATTTTTCTTAAGTGTAGATCTGACCATGCAAATACCCCACTCAACCAACCCTAGTGGCTTCCTATTGACCCATGTTTGTCTTTTAAGACTCTCCTATACAACCTGGTCCCAACCTATCTTTCAAAGACATCATTTCTCCCCCTCTGAGATCCAGCCAGACTGGTTTTCTCTCTGTTCCTTATACACACAATACATCTTTTTTCTCTGCCATCCCATATGCATGGAAGCCAGGCCTTCCTTCCTGACTTCCTTATTACAGAGTCTCTCTTTCAGATGAAGTTCAAGCATCAAGCAATTTCTACATGAAGCCTTTCCTAATCCCCTCAAAATGCTAGTGCCCTCTCTTTCAAATTATCTTGCTTTTAATTACTTTGAATATGTTTATATTTATCCGCTTTACATCTGAATTGTATATATTTTTATTTTTACTTGTCCATTAAATGTAAGCTATTTGGAAGCAGGGCTGTTCCGTTCTTACTTTCCAAATACTTGTTGGTGAGTTGATGTCTCTCTTTTTGAGATCATGGGTGAAGAATCTGTGTTTTTATCAAACACACAGAGTTCAAAGATCTCTCCTATGTGCTCCAGTTTAAGCTAGGCATTTCTAACACAAATAAAGATTAGACTTACATAACACTCCAAGGTCTGCAAACTCTTCTCACAACAACATCGCCTGAGGGAGCTGATAGAAGTATTATTCCCATGGCACAGCTGAGGAAGAGCCTCAAAGAGGTTAACTAACTTGCCAAAGATCAAGTCTAGGAATCAGACATGAAAGCAAGGTCTTGTGATTCCATACCTGAGGTTCTTTCTAGTCCACCACACTGCCTCCCTAACAACAGGGCAGCTGAGCATTAAAAAGGCTTTTATGACCAGCACCAATTGAATAGGACAGTTCCTTTAGTTTAGTATTGGCTTGCTTGGCCTAGCATCTGAGAAGGTCCTACTTATGTTCTTTTTAGAGTAAAAGCCAAAGAGCTATGGAAATACTGGAATATTAAACCACGTGTACCCTTCCTATGCTACTACCTGAAAAAGCTTCATTCCTAGAGCTCAGTTTTCAACCTTGAAGAAGGATCCAAAATTCTGCCCCTGAAACCTGATCATAGCCTTATTGCCCATGAGAGTATTACCAAAATATTCTTAGTCTCATGTGAAGAGATGCTCACCACTGACTCTTTCAAACCAAATTTTGAAATAATCCCAATAGTCTTAACATTTTTGTCAGTTCAAGGTTTCTAGAATCCATTTCCTGACATCCTCTTTTGAGCAGGCCAATGCTAAGTGCTTCCTGGGCATTAAGAAATAGTCGAACTGAATCAGACAGAATTCTTTTTACTCTTCTTCCCTAAGACGGAGTGGTGACTGCAAAGGAACAATAAGTACCTGGCTGGAAAATGAGGCAAATCCCTGATTTCATTTAAATCCAAGGAAGCTTGACTTCAGCTCATCTTAAACTTTTTTTTTTGGGGGGGGGGTGTTGCTTTGTGGAGGGGGGAGGGCAGGGCATTTGGGGTTAAGTGACTTGTCCAAGGTCACACATCTAGTACATGTTAAGTGTCTGAGGTCGAGTTTAAACTCAGGTCCTTGTGACTCCAGGGCTGGTGCTCATTCACTGCGCCACCTAGCCACCCCTTTAAATTTTTATTTTTTATTTTTTTTTGCTTTTTGGAGGGCAATTGGGATTAAGTGACTTGCCCAAGGTCACACAGCTAGTTTTTGTGTTAAGTATCTGAGGCTGGATTTGAACTCAGGTCCTCCTGGCTCCAGGGCTGGTGTTCTATTCACTGCACGACCTAGCCCCCGCTAAATTTTCTTTTTCAATGGGAATTTAATTGTTAATAAACATAAACATCCCACTATATATATGAAAATGAGTAAGAGATGGGCTTGTACAAGGAACTATGACTTCCTGCCATGTGCAGTTTGTTTTTAAGCAGTATCTTTTTGGGGAATGAAAAGTCATCCTAAATCTGCCCTGTTTGTGGCCCTCCCTCTGCTTCTCTGCTTTCTTATGTGCATTTCATTGATGCTCTTCTGTGTGTGCGTGTGCGTGGGGGTGGTGTGTGTGTGTGCATGCGCACGCGCACAGCTACCACCCACTACCCCGATGGGCAGAAGGGGACTGGGATGCCTTGCTCCACCATCACAGCCGCTATGCTGCCTGGGGCTGGGAGGTGGGCTTGGCTTAGGGGGAGCAAGCTCTGGAAGGATGAGAAGGAAAGGGAAGAGGCTTGGCACACGGGGGACAGAAGGAAAATCGACTCCATCAGGAGTGAGAAGAAGCCATCTGGGCCACAACACGGAGGAGACTCAGCTGGTGCGACCACCATCTTCATCACTGTCCTCATTACTAACTCCTGACCACCGTAAGAAACCTTGAAGTTTACAATGTACTTCACACGCTATCTCCTTTGAGCCTCACAACAATGCTATGAAGTAAACACCACAGGAATTATCCACATTTTTTCAGATTAGGAAACTGAAGCACAGAGAGGTTCAGTGACTTGCCCCTATCACACATGTCAGAGGAGGCACACACACGCACACACAAGCTCACCAATCTCTCCGTTTGCACTGATCCAGACCTCACCATAATTAGCGTATCATTCACAACGTGCTTCCCAGAGGGACAGCTTAGATGCTGTATTAAAAAGGGCCTTGAATGCCAGGCTAGAGTTTGAGCTTGATTCTCTAAGTGATGGGGACATTTTTTTTTTAGCAGAAGGATAAATCACAAAGCACTATTTTGGGAGGATTAATCTGGCAGTGGGTAGTTATGACTTCATTCTGATTTTTAAAAATATTACTTCTGCAGCATAATCTTTCTTACTAATTGGCTCCCTTCATGTGGTACAATGACATTAGCTGGAAGGGCCTAGCAAACCCTGGCCAGGGACTCTCGGAGCAAAGGGAGACCATGCCCTCTTCTGGGTTCTCTTTGCCCTCTCACCTTTCTCTGAGGAACGTGCAGCAAGCGTCTTTGATGTTCTGCAGCTGTAGGAAGCTGGCCCCCATGAGCAAAGACTGGACATTCTGCTGATCAATGGCCAGGTGGCCATTGTAGGCAAAGTTAATTAAAGCCTCCAGGGCACTAGAGAGAAGAATAGGGAAAAATAGCAGTTAGCCTGAGGAGTTTCTCTGCCAACTTTCATATTCAGCAGGCTAAGAAAAATGCACCAGATTCAAAATGAGACTGTGTGAGAGACATCTGTCTGTGTCACACAGGGACTCTACTTGATTTCAATAACTTCCCCATCACATTCAAGGTCACCTGCTGGTTGGACAGTCATTTCTAAACATGGTTTGCTCCAATGTCTCTTTGGCATCTCTCTGAATTTCATACAGTCTTGCTTCTTTTTTTGGCACTTGTTCCCCTTCTTCAGACCCCTCTAAATTTTTTTCCCTCTCTAAGATTCTACTATTTTTCCTTCAAACTTGCTCCATATACATATACAGAAGTTCTTCACTCCAAGCCCCTTCACCCATCAGAATATACTCTCTCTCACCCTCACCCCTGGGGCCTTCTGGAGTCCCATTCCCTAGTTTCCCTGCTTCTCCCTCTAGCCTCAGGGACTGTCAGGACCCTGAGCAAACATCACTTAGAAAAATCACCACCCAAAGGTTTGCCCTTGAGGAAAAAGGTCAACAAAACCACTCTTTCCCTGCCTCTTATCCCTCTAACACATGTTCTAAGCTGGACTAAAACTAAAACTTATCCCTCTAACACATGTTCTAAGCTGGACTAAAACATGCCAATGGCAGTGCACCTTCTTTGCAATGTTTGGATGGAATTCTGGGGCCTATGTGGCACTGCTAGAGGAAGTTAGCCCTCCCACCTATGGAGATACACTCTGGGATTTACACCACAGAGAAAGAATTCAATAAGCCCTGTCCATTTGTTTGACTTGACATGCCAAGTGTGTTCCTTTCCTCAGAAGCACTTCAATAATAATACTGCACAATTAACAGCTTTGGCTCTCACTAATGGTTGAAGAGAAGTTTTATTTCCTTTTGTTGAAAAGGCAGCAGCAACCAGGAGCCTCAAGTGTCGTCAGCACCTCAGTGACTAGTGCTTCCCTGCCAGCTGCTAAGGTCTAGAAGCAAGGGTCTTAAAAATCAAGAAGCAGCCAATAAGCATCGTGCAGACCCCTATGTCCAGGCAGGCTTCCACCTCACCCAGACCCAAACACAAATGGATATCATCCAGATCCCTGGGTTTCCAGGTAACACTATACAACTTTTTTCTTGTGTCTTCTTAACAGATATATCTAACCTGACGCTCTTCTCTCAAATGGTCAGTGTGGAGATCTCTCATTTCAGGACCTCTAACCATTCTCCTCACTATTTCCAGCATGGTTTTTCAATAATATTTTAATCCCAGGAAGCCAATATGACTAAGAGGTTATGCAAGAGATGACAGATTGCTATTTCAACATGTGACCTGAAGCCGATCACCTGTCTTCCTCTGGATCAAAATTTAACAAAGCTCCTATTTCTAACTGAGGGAGGAGTGCTAACGAAAATATAACATTTGCCAAGCACCCAGCTCTCAGTCTGCACCAAGATCTCCCCTAATAAGGGAAAGAATATAGGAAATAAATAAAGAGGCAAAATGCTACTCTGGGCCACATAAGCCAAGTCATTGTAGCTCCTTTGTTATCATTAAAGGACAATATAAAGAACAAAGACTAAAACAACCATGAAAAGCAGACTACACTATGGAAATGCAAAGTGTAGTCACAGATAGTTACCTTGGGTCCATTCCTTGCATTACAATCTCATCCTGCTTACATTCCATCATGTCATTGGTAAACATAGCATGAAAGTATGGGATTGATGCAGCTAAGACAATCCTGTGGGCACTGAATTTGTGATCTCCAACCTGCAGAGGGAGAAAGCCACAGAAAAATAAAGAGGGACATAAACACACAAACCCAGACTGCCTTCTTACCCGCCCTGGACACTTGCCATTGTCTGGATGTGGCTTGGGGTAAAGACCTGCAAGTGTCTTCCTTAGAGCGGGCTTGGGCTCTGGGCTACCTCTGTGCCACAGTAGGCTACCCTTCCATGGATCTATCTAGGAAGCTGCCTTCTCTACTGTGGATTCCCTTAGCAGTTATGAGGCCAAAATTCAATCCCTTTTTCCTAGAGGAGAAGTCCTCACCCTGACTCCTGATATATACACAGCTCTGAAAACTTCACTCATTTCAGTTCTAAGACCACAATAGATCAGAAGCAGCAGGTCAGGAGGAGTGAGGGAACAGGCTGCTGCCTAGTAATAGTAGAGCTTTAAGGTTTACATTTTAAACATTTTATAGGAGTGGCTAGGTGACATAGTGAATAGAGCATCAGCCCTGGAGTCAGGAGGACCTGAGTTCAAATATAGCCTCAGACACTTAACACAAAAACTAGCCATGTGACCTTGGGCAAGTCACTTAACCCCAACTGCTCTCCAAAAAGCAAAACAAACAAACAAACAAACAAAAAAAACCACTTTACAAGGATTATCTCATTCGATCCTCATAATAACCCTGCAAGGTAAAAGTCTCCCCATTTTAGAAATAAGGAAAATGAAGCAATCAAAAGTTAATTGACATGCCCTGAGTTACAAAGTTAGTGTCTGAGGCAGAATCTGAACTCTGGTCCTCCTGACTCCATGAACAAACTGCCACCTTGCAGTCATTGTACCAAAGGTTACTCTGATTACTAAGGCAAGGAAGGGGATTATATTTCAAAAAATTTTCAATTCCAAAAAGTTAATTTTTTTAAAAAAATACTAATACTCAAAAGGGCAAGTTTTAGTTATCTGGAAAATTCATTCATTTGAAAACTGCTGATTCCCATAAAAAGTCCACATAAATGAAATGTTACTCTGTTGGGTTTGTATTCAATCCATTTGTGATTACTGATATTTGCTGTGTAAGTACGCAATGTTCCCTTTGTCTATGTGTTCCAACTCCCTCAATACTCGGTAATAAACTAGCTACTACTTGTGCATGGGGGTCATATTTTTATTCCTTCCTTATAAATCCTTCCCTTCAATCAACTGATCAACAAGTATTTATTTATTAAGGGGCTACCATGTGCCAGGCACTGTTACTGTGGACACAAAGACCAAAAAAAAAAAAATAATAATTTTTTAAGGAAATTATTTCTAAACATACATTATCACATTTTTATAAGGAAGCTGATATTAATAAAAACAAAAATAACTTATGTCAAAGAATAACTGAGCTACTAATGGCTAGTTGAAACCTACTGAGTCAGAAAACAGTACTAGTGATTAAGACTGAGAAAAACTACATTAAGATGGTAACTAAACGGAATCGAGACCAAGCCTCTGTGGACCAAGATTCAGTAAATGACTATCCACCCACCCACAACTATCGCTACAATGGGCAACTCAGCACAATGAAACTGCCACAAGGATCAGAATTCTTCAGCATTAAGATGATTATTTTAAAATGGTCGTCATACCCTCTCACTCACTGTATGTTTCATCTGGGCGACTGCCAAGCCCTTGTCCTAGCTTTCAACTGAACCCAAAAGAGAAGTGCTGATGTGATAAGCAAGCTCATTTCTTTAACCTTTAGCAGCAAAGGAGGAAAACCTCCCAACTAGTCAGAAGCAAGCAGAACTGGCTTGAATCACTTACTCTATTAGACCACATTATCTTTTGTTACTGTGAAGAACCTGATGCTACAACAGGGAACAGAACTGCTCTTATTAAGAGGCTGTGGAGGTCTCTATCCCCAGGGATGTCTTCCAATAAAGCACAAAGGCAAGTTCACTTCAGGACAGGTTCATGAAGCAACAGGTTTCACTAAGGCAAAAGACAGCATGAGAACCACTACCTGAGGCTCCTGAAACCACTGCTTCAATTATTATTCAAGCTTATTAGTGAGGACAATGACATATCTCATTCAGTCTTGTATAAAAAAGGTACTTAATAACTGTCCATGCTAAATTGAATAGTATCCCACAGAAGTATTTATGTGCTCACGAGAAGATTTTCCAAAGCAGGAAAACCAATGGTACAAAAACATCTTTAGGCCAAGGCTCCTGTTCACTGCTCTAATCACTCTTTTTGTCAAGAGTATCCTAGTAACTTCAATATATTTCATGGCTTAGTCTATTCTATACTAGGTTATTAGGAATACAGTAACTAACATGCCATCATTTGAACTCAGGACTGTTACTAAGTTACTGAATACAAACTAACTATAAAACATAATAATCCCTGTCTAGAAGTGTTTTATATGCAACAGTTAATAAGAACAGCAATTTGCAAAGTTTAAGGCATGGGATATGATCTTTTGATTCTAATTCTGTGTTCTTTATATCAGAATAAGGTGTCAAACTGAATATTGTGGACCTTCAGAGAATAAGAGGGTATACAACAAGGCACTCATTTTGTACCCTTGTCAGAAACAATTAAAGAATTAGAAATGGGGGGGCGGAGCCAAGATGGCGGAGTAGAAACAGCTTATCCAAGCCACTCTGCCCCCAGATTCCCCCCAAACTATGTAAAAGGGGACTCTGAACAACTTCTGGAGCCCCAGCACCCATAGAACGACACAGAGAAGCTAAACTCCCGCTGAGGACAGCCCAGCAGCCCTGCAGGAAGGACCAGCGCAGTGGTCTGGGACCTGGCAGCGTGCAGCGTGCAGAGCGCAGGAGCCGAGCCGAGCCCAGGTCCGCATGAGCCGAGGTTTTAGCCCCAGGGCGGCAGGGCCAGCAGCCAGCTGGAGGAACCCCAGAACACCAGGAGCTGTGCCGACTCCAGAATTATCAACATAGACTTGCCTAGGACAAAGTAAGAGGTTAGTGTCCTATGGACTTTGGGACTGGTATTAGGGAATGCATCGGCTCCCTCCCCTGGGGGCTAGAAGCCACTGAGGACAAATGCCATTTTGTAGTTTTCAGAGGCAGCTCCCGCTCCCAGCCTGCAAATTTGTAGGGAGATCCAGCGATCAGTCTTGGGGGGTAATCGCTCTTGCTTTAACCTCCCTGGATCTGGATTGTGATCTAGAGTGGAAGTCGTGGGTGGGTTTACAGCTTGCCAGAAACGGAAGTTGCCCCCCACACGTTCGGGACGAAAATTCCTCTATCTGGCCCTAAAGCCATAGTGTGGCAACAAGCCCAAAAGTCAAGTAATTAAGTGGCAACATGCCAAGGCAAAGGAAACAGAAAAATGCAACCCTAGACTCCTATTTTGGGGGCATAGAGCAGGAAAAGGACTGTGAGGTCAGAAGTCCTGCTCCAAAAGCCCCAGGGGAAAACATGAGTGGGTTGCAGGCCATAGAGGACCTTAAGAAGGACTTTAAAAATCAAATAAGAGAAGTGGAGGAAAAATTGGAAAGAGAAATGAGAAGGATGCAGGAAAAGTATGAAATGAGGGTCAACAGCCTGACTGAGGAAAACAACACCTTAAAAAATAGACTAACTCAAATGGCAAAGGAGGCCCAAAAGGGCAATGAGGAGAAGAATGCCTTAAAAAGTCGAATTTGCCAGATGGAAAAAGAATCTCAAAAGTTCACTGAGGAGATTCATTCCTTCAGAGTTAGACTGGAGCAAATGGAAGCTAGTGACTTTATGAGAAATCAAGATGCTGTTAAGCAGATCCAAACAAACGAAAGATTAGAAGGCAATGTGAAATATCTCATGGGAAAAACCACTGACCTGGAAAATAGATCCAGGAGAGACAATTTAAAAATTATTGGACTACCTGAAAGCCATGATCAAGGAAAGAACCTAGAAATCACCCTTCAAGAAATTCTCAAGGAAAACTGCCCTGATGTTTTAGATCCAGAGGGCAAAATAGAGGTTGAAAGAATCCACAGATCACCTCCTGAAAAAGATCCCAAAAAGAAAACTCCCAGGAATATTATAGCCAGGTTCCAGAATCCCCAGATCAAGGAGAAAATACTACAAGCAGCCAGGAAGAAACAATTTCAATATTGTGGAAACACAATCAGAATAGCCCAGGACCTGGCAGCTTCTACACTGAGGGATCGAAGGGCATGGAATATGATATTCCAGAGGGCAAAAGAACTGGGAATGAACCCAAGGGTCACCTACCCAGCAAAACTGAGTATTTTGTTTCAGGGGAAAATATGGTCATTCAGTGGAATAGAGGACTTTCAAGCATTCTTGAGGAAAAAACCAGAATTGAATAGAAAATTTGACATCCAGACACAAGAAGGAAGAGATGCCTGAGAAGATAATCAGGGAAAAGAAATCCAAAGGAACTTATCAAAGTTGAACTATTTACATTCCTATATGGAAAAGCAATAACTGTGACTGATGATATCTTTCTCACTATGAAAATAATGGAAGAAGGGGGTGTGGTCATATGAATACATATGTGAATGTGTGTGTATATGGTTACAGTTATATATGGATAGAGGGCATAGGTTGAATTTGTTGGGAAGGGAGAATACTCAAGGGATGAAATTATGAGGTGAGAGAGGAAAGTGGCAAGAGGAGATGGGGAGAGACAGGGTAGTGTAAACTATCCCATGCAGAAGAAGCAAGGGGAAGTGGTTGCAAAAGAGGGGGAGAATAAGGAAGGCTAAAAAGGCAAAACCACATTCACACTGAATTTGGTTCAGGGAGAAAATGACATACATAGTAAATGGGATATCTCAACCTGCAGCAGGATAGGGGGAAGGGGGATGGGAGGAGGGATGATGGATTGGAGGGCATCCTTGGGGTGAGGGGAGGTTGGAAGTACCCACTATAAAGAGGGACAGGATCATGTAGGGAATGGACCAGGTGGGGGGTGGGATGAGTGGGAGGGAATTATAAGCAGCCTTGTACAATATATCTACTATGATAATGTTTTGCATAGCTAGACATGTACAACATATACTGAATTACTTATCTCCCAAGAGGGAATGGGTGACAAGGGAGGAAGGAAATGGATCTGAAATTTGAGGTTGTAACATTAAATGTTTCAAATATATATAAATACTATTATTAATACTCTTTTGCTTGTAATAGGGAGATAAGATGTGCAGGCATTGGGATACAAAGACTCACCTTCCTCTAATGGAAAAGTCGATGGGGGTATGGGAGAAGATAGAGGAGAGAGCAGATTGGAGGAAGCGATATCTTGTGGGATTACTATTCTGGGAGGTTGGGTAGGGGAATAATGGGGGGAAAATGATTGTAACTCAAAATCTGGCGGAAATGAATGATGTAAAACAGAAGTTAATAAAGCATTTGTTTAAAAAAAATAAATAAATATAAAAAAAAAAAAGAATTAGAAATGGGAAAGAACAAGAATTGCCATCCTCTAGGGTGGTGGTGTCAAACTCAAATATAAACTGGAGATAAAAACTGTATACAATGATCTCTGTAGGTAACATATTCACTTTAGAAAACCACATGCTTATGTTTGTGTATAACACACACATATATAAAATTAATTTGTTTTGTTAAATATTTCCCAATTAGATTTTAATCTGGTTTGGGCCACACTCCGGAGTGTTGCGGGCTATATGCTTGTGTGTGAAACTTCTACCCCAGGGACTTTCATGGAAGAGGAGGGACTTCTTGTGAGCAGCATGGGCAGGGTCAAGGAAGGAGGACATTCTGGTTAAGGCAAACAACCTGAACAAAGAGGTGTAAACTGTAGGGGTGGGGGAAGAATAAGGAAATTGGCCTTATTAGACCAAAGAAATAAAAGTGTATGTATTACGATGACAGATTGGGAAGAATGGAGTGGGATTTTAGGAAGTCTTGAAAGCTAAGCCAAATACTATTTGGTGGGTTATTTTAAAACACTGTAGCGTATTAAGGAGAGGAATAATATGATTAAAGTGTGTTTCAGTAATTTTCATTATGAACCAAATGACTGTGCAGGATGGAATACAGTCTCTGCCAAACCCAGATCTGACCATGTCACTCCCCTACTCAAAAAACTTCACTGGCTCCCAAGTGCCTCTACAATAAAATGCAAGCAGAAGCCCTTTACAATCTGCCTCTTCTCTACCTCCCCAGACTTATCGCACATCCATTACTACTCTTCTTCAAGAGCTCCATTCTAGCCAAGCTGACTTAGCTGATGCTCTCTGATACAACCCTCTGCTTCCTCTCTCCATGCCTTTGCCCAGCCTGTTCCCCTTGCCTCCCTCCTCATTCTCCTACCCACCCCCCCTACAGAATTCCTCCCTTGTTTCAAGGCTAAGCTAAAGTGCCACCTCCTATTGAAGTGTATCATGATTCTTCTAGTTCTGCTAGAGCCCCACCCCAGAAATTACTTTGTAGATGCTGGGTACTGAATTATCTGGGTCTGTGGCATTTCCCCCAACAGAACAGAAACTCCTTGAAAGCAGGGATTTTTCTGTTTTTATCTCTGCATCTCCAGTGCCTTGTAAGAGGAGGTGCTGAAAAAATATTTGTTAAATAAATGAAAGGCTAGAGAGGGAGGGAAGGCTGCAAAGGCACTCCAGAGGAAGAAAGAAAGGTCTCTTTAGGACTCATTAGATTTTCCCATTATTCTCAGCTTAAGAAATCTGCAAAATGTTTGTATAGTGCTCCTGCTGAAAGGATTTCCCTCAACACTAGCTGTCACGTTTCTAGGTCAAAGTCACAAGGCAAATATTTCTACTTAATTTTGATTCTTCCACACAAAGAGTTAAGGTTATGACATTTTTTTTTTCTAATGCTCCTTCCCAAAGTTACAAATAACATTTTGCTAATGACATAATATCACAAAGTACCAAGCTGGTCTCCTTTGCCTACATGTAACCTTAGACCTTTCAATGTTATATATGATTTACTCAAACTTCCTAGGCCTCAGTTTCTTCATCTGCAATATAGGGGGAGTAGAGAAGGATATAAAAAGAGACGGGAATAATAGAAGGGGGAGAGGGGACTGATACTGGGGAAGGAGGTAATCAGAAGTAAAACATTTGTGAGGAGGGGAAGGGTGGGGTTTAAGAGAGGGGGGATAAACAAGTGAAAAATAGCATGGAGAGAACTAGAGAGTTAATTATAATAACTATAAATGGGAATGGGAAGAACCCATCCAGGAAATGGGAGTAAATAGGCAGAATGGATTAAAAAGGAGAATCTTACAATATGTTGTTTACAAGAAATACATTTGAAGCAGAGAGATACACAGAGTAAAGGTTAAAAAGCTGGAGTAGAATATATTATGCTTCTGCTGTAGTAAAAAAAAAAAAGCAGGGTAGCAATACTGATCTCAGACAAAGCAAAAGCAAAAATTAATCTATTTAAAAGAGATAAAGAAGGGAACTATATCTTGCTGAAAGGTATCCTAGACAATGAAGTCATATCAATCCTAAACACATATGCTATATGTTTATATGGTGTACACACACACACACACACACACACACACACACACACACACACAAACACACACATACCAAATGGTATAGCATCTAATTTTTTGAAGAAGTTGAATGAGTTACAGGAAATGGATAATAAAACTCTACTAGTGGGAGACTTTCCCCTTTCAGAACTAGATAAATCTAAACAAAAAAATAAACAAGAAAGAAGCTAAAGATGTGAATAAAATTCTGAAAAGTTAGATATGATAGCTCTCTGGAGAAAACTGAATGAGAATAGAATGGAATATACCTTTTTCTCAGCAATATATGACACCTACACAAAAACTGACCATGTATTAGTACATAAAAACCTCACAACCAAATGCAGAAAAGCAGAAATAGAAAATACAACCTTTTCAGATCATAATGCAATAAAAATTAAATTCAATAATAAACAATGGAAAGAATTTAAAAATTCATTGGAAATTAAATAATCTACTCCTAAAAAAACATGTGGGTCAAAGAACAAAACATAGGAACAATCAATAATTTCATTAAAGAAAATGACAACAATGTGACAAGATTTATTTTATTTATAGTAAATAGTCATAGCAATCTAGTATATGATAAACCCAAAGAGCCAAACTTTTGCAACAATAACTCATTATTTAACAAAAACTGCTGGGAAAAGTGGAAAACAGTATGGCAGAAACTAGGTATAGACTAACATCTCACACCATATACCCAAGATAAGGTCAAAATGGGTACATGATTTACACATAAAGGGTGATAGCATAAGTAAATTAAGAGAGCATGGCTTAGTTTATCTGTCAAATTTATGGATAGGGGAAGAATTTAGGACCAAAGAAGATATAGAGAGCATTACAAAATGTAAAATAGGTAATTGTGATTATATAAAATTTTAAAGTTTTTACACAAACAAAACCAATGTGATCAAAATTATAAGGAAAACAGAAAACTGGAGAAAAAAATTTGCAACAAGTATCTCTGATAAAGGTCTCATTTCTGAAATATAGAGAACTGAGTCAAATTTACAAAAATACAAGTCATTCTCCAATTGATAAATGGTCAAAGGATATGAATAGGCAATTTTCAGACAAAGAAACCAAAGCTAACTATAGTCATATGAAAAAATCCTCTAAATCACTTGATCAGAAAAATGCAGATTACAACAACTCCAAGGTACCACATCACATCTATCAGATTAGCTAATATGACAAAAAAGGAAAATGATAAATGTTGGAGAAGATGTGGGAAAATTAGGACACCGGTGCATTGTTAGTGAAGTTGTTAGCTGATCCAACCATTCTGGAGAGCAATCTGGAACTAGGCCCAAAGGGCTATAAAACTGTGCATACCCTTTGCCCCAGTAATACCATGGATAGGTCTATATCCCAAAGACATAAAAAAAAGGGAAAAGAACCCACATGTACAAAAATATTTATAGGAGTTCTTTTTGTGGTGGCCAAGAATTAGAAGTTTGAGGGGGTGCCCATCAATTGGGGTATGGCTGAACAAGTTATGGTATATGATTATAATGGAATATTATAAGAAATACTATAAGAAATGACAAGCAGGATGATTTCAGAAAAACCTGGAAAGACTTACAGGTTAACACATAGTTAAGTAAAAAGAAGTAGGAGAACATTGTATACAATAATAGCAATATTGTATAATGAAGAACTATGAATGACTTAGCTATTCTAAGCAATACAATGATCCAAGACAATACCAAGACAAAGGACTAATGACGAAGCATACTATCTGCCTCCAGAGAAAGAAATAGTATTGATTGAATACAGACTGAATCACACTTTCATTTTTTTTCTTATTTAAGTCTTCTTATACAAGATGACTAATATGGAAATGTTCTGCATAATTGCACATGTATAACCTATATCTGAGTGCTTACCATTTTGGGGGAGGAGTGAGGGGAGGGAGGGAAGAAGAGATAGAATTTGGAACTCAAAGCTTTAAATAAAAAATTTTTTAAAAGAAGTAAGGAAGTCAAGAAGGAAGAGGACTGAGAAAAGGCCATTGGATTTAGCAATCAAAAGTTCACTGGTCGGGTACCTAGGTGGCGCAGTGAGTAGAGCGCCGGCCCTGAAGTCAGAAGGACCTGAGTTCACATCTGACCTCAGACACTTAACACACACAAAAAAAACCTAGCCGTGTGACCTTGGGCAAGTTGCTTAACCCCAGTTGCCTGCCAAAAAAAAAAAAGGTCACTGGTCATCTTGGAAAGAACAGTTTCAGTTGAGTGATGGGTCAGAAGTCAATTTTCAAGAGATTGAGAAGTACAGGATGAAGAAGTAGAGACAACCTGTATAGGCAGATCTTCTTGGCATTTATGTGAAAAGCAGAAGAACACAGGATATAAGCTGAAGGAAATAGCAAAATCAAGTAAAGGGGTTTTTTGTTTTTTTTTTTTTAAGGAGTGGTTTGAGCTGGGCAGCAGTAGATAAGAGACTGAAGGTGAGTAAGGGTTGAAGGGACATATGTGGAGGTGGTATGAAGGGCACAAGTAGTGGAATTCACTTCTGTAAGGAAATGGACTACTTCCCTGATACTAGTGCAAATGAGAAGGAAAATGATGTAAAGGCATTCTCAAGTGTAGAAGAGGAAGAAGTTCATGACTAGATGGCCTTGAATTTCTTAGTAAGGTAGGAGATGAGGCCCTCTGCTGAGAAGGAAGAGAAAGAGGAAGTGACACAGGGAGGGTTTAGAAGAAGCCCTGTGAGGAGTGTAACAGTCAAACAGAAGACCAGAATACCACCATGCAACCACTGAGTGTCCAGCTGAAGCTTGTATTTCCATCAGCTGCTCCAATTGTCAGTGAATTCAGTATGGACAGATGATTTCCACTAGCAAAATCCAGCAGCAAACTCGTAAGAAAACAAATCAGCTCCTTCTTTTAAATCCCATGTTCTCACCAGTAGCACCAGCACTCACCCAGGTCTTCCATGTTTGAAACCTTAGTGTTATCTTTGACCTTTCCACTAATTTTACCTTTTGTATACAATCAGTAACCAAGTCCTATAAATTTTATCTCCTCAGTCTCTCTTGAATGTGTTTCTTTAAATTCCCATGGCTATCAACCCAGTTCAGGCCCTCATTACCACCTTATTGGATTACTACAACAACCACCTAACAGGTCTTCCCATTTCCTGTTCTAACCTTTATATTACTGATGGAATAATCTTACTTACAGACTAATTCAAGTCCCAATTTAACTCAAAAATCTGCAGTGACTCCTTATTATCAAAACACTTTGGCTTCCAGGTCCTGCCCAACCTTGCACCTATGTGCCCATTTGGGCCTTGTCTCTTATTACTCCTCTCCAGGGTCTATACTACAGTCAAACTTAAGTACTCTACCCCCAGAACACAATTTGTGCTTTCCCAGCTCTACCTTCTTCATGTCTATTGAATTCCTTTCTTTTAAAGCCCAACCCAAATGTCACCTTCTCCATGAAGCCTTTCCTAAACCCTCCAGCAGTCTGTAGTGGACTTTTCTTCCTTATAATTCCCATAGAACTTTTGTCTTATACCAATATTATTTTATGTTATAGCATATTTTAATAAGTTATGTGTAATGGGGTGGCTAGGTGGCACAGTGAATAGAGCACCAGCCCTAGAGTCAGGAGAACCTGAGTTCAAATCCGGCCTCAGACACTTAACACAAAAACTAGCCATGTGACCTTGAGCAAGTCACTTAACCCCAAATTGCCCTCCAAAAAGCCAAAAAAAAAAAAAAAGTTATATGTAAATCATATTCCCTCTGAACTCAGTGAGGGCAGATCCCAGTTAAGCTTTGTATCTCCTCCAGCATCAAGCTCAATGCTCTGCACGAAACTTGTTTTTAATAAGTTTGGTGAACTGTTGCCCGTATTTGTTTAGATTTAACATTACTTGCTGAAGATCAAAAGCGTTTTTATGTAGGGCCTTGACTTTAAAAGTTTTTTGTACCAGGGTGGCTAGGTGGTACAGTGAGTAAGAGTGCCGGCCCCAGAGTTGGGATGATCCAGGATCAGATCGGGCCTCAGAAAATGAGCACCCACACATAGATGATGACTGGCCATGTAACCTTGAGCAAGTTGCTTAACCCCAATTGCTTTAAATTTTAAAAAAGAAGTTTTTTATACCTTAGGACATCAAGCTTTATCCAAAAATTAAGATGAGAGTTAGGTAACATGTTAAAAGTTCTATTTTTCTGTCAAAAAGAAGAGAAATGTTTTTGATTCCCATCAAGCACAGTACTCTAATTCAGATCTAAATTCAAGTACATTTTTGAAAATACCAAGCTAGATTGATGTATTATACCTTTCCATGTACAAAACATGCATTTAGTGCCCCCACTCACATTCACACTTAGCTAGTGAGCCTGTCAGAACCAGTGATTTATCCACAGTCGGAAAATTTGCAGTGAATAAAGTCTGCAGAACAAATTAAGGACAATTATGGGAATGCCTGGGCATATACAACACCCCTGAATTTGCTGGGAAGGAAAAAAATCAATTTAAAGGGAAAAGCCCAAACCACTTCCACTTAAAAAGGAGGCAACAATCATTTAGAACTTGGCTTTGCTTTAACAAATGCCAAATCAAGAAAGGTCTTTCCTCCCTCACCATTTTTTTACACTATGATCTGGACAGTGAGAGGCAGAAGGAAGAAGTTTTTCTGATTATTGGGCAAAGTAAATCGACACAGTTTACAACACTCTGCAAGACACTGGGTAAGTGGAGAGAATCAGGAAAATTATTTTTTTCAGGATGGTAAAACTAGTGAGTGAAAATTCATTCATTTATTCATTCAAACAGTTATTTATACCAACTATGTGCTATAATAGTAATAGTTCATAATTTGATATCCCATTAAGAACTACAAATTATTTTCCTCAAAATAATCTTTTGAACTAAGGATTGAGCACTGTTATTGAGAGGTGGGAATATGTAGAGGAATTCTAAGATCTGGATTTTAATTCTACCCCTACTTTATACCTCGCTCAACTCCAGTCTCCTCATCTATAAAAGGGACTAAATGTGCCCACTGGCACAGGGAACTCCTAGTAAGGAAATTCCCACTAACAATGCAGGCTGGTATCTGCTTCACAATTTACAGTCTTAAACTCCTGACAAGAGTGGTGAAGGACTCAGGTTGCAGAATGAAACATATATTTTTGGACATGGACAATGTGGAAATATGTTTTGCTTTATTATGTATATTTTTTCCACATAGGTTTTCTTGTTCTTTAATGGAGGTAGAATACAGATAAAATAAATTTTTGTTAATTTTTAAAAATAATTTTATAAAGAAGCTAACCCACACCTGGAACATGTACTCCATTCTGGGTCAGGCCTGATATCTGAGATCCTTCAGTGCTAGGTGTGGTGCCAGAGGCTTTCCTTTCAGTGTTAGGTCCTGGTCAAGGCACCACTAGGTCTTTGCCTGAAGCTTTAAGCCCTTCTGGCTCCACAGGTGTCTTAATCCCAAATCCTTTTGACATTAAGCATGGTGCCAAAACCTGGTCAACTGCCTGTTTTATCTCTACTCCTTATTTTTCTACCACTTTAAGTAAGTGTCCTTGTCACATACACATTTCTTAAAGTTAGTAAATGTTTTTTCTGTCCACTCACATCCTATGATGACTAAACTACAAGTGCATAAAGCTGAGTAAGAACAAACCATATTCCATACCACACACCCTATTCTTCTATACTTTTCTTTCTTTCTTTTTCTGAGGGCAATTGGGATTAAGTGACTTGCACAAAGTCACATGACTAGTAAGTGTGTCAAGCATCTGAGGCCAGATTTGAACTCAGGTCCTCCTGACTCCAGGGCCAGTGCTTTATTTACTGAGCCACTTAGCCACCCCTTATACTTTTCTTATAACATCACATATAAATCAATATGGTTCTAACTAAAAAAACAAAGCAAAAAACTTATAGTCTTTGAGAGTTGCCTAGGGTACTGAGAGTTTAAGTGACTGCCCCAGGGTCACACTGCCAGTACAAGTTAGGAAGGGACTTGAAGCACTAGTGATACATATACCACGTATCTCATAGGGTTGTGGTGAAGAAAGCACTTTGAAAACTCTTGGAGCGCTATAGAGATGGGCATGTCTAGCCCAGCAACCCAGTTCAAGGCTTTGGACTCCTAAGTTCATTGCTCTTTCTTTCCACCATGCCATGAGATACTCAATGATAGATCAACAACTGGTCAATTCTAGGAAGATCAAACTGAACAAATATCAATATAAAATCCTACATGGGTTCAAAAAATCAATTTCACAAGTATAAAGTGGGGGAAGAGCCAGCAGACAACAGTTCCTATGAAAAAGATCTAGGGTTTTAGTGGATTAAAAGTTCAATATGAGTCAACAGTAAAACATGGTAGTCAAAAAAACAACTGTTACCCCCCATTGAGAGACATGGTGTCCAGAGCACACACCCTGCCCTAGTCAGACCTGATCTAGAGAACTGGCTTCAGTTCTATGTTTCTGGAAAGATGTTCACAGTGTGGAGAGAATCCGGAGGTGATAAGGATAGTGAAATGCCTATAAGTTGAAGGAACTGGTATGTTTTTAGCCTGAAAGAGATATAAGCTGGGCCAAAAGGAATGGATAGATGGAAGGACCTGATTACTGTCTTCAAGTTTTCGAAGGATTACATGTAGAGAGAGACTGGATTCATTCTGCTTGCCCCAAGAGGACAGAACTAGGAATGATAAGTAGAAGTTCCAGAGTGTCAGACTTAAGTTCAAAATACGGCAAAACTAGCTGGCCAAAGATTTACTTCATACATCCTCGAGGAAAAGAAGTATTTAGGAAAGGATAATGGATAGTACACAGAGACAGTTCAAAACACTCCTCCCTGTCTACAAAATGGATAGAACACAGACACAGTTCTCCTCCCTGGTAATCTGCTGGGGTATCCCACGGCATCTCCACACTCTAATCATATTCTTAGAGCTACTTAGAGGCATGTCTTTAAGAAACAGTACCTTAAATACTCTATAGCAGAGGTTCTCAACTTTCTTTGTATCATGGTCCCTTCGGCAATCTGGTAAGTCCTATGGACTTCTTCTCAGTATAATGTTTTCAAATGCATTTTTAAAAATATATAGGATTGGGGCCAGTGAATAGAGCACTGGCCCTGGAGTCGGGAGGTCCTGAGTTCAAATCCGGCCTCAGACACTTAACACAAAAACTTAGCCGTGAGACCTTGGGCAAGTCACTTAATCCCAATTAATTTAATAATTTGACACCCAATTGCCTCCCCCCCTACACACACACACACACACACACACACACACACACACACACACACAAATACAAATACACAGGATGGCAAAGGAAATCAATGATACAGAAAGTTATCAAAAGATATTAACATTTCACAGGTTAAGAACCTCTGCTCTATAGAAAACAAGGGTGCATAGGGTGAAAGGAAGGCAAAGCCAGGAGTTAGAAGTCAGATCAAGAAGAAAAATGACGGTAGAAAACCAAGTAGGAGAACAAAAAGCAATGCTGGGTGGTCCTTAGACATCTGGTTGTGAGGTAACTGGTGGGTAAGAAAAAATGTTGGTTTTGCCTTTCCAAATGAGTACAGCCTTCCTAGCAAAGGGAATAGGAAAATATCTGAAGCAATTCATCAAGCCCTCTGTTAAGGAAAAGAACTTGGAGCCCAGTACTGAAACTATCTAAAAACAGAATGAAAGGCACAATGGAAAAGAACTTTACACTATATTCAAAAGGAATAGAATTTACTAACAGTTTTTAGGCTATGGTCTTTATGGATCCTAAAGTAAACAAAAGCCTTTTGAGGTAGTCTAACCTCCAGGAATCAGGACAAAGATATCTGGGAATTGGAAGGAAAATAAGAGAAGTTTAATCACCTCTCCTTTATATTCCTGTGTATTCTTATATGCTAATGTGTACTATATTTATTCCTCAATCCTAGACTGTGTTCCTGTGTTCCTAGACTGTTAAAATATCTTACTTATCTTTGTATCTTTCCCAGTGCCTAGAACAGTGCTCTACATACTTTAAAATAAAGTAGAAAGAGAAAGGGGGGGAAAAGGGAAAGGATTATTAGAGTGGCTAGAAGTAAGGAAAACTAATCCATGGAAGATAGACCATGCATGGAAGAGTTTGAGAACTAAATACATGTCTTCCGCTTGATAAGATTATGTTGTTTTCCCCAAACTAGGGCAAATGTTTTGAATTGTTCCTCCAGTTATAGGCCTGGATTTATGCTGATTTATCTACACTCACCTGCCCAATTGTCTTTGTGATGTGACTCAAAGCAAGACAGGAATTGGAAAGATAGGAATAGGAAAAAGGTAGGAAGGGGATATGAAAAGGGAATACATTTTTATAACCAAGTATTATTTATCTTCTATCCCTAGGTGCCTGACATATAACAGGCATTGAACATATACTTGGTGAACAAAAAAGTAATGTAATAGGAAAAAGAGAAATAGCCTTCACAGGGCTTAAAACTACAGCTTTAGCATCCAGTACTGTTTCCAGCTGAGCAGATAGGTCATAGTCACCAGAATGTAAATGAGAATGTCTGAAATGACCAGGGAGGACCAATCTTTGAAGCGCTCACTGCATTGGGAGCTGGCTTACCTTAACTTCAGACCTAGCTCACCCTTACAGTCGCTCAGTGTCTCAAGATGGAACACTGCAGAAAGTACTGACTGTAGAGTAGAACATTTCAAAAGGATTAAGAGATTATGGAATCACAGAGTTGGAAGTGACCCCAAAGGTCATCTAAAATAAAAGAACAACATTTACATAGCTCTGACTATGTGCCAGGCACTGTGCTGAAGTGCTTTACAAATATTATCTCATTTGAGCCTCACAACAACTCTGGGAGGGAGGTGCTATTGCTATCCCCATTTTATAGATGAAGAGACTGAGGCAAACAAGCTAAATGATTTGCACAGGGTAACACATGTAGTCCAACTGTATTACCTGTAATTAGCTTCATAACAGCCTTGACAGAAACACTATCAATACAGTCAATAGTTAGTATTAATCATTAAACACTCGAATATTGTATCAACATCTAGAGATCAACAGCAGCAAACCTTTAAAGGTCAAATCATTTCAAAATATGTCTATCATGTGAACTGTGAGAGTTGAAAGACAAAGAACAGCACAAATTAAAGGGGCCAGGAATCCCTAAGCAATTCTGCCATAGCTTAACACCATAATTTGCTTTCTTTAAACTTTCCATTCATTTCCTTCCATGGGAACACTAGGGGACATTCCATTCCTTGTACTCAGCCCCAGAGGTACCCTGGGGTCAATGTGAACAATGTATTACAGGGATTCCTCTGCACCTTGACAAGCACTGGTAAAGGGAAAGGCTAAACATATACTGGTTATACCCAAGAAGGAAAATCATATTAAGGGATTATGGACAGGGAAATAGAACTAGAAACAATTGTTACTGAAGAGGTTTGAGTTTTTTTAAATATTAATTCCTGCCAATACTAAGAAGGAGACTTAAATAGCAACAGACTACTCACTTGGGGAAAAAGATTCTGTGACCTTCTGATGCAGTTCCATGGACACCCAGAAAGAATAATATTTTGAACTTGTTACTGTCAGGCCTTTACTCTTAAGAGAAGACACAGGGACATGGCAAGATTACTTGACTGAAGAAAAGCTAGGTTTCTGCACTGGCTTTTATTCTCAAGAGCTGTGTGACTTGCACAAGTCATTTATCATGGTAGACTCAGTTTTACTTACCTGTAGAATGGAAATAACAATATTTGTTCTACCTAGTTTATGAGGTATTTTACAAACTAAAAAGCTAAATTAATGCAAGCCACTATTAACAGTAAGAAAGAAGTGCTTCTCATCTATGATGCTCCTGAAAGAACTAGGGAGTCAGGCAACCTTTTGGGTGATTCTTGGGTGATATTGAGGATTTATGTGCCTAGTTCCACTATAATTTCTGTGCAAATAACTCCCAGTTTTACATATCAAGCTCTAGTCTCTCTGTTAAGCTCCAATCCCAAGTCACCAACTGCCTACAGAACATTTCCAACTGGATGCCCCATAGGCACCTCAAACTCTCCATGTCCAAAACAGAATTCATTTTCTGGGTTTTCTAAACCCACCCCTCTCCCTAACTTTTCTATTTCTGTCAAGGGATCCATAATCCTGTCAGTCAAATAGGTTTGTAACACCTGACTCTTCCCTCTCCCTCATCACATATCCAATCAGCCGCCAACTTCTGTCAATTCTATTAATATAACATCTCTCAGATCCATCCCTTTCTCCCCTCACACAGGACCTCTACCCCTAATTCAGGGCCTCATAATCTCCAACCTGCATTGCTGTAATATCTTCCTCAGTGGTCTTCCTGCCTAAAGCCTCATCCCTCTCCAAAGCATCTTCGACACAGCTGCCAAAGTCATTTTCCTAAAGCACAGGTCTGACCATGTCACTTTCCTATCCAAGACACTCCAGACCATAAGCTCTTTAGAGGGAGTAACTCTTGTTTTTGTCTTTGTATCTCTAGTGCCTAGCACAGTGGATGTTCAGAAATACTTGCAGAATGAAGGAAAGGAAGGGGATACAGGAAAGTCTACATCTTTAAGAAGATTCCAGTCCCCCAACATTCACTGGGAGCTTTCTATACTTTCTATACTACACAGGGGAAATAAAAAGGCATTTGTCCACCTCTTCTTGCCTTCAGTTATCTCTTCCATTCTACCTGATTCCTCAGACTCCCCAAACTGGTTACTAACTTATTCCTTAATCATATCTGCAAGTTCTTTTCAGAATGACATATAGATATAATTCAGCTGAGTACTAAGACCTGCTCTCATCCAAAGTAGTGGTACTGTATTTTTTCTCCCATCCTGGCCTTCAATTCAATGAGGCTTCAGGTTAGATGTCATTCTTCTTGGAGGACAAGATAAAACAAACTAGGAACTGAGTGGCTCTGCTCTCTCCCCATCATCTGTTGATATTATAGCACCTGCTCCAAGCTGTGGACCTCTTTTCTTTAACTTTGTTCCCCCAATATTTCCATACTTCAAGGATCCATGATTTTATCACTGCAGGTACTTCCTCACACAATCTAAAGGAATTAATTCAAGCTATTGCCTGGAAAGTCAAATACTGCAGCTTAAATACTCTGGCCTTATAATGGAAAAAGAGAACTCACTGAAAAGACCCTGATGTTGAGAAAGATTGAAGACAAAAGAAAAGGGAACAACTGAGGATGAGATGGATAGATGGGTGTCACAGAAGCGATAAACATGAGTTTGGACACACTTCAGGAGATAGTGAAGGACAGAAGGGCCTGGCACGCTATGGTCCACGGGGGTCACAAAGAGTTGGACATGACTAAACGACTGAACACAAACAACAACAACAACAACAACAACAAAAACTTCCTCAACCAATTAAATCGAAACCTTTCTAGGCCTTGGTTAATGGTTTTCACAAATAGCTGTGGATGAAAAAAAATCATCATCTAGTTAAACCCTCTGAGTCTAGCAAGGCTGATTCTCAGACAGAAACAATCCAGTCTATCACCTGGACTGCTGTTGAAGAACTTCCAGCTTGGTAGGACATGACAAAGTTTGTGTTTCACTGGCATAGCCTTCAAGAACCCTGAGTCAATTATATCCTCATCATGAGGCATCAAAGGAGGACTTATGGAAATCTTACTACAGCTAACACAAACCAAAAATCCTACTGTTTTTAGGATTTTTTCACATGCCTCAGTCCAATGTGAGTTTTAGCATTCTTAAACACAATTAATTCTTTTAGGTTCATCACAATATTTTCCATTTGTCCTTTGTTATATGTCCTTCCATCAGTCTTTTATACATGTTCATCTTAAATATGAAAATTTTCCTTTATAGCCATAGTAGTTTTCCCTTCTCAGAATTATTATTCCAAATCACATGAGTAGAATTCGTTTTTAGAGTGATCTAGATATTTCAGAATCAAGAGGTATCAGCCCCTCTTGAATATTCCTCTTTTTTTGAGTATCCATCCATTTTGGTATAGATCATTCATTTTTAGGTCAGATTATTTATTCACCATTTTTTGTTGTTGCTACCGGATCATACCTATTTTTTCTTGGAATTAAAAAAAATAAAAATAAAAACCTTATTGCCTAAAGATTAAGGCATATATCTGTCAATATTTATTTTTGCTGCTGTATCAAGATAGTACCAACCCTTTTAGTTTGCTGAGTGGAGCAGCACAAAATGACAGTCAGATTGTAATGGTCTTAGCCATGACAAATCTGACCTCCTATACTCAGATAGGTGGTAGTTGCTACTCATTTCTGTGTTGCTCTCCTGATGGGGCAAGAAAGGGCATCATTTCCAAATTTCCACTATTTCTATAGCCTTCAAGAAGTAAGATCAGCAATAGCCTGAAGAATAAGAGTAAGATTAGGACATTAGGTTATGGTTCTGAGGTGATAAAAAGACCCAGTGCTAAACTTTGACAGAATATATAAGAGATTCCTTCTAGGATAAGAAGCATTGGGACAATACCTTGTGGGCACCATCACTGTTCAGGTAACCAGAATGAAGTGGTTTGGTTGGAAAGAGTTGGGGGGAAGCATGCTAAAAAGTGTTAACTTACATAAAGACCTTAGTCCTAAGGCAGCTCCTATACTAGAAAATAAAGGTTTTAAGGCGATGAATATAGCCATACAGCATGTGTTACCATATAAAGATAGGTTCTGGCCCTGCCACCTAATACCATGTAAATAACATCCGTACCTAGCATCTGTATAATACCTTCAAATACAGAATAAATGAAAGAATATTTGACTTTAACAGAAGACTGGACCACAGGGACCACAGCAGAGTCATTTTCCTTTCTGAGCTTCCATTTCCTTGTCAAACTGAATGACGTTTGTATTACTTGCTTCTTAAGGAGTATTGTGAAGGAAGAGATTTTTAAACAATAAACCATTACCAAAACTTGACCTCTTATTCTTTGACCCCCAGAGCAAGCCTGGGAGATAGGTAGGGTACTAGCACTACCTGCATTTTATGGATCAGGAAACTGAGACTTAGGGAGAGAAAGTGGCATGCCCACAAATCACTCCGATTAGGGTCATCAAATTTGGGGGTGATGGGGGAAGAGACAAGTTACTATACCTAAAACCTGTGAGATACTGGGATGTAGTTATTTTAAAAGTGGAAGGGGGTTTTATCTTAAGTGGGCTATCAGGAGCTCTCTCCCAGTCATACTGGGCTGTCCCCTTCGGTATTTCCTAACTTTCTTGAAGTACTAAAATGAACCCTCAGACATTTTCAGAATTAGAAAGGAGGAGTATCTCAAAGGAATCCAACTGTGGGATAAATTGATGTCTTAAATGAAATGATTTTCATTATTTACAGCCAAACAATCTGGGCTGGCAGAGAAAGCATTTTTTATTCAGGCTATAAATGGCACTCTAATCAGCCTTACCACCTCCATTTGTCTCTTTATTCTTCACAATAGGTTACACAATGCTTCTCTCCCTCCTCTCCCTTCTCTGTTCTTCAATGCTAATTAGCTCTAGAGAACAATGGAGGCTTCTCAGAACAGAAATGTTAGAGGTGGGGGTGCATAGAGATGTCTTTTGTCCTCAGGAAGCTGTAATATTGGACAGCTAATATTTGAGGATGAGCTGATCTCAGCAGTTAGGACTGAAAGGAAAGCTTGATATGAGAGTGATCTGGTAGGTCACCAGGTTTGACTTCCATGAAGAACTGCTGGATTATATTTCCCAGAGCTTTGCATTAAGTGGTCTATATTAACTTTCTTTCTAATATACTGAAACAGCTCAACCTGAAATTCACTGTCACTTTCTTGACAACAGGGATAGGGATAGGGATGTGTGATTTCACTGATGAGGAAAACCCTTCTACCAAAGGAGGTCAGCACAACTGCCTAGAGCACTGACAAGTTAACTGACTTGCCCAGGGTCACAAAGCTAGTGTGTGTCAGAGGCAGAACCTGAACTCAGGACTTTGTGTTTCTCTGAGGCTATCGCTAAGGAAATAATTTGATGTAGTTTGATAGATTTTTATTAAGTGCTTGGTGAGTACATAGCACTTTCCTTGGTGCTGTGGACATATGGTCAAAGTAAGACATGATTTCTATCTTCAATCTAAAAGAAAAACAAAATAAAATAAAATAAAGTAACATAAAGTAAGAGAATCACAGACAAACATCAGTTCCGAGGGAAAAAAGGCCTTTATTGACAAGAGAGATTAGAGAAGACTTCATAGAAGAGACTGAACTTTAGTTGAAGATTCCTAAATTGCTAAAATGAGGGGAACTTAATTTAAATCAATTTGCCATGCACTATGTGCAAAAGGCATTGTGCTAGGAATATAAGAAATACAGAAACAGAAACAAAAAAGTCCCTATCCTCTTCTATAGTAGCCTTGGTAGATCTAAAAATGCTTCATATAATAAGTTCCAAAGTCAATTACTTTGGGGGCGGCTAGGTGACATAGTGAATAGAGCACCGGCCCTGGAGTCAGGAGAACCTGAGTTCAAATCCACCCTCAGACACTTAACACAAAAACTGGCCATCTGACCTTGGGCAAGTCACTTAACCCCCATTGCCCCCCCCCCAAAAAAAAGCAAAGTTAATTACTTGAATTTCATTTAGCTATTTATTCATGGGAGTCTTGGCTCTGGTGATGAATATTCTGCTCAATTAAAATTAGACACAAATCATTGTTCATCATGACCCCATTTGGGGTTTTCTTGGCAAAGATACTCTAGTGGTTTGCCATTTCCTTCTCCAGCTCATTTTACAGATGAGGAAAACTGAGGCAACCAGGGTAAGTGACTTGCCCAGGGTCACATAGCTAGTAAGTGTCTGAGGCCAGATTTGAAATCAGGAAGATAGATGAGTCTTCTTGGTTTCGGATATAGCCCTCTATCTGTTGTGCCACCTAGCTACCCATTTCCAGCTTCATTTAGTCCACCCCAACTCAGACTAAATGTGTTAAAACAGCACCATTTCCCCCCTGCTTCATCCTCTCCCTTTTCCCAGCTTTCCCTATCACAATGGACAATGCCCTTACATCACCCACCCCCCAACCAAGAAACCCCAGTCACTCCCAACTTACCATCAAATCTTGCCCCTTTCACTTTCAGAACATCTCGGTGTCACCTTCTGAATGTCAGTCTGCTTCTCTTCCCTACAGCCTCAATTTCAGTATCTTATATGTAGACCAAATAGCTCACTATGTTTAATAACTAGTTCAAGGTACCAAGTTTTCAAATCTCTATTATTCTGCTATGCAGGGTAAGTGAGTGAGTGAGTGAGTGAGTGAGTGAGTGAGTGTGAGTGTGTGTGTGTGTGTGTGTGTGTTTGTCTGAAGACAAGGGGAAGAATCAGGATGTTCTCAAGAATTCTCACAATGGATGTGACAAGGTATCACAAGACTACTCAGAGGCTCTGGGATGGATTCAAGGAGAAGGAAATGACCAGGAGAGGAAAAAATGCCACATGGCACTAAAATCTGTGATGTTACAGTATCCAGTGCTTAAAGGCTGACAAAGAACTTTCCTCACAGGAGGCAGGGTTTTGCAGGAGGGAACTGAAGCTCATGGGGAGTAAGACTTTATCCACTGTTGCCCAGCTAGTGAGTGGCAGCACCAGGATTCTAAGGCAGGCCTCCTCAGTCTTTCTACTGTAACGTGCTGCGTCTCTTAGGGTTCCAACCCTGAGCCTGAAGAACTCTCAAAAGGCAACAGTTATCCATCGGGTCCAATCCCCGGCTCAAATACAACTCTATTTAAGTCAGCTGAGACAGGGAGCTGTTAATCCTATTTATAAATATTTCCAAGGACACAGATTCCACAGTATCTCATGGTACCTATTATAATATTCAATTACTTATAATCAAAAAGGTCTTTAAGTGAAACAACTGCAATTTTCATGCAATTTAAACTTAATTCCCCATTGTTCTTCCTAGTGAGAGAAAACAATTATTCCTAATCCTCTGTGTACAAACTCTTCATTGAGAATACCTTAAAAGCTACTAAATAATTATACCTCCTTTAATTTTTCCTCCTAAATCCAGAAATGTATTGAGAATTAAACCATAAACTGTCTTAGAATCTGCTCAAAACTTCTAAATCAGGGTTAAAATTATTGGGCTTCTTTACAAATTTAGATCAAATCATGGGATTATAGATTTAGAGCAAGGAGGGATCTTGGAGGCCAACTAGTTCAAATGCCTGATTCTATAAGAGGCCTAAAAAAACAGGAGCCCAGGACCCATAGGTCAAGTGACTTGTCCATAGCCCACAAGCAGTCACTGGCAGAGCAAGGATTCAAACTCTGATCCAGACCATCTTCCAGACATGAACCACATGTACTTGCCAAGGAAAATTCTCTATGTCTGTGCAAATGGCTCCCAAGATTCAGGAGTAAGTGCTGGCTTAGCAGAGACCAAGCTAAGGCACACCCTAACTCTTCCTCCTGACTCCAAAAAACCTTCCAAGTCAGCCAAAGGATTATACTTGCTTTCTAACTGCTGAGCAGAGCTGTTCACTCCATTGTGGAGTCTGATGCAGAGGCCTGTCTAAAACAATAAGGAGACAAATGCCCAAATGTTACTTGCACTAAACTCTTATATTTCAGATTTTATGTAAACTGGTGCCAGTAGACTTTCACCTTATCTTCCTAAGATCAACTATAAGAAACAATTCTTTCCTTTTATACAACTGCTAAAGAGACTTGCCGGAAAAATGCCATCACTGAGTAAATGTGCTTAATTCTAAGTTTCTATTTCTCAACTACAAAAGTAGACCTGACCACTGAAGAAATTCCAAACTTTCTCCTAAATTCTGAAATTCCCAAAGACCTTTTCTTTTTCCTTCTCCTCACCACTTGCACAGTCTACACTCAAGCATCCCCAAATACACCCATAAAGACACAGTTCTATAGGAATATCAATGGTTCTAGCCCACAACCCTCAGCCATCATCCCGGGAAACAACCCCTGTGGAGAGGTGGCCTGGCAACCCAAGAACCAGAAAGGAAAGTTCTTGACACCAAAGTCCTTGGCTCTGTCAAATGGCTCAACCTCAGAAACTGATACCACTTTATCCATGGAAAAGATATTAACATTTTCTTTGCCGCTGCACCTGAAGGTCCACAGGACTTTTCCATTTGATTGGTGGCTAAAACCTTCCATATGCGTTGTCTTTCCCAATTAGAATTGAGTTCGGAGAGAGCAGGAACTGATTTACTCTCCCAGCTGTATCCTCGGTGTTAAGCACAAAGTAAGCATTTAATAAACACTTTGTTCATTCATTCATTCATTCCTTTCTTGAAAGTCTCCCCTCCTACAGCTCTTCAATCTTGCTTCTTCCAAGCTCTGTCAAGTGCTTCCCCTCAATTACTCCTTGTTACCAGGACCAATGTTCCCCCTGGTTATCCTTCCTAATGGCTATTTCCCAGGCTTTTTTCCCTGTCACCTAGCTAGAGGTTTTTCCTAATGTCCCCTGCTCATCTCCCTCTACCTGCCACCATTTTAGAAGCTTGCCCATTTCCACTTTGACTCTTGTACTGATGGTTTTCCTATGAGCATGGATCCCCGATGGCCAAGGGAATGAGCTCTATGATCTCAACAAGAAGGAGCAGTGGCAGAGGAGCTGCCCTGCCTGTAGTCCATCCTGAGCAGCATAGCAAGTAGAAAAGGTGATCAAGAATACAAAAAGTCCCCTTTTCTCATTTTCACTAATCCAAATGCTACAACTTCCTCTCAGATAAACACAAAGTCCAAATCGTTGTGAAATATTCTCACACTAACAATATACCCTGATCTTTCCTTTTCTCCTAAATAGCTACACAATTTACATAAGCAATCAAACTTCAGAATCCTCTGGCTCATTCCCTTACATGTTGTCTCTCCAAATATATGGTAAACTCCTTGTGGGTGGAGACTGTACTTTCTTTCATATCCCCCAGAACACTTAACCAAGTGCTGAGCATATACAGTAAATGAACAGACAAATATTTATTAAGTATCTATGCGCAGTGCACATATTGTGGAGGCTAGATAGCTCAGGAGATAGGGTGCTGGCCTGGAGTCCGGAATACCTGAGTTCAAATCCAGTCTCAGACACTTACTAGCTGTGTGACCCTGGACAAATCATTTAACCTCTGTTTGCTCTGGAGAAGGAAATGACAAACCACTCCAGAATCTTTGCCAAGACAAGCCCATGAACAGTACTGACATGCTATGGTCTACAAGGTCACGAATAGCTGGACATGACTGAACACTGAACAACAAATGTGCAATGCACAAAGTTAAAACATTTCAAGGGACCAAATCAGACAGAAAATTTTCTGAAAAACATGAGCTGCCTGAAATTGAAACTTAAGTTAAAAGGCTAAAAAAAAAAAAAGTAGGTCAGCATCCTTTGGAAGGAATGGGAAAATAATTCAAAAGGAAAGACAGGAAATGCAATGGCAATACAAGATATATTCATGGCTAAGCACCAATACCCCTGCATAAGAGTCATGATTACCAGTGAAAGGAGGAAAAAAAATAACTAAGTGAAATATGGCAACCAAAACTCACATTTGCCCTTGCCAGGAAAACAAAGGACCCCTAAGTCAATATGACTGGCAACTTCAGATCAGCAAGGGTGAAGAACCTGCACTTTCACAGCTGTGAAGTCAGCCCTGCTTCTATTCAGATTCTCACACCAGCAAGGAGTTTGAAAGCTGGGCAAGGAAGGCAGTTGCACTGTCCCTGGAACCCAATCATCACTCTATTTCTTGTGCCACTGGTATGGACCAGCTTGCTTATACTAGACCCTGTTTCTCACCACCCCCCGCTCCCAGCCCTGCCTTTGGTTTCAATCCCTGCTTCAACTACTTGTTCCCCAAAACACCTCTTGGTTTCTTCCTATATCTTGAGTTATGTTACCTCAATTCCCATTTCCCCAAAGCTATGATAACATTTGCTCCAAAGCTCCACCCATCTGATTCCTATTTACCCATCAAGGCCCAGTTTCAAATACTATCTCCTCCATGGTGCTCCCCTGATGCCCTCTACCCTAGCCATTTTCATATTTCATTTTGACTGAGCTGTTATTCAGTTGTTTTAGTCACATCTGACTCTTTGTGACCCCACTTGAGTGGTTTGCCATTTCCTTCTCCAGATCATTTTAGAGATGAGAAAACTGAGGCAAACAGGGTTAAGTGACTTGCCCAGGTTCACAAAGTCAGGAAGTGTCTGAGGCCAAATTTCAAATCAGGAAGATGAGTCTTCCTGACTTCAGGCTCAGCACTCTATCTACCACACCAAAAAGCTGTCCCAACTTCCATCTATAGCATACCTCTCCCCATTAAATAGTAAGCTCTGTAATAGCAAGGATGTGTGTCAGATTTATCTGTGGATCTCCCACCACCCTCTGCAGTGTTATGAACATAAATATATTCTTGATAAATATGGATTGTTATGGCTTGCTGACATCAACCTACACTGTCTCTATTCCCTGCTGATCCCTTTCCTGTTACCATGGAACAATGGCCATGTCCCTTGAACTTTTGATATCCTTCCTAACACTCTGGCCTTGAACCTGAAATTTCAAGGCATAGGAAATCTGCCCATAGCTGCCAAAAGTTGTATGCATGGGCCCAGTCAATCCCATTCTGCTTCATGTGCTTTAGGGTTGATTTAGGAATCTATTTAATAGCTTGATGCGGTAGTAAGAACACTAGAATGAGAGAGAAATGGGACTCAAAGTTTGAGACCTAGTTCTGCAACTTACTAACTAATTCTATGAAACCTACACCTCTTGTATCTAAATGGAAATGGTATTTCTATCACCTACCTCACAAAGTTGTTAAAAGGAAAGTACTGACTAAGCCTTAAAGAGTGACAGAAATGTGAGTTAACATCACCATTACCA
This sequence comes from Gymnobelideus leadbeateri, assembly GCA_011680675.1. Taxonomy (NCBI): domain Eukaryota; kingdom Metazoa; phylum Chordata; class Mammalia; order Diprotodontia; family Petauridae; genus Gymnobelideus; species Gymnobelideus leadbeateri. The sequence continues at coordinate 310,813 of WOXC01010129.1, read as the reverse complement.
CATTTAATAACTCAGTTCAAAACAACAAACCTTTATTAACCGACTTCTCTGTGCAAATAGTAAACAGAAGCTGAAAGAAGAAGCAGATGTTGTGGAAGCTAGGGGACAATCTGTGAGTGCCTTGAGAGCTGGGACTCTTGGTCTTGTCCTTCTATCACACATGCCACATAGTAAGTGGTAGTGTTTCTGAAGCTTGCTTGCTTGACTGACCCAAATCACCTCTGATTTCAAGCAGTGTACTGCTGATGACCATAAAAAGCATGCCCACTTCTGAAAAGCCTGCTATGCTACAATATTTCCCCAAGAGTTGGAGTTCAAGTTATGCCTGGCTCTACTGAGTGGTCTCCATTTTTTTTTTTTTTTGACAATCCAATTGCTGGCATGTTCCTTAACGTGACACCCGGCGGGGGTAAAGCAACAATAACAGAGAACTCTGAGCTAAGGAAAGGCTGACCCCCTCTAGAAGTGGACTTTGGACTTAAGTCTGATCAGAAAAGAAATTAACCACATAATACATATAAAGCCCTGGACACTTGGGTAGGGGAATAACTATATAAACAGAAACACAATTCTAATATTGCAAAGAGCTTTTGACCTGACTGGGGAGACAAATTATGCATATAATCAATCAGATTAAAAACACTTATAAATGCTCCCCTTCTTTCTACCCCCCCAAAAAAAACCCAATTAAATATCAGTAGGGGTTCAAGGTGATGCAGGATATGCTCAGGATGGGTATGATAAGGGAAGGCTTCCTGGAGGAGGTGAACTTTAACCAGAACCTTTATTGATGCAAGCCCATCCAGGCCACAGGATAAGGTCTTTGAGGGCAAGGTGTCCTTCTTATACTGGTGTCCCCTACGGGGCTCAGTAAGGTGCTGAACCAACTGTAAGCTACTCAATAAATACTTGCTGCACTGAATGTAAGGGGCTGAAATCCAGGGACCCTAGCCCTAATATGCACAACTTAATTTTTACATCTCAGGTGTTATTGGCCATTAGACTATCCCAGGCCTTCTCTGCCTACTGGGAGTCAGCCATCAGAGCCAGGACATACTCTGCATGCTGCAGGGTAGGGCAAGGAACTGAGTGATGAACAAAGTCTCAGCAGCACAGTAGAACCACAATGGCTCTAGCTCACACAATCAACATCCTAAGAATGTAGAATGGGAAGTGACCTTTAAAGGCTATCCTAAGCCAACACTCTAGTTTTACAGAAAAGGAAAGAAGCCCAGAAAGGGTAAATGATTTGCCCAGGGTCACAGAAGTAATAAGAAGCAGCTAGGGTATGCACCCAAAGTCTCTGACTCCAAATCCAGGGCTCTATTGCTATGCTTGGTTCTTTCAGGATGACTGAAAAACAGCCAATGGAGAGAAAGAAGAATGCCTGGTACAATGAATGATAAGTCAATCAGCTTCTATGGAGAAAATTTCAGATTTCAAAATATCTGCAAACACTCAGCAACAGCCCCATAAATATACTTTTCCCTTCACAATATTTTGATACCTTCTAGTTTCTCACTATGTAGGGAGCAGACCCATAAAACACTTGCTGCTTACCCTGTGGTTCTTAATATATGCACTATTTTAAGCAGATAAACAAAAAATCAACTATCCCCTCCCCCTATGCTTTCACTACACTTTAGAAAAGGAACAGAACAAAATCTAAGGGCATTGTTCTGTTTGAAAGTAGAGAGGGGATAAATGGAAGACGCTCACAGAAATCATCGTATGTGAAGGGGCATTATCAGTCCTTGAAATGATGACTGCTGAGCAAATGTAGAAGCACCAGAACAAGAGCCTGGGTGTGGTGGTGGGAATAGCACTGGCCTTGGAGAAGATCTATGTTTGAGTCCCCAGGCTATGTGAAAACTATGTGACCTTGGACATGTCGTGTAACCTCTTAAGACCTTGATTTCCTAATCTGTAAAATGAAGTAATTGGACTGGTGATTCCCAAGGTGCCTTTCAGCTCTGACCTTCTATGATCCAGTGAACCACTGACATTCCTGTGGAATCAAAGGGCAGAATCATGGATATTTCAAGGGGAAAGAGACTTTGGAGATTATCTATGAAAGTGATCTAGTTCTACATCAGCCCAGCAACAGACAGACTAAATGCACTACAGGTCATCTTTTTAAACTTCCAGAAGCAAAATAAAAAAGCATTTATTAAGCATTTACTATGTGCCAACCACTCTATCAAATATAGCAGATATAAACAGAAAAATGGAGACAGTCTGTGCTCTCAAAGAACTCAAACTCTAACTGAGGGGGACAATACATAACACAAAGTTCACATGTGGGGACAAATGGAAAGGTCCAAAAATTCTAAAGGTACAAAGGCCGGGAAGATGGCAAGGCCCAGGAGTCCCAGGGTTATACAAGTAGGTGGAATGACACTGCCAAGGAACTGAAGGAGAAAGACAGGACAGAGGACAAGACCCCTGTGTAATGAGGAATAGAGATAATGATTCCCATTTGTGCAATGTGTACCCAGTCAAGCAGCAAGAAGGGCTGGCCACGATGGTGAGAGCTATTTCCAGCACCTGGTGACAGGAAAGTGATAAAAGCCTAAGCAATAGGCAGTCTGATTTTCTCCAAGTTTTCTGTAGAAGTTCCCCCATATTGTACAATAGCTAAGTATAATAAAAGCTTAATTACTTCAAATACTTGGGGGGTTTGTTTTTTTTTTCTATTTAACTGACTTTGAGTTGAGAGGTTAAGCTTTGGGCAGCTTTGCTGTTGTGAACACAGCCTGTGTCTTGGATTAAAAAAAACCTGGCTTCAAGTTTCAGCTGTGACAGTTAGTACCTATATGATCTCGAACAGGTCACCTGCTCTCTCTGTGAGCCTCTGATCATTCCTTCATTTATTGAGTAGAGATAAGAATACCTGCACCACTAGCCTCATGAGGTTGTTTTGTGGCAAACTGTTTTAAAAACCTTAAAGTGTTATTAAGTAGGAAGATGAGTTAGTATTACTATTCAATTCTATATCAAAAACTGTCCTGAAATATGTTAGTAACCCTTTCTACCTTAATTACTGTAGTTTCTGAAAAAACTGAATCTTTCTTCAAATGAGCATCTTACAATGCTTCAAGGTCAACAGACCAATGGCCATTCCATACTTTTACATTTAGAAGATGCAGGAAAACTGAAAGGAGAAAACATAAAAAGTGCCTCGAAATCACTCCTTCTTTCCCCTGATATAGTTGGTACAGGACCTCATCACCTGATGGCTAGACTAATACAATGGCCTGCTGGTTGGTTGGCCTGCCACAAGTCTCTCTCTAGTCCAGAATTTTAGTCCATCTTGAATCCAGCTGCTGGTAATCTTTGTAAAGCACTCACTAAACTCTAATAGCTCTCTATCACCTCCAGGATCAAATACAAAATCCTCTGTTTGGCATTCAAAGCCCTTCAAAACCTACCCCCTCCACCTACTTTTCCAGTCTTCTTATATCTCAGTGTGACACTGGCCTCCTTGCTATTCCACAAACAAGACACTCCATCTCTCCATTCTGAGTATTTTCTCCAGTTGTCTTCCATGCTTGAAATGCTCTCCCTCTTCATCTCCACCTACTGGCTTCCATAGCTGCCTTCAAGACACAGTTAAAAGCTTACCTTCTTCAGGAAGCCTTTCCCAATCCCTCTTAATCCCAGTGCCTTGCCTCTATTAATTATTTCTATGTTTGTTCCTATGTTTGCTTGTTTGTGAGCTCCTCAAGGGTAGGGATGGTCTTTTGCCTTTCTTTGTATTCCCACCCCCTAGTACATAGTAGGTACTAAATAAACACTTAGTGACTAACTGGATTCCACGTTTATTGAATTAAAGTTCTTTTAGGATCTAAATTTCAAAGCTCTCATAATCTGTATCCAAACTATACTAGGTTTCCATTATAGCTATAAACATAAGGAAAATTCCAAGGAATCATCATTCTCACCATAGTACAAAAACAAAGTCCTTCACGAATTTGCAGCTTATTTTTCCGGGCACTTGTTCCACTTAATTTGAGTCACACTGTTCTTCCTAAGGCTAGTTTTTTCCTAATGTCTTCAAAATAAGATTCTTGCAATTCTTTATTTTTTCCCTGTGCCTAGCACAGTACCCTAAATACAGAAGGTCCTCAGGTAATGTTTATGGAACTGAACTATGATCTACCCACCAATTGCTGCAGCATACCTAGCTGGGAAACACCTCATTACGACCACTAATACTTAGGCCCATTTTATTTGCACATATACTGCCTAAGGCCTGTAGTTAAGTCATCTTGTGCTTAAAAGTACTAATCATTCTTTCCCTGTAAGAAAAGTTCTTAAATAAATAATTAAACATTGGCCTTTTCCTTTAAAAAGTCAATCATATACTTTAAAAAAAAGTCACATTTTTATTATTTCCCAAAATGAGGCTCTGAGGCCAAAAATTTCAAGTTTATTTAATGAATATTTGTGAATCTGTTCAACAAATGTTTATTGAAAGCTTAGTGTTTATTTGTTAGGTAGTCTAGGCAATGTAAGGTTACAGAAATGTGTAAGTCCTTGCCCTCCAAGTGTCTACAATGTAGCTGGGAAGATAAATACATAAATAACTATATGGCAAATGCCATATGAACAACAGAGCTAAAGCATGCTATAGGAGTTCAGAGATGGGATAGATCATTTTAAGCTGCCATCAAGAAAGGCTCTATGGAGGCCATGGAAATTGAGGTGGACCTTTAAAAAAAATGATTATAGATGAGCAAAACTTATCTATAATCTTGAATCTTGAAGCCTGAAGAGAACTGAGAGAACCCCCTTTGGTAGTCTGATGAATCCTCTGGACCCCTTTTCATGATAATGTTTGTTGCCTACATTTACAATGAAAGGAAATGCTAAATTTCAGTTAGAGGTTAATGAAAAAAAAAAAAAGATGTAATTTTTTTTTGAGGGGGGAAGGCAGGGCAATTGAGGTTAAGTGACTTGCCCACGGTCACACAGCTAGTAAGTGTGTCAAGTGTCTGAGGTTGGATTTGAACTCGGTCCTCCCGACTCCAGGGCCAGTGCTCTATTCATTGCACCACCTAGCTGCCCCAAGATGTAATTTTTTCTAAGTTTACAGAGTTCCTGAAACTTAGCAATGTTCTGCTTGGGGGTGTCTGTGAAGGCCAGGTTAAGAAACCCTATTATAGACAAGCTCCTACCTGAAGCAGGATACCCTTTTATAACATCCCAGACAAAAGATCATTAGCCTCTGCCTGAAGACATCCAGTAACTTACTACATAAGACAACCAATTCCATTTTAGGATAGATCTATTATTAGCAAGTTGTTGAGACAAAAATCTGCTTCCCTCTTAACTTGGTCTTAGGTTCAGCCCTATGTAACAGGCCTAAGAGATAAGGGGGAGGGCATGTGAGACTAGCAGGAGCAAAGGTTTAAAGGCAGAAAAATACAAGGTATATATTTGGAGCCTGTGTGGCAAATAAGACTAATCTGACTTTGAAAGACAGTTTTGGGGGGCGAGAGGAACCAGTAGGAGACAGGTAGAGAGAAGTGATACAAAGGCAGAGGGAAGTCAAACCAGAGAAAGCTCTTCAACATTTACTAGCTGTGTGGCCATAAGGCAAGTCACTTAACTTTTCTGGGCCTCAGTTTCCTCATTTATGAAATAAAAATTTTTAATTAGAAGGCCTCTAAGGTGCCTTCTTGCTTTAGATCTAGGATCCTATGATCCAGATTCCTGATTCCTACCAGGCTAAATGGATTTTATCCTTTGCATGATGGAAAGCAAATGAGAGTTTCTGTGCAAGAGAAGAGTCTGGTTAGAATGTTCTGGAAAGATTAATCTGGTCAAAGGGCTCACAACAGGCTACAAAGGAGAACTAAAGGGAAGAAGGCTCCTGACACAATGTGGCCATATGTAATGAAGACCTGACATTTGACAGGGGCAGCACAAGAATAAAAAGGAAGAAAGGATGGGAAAAAGTCAAAGAAAGAAAGGAAAGGCCTTGGGACTGAGGGAATACCAGCTCATCAAAGGAATGGCTGCCTCTCTCTTAAGGAGCGGCAGAGTGTTTCTTCTGTGATTTAGTCAATGTAGTTGGACGAAACCCTTCTGTGCCTCAGTAGATGATTTCATGAAATGCTATGCCAAAATGGTTTATGCCCTTATAACCAAGGCCTTCCATATTTTAGTAGATTGAACCTTGGAAGTGAAACACAGTCCATCATCAGGCTTGGATGTGAAACCTTTCCAACTCTGAAAAGATGTGCCAGATCCGCGGAGCCTTTAAGAATCCAGGGTTACTTAACCACTAGAATGAGACACCAGAGAGGTCTCTGTTAGAAGACAGAAGATGATTTCACAGGTAAGAAGATTAAATGATGTCCCTGATGTGTATGTAGGGGAAACTAAGACATGTCACTTGACTTAACTACAAGTAAGGTTATCAGCATTGCAAAGACTGAATTCCAAATACCCTAAATCTCAGGCCACAGGTCTGTATAACCAAAATTTTATAGGAACTTCAAGAGGTAGAGTCAAAGCCATTCAAATATTTAACCATGTGAACTCATTGAGCCACTTCCCCTTACCTTTAAACAGAACTATCACAAGCTAAAAAGCAGTGAAGAGCTAATATATATGCTAGTATATATCGAACCCTAGGTTTACCAGGTTTCCCCTTGAGTGAGATGACATCTTGTAACTCTATCCATTCCCATCTATTCCCATCATCATGTCTACTACTGGAATTGTGCTGAAGGTACTTTCAGTGAGTCTACAGAAAGTGAGCATATGTCCAAACACTTTGATTCACTTACAAAAAAAAAATCATTCATTTTATAAACCCACATGATGTCTAACATTAAATATAAAAGAACAAAAATAGAGGATGAACTGACTATTTGTACAGAAACTCTATTGATCATAAGGATGAAAAGGAAATAATAACAATATAAAAGAGTAATAGTAAGCCTTGTCCCAGGGCTGTTTCTATCTGAACTCCACTGAAAAAGATGAAAGAGAGAAAAAAAATTATAACAGCAGCTTATACTTATGTAGCACTTTTGGGGGGTGACTGACCTGTGAATTCATTGATATTACAGAATTTTCAGTGAGGAAGTTCTCTCTCCCAATGCAGATGGGCTCTGTTCTGAACCTTTTAATCTCAGAGAACTGCCTGGGATACTGAGAGGTCATGTGATCGAGCCAATATGTGTCAGAGGTGGGTCTTGAACTGAGGTCCTTCTGTCTCCAAGATCAGTTCTCTATTACAACATGCTGCCTTCCAAACAGACTTGTAATGCTAACAAAGTGCTTTACACACTTATAAGAACCATGACTATTATTAGGTTATTATTATGTTCATTTTACAGATGAGGAAACTGAGGCTCAGAGTGATTCCATGACTTGTCCAGGGTATGGAAACACCAGGGCTTAGGGAGCAGAACATGGAAGATAATCTGGCAAAGGAGACTGAGAAAAATTGGTCAGACAGTTTGGAGAAGAGCCAGGGAAGAACAGGGTCACAAAATCAGGAGGGAGTATTTAAGAGAACGGGACAGTCAACAGTATGAAAGCTGCAGAAAGGTCAAAGAGAAAGAGAACTGAGAATTGGTCATCTAATCTAGCAACTAAGAAATCCCTGGTAAACAGAGCAATTTTAATGGAAGTGAGGAAAGAAAATGGAGGGAACAAGGATAGATGGCTTTTTCTCAGAATCTGACTGGGAAAAGAAGAGTGTCAAGAGACCATGAATTTGGCTAAGGGAGGAACAGAAGCAAAGAGTGATCCCAGAGGAGTCACAGAAGGAAGATTAGGAAGAGAGATGTTGAGGGGCAGACTGATGATGCTAAAATTGAGTAAAACTTCTTGAATTAGGAAAAAAACCTTACACCATTAATTCAGGTTTCATGCATTTGGTAAAATATCAAATAGGTTGTATTCTACAGTTGGGGACCCATGAAAACACAAACTAGATCCATAAGCACAAGCATGACAGACACCTGTAGTTGACTTGCCTTGTTACCTTTCCAAAGTGTTGAGTTTAATGCTCACAGACAGAAACATACTTAGAAAAGGTTCCTGCTTTCTTGCCTTAAGTACAATGAGAGTTTTCTAAGACAGTAATTAATGGTTACTTTCAGGTACTGTGATTCTTACAAATAAAGATGGCTTAACCATTCATGGACATGTTGTCAATTCAAAAAACTTACAAATCCCACCAGCATGTAACCTGTTAGCAGCTAAAACTCCAAAACTTCCTTTTGTCCCAGAAAAGTAAAAAGATGCATAACCTATTATTTTTTCACATCTTCAAATCAACTGCATGAATCATTGCATGTTTTGGTTCCTTGACAGTCTATGTTTGATTACATCACTCTTCACCTACTTCCTAAATGCTATTAATGGGCATGACAAACCTGCCATGAGTTCAAGAATGAAACACATTATGCAGTTTGGCATTCCAGCAAACCTGGTATACAAGTCTTTGCAGGAAGTTATTAAAGGGTTACAGCTCAGAAAAATAACAAGACTTTGCAATTATACAAGGAAGCTCTCTACCTAGCATCACTTCCCTTCCCAGTTTAACCATCTATACAAGGAGGGACCTAGCCCAGATAACCCCTAATATCTTTCTAGTCCTAATTTTATGTTTCCTACTTTCCACTCAATGTTCTTTATAGAAATCACAAGAAGTCAGGGAAAAAAACACATCTATTCTTTTTTTTTTTTCCACATCTATTCTTAACACTCTAATGGGGATCAAAATAATGAATGAAGAATTTATATATAGTATTACAGGAGATACAGCTTAGTACTAGACTGTAGAGGCCTTGATTGTCAGGCCTCTACATAGAGCATTAATAGTGATGTCTATAGATAAACTAGACAAACAATCTGAAGGTCTAAACTCAACCTAATAGAGGAACTATTAAAATTATTGTCATACGGTAATACCAAAGAAGTACAAAGGGGTTTCTAATGAGATGAAAATTCATAAAAACAGTGGATGTGTGTCATGCCCCAAGTGGATGCCCAGCTGGCATTCCTTCCCAATCAAAATGCAGTCCAGCAGTGGGGTAACAGGTGCAGCTCTCTCAAATGATTTCAGGACCCATAGCAGGATCTCTGGACTCTAGATTAGGGGTTCTTCACTTTTGCTGTGTCTGGATTCCTCTGGCAATTTGGTGAAGCTTCTGGACACCTTCTCGGAATAATGTTTTTCAACATATAGCATTAACCTCTACTCTAGAGTATGGTATTTAATGCATACTGAAATCCCTTAGGATTTTTGTTGGTATTTTAAAAAATACTATATAAATGCAGAATTAGGTAAATCTTGTTATCAAGAGGTTTTGTGTCATGGTCCTTAGAGAATGTGTTTTTGTAGATGGATTTGTTTAAGTGTGAGAAAGTGTTAGATGATTAAAAAAATGTATCAACCTAAAAAAATACTATCTAAAATTACAAGCTGATAAGGGGAAAATGCCTTTCTCCAATTCCACACACTTCTTTTTGTTCCCCTCCAGAGTTGCCTATGATGATCATTATAATGATTTCCTGTCTCCCCAAAGGGAGTGGGGGGTAATAATGATTTTGGGGGAGGAGAAAGGTATGACCAATAGAATATGATTTGTCCCAAAGGCAGTACCAACTTCCTAGAGACAGTCCTGCTACCAAACACACTGGATTCTGACCCCAAAGTATACAGTACATAACAACAGGTATTATACTAAAAACTTACTGTACCAACAATACTGCATGATTCATGGGTATTTTTATAACTTATCTTTTATCTGGTTTAGTGGCCCTTCTAGGAGAACCATTCTTTCTACTGCCACTCATTCAAGCAAAATGAGACAAAGGTGGTTTTTCACCCACCCCAGAGCAATCTCTACTCTGAACTGCTCCCATCACAGAGACAACCCTGACAGATTTCTGTGAGCTTAGGATAATCAGAAATCCAGCCAAATCAGCACTTCTCTCCCTAATCTCATCTGAAACCAGCTGCCATCTGCTGCTATCATAGCATTATCATTGGGGTCTTTTATCCTAACAGTATCCATTGGTACCTCTGAAAAGTTGTCTAAGAGATTCCCCGATGGGCTTACTAAATACCAGGCAAAAGGGAAAAAAAGACAATCCTCACTCTGAAAAGAAAAGAGGCTTTTAGCAGTACTGTTTGTGAACAGAAGGGCTCTGTGTAGCTGCTTTTTCTCTCCCCAAGGTTCCTCCCTTTGATTCCATTAGAGGAAGAGCTGTGGGACCTGTCCTTGGCCCAATTCTGTCACCAGTGACATAGATGAAAGCATGCTTATCAAATTTGTAGAAAACAGAAAGCTAGGAGGGACAGCCAGCATGTCAGATGGCAGAACTAGGATCCAAAAGTCAGGATGGGACAAAGACCCAAATCTAATAAGAGGAAATTCATTAACAATAAATGTAAAGTTCCACATCTGGGTTCAAAAAATGAACTGAACAGGATGGGGAAAGGCCTGGTTACAAATAATTTTTTTGTGAAAAGTGACCAAGGGATGTTAGTGAATTCCAAGCTTAATGAATTAACAATGTTAATTAACACAGTAGCTAAAACAGCTAATGTGATCTTAGACTACTTGAACAGAAGTGAAGCATTCAGGATAAAGGAAAATGCTAGACAGCAATCCTTTGAACTGGTCAGGCAGGATCTGTTTAGTGTTCACTTCTGGGAACCTCACTTTAGCAAGGACACTGACAAGTCAGAGCATACAGGGATGCAATCGGGATGGTGAAAAAAAACTGTCATGTCAAGGGTCAGATGAAGAAATTGAAGACATTTAATCTGGAAAAATATACAAGGAATATGATTATGGTCTTCAGCTATCTAAAGGGCAGTCACGTGGAAGAAAAATTAGGCCTGTCCTCCTTAGCCCTAGAAAAGAGAACTAGAAGCAATGACTGGAAGTGGCATGTAAGAAAAAAAAAGCCCTGATAATTAGGGCTGTACCCAAGGAGAACAGGCTGCTGCTCCTGAGGTCTTTGAGCAGAAGCTAGATCACTTGTCAGGAATGAGGCAGAGAGAATGCCACTCAGGCAGAGGCCAAGCAAGATGCCCTCAAAGTCCTTTCTAGCTCTGAATTTCTGTCATTCTATGAATAATATGGAATTGAATCTCTTGCCTTGGTCATTTGTTTTATCCCCTCTCAGCAAAAGGCAACTGAAAACCTACAATTGCCTGATGCATCTGTATTACCAAACAATGTGCCTCCCTAGCAGAAAAGGCCTTTTCTTCTAGAATGGAAAATTCCTTTAGCCTAAATCTTGAGTCAGCCAGATGGTCTATGGCTAAAGCACTGGGACTGGAGTCAGGAAGAACTGAGTTCAAATCTACCCTTAGACACTGCCTAGCTGTGTGACTCTGGGCAAGTAACTTAACCTCTGTTTGCCTCAGTCTCCTCAACTGTAAAATAGGGATAAAAGCAGCACCTCCCTCATAGGGCTACTGTGAGGACCAAATGAGATATCTGTAAAACACTTAGTACAGCCTCTGGCACACTGTAGGTGCTATGTAAACGTGTATTCCCCTCTTCTTCCCCATTAGTTCATCGTCATTTTATTCCCCCACCATGGGCTGAGCATGAGCTCGGTTTTCTACATAGCAAACATGCAAGTGCTTGCAGAATTAATGTTTGGTGAATACATATGCCCTTTTTGTATCTATAATCCTTTTGTATAAGCTTTTTTTTTTTTTACTGTCCTTCCCTGTTAAGAAATGTTGGCAATATTAATACGATATTTTGGCAAGTATATTTCAATTGTCTCCAAGAAAAGGAAATAAAAAAGATTATACAGCACCTAGATTTTATCCAACAGCACAAGAAAAATAAGCTAAGGAAATACAGTGTATGTTACTTTAATAAAATATTTATGTCACAAGTTATCTTTTTTCTCTTAAGCAGCTGTCAGTGCTTCCTGAAATAAACTGATAAAGTTAAATGAATAAAAACTGACTGGTGATAATAGCTGGGAGAAGCCACAAAAGAAGCTGAAGCAAGCTGCTGGGGGTGTGAAATTTCAAATGTTTCTGAAATTGTTCTCTCTGTGTCTCTCACTGTCTCTGTCACACACACACACACACACACACACACACACACACACACACACACACACCCATCATAGTTTCTCAAAAGGGTTACAGCAGAGATGTCAAACACAGTCTGACAAACAGGCAGCCCACATACATGCCTGAGTGTGGCCTAAACGAGATAAAATATCATTTCTATCTGGTCTTTATATGTTGATATATTAATAAAAAATCTATATATACATGTGGTTTTCTGAGGTATGGTTTGGTGGCCCTCATTTCTATTTGTTTGATAGCATTGATGTACGATGTCAAAATAACCAAAGCAGAAGGCAGTGGCGGGGGGGCCTTCACTTGTGGCTACCTCTCCCTAGCCTACAGGCTTTATCAGTCTCATCTGCTTACCTCATGCTTAGGTACCAATGGCACAGAAATGCCTGAAGGGCAGGGACTATACTATTTTTATCTTTCTATCTAGCCCCTAGGACAGCATCTTTGCACACAGCAGGCTTGAAAGGTCTAGTCCAGTGATCTGAACATGGAGAGATGTGTGAAGATCTACAGTTAGCTTATTTTCTGGCAGAGTATGAAGTTTTTGGTTTGTTGGATTTTGGGTTTTTTTTTTATGTTCTCTGGTCACCTTATCACTCACCACTAATGTGTTTTGCACCTAGTATTTCTAAAGACTATATTAAGTTTGAACCATTTATTTTGCCTACTAATAAGGTCTAGACTCTGACCCTTATTTTCAAGACCTTAAATAAAATACAACAAATTTGGAAGAAACACATGTACTTTCAGAGAATCTTTAGCAGAACAGGGGGAAAAACCCTGGGATGAGTCAGGAAAATTAGATTCTAGTTCTGTTACTAACTAGCTATGTGACCTGGTCTTTCCCTCTTTCTACAGTTCAGTCTCATCTATAAAATGAAAGTGGAATTAGATTATCTCTAAAGGTCTGACATTGTACAGTTCCTCTGGTCTGGCATGCTGCAGCCTCAATTTTTACTGAGTTATGAGTAATTATTAGTAAAAATGCAGATTTTTTTCCTAGGCCTTAAACTCTGTTTCTGGAGTGCTGGAAAAACACAGAACAATGAATTTAAAGAAAGGAAGACAAAAAAATATATATATATATATCTGATCATCTACAGGCATAGTCCCAGGATTACCTGGAGTTGAACTTCAGGTATCACTGTCTTTCCTAGACCACTGGGTTTTTGGTTTGGTTTGGTTTTTTAAATACTTAACTTTCCAATACTTGGAAAGCTGTTGAACATTGTGGTGATGATGCTTCAGAATTATATATTGCCAGGATGATAAAAAGGAATATGTTCCTATTACAATCCCTTCACTAAAGTCTTCAGATGTTTCATTGTTGCATGGAGGTAACTCCAGTTTTTCAAAGGCTAGACCAACAAAGCCCAAGCTTTCTACAGCAAGCTGGAAAGACTTCAATGAATGGGTCCAGCAAGGACCAACCTGGTGTAATGGTAATGAAAATCTGAAGATATTCCCTGACCCCTGGCCCCTTGATAGGCTTAAGTGAATATGAGAACCTTCGCTGATTTGAAAATATACTCTGCCCCCTAAAAGACTGAATGTAGTCACCTGGAGCCTGTGGCGGGAGGCTTGTTTTTCAGGAATGCCCATACCTTGTTACTTTGCGATTGGGCAGTGGGTCAAATAGGTTGTGACATTCTCTGATCCAGGAGAAAGCTACATATAACCTGATGTGAGGTTTTGCTTTAGGGCTCACTTTGGGAAGTGTTGTGTGATTTGGCCAGATGAGACTCTGGGTAGCCTTTGAGCCCCCCGGCTTTGAAAATCCAGATGTTGGTGCTTCTCTCTCTGATAACTAAGTATGAATGTAATGGTCACACAGCTGGAAGCCCTGTCTGCTGATCTGTTTCTTTGTCTGTATTTTTTTTGTCTGCTTGTAACTTCTGTTTGTATTCTCTGAAGTTCAGGGTGTTGACTTTTTCCCCTGAACTAGGTAAATGATATGTTTGATTGATTAAAATAAGATTGTTAACCCATTTTGAGTTGCTTTCCTTTAGAAAGGCAGATCTAAGAACCTGTGCTAGCAGCTATCCTGGGTATGCTAGGGTGCTTGCTACTATACCTGGAGAAACACAGAATGTATTATGATCAGGTGTCTAGCAATGATGAATATCTTCAACCACAGCAGCTCACAAAACTACAGCAGCTCGATAAGGTGTGGAGAGGTTGAGATCTGCATCGGTAAATGTACTACCAATGAGATTGTGGCTCCTTGAAACTTGGCCACTATCAAGACCTTGAACTATCTGACTATTTGATGAAAACTTAAAAAGATTATGATTTGACTTGATTGACATTTTCAGAGAACCCTGATTCGAAGTATCTAAATTTCATTCACTCACCCCTCCCCTTTTTAATTTCTTATCCTAAACTAAGATAAAATGACCAGTCACAGAGGGAGAGGAAGAAAGGGAGGACTGTGCAGTACAAAGATGTAAGTGGTGTTAAAGAGGCTACTCTCCTAACCTTTTCAAAGAAGTAGAAGTACCCATCCCCATCAAATGTTCTTCTTAGGAAAAGGGATGCCTTGCTCCTTGTAATATACATGGAACATGCTCCAAGGGGGGCAGGGATTCTTTCTCTACAAACCAACCTACCGGAATCCAGCTCAAGGGCTGAAGAGAGGATGAGAGAACAAAGGATTCCACCTCATGTAAATATCCTAAAGGTATTACATGCAGTGAAACAGTAGCACAAAATGCTGACTCCCAGAAATCCTCCCCCACTGGATATCCTCCAAGAGCCTTAGGGTAAGCCACAACGATGCTGCTCAGCTCGTAACTCAATTTTCCAGGGTGTACCTCTCATATGGGGTGTACCCACCCACACTGTAGCCGGTGTCAACTTCTTCAGTCACGTGATTCAGGCTGAGACTTTGACCAGAATTTCCTAATAAATGACTGGAAAGAGACCAGGACTGACTTCTGAATGATTAATTATTCATGCTACAAAGATCTTCCTGGCTCCGTGTTTCTGCTGGATTCTCTAAAAGTCAGTTCTAATCAATCACTGAGGATGAATCCCAAAGGACTGAGTGGATAGGGTGAGGGGTTGATGGAAGTGGTTTATGTATTAACATGCATGCACATACATACATGAACACACAAAGAGCTCACACATTTAAAAGCAGGTACTTTGGGAAAAGCAATTGGCCCATACTCTGAAATTAGAAGGAAAAGAAAACAGTTGAACAGTTCAGAGAATCAACTGTAAAGAAGTGCAGCATTTCTTCTGAAACACAACAGCTTTTCTTTCCGAACATCTGAACACATTCTTGCCCCTTGTGTTAAAAGATGCCATTGCTAATAGCATTTTCATGGGGATACTCAGACAAGCACCGCCTACAAATAAGAGTATCAGTAAGTACCTATGTCAATTCCAAATGGGTTTCCTGATGTAACAATCTAGATGAGAATGTATATGGCATACAAATTGCATGTGTTAACATGCCCTCCAATTACATGCCTACTGGAGAATACTTTGCTTCCTTCTCCACCTAAAATTACATCATCAAGTAACTTAGTATAAAAAAAACAGCCAAACAAGATTCCAGACTCAAATATGTTACTCTTAAAGTGAGTTTGATGAGAAATTGTGCACCTAGCATCAGTGGGCAAAAGGAGATACTGCAATATTGTATTTCATCCAAGTTCAAATATGAGACATAAGAGATATCCCACTAGGGTGATGTGGACCAAGGCCCAGAGAAACCCAGGGGAGAAGCAGCATTTTGGAGGTGAAGAAGAGTAACAGTAATAATTTCTCTCCTACATGAGAACAAGATTCAAGTCACACCTTTGACACTTAACTGGCTGTGGTCAAGGCTGGGTCACAATTTCGCTGAGGCTTCCTTTCAAACATCATCTCTAAAACAGGAATAGGAGTAATATACCCATAGTACCTACCTCAAGGCATTGGTGTGAGGATCAAATAAGATAAATTACATAAAGCAACACTTTGTAAACCTTAAAGTGCTCTATAAATGCCAGCTGCTATTATTTCTCACACAGAGGTGATAGTTGAAGAAATGAGAGGTTTTGAAATCACCAAGGGAAAGAACATAGAGTAAGAAGAAAGGTGAGAAAGGAACCTTGGGGAACGCCAACACTCAGAAGAAAGGAAATAAGAAGGATAGTTAAAGACAAGCGGAGAGTATGGTCACTTACCAAAGCCAAGTGAGGAGGAGAGAACAACGGTATCAAATGCTGCAGAGATCACAGAAGATGAGCACTGAGAAAAGGCTGCTTGATTTGTCCACTAGATCAGGAGTGACTTTGGAAGAAGTTTGAGTAGAGTGATGGAGGAAAAGCCTGACTGCAAAGGGTGGTATAAGTATGAAAATGATGACAGGAAGGGAAGGAGGGACAGTAACCTATACTTTCAGTAAGCTGAAGAGTTCTGGGAAGAGGAAAAAGAAGATGGTAGCTTGAGAAGTTAGCAGAATCTTATCTAGGAAAGGTTTTTCTTTAGGAAAGGGGAGACCAAAACATGTCTAAAGGCAAAAGCTATGAAAACAGTATAAAGAAGGAGAAATTGAAGATATAAGGTTGAGTAGATAAATGAAAAAAAAGGATATGAAAGAGCAGGAAGGGATACAATGAAGGAAACAAGTAGAGGAATTGGGCTTGGAAAGGAAGTTGGTCAGTTATTTTTTGAAGAAAGACACAAAGGATGAGAGAATGTGTGAAGATTCAGAAATTTAGAGATGGCAAGAAGGAAAGTTGAGGCAGCCCAAGTTATATCTATCTTCTTAGTAAAGAATGTGAAACAACTTGAGAAAACTAAAAATGTTTAGAACTTGATGAGGCAGGTGATCAGGAATCTACTGGGGATTGAATGAAAAAGTGTGCAGGAATTGCTAGTGGAGTCATACTGGTTTCATGACTTTATCCAATAACATTTGGCAGCCTGAGTCAAGACATTTACCCAATGTCCTGGGTAAAAAGTGGAATATGTCCAAGACTGATGAGTGGCAAGGCCAACACACCAGGACAAGGGGAGGCTTCTAGGGCACTTCCAAGGACATTATAGAAATGGTCAACAATGGCATCCAAACTTCACAATAATATCTGGGGTAACAGATCTAGAAAAGTGAACAAAGAATTAGAAAATCAAAAAACCAAGTAAAGTAGGGGTGAGACAGTGAGTTGGATAGAAAGAATAGAAGAGACTATAATCACAATGAAATTTCAGAGTTTTAAGACCTTGGAAAGTAGAGTAGTTCCAAGTGACTGAGAATGACATGTATGTTAAATGTAACAATATGGAACAACTATAAATACAACAAACATTTACTAAGTGCCTGCTGTGTACACAGCACTGGAGAGATACAAAGTTTAAAGCAAATATGATCTCAGCCCTCAAGACTATATAGCCAAGAACAAGGAAACAAACATAGATAACCATAATGCTCAACATTAGATGGTTAAGTGTGAGAGATGGCAAGACAAAAGCGATGAGAAATCTAAGATTTGCCAGCAGAAGAGGAAGTGAAAGGAAGGCTTAGGGAAAGCTTCCTGTAAGAGATGGCATTTGGGCTGCCCTTTAAAGCATAGGCAGGAATTCAACAGGTGAGTGGAGAAGACATAGGATATGCCACAATAGCAAAGGCACAGAGACATAAGATTAAAGGATAGAAACAGAGCAATGTCCACGTTAGCTGAAGGATAGTGGTAAGTGAAGGGGAAGACTGATAGAAGGCTGGAAAAGCAAGGCGGAGATAGGTTGTTGGGAGACCCCTAAGCATCAGGCAAAAATTCTGCATATTACTGGCTAACAAGGAGTCACAGAGAAGCAGCAACTTTAATTCTTTTCTCTTTCCTATGTTGTTCAGAAGTTAATGAAACCATAATTTTTTTCTTTTCCATAACATGTCGGAGAGAAGTTCTTCTCCTGCCCCTACTTCATCATAACAGGCAAATCTCTGATCCAAATATCCCACTCCCAGAAGAGGAACCAGTTTCTTTTCACCAGATATCCGTGATCTCCTTTGTCCATCCTGTCATAATCACATGACTCCACCCTTTATTTATCTCTAATAACTTCTGCTGCTTCATGGCAAAATTTAAATTATTCAGCCTCAAAACCTTTCCATTGTTCTCCTTATCTGCTCAATTTCTTTCACTCAAATCTGTCTTCCAGCCCCCCAAAAGAATACCACCTTTCTCCCCTTTGAGAAAACATGCTTTCCTAATTAAATGTAGGTTAGATGAGGGTTTGTTTTTTAAAACATCTTGGCACTACATGGGAATTGACTAAAACAGGAAAACAGAAGGCTCCCTCAATATCATTAAAATATGTGAAAAATATCTATTTTTACTTTATAGAAAGGGGTCCCAAACTCACTAATTAATTTGATACAGACCCTCCTAATCAATCAATAAACAAACAAGCAAAAAATAAAAGTCTTTGCCCTCAAGGAACTTACATTCTATAGGGAAAACAAGCATATATAAATGAGTAAAAAATTATATAGAAATTAAATACAAAGTATTGGGAAGGAGTGCAGAATGGTAGCTGGAAGGAATCAGGGAAGGCCTCATACAGGAGAAACACTTATAAAAGAAATTTCTCCTATAGGAGAAACACTTGAGCTAAGCTTTGAAAGGATTCTAGGGGGTAACATTCTCCTCCCTTTCCTCATTCCCCCCCCCAATAATGTCATCACCTCCCTGCCTTTCTTAAGACACTCACCATTTTTCTCTCTTACCACTTCTTTTTGTACCAAAAGCCCAGCGCAGAGTCTTTCCCTCTATCCCATCCTCTCGCCTTTCTCTACCTCTCAATCTTTTCTCTTTTCTTTCTTCATTCTCCTTTCTTCATTCTTCTCCCTGGCCCTCTCAAACCTGGATTCTCCCCACAGACACAAAGCCCAGTGCATGCCACCCAAAGCCTTGCCACTCTGCTCAATGACCCTCCCACATACCCAAATCTTCAGAACTCTCACCTTCTCCCTCTCTCTCCTCCACTCTTCTCTTTCTTACTCCATGTCTCTCCCTTCTCTGTCTTCTCTCACTTCTTTTTCTCCTCCATTCTCTCAACCCTTCACATCTATCCCTTCTGTCCCCCTTCTTTCTCCTCTCCCATCTCTTTCCCTTCTCCCCCTCTTCCTTCACCTCTAACTTTTCTCCTCTTCTTTTCTTCCATCTCTCTCTTCTCCTTTCCTTTCTCCTCCCCATCTCTCCCTTTTCTTCCCCCCTTCTCTCTCCTTTCCTCTATCTCTCTTCCTTGTCTCCCCTTCACTTTCTTCTCCAATCTCTCTCCTCTTCTTTCTTGTCTCCTTTTCTCATCTTTTTTCTCTCTCCTCTCTCCAACTCTCCCTTTTCACTCCCTCCATCTCTCCCTTTTCTCTTCCTCTATCTCCCCCATCTTTCTCTCCTTCCCCATCTCTTCCATCTCTTTCTCATCTTCCCCTTCTCTCTCTCCTCCATCATTCCTCCCAACTCTCTCCTCTCCATCTCTTATCCTTCTTTCTCTTGTTTCCCCTTCTCTTTCTCCTATCTCCTCCCTTCTTTCCTTCTGCTCTCTTCTCTTGCCATTCTTTCTCTTCCCATCTCTCCCTCTCCTGACTTCCCTTTCTGTTCTCTCATTCTCTCTCTTCTACTATCTCTCTTTTCTCTCTCCTCCCCATCTCTTATCTCTCTCCTCTACCACTTCTCCCATCTCTCTCCTCCACCATCTCTCCCTTCTCTCTTCCACCATCTATCTTGTCCCTCTCCTCCCATTTTCCTCCTCTCTAACTTCCCCTTCTTTGTCTCCTCCCTGGCTCTCTCTCTTAATTCCCCTTTCTCGTACCTTTCTCTCTGAACTCTCCCATCTTTCCCTCCCTTCTTTACCCATTCTCCTTTTCTCCTAT
This sequence comes from Gymnobelideus leadbeateri, assembly GCA_011680675.1. Lineage (NCBI taxonomy): Eukaryota > Metazoa > Chordata > Mammalia > Diprotodontia > Petauridae > Gymnobelideus > Gymnobelideus leadbeateri. The sequence goes on along the minus strand of WOXC01010129.1, from coordinate 290,849 downwards.
CTTTCCCTCTTCTCCTTCTCTCTCTCTCCACCATTTCTCCTACTTCTTTTCTCCATCTCTCCCTTCTCTCTCCTCCCATCCCTTTCTCCTCTCACCTCCCCCATTCTCTCTCTCCCCTCCCCATCTTTCTTCCCTCTCCCTTCTCCTCTCATTTCTCCCAACTCTTCTCCCCCATTTCTTCCTTCTTCTCCCCTCTATTTCTCCCCTTCTCTCCCTCTGCTCTTCCTTGTCTCCTTCCTCTCCAATCTCCTCCTTCTCTCTCTCCACCATTTCTCCCCTCTTTGCTCCACCATCTCTCCCTTCTCTGTCCTCCCATCCCTCTCTCTTCTCACTTCCCCATTCTCTCCTCCCCCATCTCTTCCCTCTTCCTTCTTTCTCTCCCAATTCTACTCCCCCATTTCTCCCTTCTCTTCCTCCTTCTCTCCCCTTGTCTCTTTCCTCTCCCATCTCTCCCTTCTCCTTCTCTCTCTCCCCATTTCTCCCCTCTTTGCTCCAGCATCTCTCCCTGCTCTCTCCGTCTCTCTCCACTCTCATTTCCCCTTTCTCTCCCATCCCTCTCTCTTCTCCTCTCCCCCCAGCACCTTCAGGGTCACATCGCACAGCTTCCCCTGGCGCCGGATTTCCTCCATCACCCCGTATCCCCGGCTCGGCAGCTCCGACACAGAAAAATGCACAAGATCTTCCAGCTCCTCCACTCCGTCCTCCACCATCTTCCTCCACCCCCAAGACCGGCCGCAACTGCGGCGGCAAAGAGTCTCCCTCTCCAGTAACCCAACTGCACCAGCCCGGCAGCTTAGGACAGGTGCGGCCCTGACCGGCCGCCGTAGTTCCGCCTCCCGGAAACACCTAAGTCTTACTTCCGGCTCTGAGCCGCCCTCCTTCTCGGCCGGTCTCGGGAAGCCCCGCCCACCCCGCTTTCGCCTACCTATGGCCCGCCCCCTCTCTCCCTCCCTCCCCCTCGGGTGTTTCCGGAGATTCCATGTGGCGTCACGTCACCATAGCGACGGTATACACATTCCTGCGCCACAGAGACCTGAATATTCATTTCCCGCCTTGGAAGCGGGCTGGTTTGCTGCAGCTCTCTGTGCCGCCGCTGTCGCTGCTGCTCCTGCTGCCGCTGCCGGGGTAGCTGCCCTCGGACCTCGTGGGGTCCCTGCCCTCTGGGGGGTGTAGAGGCTGATTGTGAATGGTAAGGAGGGGAGAGGACATAGGCCTGGGTGCGAGAGGCCCAGAGCAGCGCCAGGCCCTTATCCCTCAGAAGGAGGAGGAAGAAGAGGGGGGGGGGTGTCGTCTTTAAAATAAGAATAGCCCCCATTTCTAGAGCGCTTCAAGGCGCTTTCCTCGCAGCAAACCTGTCAGGAGCGTAGATTGCCCCCATTGTACAGATGAGGACAGTGAGGCTATCCCCAGGGGATACTGTGACCCATCCTAAGTGTGAAAGCTGAGGAAAAGGGCAGAGCATAGACTGTCAGAGCTGGAAGGGACTGGAGAGACTCTCTAACTCCCTCAGACGCAGACGCAGCGGGGGGCTCTCGGGCAGTAGATACGAGAGCTGGTATTGGAGCCTGCTTCTTCCGACGCTAGATCCGGTTTGCTCTTCTCTGCCTCTGCAGTTGCTAACTCCCGTCCCCATGGTACTTTGACGTTTACTAGTCGCCTTCCCCTCCTCTTGATTATGAGACGTAAGAAGTGCAAGAAATGATTTGCCCCTGATGATAAATGGGGAAACTGAGGCCCAGAGTCACACAGCTAGTTAAGTGTTGGAGCTGAGATTCAAACCCAGGTCCCTGACTCCCAGACTAGCATTCTTTCCACAATACCCGTGGTGTGTTGTGGCATGGACCCCTTCTCAGAATAATGTTTTTAAATACATAAAACATGTAGGATTTCTAAGGAAACCAATTATGATGAGATAGTTATTGAAATAAAGCAAGTTCATGGACCCCAGGTTAAGAATGCCTGCTAGACTAAAAAGAATAAAGGTCTTCTGAAGAAGGAAGAAAAAATGTTCCCTTACTGATAAGGAATAAATATGTCACAGTTGTAAGGATTATAGATTTTTAGCTGGAAGGGACCTTAGAGGTCATTGAAGCCAACCAATAACTATATAGGGGAAAACTGAGATTTAAAAAGAAGTGACTTAACCCAGATTATACAGCAAATAAGTGGTCTGTCCAAAGCTGTCTCAGTTCTTATCCAGGATAAAACAAACTATTTAGCCACTTGGTTTTTATTTTGATTTTGTTTTTGTCTTTTACATTTTTCCTGATGTAACATGGGTCCTAGTTTCCTACTACCTGATCATCCTCTTTTGAATATGCAATAGCTCATTTTGTTCTTAAATATGATGTCCCAAAGTGAATCCACTTGTCATATGACCAAGGTAGAGGATGCTGGGATTATTCTCTCCCCTTTCCTAAATACCCTACTTCTATTAATGAAGCCTAAAATTACGTTAGAGGCAGTTTGATGTAGGAGTTACAGAGCTGGCCGCATAGTCAGAAAGCTGGGTTTAGGTTTCATTTCTGATACATACTACTTGTATTTTTCAATGCTCCAGGCAAAAAAACTAAGATTGTAAATTCGAGAGAAGATGCTAATCTAAATTGTAGCGATCTCTACCAATGTAATCATAAGTCTGGTTTTAAAAAGTTTATGTATGTATGGATGGATGGATAGAGGGATATGTATTATATATATATATATGTGTGTGTGTGTATATGCTTTTATATTTCAATGCTGACTTTATTATACTTCCAAACTAGTAAAACACCACAATCTTTTTTCATACACGCTGTTGTCTAGTCATGTCTTCTCCATCCTGTACTTTTAAAATTGATTTTTTTTAAACCAAGTATAGGAATTTATACTCACTCCTATTGAATTTCAGCTCGTTAGCTCCAGCCTGTCACTTCAACACGTGGAGATCTTCTTGGATCCCAGTTTTGTCAACCAGAACATTAACTCTCCCTCTCATCTTTATGTCTTCTCCAGATTTGATAAACACCTCATCTATGCCTTCATCCAAGTCATTAACAAAATGTTCAACAGAACGGGGCTTATATTGAGCACAGTGTAAACACTAAACTCACCAATGATTTTTTTCCATGAAAGTCTCACCTCCCCTCATCTGCACATGTACAGTTGATTTTTTTTTAAACAAAATGCTTTTTTAAACTAAGTATTTTGCATTGATCTTGTTAGTTTCGGCCCATTGTTCTAGCTTGTGCATTCTTTGGACTTAGCAACTTCTGTTTACAGTTATACTATATGGAGAAGTACCCAGGAAGTGTGCTTATAGAGAGAGCAAGGAAAGGAAAAATTAGGGGTTCCTGACATTGAGAGGGCGCTACTGATAAAAGATAATAAAGGTATGGAGGGATGACTTGGAGAATGCTCAAGTTAGAAGAGACCTTAGAAGTTATCTAGTCTGACTTCATTCTACAGGTTAGGTAACTGAGGGTGCAGTCTAATGTGGTTTGGCAAAATTCACACATCTGTCAGTGTCTTAGCCAAGGACCTTAAACTCAAGCTTTCTGAAAATGCTAGACATTGACTGAACAGTGGATTGTACACACCTAGTGTTCTTTCCAGATTTTGCTATGTGCACGAAAGACTGAAAGAAAAAGCTTATTGAAACAAGAGGAGGTTTTCTCCACTTGGAGTGTTGGGTGTCTTCATAAAAGTCTCTGGAAATAGAAAGGGTCAAGGGCTCAACAGGTAGAATGGTCTCAGTGGAGAGAGTGAACCTGTGTGCATGTGAAGAAAGTGAACAGGAGAACACATCTCTGCATGAGAAATAACGCTCTCTTAGTAAAACAAGAAGATGGAAGTGAATATGGAGACTCAACTACTCTCCAACATCTAACAATGGTCATCAGTGCCAGCAAGCATTTTTTGAACACCTGCTGTATACTGAGCATATCACTAGACATCGTGGGGAGGGATTCATAAGAAATAAAAGACATATCCCCTGCCTTCAAGGAGCTTAAATTCTAATTGGGGAGACTGAACATTCCAATGAAGCGACATAAGGACAAGCGGCGCATCAGTAAGTGCCAAACAGCGTGGCATCAGCTCAATAAGGGGTATTGAGGGGATGCCTGGGGTAGAGGAGTTGTTGTCCTAGGTGGGGGTTAGTCTCGAAGACTGTGCATGTTGTATGGAGGACTAGATATGGGTTAGTGGCAAGGAAGGACATTTTGTTTGGGGAATTTGTCAACTGAATATATGAGTGAGGTTGGCACTAGCAAGTTGTACAGAAGGAACATAGCAAGTAGGACTGAAGGACAGAGAAGGAAATGGGAAGTGTGGAAGATGATTGATTTGTTCTTCCTTGTGCTGGCAGTCACCATGGGCTTCTGGGCACTTGGAGATCTTGGGGCCCTTCAAAAGAACTACATTATCACCCAGGCTCTGAGAGAAGGGTACAGTCTAGGTTTTTCTCCCCTTTGAAATGATGCCAGGAGACCCTTTATATACTTGGAAAGTATAAATGTCACCTTGTGATAATATGATGATTACCTCCAAAGGGTTAGATGACAAAAATGTTCATACTTTAACCAAAAACAGCCTCTTTCCTTCACCATACCAACCACACAGATCAAAGCAAGTCAGATATTTGATATCTTCTTTTACATTTCCCTTAATTTGGAAAAACAAATATTTGGGGCTCTTTTATTTAAAAAAAAATTATAAAGGTTAAACTTGGCATGCTTCAATGAATCTGTGATTAACACTGATGTAGTTGAAATAGTACTTTTCTCCTTATACAGATAACAACCCCTCCATACTCTCTTACTCTATATGATTCTTGTCCCTGATTTTCTTATAAATCCTCCTAGAGACCTAGTGCAACATTCCAGAGGCATTCCTTTAATTCTTTGAATATATTGGGATGTAAGTGCCAATCGACCACTCCAGCTGTCATCTCTTGCCTTTACTCTATGGTCGGTCCTGCTTCCTTTTTGAGATGCAATAGCCTACGTGATGAGTTCTATGCCTGTTGTACTCAAGTTGTTGATAATGTACTGCAACACATTTGTCTCCACTATTATTCTTTGGGTCATAAGTTTATTTCTTTCTGAGATCAAAGTTTTCCATAATTCATAGCCAAAAAACATCACCAGAAAATTATTGGTGTGAAAGAATTGAATGTTTGAAGCAAAATTTGAATTTTTTAAGACCCTGGGGAGCTGAAAATAGAATTTAATTAACCTTAATTTTTATCTACCCCAATATTTTCAGATATTAAATATTAATATCTGAATTAATTAATTAAATATTCATTTTCACATATTAAAAAGACTTAGTGGACCTATTAAAAAAAACAGAAAAATCTTTTTTGTTTTGTTTTTTGTAAGGGGGAAGGCAGAGCAATTGAGGTTAAGTGACTTGCCCAAGGTCACACGGTTAGTAAGTGTTAATCTGAGCCTGGATTTGAACTCAGGGCCAGTGCTCTATTCACTGTGCCACCTAGCCACCCCAAAAATCTTTTAATATACTAGTGAAAATTCCTTTCTTTTCTCCTTAGTAAAAATGGGAACTCGAAAAAAAGTACACGCATATGTACGGGTCAAACCCACAGATGAATTTGCTTATGAAATGATCACCTTTGGAGAAGACAACAAGGTAACTATAATCTATAATGGCTACAATTGCATCAGCCTCTCTTAGCTGAGCACAGTTTCCATTCTGGGGACTCATGTTATCCAAGTCGCATACTATTTCAGAACAGCCCTTTGAAGTCCAGGTGGGAGTTTTACCATAGAATTTTAAAGTCAAGAAGGGCTTTAGAGATTAGCTAGCTAATCTAACTTCACTTTACAGATGAAAAAAACTCAAAGGCCTTTCCTTTGATCTATCTTTATAGATAAAAAAAATGCATCCTTAAATTACAGCATCACAGAATTTCAGAGTTAGAAGGGACTTTAATGGACATCTAGTTCAAACATACCTGGAACTCTCTACAACATATCTAAGAAGTAGTCATCCAGCCTTTACTTAGAGACCTCAAATGAAGGGGGGACCCACTGTCTCCCAAGGCAGCCAATTGCACTTTTGTATAGATCTGATTGTGAGGGAGTATTTCCTTAGACCAAACCTAAATTTCCCTCTTTGCATCTTTCAGCCATTTCTCTAAATTCTGTCCTCTAAGGCCCAAATGGAACAAATTTAATACCTCTAGGTAAGTGATAATTCTTCAAATACTCCAAGACAGCTGTTTTGTCCCCTTCTCCAGATTAAATATCCCCATTTCCTTCAACCGGCCCACACAAACTTGAGGCTCTTCACCAGTCTGGTTGCCCTTCTCTGCACACACTCCAGATCATCAGCAGCCTTCCCAGAACTGAACACAATACTCTGGTTATGGTCTGCCCAGTCGAATAGAGTAAGATTTAGACTTCCTTATGCTTCTTTAATGCCAACTAAGATCATATGAGCTTTCTCAGTTTCCACATTAATGTTTAACTCATATTTTAGCTTTCATTACACCAAAACCTGCAAACCTTTTTCATATTGCCATCTAGTCATGTCTTTCTCATCTTGATCTTGGAACACTGACTTTTTTTAACATGCATAAGATTTTATATTTATCTCTATCAAATTCCATCAAATATTTGACTCAATGATCCAGCCAGCCTAGATATTCTGAATCCTGACTGTCATTTGGTTTGTTAACTGTTCTTTTCTGACACTAAGTAGGCATTAAATACTTTTTTTATTATTTGGATGATTGATTTAATAAGCATGCCCTTCATTATCTTAATCCAATCATTGATAGAGAAAAATGGTAAATAATACACTAATTCCTGGGGCACTCCACTGGACACTTCTTTCAAAGTAAACATTGAACCATTAGTGACTACTGGTTGAATTTAGCCATTTATCCAGTTCTGAATCCAATTAGTTGTATCATATCCCCCAAATGTCTCTGTCTTTTTCATAAGAATAGTATGAGAAACTTTATCAGATATTTTGCCAAAATTCAATAAATAATATCACTAGATTCCCTTGACCTGCCCTTTTAATAACCCTGTTAAAAAAGAAAATTAAGTTAGTTTGACATGACCTGTTTGTGATGAAGCCAATGTTGGTGCTTTCTGCTTACTGTTTCTTTAGATCTTCACTGACCATCTCCATAAGACAGTCTAGAATTTTGTTAAGAATCCACGTTAAGCTAAATGGTCTAATGTTTGCAGACTACTTTTTCTTCCCATTTTTGAAAATCAAGACATTTCCCTTTCCTCAGACCTGTGGTAGCCCTCCTATTGTCTCTCATCTTTTAAAGACCACTGAGAGTGGGTCAGAATTCACATCTTCTCGTTATTTAAAAAAAAATTCAAGCTTTGATGCCTACATAATTTTATCACATAAAGCTTCCTTTTGGTGAGATCTATCTTCACTCTTTTCAGATCTCTTTTGCTCGTAAGGGAGTGAAAACATGAAAAACAGTAAGTTATTTAGAATTGTTCTATAAGTGTTCATGCTAGTAAGAAATTCCTATAGTGACTTTCCAAGGAATAAATGCACTTAATTAACTGAGGAAACTTTTTCTTTCCCTAACTCCTCTGTAGTTTGTGAATATGTTATTAATTAAGGCTATGATAACCTAGGAGATGGGGAAGAAAAGTAACAATATACCTCTCTAGGATCATAGTTTTAGAGCTGACAGAGATCTCAGGGGTCATTACAGACCAACCCCCTCATTTTTCAGATGAGGGACCTGAGGCCTAGGGAAGTGAGGTGATTTGCCCAAGGTCACAAAAAGTAGTAAGCATCAGAGGAGGCATTCGAACCCAGTGCCTCTGACTCCAGAGTAGGTATCCTTTCCACAGTAGCACATTCTCTACTTTTAAATAAAATCCATATCATATATTTTAGTTTTTTTCATGAAACCACTTGATATTTTTAGAGTATTGATATTCACATCAAGAAAGATGGCCGAAGAGGAATCGTCAATAACCAACAGACAGACTGGTCATTCAAATTGGATGGAGTTCTTCACGATGTCTCACAGGATTCTGTTTACGAAACAGTAGCTAAGGAAGTAGTTGCTCAAGCCCTGGATGGCTATAATGGTAAATTAGTTTTGGTTAATTAGCATTTTTCTTACTTTAAGAACTTGTATAACACCCCACACATAGAAACTGTTGAAAGTAAGTTAAATTATAAAAGCTAGTGATTTCTTCCAACAACAACATTATGGTAATTAAGGTTCTAATTTGATGCCTAGAAGAATCAAAAGTGACCCTGGTTTCTCAACGGTTAAATCAACTGAATATAAGCTCTGGCAAGTCCTATTGCCCGTGAAGAGTTATAGTACAAGCCAGGTAACAGACCAGTTTTCTACTATCCAAGGACAGAATGAGCTAAGTTCAGAGAGATTTATCACTTGTATTGTATGAAGGATAATGAACTTTTGACAAGAGCACCTCTCAATTAATACTTAATTACAAAAGAGTTGCAATCTACCTTGATGAAGAAAATACACTAATGAAATTGCAGGTTAATTAAGCATTAAAATAGATAAAACAATAGAATTTCTACTAAAATTTAAATAGTCATTTGTTATATATATTCACTCTGTGGAGGAGTCATTATCTGTTTTTTAATATTCATGACAGAACTCAAACCACATACACTAGAACAAATTTCAAGATTGGCTTTTTAATGAAGTATTCTTTGTAAAGCAAAGAGGGTTTTTGTGCTCAACAATCTGTATGAAAAATATTCTTCATGGCACTTTTTTATTAAGTCAGATCATTTTGTCATGCCTTAATGTATGAATTATTGCCAGAAATTTCATTAGCATGGTTAAATATAAATACTAAATATAAATACTGTAAGTATATTTGTGTTTTATGCACTACACACAAAAGCAGAGCCTGATCTTCATAACAAAACAAGGGGGAAAACCCTTCTTGGGAAAATAAGAGTTTTCTTTCTCCAGTTTACTATTTAGTATTTACTATTTAGAGAACCATAATGGTACGCAATTTATAGCCTAGACCCCCTCAACTAAATTTCCTCACTTTTTAGTGGGCTCAATCTTATCTCTCCCATTTCAGAACAATTGTACATACCAATAAACAATACTTAGATTATGATGTCTATCATCTCAAGAATTATAGGACTATACCATTATTGTGATTATTAATCTTTGTTATCCCTTGAGGTAATATAGCCCCCAGCTCTTATAGCTAGAGAAATAGCAGCATAGGGAAATTAAAGGACATTAGAGAAGTCAAAAATATACAAGGAAGGAAGCTTGACCCCCAGCCATATACTCCATTCTTAAATGGCCTTATTTTTTAGCCAAAGTGAAACATGTCATGCTCTCCTGTTCTGGATAAACACTAACGTTCCTGCCAACAAAAAGTGCCAAAATCATGCTCTGGTATATATTGAGTTTTATATAAACTCTGTTTTAGAGCATAGGAAATTGGGTCAAGCATGTTAAAGTATTAAACCTCTGCTGTAAAGTTATATTTGAACAATAATAATAAATCCATCCAGACTGCTTTATAGCATTAGCTGAGAAATCTGGATGATGATTGATGTATAAAAAACTGATGAAGAAAGAAGACAAGGTTCAGGATGATGAAGTCCTATTGTGGCCATAAAATCTGAGGCTAACCAAAGGGTAGGGAGAAGAAATATAGTTGAAGGGGGGATTCTTTGTATAATTTGCTCAAGAAAAATTATGTTAACACAAATATGAAAGTTTCTCACCTGCTCCAGGTAACACACACCAGGGATGCAAATCAAAGTTTGCCAGACTAAGAAATAGTGAGGGCTGGAAGGAAATGTTGGCGTGATTAGTGACTTACTGGCAGAACTCTTGACATAATCTCTAGAGTACAGAATATAATTCTAATGACCAAGCTTATCCCTGGAGAAGAGTTGAGGAAATGCACTTCCTTCATTCTTTGCAGAGGTAGGGACTATGGCTGTGGAACACTGCATGAACTATGAGACTCTGATTATGTAATACCACCTCACATGCTTGTTGTATGACCTTGGATAAGTCACTTAACTTTCCTAGGACTCAGTTTCCTCAGTGGAAGAGTTAGACTAGATGTTCTTTGAGGTCCCTCTCAGCTCTAGAGTTATGATCCTATGATATATGTTCGTTAGTTTTGCTAAACTGCTTTTTTTTTTTATTCTTTTCTTTTTACAAGAGATGCCTCACTGGATTCGGGGGAGGGGAGGGATATAATTAGAAATTAAGGTAATATGAAAACCCAAGATAACAAATTTAAATAATTTTAAATGGATATAGAAAAAAATTAATAGTCCTCCTTTACCTTCAATCTTGGGACATAGAGAGGATCCTAGTGAAACCTTCTCCCTTTAAACTTTTCTCACTATACAAGGAAAATGACCTTCCAAGACAGATCCTTCCCCTTTGTGAATCTGATAAGCTTCAGAGGGTCACTTCCATTTCCTCTAGAAGAGCCCTGGAATTTCTGTTGTCTCCTCAGGGGAATACATTCCTGCCTGCTTAGCCTTCCAAAAAGGATGATTCCCATACTGGGAGCCTGGGGAGTCAGTTCCCTTTCTGAATAATGATGACAAATAAGCTGGTTGGACATTTTAAGTATTGTAGGGAGAAGTATTTTATATTTTACACTCATGATCTCACTAGCTTTTCCCCACAAATTATCTTTGAGATGGGGGAAATGAGATTTGCTTTTAGTCAGTGGTTCACACTTTGTTGGGTATAAGAACCTCTTTTTAATGTTGCCATGTGTGGTAGTAGATGGGCTGTTAGTATCAGTAGCTTGAGAAAATATATAACAACAAAATCGCCATAAAGTCAATAATGCTCTTTCATGATTTGTAATTTATTCATCATAATAGTATCTACACATATTTGGAGAATACTTATAAATGTGACACATCATTTCTTCAGTCTTACCACAGTGCCAGAAACATAGTAAGTGCTTAATTAATGCTTTTTATATATAGTCTATAGAAGCTATGTTCATTATATTTATTAAATCACATATGGATTCATAGACCCCTTATAATAACTCTGTAACCCCTAAGAGGTTCATGACTCATAGGCTGGGAAATACTACCTCAAGTCATAGCTAGAGGTAGTGCTATACTCAAGGTCTTAGGATCATCATCTGGAATGGGAAGAGATCTTAAAGATCATAGGATCATAGACTGATCAATCATTCTAGTAAACAAGAATTTATTAAGCACTTACCAATAATACCAGTAATAACAGCTGGCATTTATGTAGTGGTTACTACATGCCAGGCACTGAGCTAAGCACTTTACAAATATTATTTCATTCGATCCTCACAACATCCCTGGGAGGGAGGAGCTATTATTATCCCCATTTTACAGTTAAGGAAACTGAGGCAGGCAGAGGTTAAGTGAGTTGTCTAAGGGCATTCAGCTAGTAAGTGTCTGAGTCTAGATTTGAACTTAGGTCTTTCTGACACCAGGCCCAGCATTGTATCCACTATGCTGACTCAGCTACCTCTGTGACAGGAACTGTGCTAAATGTTGAGGATACAAAGAAAGGCAAAAAAAAAAAAAAATAGTGTCTGCCCTCAAGGAGCTTGCATACTAATGGAGGAGATAACTGTAAATAAATAGTTATATACAAGGTACAAACAGAATAAAAAGAAGATGGCCCTAGAGGGGAAGGCTTCAGTGGATTGGGGAATTGGGAAGGCCTCCTTCAGAAGGTAGAGAACTAGCAGAGTCTGGAAGAGTCCAGGAATGGGGGGAATGTCCCTCGAGCCCAACCTCTTCAAGACCCCTCCTTTTATAAACAAGAAAACTAAGTCCTAGAGGAACTAGATCACCCACAATCATATAGATAATGGGCAGAACTGGGATCTGAACTCAGGTCCTTTGACTCCAAATCCAGCCGTCTTTCTACTGAAAAATGCCATTTTTCCAAACCCATCTTAAGGATTCTCTCATTGTGTAGGCAGGCTAATTGGCATTGGAAGGCAATTGGATTCTTCATTTGTCTAATTCCCTATTCATCAACTCATATAATTTCCTTTCTTATGCTCCGTGGGAGAGATTGTTTTCCTTTTCTTTGGAATTTCTATTAAGTAGGGTTTTTTTTAGTTACTGATCATATGCATCCAATGGATGACATTATGTTTAAGTTTTCACCATTCACTTTTATAAGATTTTGAGTTCGAAACTTTTTCTCCCCTCCCCCCCAAAACAGCAAGCAATCCGATATAGGTTGAATAAGTACAATCAAATTAAACATACTTCTACATTAGCCATGTTGCTAAAGAAGAGCCTAACAAAAGAGGAAAACCAAGAGAAAGAAAAAAATAAACAAAAAAAGATAAAAATAGCTATGCTTTGGTTTGCATTCAGATTCCACAGTTCTTTCTCTGGATATGGATAGTATTTTCTATCATGAGTTTTTCGGAATTGTTTTAGATCATTGTATTGCTAAGAAGAGCTAAGTCTATCAAATCTGACCACCGTGCAATGTTGCTGTTACTATGTATAATCTGGTTTTGCTCACTTCACTCAGTATCAGTTCATGTAAGTCTCTATGGGAAGGTATTTTACTTGATCTTTACACAGATGTTTTTTAAATGTTTCCAGGCACAATCATGTGTTATGGGCAGACAGGAGCAGGAAAGACATATACCATGACTGGAACAACTGAAAACTACAAGCATCGAGGTATTCTCCCTCGAGCTTTACAGCAGGTATGGCCAATTTCTGTTTGGAAAGAGAAAAGGCAAGATTGCCTTTTCTCTAGGTTCTGCAAACACAAGTGTTTGCCAAGCCCTACTGTGAGCTTGTCATTGCCCAGTAGAGGTCACAGAAGGCTAAAATGTGCTCCCTGCTCTCATGGAAGAGCTTGTGGTCTAGTTGGAGAGACAAGATGACCACACATCCCATTGCTGAGCAAAGACCACAAAGAGGTCAAAGACAGAAAGAAAAGTTGTTTACGTATCAGATTCATAGCAGGACTGTAGGAGCCTCTCAATTGAGAACCACCCAAGTCAATTATGTGTAGAGGGCTCAAGGAAAGGAGAGAAAGTTTGCAATAGCTTCTGTAGGGAGTTGGATTGAAACTCAGTGTGGGAAGAATAAAAGTTCTGCCTTACTCCAGCAAGGGCCCAGTTGAAGATGTAAACGCTGTGCCAGCATCTTCTTAGATTGGACTGGTTACTCCAGGGACCTACTGTGTCACAAGTGACCTGTATTATGTTTTGGTTTTTTGTTTAGTTCTTGTTTTGCATTGGCTCTTTTGGTTCATTGGTGTAGGGAACTCCTGGTAAGAAAATCCTTCTACCAATGTAGATCAGCAACTGTTCTGCAACTTGTAGCCCTAAAGAGCTTCTTGGGGCACCAAGGAATTAAATGACTTGTCCAGGGTCACACAGCCAGTATGTGTTAGAGAAAAGACTTAGCCCTTCCTTGCTCGAAGGCCAAAACTTGGCATAATGCCTAGTACATGGTAGGCACTTGATAAATGTTTGTTGACTTGACTCTATATCTGTAGCAGCAAGCACCCCAGCATCCCCAGGGTGACTACCAACACAGGTTCTTTTGTAAAGATCTGCTTTTGTAAAGGAAAGCAACTCAAAATGGGTTAACAAGTTTACTTTAATCAAACATATATTACCTAGTTCAGGGGGAAAAGGTCAGCACCCCGAACTTCAGATTATACAGACAGAACTTACAGATTATACAGACAGAACAAACAGGCTTCCAAACTGTCCAACCATTATATCAATACCAAATCACAGTTACCAGAGAGGGAAGCATCAACATCTGGGTTTTCAAAGCCGGGGGGGGCTCTCAACAATGGCTTCCCAGAGTCTCATCTGGTCAAATCACACAACACTTCTCAGAGTGAGCCCCAAAGCAAAGCCTCTCATCAGAGTTTATATAGCCTTCTCCTGGCTCAAAGATTGTAACAACCTCCTTGACCCACTGCTCAATCACAAAGTATCAAGGTAGAGCTAGAAAGAAAGAACTAAATGTGTGAGATTGGGTTGCTAATTGTATGCTCTGGAGAAGCTACCTGGGGAAAGTTCTATGATTTCCTTCCCTGGTGATATTTAGAATAAGCTAGCCATTTGTCTGGGATGTTTGGCGTGTTCTTTTGCCTAGAGAGCACATTCCACTCTAACTATGGTTCTCCACATTGTGAAGAGAATGCCTGGAAGGTTTCCAGCATGTTAAGGCATCCTTCACTGTGGTGAATTTATGAGAGGATATGGATGAGAATTATACCAAACGGGTAGGCATACATAGGTTTCGATCTTTGGAGGAAATACTCTCAGTGGTGAGTTCTCCAATGTATTAGTGTTTTGGAGCATTTGCAAAGTTCTAACATAACATCAGAAACCCTTCAGCTGGGGTGAGGCAGGGTGCTAGGTGGCACAGTGAATAGAGCACCAGCCCTGGAATCAGGAGGACCTGGGTTCAAATCCGGCCTCAGACACCTAACACACACAAAAAAACTAGCCGTGTGACCTTGGGCAAGTCACTTAACCCCAATTGCCCTACCTTCCCCCTCCAAAAAAAAAAGAAACCCTTCAGCCTTGGCATTAACCTCCTTAGGAGTCCATTTTAATAGTGGTACTTTAAAAAATATCTCATTATGACAAGTTTCAGTTACCTAGAATTTTGTGGAATCTTTAAAGAGAAAAACATTCTAGAAGCCACCAAGTCCCACCCCCTCATTTTACATATGAGAAAATTTAATTCCAGAGAGGGAAAGGGATTTAGCCAAAGCTACCCATGTAGTTAGTGATAGAGGTGTGACTAAGGCTGAGGCTGGGGCCTGACCTTGGCATCACTTCCCATGTTGTTCAGTCATTTTCAGTCCTGTCAAACTATTCGTGACATTTGAAGTTTTCTTGTCAAAGATACTGGACTGGTTTACCATTTCCTTCTCCAGCTCATTTTAGAGATGAGAAAACTGAGGCAAATAGGGTTAAGTTCCTTGCCAGGAGTCACACAGCTATTAAGTGTATGAGGCCAGATTTGAACTTGGGAGAAGGGTTTTCTGGACTCCAGGCCTAGCGCTCTATCCACTGAGACATCTAGCTGCCCAAGCACGACTTCCCTGACCTTTCCAAATTCAATCTTCCTCATGCTTCTCTCACTGGGACCCAGACACTCTGCCCCCTAGAGTCTTCATCTCTGATAGGAGAGTTTTTTGCCTTATCTTAAAGGACTCTGTGTCACTTTCCAGCCGTTTTCAAACCTTCTGACACAAGTTTTCCACCACCTCTACTCTGCCTACCCTTTATAGATCTCCTTTATATGTTGCCTCCCTACATCCAAATATAAGCTTTTTGAGGGTATTCTGTTTGCTATCATATGTATCCCCAGTGCTTAGCACAGTGCCTTGTCTATAGTAAGCATTTAATAAGTGCTCTTTTCATTTATTTAGGAGATTTGCACTTTCATTCACCTAAATCACATTATCTGCTTTACTTGTGAACTTACTAATGCTGGTCAATCTAATTAATTATCCATGATCTTAAAATAATGCTTTTGTTGTTCATTGGTTTCAGTTCTATCTGAATCTTTGTGGCCTCATTTGGGGTTTTCTTGTTAAAAAATATTGGAGTGGTTTGCCATTTCCTTCTCCAGCTCATTTAACAAATGAGGAAACTGAGTTTTATCAGTTTCCCACAGTCAGTAAGTGACTGAGACCACAGTCAGTAAGTGACTGAGACCACATTTGAACCCAGGTCTTCCTGACTCCAGGCCTGGTGTTCTGTCTACTGTACCACTTAGCTGCCCTTGACAGAATAATAAAGCACTTTATTGATGAAAAGCCCAACTAAATGGATTATAAGTCATTTGAGAGCAGGGGCTATCATATATCTTTGTGTCTACTGCATAGTACTTGACTCAATAAAAACTCATCAGTTAATTGAAAATGCATTTATTGATTCCTGTCTAATATCCTTTCTAGGTTTTTAGGATGATAGAGGAACGCCCTACACATTCCATCACTGTTCGGGTCTCATATCTGGAAATCTATAATGAGACCCTGTTCGATCTCTTGTCCACCCTTCCCTATGTTGGCAACTCAGACACTCCAATGTCTATAGTAGAAAGCCCACAAGGAATTTTTGTCAAGGGCCTGTCTGTGCATATGACAGGAAGGGAGGAGGATGCTTTCAGTCTCCTTTTTGAGGTAAGATCTAAGTCTCTCCCAGTTACTTCCTCATTCTAAGTTTTATGCAAAGGACCATTGTGAAAATCATAGAATCATCAAATCTCAAAGCTAGAAAGGAACTCTGAGGTCATCTAATCCATACTTATCTAGTACATAAGCTAGCATAAAAGCAGAGCCCCAGTTTGATTAACATAGAGGAATTTCAATTTTTAGCACTGTTCCCTTCAGCTTTGCCAGTTGCTATACAGAGATTTCCTGGAGCTACCTTACCTTATGCTTCCTCTGAGGTTTTTTTTTTAAAAAGCAAGGATAGCAATCGTGATCTCAGACAAAACAAAAGCAAAAATAGACCTAATTAAAAGAGAATCAGATAAACTACTTTTTGCTAAAAGGTAACATAGACAATGAAGTAATATCAAAAATCTTAACAGCAAGTTTTTTCTGATAAAGGCCTCATTTCTCAAATATATAGGGAACTTAGTCAAATTTATAAAAACAGGATCTGTGATGATTGAAACAGTTGAAGCGAGGTGGCTAGATGGTGTAAGAGTGCTGCCCAGGAGTCAGAGGACCCAGATTGGGTTCTGGACTCAGTACTTAGCACCCACACATAAAAACCACACATAAATAACTAGCAGTGTAACCTTGAGCAAGTTACTTAACCCCAATTGCTTTAAAAAAAAAAAAAGGTTGAAGAGACATAGTTTCTGGGTAATTTAATCATTTTGCTAATAAGACCACCATGTTATTAATAAAAGGATGGTTATTTGACCACCTCTCTTTTAGACCAAAGACAATCATGGTAGTGGGCTCATAGGTTATATACTCTTTGAAGAGTAGTCAGTCCCCAAAGGAAGAACAACCCTGATTGGTTAACAATTAGAGAAGGAATATTACAATGAGGGGCTGAGAATGACATCATGCCCCCCTTGGACAGACTTAGACCACCCCCAGCCTTGGGCAATCTATTCAAAGAATTTATGCCCTACTCTAGCCTGATCAGAACACAGTAGCTGTGTGGGTGGGGTCTTAGTCCAATCTCATCATCAGCAAAGTGCCCTTCTAGGAACGTTTTAAAATAAGGACTTTACAAAAAGAGAACTGTAGACCTCCCCAAATCATTGGTTATTAATAACCATTTCTCTCAGAACCATTCCCCAGTTGATAAATGGTCAAAGGATATGAACAGGCAATTTTCAGAAGAAATCAAAGCTATCTATAGTCATATGAAAAAAATGCTCCAAATCACTATTGATTAGAGAAATGCAAGTTAAAACAACTCAGATATCACCTCACACCTATCAGGTTCACTAATATGACAGAAAAGGAACATGAGGGGATTTGGAAAAATAGGGACACTAATGCATTGTTGATGGAGTTATGAACTGGTTCAGCGATTCTGGAGAACAATTCAGAAGTATGCCCAAAGGGCCATCAAGCTGTGTGTATCCTTTGACCCAGCATTATCACTACTAGGTCTGTATCCCAAAAAGATCAAAGGAAAAGGAAAAGGACCTATATATACACAAATATTTATAGCAGTTATTTTTGTGGTGGCAAATAATGAATAGAAATTGAGTAGATGTCCATCAATTGGGGAATGACTGAACAAATTGTAGTATATGATTGTGATGGAATACTATTTTATTATAAGAATTGACAAGGGGGGGGTAGTTTTAGAAAAAATTTGGAAGATCCATATGAACTGATGCAGAGTGAAGTGGGCAGAACCAAATCATTGTACATAATAACAGCAATATTATAATGATGATAAAAGACTTGGCTACCCTGACCAAGGTAATTCCAAAGGACTCATGATGAAAAATGCTATCTACTTTCAGAGAGAACTAATGAGCACTAAGTGCAAATTGAAGTGTATTTTTTCTTTTTCTTTCTTCCTTTTGCAACATGGCTAATATGGAAATATATTTTGCCCAATTTCACATCTATAATTGATATCATATTGCTTGCCTTCCCAATGAATGGGGGAGGGCCTGGGAAGAGAAAAAAAAGTTAGAACTCAAATTTTTTTTAAAAGATTAAAAACAATTAGATTTTTTTTTTTTAAAAAAGGCAATTGAACTATAAGGGAAAATAGCAAATAAAAATGTTGGGTCCTTCAATGTGTTTTATTAAAACCTATATAAATCTAACCAAAAAATCAACAAGAAAGAAGTTAAGAACCCAAATAGAATTTAAGGAAAATTAGATATGATCAAGCCTTGGTATGAGACTCCTATGTTATGTGTATATATATTTCTCAGCTTTGCATCTCACCTTCACAAAAATTAACCATGTGCTAGGACATAAAAATTCATAAATAGATGCAGAAAAGTAGAAATGTTCAGCACGTTTTACTGAATAAATGCAGAAAAGTAGAAATATTCAGCACATTTTACTGACCACGATTGAAAAAAATTACAATCAACAAGAGAAATTTGAAGAAACAATTCAAATTTAAATGGGCACTAAATGATATCCTAAAAATGCATGAATCAGAGAACCAATAATAGAAAAATAATTTCATCAAAGAAAATTACAATGTTGAGACAAAAGCCAAAAGTTTTGGAACACAGACAATTTAATCCTTTTAGGAAAATGTATATTGCTAGACATTTTCATTAACAAAATAGAGAAAGGAGAGATCAGTGTATTGGACGTGCAGTTGACTAGAATTTATTAAACACCTACAATAATTTAAATCAATATATAAAAACCCAGTAAAACCAAAGAAGAAATCAACAAACTGAAAAAAAAATTACCTATTGAATTTATGAATAAAATGAACTTTTTTAAAGACTAGTAAAATTTTTTAAATTAGCTATTGTTTTGTTTAAAATGATAGAAGTGAACGAAGAAGATAAAAAATGAAGGGAATGAATTCACAACAAATGAAGGGAAATAAAAGAGGTTATTAAAAAAAACTTCTACCCAATTATCTACCAATAAAACAAAACTTAAGTTAAATGGACTAATATTTTTAAAACATGAAATATTCAGATTAACAGAATAAGAAATAAAGACAAACAACTTAATCTTGAAATCAGAAGTTGAACAAGTTACAGATGAAATTCCAAAGAGGCTGGTAGAGGCAGATAACATGTTTAGGTAGACTTGGAAGTGAATTCCATGAAACCTTTAAACAATGATGTTAACATAAATGTTTTGCAAATATGGAGAAAAAAAGGGCATCTTACTAAATTCCCTCTATGACACAAATACAATTCTAGTAACCCAAACCCAGGAGAGGTCAAACAAAGAAAGAAAAATGATACTATCTCTAATAAAAATATTAGAAAAAATATCTAATAAAATACTAGCAAAAGTCTATGGCAACACATTCAAAAGATTATTCACTAAGAACAAGACACTCCATTTCTCAATTCTGGGTATTCTCTTTGGCTGTCCCCCATGCCTGGAATGCTCTCCCTCCTCTACTCTGACTATTAACTACCATGGCTTCCCAACTACAGGAAGTCTTCCTCAACCTTTCTTAATTCCAGTGTCCTCCCTCTGTTAGTTAGTTGTTTATCCCTGTATAGCTTTAGCTGTATATATTTGTTTCCCTGTTGACTCCTCCAAAAGAGTGTAAGCTGCTTGAGGGCAGGGACTGTCCTTTGTTTCTTTTTGCATTCTCTGTACTTAGTACAGTGCCTATCACTTAGTAGGTGCTTAATGTTTACTAAATCATTGATTGATAAATATAATAGACCATTACAAAACAGCAAAAATCGTATGACTATATCAATAGAGGCAGAAAAACTTTAGAATATATTAAAACTGGGGACTCTGTGATTGAGCTCGGGCTCAGGTGGCCTGGGATCATAGCGCAGCAGCGGCAGTTGCAGCAGCATCCTTCCAACCTTCTCACCTTCCACGACCTTCGGAGCACCCTCACCACAATGTGCTGAAGTCCCGCTTCCCCACCGAGGAGGATTATCCAACCTCTCCTCGCACCACAACCATATGGGGAAGGTGCTGACTCCTGAGCTCTATGAAAAACTCCTCGATGAGGCTATACCAAGCAGCTTCACCCTGGATGATGTCATCCAGACCGGTGTGGACAATCCAGGACACCCGTTCATCCTGACTGTAGGCTGTGTGGCTGGAGATGAAGGGAGCAACATGTTCTAGGAACTGTTTGATCCTATCTTTGAGGACCTACATGGAGGCTACAAGCCCTCAGATGAGCACAAGACTGGTCTTAACCCTGACAATCTGCAGGATGGTGATGCCCTGGATCCTAACTATGTGCTGAGTTCTCTGTTCGAACTGGCCAGAGCATTGGAGGATTCTGCCTGCCCCCACATTGTAGCAGTGGCAAGCACTGGGCCATAGAGAAGCTGTCTGTGGAAGCTCTGGCCAGCCTGACATTAAAAGACATTAAAAATCATAGGGTTCAGTACATCTTCTCTTTAGGGTAAATAGTATTTATCTAAATTCCAAGCTCTAGTGTTGTCAATAATGGAGTAATACAGGAAGCATTTCCACTAAGATTAGGGGGAAAGCAGGGATGCCCATTGTCATCACTCTTATTTGGCATAGTTCTAGAAATACTAGCTATAGTATTGAAAAGAAAAGAAAAAGATAGGGAATAAGCATAAGTAAAGAAGAAGAAAAATTATCTCTATTTGTAATTTAAATGTTGATTTATTTGAAAAACCCCAGAAATTCAACTAAAATTATTTTAAATAATACCTTCAGTAAAGTAGCATGATAGAAAATTAACTCACAAACTAATCACCTTTTCTATATATTACTATAAAAAACCCAACAGAAAAAGATAGTGGGGAAATCCATTCAAAATAACTATAAAATAGTAGTATTCAAACTACTAAGGTATATTTCAAACTCATAACCTACAAACACAACTACAGAACTTTACAAGAATAATAATGGAAGACTTTAGAAAATTGGAGAGAGGTTAACTGTTCTTGGTTGGTCTTTGACAGTATTGTAAAAATGCTATTATCTAAATTAATCTGCAGATTCAGTGCCATACCAGTCAAACTTACCAAGGGGTTTCATTATAGACCTAGATAATATAAGAACAAAATTCATTTGAAAGAATAAAAGGTCAAAAACCTCAACAGAAATAATAAAAAAGAAAGATGGAGGAAGGATGACCATTACTACATCTCAAACTGTCTCATAAAGGAGTATTCATGAAAATTATTTGGTTCTGATTTAAAAGAAGAAAAGCTGACCAATGGGAACAGATTAGGTAAATATGACCTAGAAGCAATTGAACATAGTAAGTATAAAGCCCAGAATATCTGGTGTTGGGATAAGGTCTCCCCATTTGACAAAACCTTCTGTGGAGATAGGAAATTAATCTGGCAGAAATTAGGTTTAGGCCAGCACAGTAATCTCCAAATGGAGATTTACTTTCCCCTCTATTCTAAGTGACCTTTGGAGAGAGAGAATTGGTCTCAGCTGGATACCTTTCCTTCCAGTCCCCTTTCCTTCTGGCTTGGTGGAGATCCACACACTGGTACTTGCCCCCATTTACTCTGTTTTTCAGTTCTCTGTATCCAAATGGATATATTTTTAAAAAAATTAAAATAGAGGAAAACGGAGAGAGATAGCCTTTCACTATGCCTAGAGGAAGAATTCTTAATCAAACATGAAATAGAATGGCCTCCAACATTTTATCCAATCATTGCAACCTTTCAAACTTCTCAAAATAAGAAATATATGCAAGAGGTAAGGCAATTTTATATGTTTCTACAGTCTATAACACCAACAGTCCAATTAACTAACAACAGAGAAGGCTAATCTCTAATGTACTTACTCAGCTCCTCCCCACAAAGGCTACCACACACTAGAAGGTTTACACAAAGCGACCCATGGACTTGAAACAGACCTGAATGCTGCCTCACCTTCCCAGCACCAGGGAAAACCAGATTGCAACTCAGCAGTGTACTATACTACAGGAGTGTTTAGCCAGAGAACTAAAAAATGGAGTACATAGGGGTAGGGTACCAGCCTATGTGTGGACCTCCACCAACCATGAAGGAAAGGTGTCCAGCTGAGACTTATTTTCTCCCTCCAATAGTCACTTGGAATAGAGAAAGTGACCCCCCCAAAATGGGAAGAGGCTGAACAGCACTGAGGTCTAGCCCTTGGGAAAAAAGGCATAAAAAGAGGAGTAAGAAAAATGAACATAATGAGAATATAAAGAAACAAAAAGGACTGAAATAACCAGAAATCTCAGGAAGAAGACAGTAAAAGACCTTAAATACAAACAAATAAACCAAAAGTGAAAATATTAATAATAATATGGAATATGGCTTCTAGATCAACCAAATAAGTTCATATATCTATGAACAAATGTTGTAAGACAGGGGGAAATGAATCAACAACTGAGGACACAGAGGACCTTATGTATTCCCAAGAGAGCATTGAACCACAGAAGGATACTCTTGAGTGGTTCAAGAAAGAGAAAAGAATCATGAAAGTAGAATTTATGGCCTTAACAACAGAAATTATTAGATGAATGGAAAAATGTGAATCCATGCTGGCAAATCTTGCCAAAAGAAAGAAAAAGGGAGAGCAATTAATTGGGAATGCAAATATACAGAAGTAAAGGATAATCCAGAAGAGAGAAACAAACATAATAATGTTAAAAGAAAATATCTCTATACAAGCAAAACCATGTTGATCTTGAAAAAAAGGATGCATTGAAACAACATAGTAAGAATTATACGTCTTGGGCAGCTAGGTGGTGCAGTAAATAGAGCACTGGCCCTAGAGTCAGGAGGACCTGAGTTCAAGTCCAGCGTCAGACACTTGACACACTTACTAGCTGTGTGACCTTGAGCAAGTCATTTAGCTCCAAATGCCTTGTCTTCTCCCCTCCCCACCCCAAAAAAAAGAATTATAGGTCTTCCAAAAGACCATGAGTCAAAAAACCTGAACATCATAATGCAATAAATTATACCAAAAAAAAAATCTGTCCAATACTTCTGAATACAGTTGTTTTTTTTAAAGTGCCAATCAAAAGAATACATAAATTGTCTCTAGAGGAAAAAAAAATCCTAGTTACAAGCACCAAAATATATAGCAGGGGAAAAAAAAGAAAAATTAGAAAAAGGAATATTTCTATCAATAGTAAAAACAGTAACAACAAAACAACAATACAGATGCCATTAAGAGATTCTTTGTAAAAGTATACAAGGAGACGAGAATAAAAGAGAAATCCAAAAAAAAAAGTAGCAGTTGGAGAAACAGGCGCAAAATATTATGAAATAAGTCCCACAACATCCTGCCTAGAGATGAATCAAAAAAATTTTATGGGACTAAACTGCAGAATGGGAGGGCACATAAAAGTAGAGAGGGAGGAAGAAAATAGAGGAAAATATATAATGTACCTTTATCAAGTCAATGGTTAACAGAAAATTTTACCAAAAATTTAAAGAATACTTAATTCCAATACTACATAAACTGTTGGGAAAATAGGCAAAGGAGTCCTACCACATTCCTTCCTTGACACAGATAAGGTCTTGGCACTTAAACTAGGGGGAGAAAAAATGATAGACCATTTCCCCTAATGAATATCAATGCAAAAAAACTTAAATAAAATATTAGCAAAGAAATTGCATTGATATTCATTACGGAAAATTTCCCAACAGTTTATGTTGTTTTGTTGTTACTGTTTTTACTATTGACAGAAATGTTCCTTTTTCTAATTTTTCTTCTTTTTTTTCCTGCAGTAATTTATTACATGCACCTTCCTGGATGATTTTATATGAATTGTAGCAAAGTGAACAGAACCAGAAGAACAATTTACACATTAATAGCAATGTTGTAAAGATATTCGGCTTTGAATGCCTTAGTAACTCTGATCAATACAATGATCTACAGCAGTTCCAAAGGACTCATTATAAAAAATGCTATCATGGGGCGGCTAGGTGGCGCAGTAAATAGAGGGCCGGCCCTGAAGTCAGAAGGACCTGAGTTCAGAGCCGGCCTCCGACACTTAATCCACACAAACAAAAACCTAGCCGTGTAACCTTGGGCAAGTTACTTAACCCCAATTGCCCTAAAGGAGCGGCTAGGTGGCGCAGTGAGTAAGAGCGGCCTCGGAGTTGGGATGACCCGAGATCGAATCCGGCCTCAGAAAATGAGTACCCACGCATAAATAATGACTAGCCGTGTAACCTTGAGCAAGTTACTTAACCCCAATTGCTTTAAAAAAAAAAATGCTATCAGGCAGCTAGGTGGTGCAATGAATAGAGCACCGGCCCTCTAGTCAGGAGGACCTGAGTTCGGATCTGGCCTCAGATACTTAACAGAAAAAAAAATTGCTGTGTGACCTTGGGCAAGTCACTTAACCCCAATTGCCCTCTAAAAAAGTAAAAAAAATTTTGGGGGGCGGCTAGGTGGCGCAGTGAGTTAAAGCACCAGCCCAGGAGTCAGGAGGATCTGGGATCGGTTCTGGCCTCAGAAAATTAGCACCCACACATAAATAAATAACTAGCTGTGTAACCTTGAACAAGTTAACCCCAATTGCTTTAAGAAAAATGCTATCCACCTCTATATAGAGAATGGATGTAAACTGAGCAGATGATGCAAATTTAATCATTTAAAAATTTTTTCCCTTGCAATTAAAAAAATAGCTAATTTGTTTTGCATGACTATACACATTTGTAATGGTTTTTATTTTCCTTTCTCAACAGGTAAGGGAAAGGGACACAAGAGGGAGAGAATTTGGAACTGAAAATAAAATAATGTTAAATTTTTTAAAAAGAAACTACATTATGCTTAAGGAAACAGAGGCAACAAGCCAATATAAGTATTAAACATATATGTTCCACATGCTTTAGCATTTGAAATTATAAAGAAAATATTAACTGAATTACAAGAAGATATAAAAGTACAAGCAGGGCAGGAGGTTTTGGACAAATCTAACAGATAAATAAAAGGAAAAATATAGAATTGAGCAAAACTGCTGGGGGAAACATGCTAAAAGAATTATGGAATCTTATGCATGGATCTGCTAAATAATGTGTATATTTCTTAACAACACTTGGAACTTTTAAAAACATGGCTATTAGAGCACAGAGATAGTGCAAACAAATGTAAAAAGGCAGATATAGTAAACACACTATAACATTACAAATCATAATTTAAAATAAAAATAGTAATCACTTCAGAGAGCACTAGCAAAAGACACAGACTCAAAATAAGACTTAACAATGAATTCCTAAATAATGAGCGGGTCAAAGAATGAATCATAGAAATAATTATGTAAAAAAAATTATAATGGTGAATCAACATACCAGAATTTCTGGGATACAGGTAAGACAATGCTTGGGACAAATTATATCCTTAGAAGACATACATTAACAAAATAGAAAATAAAAGGATTCGTGAATTGAAATGAAAATGACTTTTTATAAACTAGAAAGGCAAAATAAACCCCAGCCCCTAGAATAAGCACCAAAAGGAGGCATTAAAAATTAGAGCAGAAATAAATAAATTGGAAACCAAAAAACTATAGAAATGATTAATAAAATTAGAAAAGCAGCCCTTTGAAAGACTAACACAATTGATAAACCTTTAGCCAGTTTGTTAAAGAAGAAAGGCAGAAAATTAAATCATCCTAATAGCAAATGAATAAGAAAAAAATCACAAATTATCAGAATTATCAGTTACATGCTACCAAAACTGAGAACACAAAAGAAATAGAGGAATATTTCAAAATTTTAAAATACAAAACAAACAGAAGATCAAATAGAGTTCTTAAATAGTTCAATTTTTAAAAATAGAATTAGCTGTAATAGAACTACCAAAGTAGGGAGGCAGGGATGGTGAGGGGAGGGAAGACCTGGTCCTGATGGATTCACAGAATAAATCTATCAAATTTTTTAAGAGCAATTAGTAAAAATTGCTGAGAAACTGAGAAAGTACTCTAACTGAATTCTTTTATTAGGCAAATAGAGGAATAATACAGTACATAAACAAGGAAAGGATAAAGCACATAATAATTATAGAGTAATATCATTGATGAATTTTAATTAAAAAATTCTGAATAACAGCTTGCCGAAGAGACTACAGCAATTAATTCATCCAAGAAATCATTATGACAAAGTTGGATTTATGCCAGGGTTGCAAGGATGGTTCAACATTAGGAAAGAACATAATTAATCATGTTAAAAACAAAAGCATACAAAACCAACCACATGATTGTCTCAATATATTTAGAAAAAGCCTTTGACAAAATATAACACTCATTTTTGGTCTTTTTTTTTTGAAGGGGGGAAGGCAGGGCAATTGGGGTTAAGTGACTTTCCCAAGGTCACACAGCTAGTAAGTGTGTCTGAGGCCAGATTTGAACTCAGGTTCTCCCAACTCCTGGGTGGGTGCTCTACTCACTTTGCCACCTAGCTGCCCCTATAAGACTCTTTTTTTTTCTCCAGCTGTTTTATTTTTTTATTTTTATTTTTTTTTCCAAATGCTTTATTAACTTCTGGTTTACATCATTCATTTCCACCAGATTTTGAGTTACAATTTTTCCCTGTTTTTTCCCTACTCACCACCCCAGAATAGCAGTCCCATAGGATATCCCCTCATGCAATCTGCTCTTTCCCATCTCTTCTCCCATACCTCCTTTGACTTTTCCATTAAGGCAAGGTGAATCTCTGTGCCCCAATGCCTGTACATCTTATCTCCCAGTTACATGCAAAATAGTATTAATAATAGTATTTATATATATTTGAAACATTTAATTTTAAAACTTCAAATCCAAGATCCATTCCCTTCATCCCTTGTCACACACTCCCACTGGGAAGATAAGTAATTCAGTATATGTTGTACATGTATAGCGATGCAAAACATTACCATAGTAGATACATTGTAAAAGACTGACTATATTTCCCTCCCACCCATCCCACCCCCAACCTGGTACCATTGCCTACTTTGATCCTGTCCTTCTTCAAAAATGGGTGCCTCTAACCTCCCCTCCCCCCCAGCATACCCTCGCCTCAATCCTCCCCCCTCTCATCCCCCTCCCTCCTACTCCTCTGCAGGGTGAGATATCCTATTTAGTATGTATGTCATTCTCTCCCTGAGCCAAACTCAATGAGAATATGGTTTTGCCTTTTTGCCTTCCTGTTCTTCCCCTCCCCTGCGACTACTTCCCCTTGCCTCTTTATAACACTCATTTAAAAAAAAAAACTGTAGCGTTCTATAGACATGCATAGATCATTTTAAAAATTATGAAACTTATATTGAAAAAGGCATGATATACAATAGGGATATACCAGAAGTTATGGCAAATAAATACAAGAATAAAGCAAAGATGTCTATTCTCCCCACTATTTTTCATATATTTCTGGAAATGCTAACAATAGCAATTAGATAAGAGAAATAAAGAAACCAAAGGCTTAAAGGTAGGTAAAGAGGAGATAAAACTCTCCCAATTTTCTCATAGCTTACTTAGAAAATCCTAGGGAATCAGCAGAGATATTGAGACAGTAGTTTCAGCAAAGTTGCAGGTTACAAAATAAAACCTCAAAAAGCAATAGCATTTCCATATAGTAACAAAATCCAGGGGATAATAATAGAGAAATCTCATTCCATGTAATTATGAAATGTATAAAGTATTTGAGGACCAATCCACTAACGCTCACAAAATATCCAATAGATTCCATTTCAAAATGCTCCTTAAAAAAATAAGAATCAGCTTTAAAAAAGCTGATGGAATATATTAGTGCTCATGTCTAGGCCATACCAATATAATAAAAATGACAATACTACCAACGTTAATTTACAGTTTTAGTACTATACTAATCATATCATCAAAGGGATACTTTACAGAATGATAAAATGACAAAAATTCATTCTGAAAAATAAAAGGTCTATTCTAAAGTGAAATAATGAAAAGAAGTGAGGATAAAGAGAAAATAGCACTTTTAGACATAAAATTATATGAGTGGAAAACATAAATTACTTTAGAAAACAACTTATTTGATTTTTTTAATAGAAAAACTGGAAAGCAGTCTGGTGAAAAGTGTATAGATCGATACTTTTTGCCATATTCCACAATATATTCTAAATGGTTATATGACCTTGATATTAAAGATTATACTATGAAAAAATTAGAAGAGAAGCAGATCTTATACATGGCTATATGTAAGATATGTGCAGCTAGGTTGTGATTAATTTAAGTGCAAATAATGGAAATTTTTTATCTAGAAAAAATTACAAAATGATACTATGTTGCATTTAATGCAAACCAAAATTCATTTAATGTGACACATGATCTGAGTGTGTGTTTTAACACAATGCTGTGTTGTGAATCTGTATCTTTCATCTTGTGGGGATTTGATATGCAGCTGCAGGCCATATTATCAACAATTAATGTTAATTTTTTTAAAGACTTAAGAAAATGGATAAAAAGAAGAATACTTCAGATGGAAACACTGCAATCACAATAATTGAGATGCTTGTTATTACATTAGGACAAAAATGTGATGTAATTGAGTAGCATAAACCTATAGTTTATAATAACTAAAAAGGGAAAAGATGTCAGAATGCCTTTATCTATGGAATGGAATATAATAAGAAAGAAGGCAAAGTTATATCAGCTTTTTTTGTGTTTTGCAAACAACCACAAGGAATAGAAGTATTGCAGTGATAAAAATGAATCATCTTTTAGCCATATGGATTGAAGATTACAGTTAAAAAATGTATTCCTCTTAGTAGAACTGTCATTCAGACAAAAGCTTCAAGTTTATTTATGGCAGTGAAATAAAATGAAAATGAAGTAGATAGTGAAGAAAATTTAACTGTAAGAATTGGTCAGTTCAATCACTTTAAAAATCAAGTTCCTTATATCCTTAGAAGATATACATTAACAAAATAGAAAAAAAGGATTCATGAATTGAAATGAAAATGATTTTTTTTTGGAGGAGGGAAAGCAAGGCAGTTGGGGTTAAGTGACTTGCCCAAGATCACACAACTAGTAAGTGTCAAGTGTCTGAGGTCAGAAAATATTTTTTTAAACTAGAAAGCCAAAAGAAAAACCAAGTCCCTTATATCCTTACATGACAATACATTACAAAAATCAAGTTCAAGTTTCATAGTGTTAAAATTACCCGCAAGGCAGGCAGTGTAGATGAAGATACAGCAGCCAAATATCTTGATTTTTTGGATAAAATAATAGAATAAAGAGGAGAGCTATGTGATCAACAAATTTTTAATGTGGGTGAAACAGGCTTATTCTGGAAAGGGATACCTTCTAGAATTTATATTTCTAAGAAAAAAATTATATTTAAAGTGTCTAAATCACTTAAGACTTACTGGAAGTGGGGGCAGAGTCAAGATGGTGGAGTAGAAACAGCACTTCCGCGGCACTCTGGCCCACACCATTTCAAATTTATGTAAAAGGAAACTCTGAACAAATTCTGGAGCTACATAACCCACAAAATGACACAGAGAAACTAACCTCCCGCAGAGAACAGCCTGGCAGCCCAGCAGGGAGTGCCAAGCATATTGCGCTGGGAGCCAAGCCCAGGCCTGTGTGAGTCAGAGGTTTTAGCCCCAGGGTGGCTGGACCAGCAACCAGCTGGAGGGACTCCAGAACACCAGCAGCTGTGGCATTTCCAGAATTATCAACACATAGATGCTAAGGACAAAGTGAGAGGTCAGTGCAGTATGGACTTTGGGACTAGTGGGGAGAGTGCATCGGCCTCTTTCCCCTGGGTGGGGGAAGCCGCTGAGTAGCCCCAGCACAGCCGCCATGTTGCAGCTTCAGCTCCTGTCTTGCCCACTGTAGGGGGATCCAGTGATCAGTCTGGGGGGGGGTAATCACTCTTGCTTTAACTTTCTTGGATCTGGATTGTGGTCTGGGGTGGAGGTCTTGGGGTGTGTGACCAGCTTGCCAGAGCATGTGGAGGCTTCAGAGAGGGCACCCAACTAATACCTCCAGCAGCTGAGAAAACCCCAGCATTTGGGACAGAAGCACCCCTGGCTGGTGGCAGAATCCTACTGTGGCAAAAGCCCAAAAGTCAAGTGATTGAGTGGCAACATGCCTAGGCAAAGGAAACAAAATAAACAGAAAAATTCAACATTGGACTCCTATTTGGGGGGCAAAGAGGATCAAAGCATGGAACAGGAGGAGGACTGGGAGGTCAGAAATCCTGCACCAAAAGCACCAAATGAAAATATGAGCTGGTTACAGGCCATAGAGGACCTTAAAAAGCACAAAGAGAAGTGGAGGAAAATTGGGAAGAGAAATGAGAAAGATTCAAGAAAAGTATGAAATGAGAGTCAATAGCCTGACTGAGGAAAATAACACCTTAAAAATGGACTAACTCAAATGGCAAAAGAGGCTCAAATGGGCAATGAGGAGAAGAATGCCTTAAAAAGCCAAATTTGCCAGATGGAAAAAGAATCTCAAAAGCTCACTGAGGAGAATCATTCCTTCAGAATTAGTCTGGAGCAAATGGAAGCTAGTGACTTTATGAGAAATCAAGATGCTGTTAAGCAGATCCAAACAAATGAAAGAATAGAAGGCAATGTGAAATATCTCATAGGAAAAGCCACTGACCTGGAAAATAGATCCAGGAGAGATAATTTAAAAATTATTGGACTACATGAAAGAACCTAGAAATTATCCTTCAAGAAATTCTCCAGGAAAATTGCGCTGATGTTTTAGAACCAGAGGGCAAAATAGAGGTTGAAAGAATCCACCCATCACCTCCTAAAAAAGATCCCAAAAAGAAAACTCCTAGGAATATTATAGACAGGTTCCAGAATTCCCAGATCAAGGAGAAAATACTACAAGCAGCCAGGAAGAAACAATTTGAATATTGTGGAAATGCAATCAGGATAACACAGGATCTGGCAGCTTCTACACTGAGGGATTGAAGGGCTTGGAATATGATATTCCAGAGGGCAAAGGATCTGGGATTAAAACTAAGAATCACCTACCCAGCAAGACTGAGTATCATGTTTCAGGGGAAAATATGGTCATTCAGTGGAATAGAGGACTTTCAAGCATTCTTGAGGAAAATACCAGAGTTGAGTAGAAAATTTGACATTCAGATACAAGAAGCAAGAGAAACATGAGAAGGTAAACAGGGGAAAGAAGTCATAATAAATTTGTCAAAGTTGAACTATTTACATTCCTACATGGACAAATGATAACTGTAACTGATGAAACCTTTCTCAGTATGAAAATAGTTGAAGAGAATAGAAATATACATATACATATATATACACATACATAGATACATACATATATATATACACATACATATATATATCGGAGGGTATATGGGCGTATGAATACATATGTGAATGTGTGTATATATGTTTACAGGTATACACAGGGCATAGGTTGAATCTAATAGGAAGGGATGATACTTAAAAGGTAAAATTAAGAGGTGAGAGAGGAATATAAATAGAGGAGATAGGGAGAGTCAGAATGGGGTAAACTATCTCATTATAGAAGAGGCAAGGGAAAATGGTTACAAGGGAGGGGAAGATCAGGAAGGCAAAAAGGCAAAATCTTATTCTCATTGAATTTGGCTCAGGGAGAGAATGACATACATACTAAATAGGATATCTCACCCTACAGGAGAGTAGGGGGGAAGGGGATGAGAGGGGGGATGATGGAAGGGAGGGCAGGCTGGGGGAGAGGGAAGTTGGAAGCACCCACTTTTGAAAAGGGACAGTATCAAAGTAGGGAATAGACCAAGTGGGAGGTGGGATAGGAGAGAGGGAAATAAAGTCAGTCTTTTACAGTATATCTACTATGGTGATGTATTGCATAGCTATACATGTACAATATATACTGAATTGCTTATATTCCCAGTAAGAGTGGGTGACAAGGGAGGAAGGGAATGAATCTGGAATTTGAACTTTTAAAATCAAATGTTTAAAAATATATAAATGCTATTATCAATACTATTTTATATATAATTGGGAAATAAGATATACAGGCATTGGGGCACAGAGATTCACCTTGCCCTACTGGAAAAGTCAAAAGGGGTATGGGAGAAGATGTGGGAGAGAGCAGATTAGATGAGGGGATATCCTGTGGGACTGCTATTCTGGGGTGGTGGGTAGAGGAAAAATGGGGAAAAATTATAACTCAAAATCTGGCAGTAATGAATGATGTAAACCAGAAGTTAATAAAGCATTTGAAAAAAAGGGGGGGGGCAGCTAGGTGGCACAGTGAGTAGAGCATTGGCCCTGGAGTCAGAAGGACCTGAGTTCGGATCCAGCCTCAGACACTTAACGTACACACAAACAAACAAACAAACAAAAAAAAACCTAGCCGTGTAACCTTGGGCAAGTTACTTAGCCCCAATTGCCCTCCAAAAAAAAAAAGAAAAAAAAACTTACTCGAAGATAATGCAAAAGGTGATTTTAAATTAAAACTAATGTTTATTTATCAGTCTCAAAAATCCTCACACTTTGAAAGACTATAACCATTGCTGACTTCCACTTCTTTTATGGTCAAATAAGAAAGCATGGATTATTCAGGCTTTTTTTAAAGACTGATTTTCAAGTCATTTTAGACCAGTTGTTGAAAAATATGGCAAGGACAGCAATACCATGTTTACATCCTTACTGATTTTAGATAATGTCCTAGGTCATCCAGCTATTCTTGGTTCATTGTGTAGGAATGTGAACATAAAAATTCATTATGTATCTACCAGCTGTATGAACATTTAAAGAAAAAAGGCAGTTTGATTTACACTACTAAAATATTTTTAAATTATAATAACTTTTATTACATCATTGTAGGCTTATCTTTAGGCATGATATTCAGTAATTTTTTAATTTTTAAATTTCATTTTCTATAGCTACTCTATTACTTTGTATTATGCCTGGACCACAAATAAATTTTTCTTATGGTTTGCTGTCTCATTATGTTAATAAACTATTTTAAAAATTTTTCATTGCATATTTCCACTAGACTGAAATCAACTGCCATGTTTTACATGCAATTAGAATTTTCCATAATGTGAATTTATATAACATGATATTTCACAGTATTCATTACTTGCACTAATTGAGAACTAGCTGTAACTTATCACATGATACTGAAAAGTTTCTGCACAAATACAATTAATGCACCTATGATAAAAAGGGAAACTTACACAGGGGAAAAATTTTTTTATATCCGATTTCTCTGATAAGGTTTAGTATCCAAAAACACATAAACAATTAACTTATGTGTGCACACACACTATTTCCTAGTAGATAAGTGGTCAAAGAATATTAATAAGTAGTTCTCAAAAGAAAAAAGTAAACTATTAACAAAAATATGAAAAAATACTCCAGATAACTAATACTAAGAGAAATGCAATTCAAAACAGCCCTTTTTTGGTGAAGTTTCATTTTATACTCTGAAAATTAACAAAGTTGACAAGATAGGATCAGTCATTGTTGGAGAGATTATGGGTAGATAGGGGTATTTGTTTGAGTTGTGAATCAGTATAATAATTTTGGAAAGCAATTTGGAATTATACAAGTAAAATTACTAAAAGTGTCCATACCCTTTCACCCAGAGATTCCACAGCTAGGCTTATAACCCAATGAAACTGTTGATGAGGGAAAATTCCCTATAGACACCAAAACATTTATAGCAGTATTTTTTTTCTGGTGATAGCAAAAAAAAAAATTGAAAACAAAGTGGATTGAGGAACATCTAGACAAATTGTATGAGAATGTGATAGAATATTATGATTATGAAATAAATATGATAATACAGTGAAGTATGAAAAGATTTACATAAAGTGATGCAGAATGAAGTAAGCAGTGTCAATAAAACAATGTACACAATGACTACCACAATGTAAATGGAAAGAATGACCATAAAACAATCAAAAGTGAGTACTACAAAATTATCAAGAACAAGCATGACTTTTTGAAGAGATATGAGAACCTCTCCTCCTGTGCCTCACCCAGCCCATGCCTTTGTAGGGGTGGAAAGTTCATGGGTATTAAACATTGTGCATATTTTTAGACTTTCTTGATTTATATACCAGTTTTACTGATTTTTATTTTTTCTTTAAAATATTATCTGTCATATGGTATGACTTTCTAGGAGAAGGGAAAATACTAGGAGAAATTTTGGTGTTGTAAAAAATCAAGAAAAATTTAAATGAGAGAGAGATGGCTATAGAAGATGAAATGTGCAAAACAAAATCAATGAAGCTAGAATTAGAGGTGAAACAGCTAATTGGGAAAAATTTCTCTGATTAAGATCAGTTTTCCAAGATATAAAGGGAATTATGCAAATATGAGGTTAAGAGCTATTTCCCCAAACAATAAGTGGTCAAAGGAAGTGAACAGTTTTCAAAAGAAGAAATAAAAGCTATCAACAGTCATATGAAAGAATGCTCTAAGCCATTGATAATAAGAGAAATCCAAGTTAAAACAATTCTGGGGTTTTACCTCATACTCAGATTGACAAAAATAACCAAAAAAAAATGTCTATTTTTAAAGAGCCTATAAAAGTACAGGAACAATAATGCACTGTTGGTGGAGCTGTGAATTGGTCCAACCATTCTGATCAATTCAGAAGAAAAACTGAAAATACATTAAAGTACATGTACTTTTTAACCCAACAATATCTACAAGTCGCGTCAAAAACAGATGGAAAAAGATCTAAAAGTACAAAGATATTTGTACAGGTTTTTTTATTGTTGCAAGGAACTGGAAACAAAATGGCTATCTACAGCTGTGGAATGAACAAATTGGCAAAGAATGCACTAAAATATTGTACTTTGAGGAATCACAAAAATAGAAAATTAAGAAAAATTTGGGGGGTGGCTAGGTGGTGCAGTAAGAGCACCAGCCCCGAATCGGGACGACCCGGGACCGGATCCAGCCTCAGAAAATGAGCACCCACACATAAATAATAACTGGCCATGTAACCTTGAGCAAGTTACTTAACCCCAATTGTTTAAAAGAAAAAAAAAGAAAAGAAAAACTTTCTGTAAGCATGAGATAGAGCTGGTAAGCAAATTGAACTGAGGGGTGAGTCCTCCCCTCAGCCTGAGACCCAGACTGTGCAGGCCTAGAGAACTCAGTTCTCCTCCTCTTAGTGACAATATGGCATCTTTATCAATTCACTCTCATTCTGGGAAATCACTTTCCTTTCAAACTTGATATACCGCCTTGCAGAGGAAAAGGAGAGGGGGTGCCTGTCACCAAGAGAATGGCTGCCTACTTCAGTTCATTTACTTTCCTTTGTGACTGTGCCAATTTGTACCTACTATGTGTATCTTCACAGGGGTCATTGTTTCTCTCTTTTTTAGGAAGTTATTAGAACAACTTAATAAATTCTCAGTTCCATTTAAATATATGGCTCCAAACCCCAGTCAAGATTATACAGCAAAAATCCAAATTGAATTTATAAAACCTCAGTAATTTAAATTTCCTTCTTTTCAAGTCTCCCCAAATACATTTAAATAAGTAGAACAGATACAGATTCAATAGCTCTCTGGTTTTAATATAGTTTAAATACATAACAAGCAACCCAAAATACCAGTTTAAAAGATAATAGTTCCAGAAAATTGATAGAGAGTTCTTTCTCCAGCTAAAAGAGGAGAAGGTGGAAACAGGGAGCTTTCTTCACCTCAACTCTAATGTGTTTGGATGGGTAAAAATAGGAAATAAATGAAGGCAAGTAAGAGTGGAGTCTCTGCTCCCAGGTGAGAACAGGGAGGAGCTCAAGTTAAAATTAACAACAAATATCCATTTCCTTTTGTCTGACCAAGGCTGGCAGTATCTGGGCTGTCCCTAGCAGTAACTGGACTTTCCCTTTTCAATGTCACAGTTTCCTGGTTGACTAATTATTTATTGTGCTCTACCTGTGTTCAACCCTGCATTATAAAGTTCATCATAAGGAGGGCTAGCCTCCAGTTTCTCAGTTGCCCTTCTCAGCTACCTTCAAGGTCAAGTCAAGAAGAACTCTTGTCGCTTTCCCCAAGCCACTGTATACTAGAAGATGTTCTAGACAAAAGCACCCATGCTGTCTTGCTCTCAGACTTTTAATCCTTGTTGGCCTCTGGGAGGGATGTTATATTTGTAAGACTAATATGAATTGATCCAAAGTCCAATAAGCAGGAACAGAAGAACAATGTAAAGGAAAACAGCTCTGAAAGACTCCAAAACTTTCATCAACACATTCTAATCATGCCTTCAGAAGACTAATGATGAAACAAACATGCCTTCTACCTCCTGGAAAAATGGTGATGGATAGACTGGAGAAGCAGAATAAGACACATTTCAGACATGCCCAACATGTTGGCTTGTTTTGCTGAACTAATTTTGTATATTACAAAGGAGAAATTCTAACGGGGTGAAGAGGGAGAAGGTGAGTTAGCAGGAAATTACAAAGATAAAAAATTATGCAAGAAAAGAACAAAAATAACAAAAATACGGAAGAAAACAAAAAGAAGTTGAGATAGGGATACAAAAGAGCTTTCATACAAAAATCTTAGTCTTACACTAAAAGAACAAACAATACATGAGAAGCTAATATTTTTATACATAATCTTTGTTCTTATTTGTATATTAGAATGCATCTATTGGACTTAACAACTATTACATGCATAATAAAAGAGAAAATTTTTCTGAAAGAACTGAGATCACTTCCATACCACAATAGGATTTCAGTGGAGGTCCTTGCTACTTATTTCATTCCATTTCTGCATTTTTAAATCTTTCAATACACCCTTTAAACAGCTCCTTTTCTAAGCATTCTTTGTAAGGACAACTTGGACAAGTCTGCTCTCAGGAAATATAAGGAAAGATATTTGGTTTTAATCCATTGGGATCATTTAGTGGATGGCTCATGACTGAAATTCTTAGCGACTTTTAACCTCCCTACTTGAAAAAAAAAAAACAGAAAAGAAAAGGAGGCAGAGAGGTATGTGTGGAAGATACTCCTGAAGACCCAAGTAGAAGGTTATGAAATTACCAGCATAAATGATGATGTCATTCTATGACATAAATAGTTGAAATATGAACTGAGTACTATTATTATTTATTATTCTAAAATGTTTCTTTGCTCTATTTTCAGGGAGAGACTAACAGGATAATAGCCTCTCACACAATGAACAAAAATTCATCTAGATCTCATTGCATTTTTACAATATATATTGAGGTATGCAATATCACTTCATCTCTCAGAGGATGGAGACAGTTGACAATTTCACACAATTAATCAGCCTGTTACAGTATTCTTGGATGTCTAACCTCTGTTTGATTATTCCCCAGGCTCATTCAAGAAGCTTATCTGATGAGAAGTACATTACTTCTAAAATTAATTTGGTGGATTTGGCAGGTTCTGAGAGACTAGGGAAGACTGGGGTAAGTAGCTAGGAGAAAATGGTAGTTCATTTAACAAACATTTGTTTAGTACCTACTATGTACAAGGTATTCTACAAATGCTAGCGGAGATTAAGAGATAATGAAGCATGGTCCTTCTCAAAGAGTTTAACAGTAATAAAAAGACTACATATTTATAAACTATGAATGCAATAATATGATAGAAGCATAAGAGGTACTGTGAAGTACTATGAAAGTTTAGAGAGGAAATCACTTCTGGCTAGGGAGATCAGAGAAAGCTTAATAAAGGGCTTGACTTTTGAATCAATGGTTGGACTTTTGTTATGTCAAAAGGAGGGGAGTCAAAGAACAGAAGAGCATGGTTCATGATGCCATCTAGCCCAGTTTCAGAGTGCTGCCTGATATCATGAAGATTCCATCAATAAGTGGCAAACCAATGCCAGACAAAATATGATCAGATGCTGAATTGTACAGCATAGGCTATAAATTTTGGAGAAAAAAGTGATGTAAGCTGAAGGTGTGTTGTACCCTTGTCACCCAGAAGGGAAATGGGACTGCCATAAAAGTGACTAAAAACAACCACTAGGGCCTGAAAAAAGCCTTCCTGGGGGGAAAGGGCATGGGCCAAGGTGTGATCTGACCTTAAGGCAAAGGCCATTCTGAACCAGGACAGATTTCACTGAAAATGTAATATCTAATAAATGAGATAGTAGGCAAAACAAGGGCAAAAAACTGAAGATGGAAAGGTTAGCAAAGAGTCAGAGTGATTGACTTCAATGAAATGTTGCCTACACAGGTGTAACTGTGGGCCATGGGCTACTGTACTTGCCACACCCCTTCCTAACTTCTATATTGGCAGGGAAAGAGTGGCATCTGAACTGGGCTGTGAAATAAATTCAAAGAGTTCCATATATAGAACTATGGTAAACAGAAAAGGACATTCCAAGTATGGAGGATGGTATCTACAGACATGGAGTCCAATAATTGTCTGATCTCCAGGTCACCAAATGGGGTCAAAGAGGTGGCTTTTAGCAGATGTTGAGGGTATGAAGATAATACATAATTGGTTAAGGTTTGGAGGATCAGGAAAGTTTCAATGGCCATGAGCAAGAAAGAAACTAGGGGGGCGGCTAGGTGGCGCAGTGAGTAGAGCATTGGCCCTGGAGTCAGAAGGACCTGAGTTCGGATCCAGCCTCAGACACTTAACACACACAAACAAAAACCTAGCCGTGTGACCTTGGGCAAGTTACTTAACCCCAACTGTCCTCCAAAGCAAAAAAAAAAAAAAGAAAGAAACTAGGAATCTAGATAGATGGAACAATTAAATCAAGGTACCATTAAAATATAAATCATGATGTAAGGATATAAAACTGATATTAAGATGAAGTCTTGTTGAGCTTTCGTGCATTTTTATTCAAATATATTTTTGGACAGAGAAGTTATTTCTTTCAGTGTATGTGGAGGCCTGGGCTCTCAAGTGGAGTCCAAAAGTATCAGATTATCTGAGATTATCTAATAATCTTACCAGTCCCTGAGCAGGAAATCCCTCTATAACAGTCCCATTACAAGCCTGTGCTTGAGGGTCTTGATTGATGGGTAACCTATTACTTAGCATTCTACTTATTGAATAGCTTTAAGTCTTTTTTCTCATATAAAGTAAAAATCTAATTCCCAAACTTCTGACTATTGCTTCTCATTCTGCCCTCTGGGACAAACTGAACCAGTTCAATCCTCCTTCTACTTAACAACCGTTAAAATACTTGAGGCAGATTATCATATGTCCTACCCCTTCTCCCTCACCAAGTTTCCTCTTCTCTAAGCAAAAGATCCCTAATTCCTTCATTGATCCACGAAAGGCTTAGCCTCCTGTCTTCTGATCACTCTCCTTTGGATGTGCTCCAGCTTGTCAATATTATTTCTAAAACGCAACCACCATAACTAAATATAGTTATACTACAGATGTGGTCTGATTAGGAAATAATACACTGGACTCCTTATTCTGGGCACTGGGCCTCTATTGATTTGGCTTAATATTCCATTAAGGTTGGGCTTTTTTTGTAGTTGTTGTTATTGGCTCATATTGAGCTGTCATGCACTTGAAGCCTCAGATATTTTTTCACATAAACTGTTGTCTAACCACACCTCCCACATCCTATATTTATGCCATTTATTTTTAATAGAAATATCCCTTTTATATTTCATAGTCATAAATTGATCATACCTTTTGACCCAGAAGTTCCAATGCCAGAACTCTCTTCCAAAAGCATCATTTAAAAGAAAAAAGAACGCTCACTTGTACAAATATATCCATTGTTTTATTTTTAAGAACAAAAAAAAAGAAGAAATGATCTAGATGTCCAACAATTGGGAAATGGGTGAATAAACTGTTACATTAAGTTAATGGAATAATATGGTGTCAGCTAAATGGTGCAGTGATAGAGTGCCAGGCTTGGAGTCAGAAGGACTTCTTTTTGTGAGTTCAAATCTAGCCTCAGACACTTATTAGCTATGTGTGACCCTGGGCAAGTCACTTACCTCTGTCTGCCTCAGTTTCCTCATCTGTAAAATGACGTGGAGAAGAAAATGGCAAACCATTCCGGTATCTCTACCAAGAAAACCCCAAATGGGGTCACAAAGAGTTGTACGTAACTGAAAAATGACTCAACAACATAATGCCATAAAAACATAATAATATAAAACATACCAGCAATACAGAAAAATCTATATAAGGTGATTAAAAGTAAAATCAGTCAAGTCCAAATGGTGTAGACACTGACCAGAAAAGAAAGGAGAAATGAAGGTCTGTAGTGGCAGTGCTTGAGCCTGGCCTCAAGGGGGACACAAAACAAAGGAATCGTATTTGATTTTTGCAGATTTTGACTGTTAAAGGACATACAGAGTTTGTGTGTGATTTCCCCCAATTGTTTTTATGCTTGTATGGTTTTGTTGATGGTTGTTAAGTTTATAATACATTTTTTAAAATTTTATCCCATGAATAACAATAGCTGATTGAGTAATAAGAGATCTGTGGGTGTAGGCAGGCTCTGTAATCATCTAGGGGAGGTATGACCTGGCCTCTATGTTCTAATGACAACACATAACCTGGGGTGCCCGTTTTACAAATAAGAATGAAGAAAGAAGGGGGACCCAGGCAAATGGCTATGATCTTAGAGGCACAATGTTCAATTATTTCCAGACCTAATTTCTCCATGGAGAAATTGATCTGGGTTATGAAGTGAGCATGTCTGGTCCTTTACTTAACGTTTTTCTCAAAATTTTAACCACTTGGTTCATACCTATTGAGATATGAGGACAATTATAATTGTGAGGGTATTTTGATATCATACCACATGAAGATCAGTGGGAGGAACTGAGAATGTCTAGCACAAGGAAGAGAAGATTTAGGATGTTATATGGAAGAAGGGTTAAGCTTCTTGGTCCCAGTGGGCAGAACTAGAACAAATGGGGAGAAGATGGGGAGAGGCAGATTTCACCAAAATAAAAGAAAAAGCTTCTTAACAAAAACATTGATTTTTGTCTATTGATTGAAAATAGAATAAACTGGTCTCAAGAGGTAGAGAGTTCCCCATCCCTGGAATCTGTTCAAAGATGGAAATGACCACCTGTCAGGAATGTTGTAGAGGTCCTTTATGCTTAAGGGAAGGAGTTGGGCCACAAAATATTGGGTGTCTTTTCCAACTCTTGAGATTCTTTAATCGCATAACATTATCACCTCCAAATGAATTTTCTTAGGCTTCTAGGGCCATCTGTTAAGTTGAGAATGAAAATTCTCCATGAAAAATTATCTTGTTTGGAGCAGTAGTTCCCTGGGAATTCTGGGTAGCAGTTGTAATTAGTAGTGATTCCTAGGCGCAATAGCCAGAAGTTTGGGGGTTAAATTTTTACTTCAGATGAGAAAAAAAGACTTAAATTTCCTTTTACATTGCTGTATTCATGAATTGCCTCCCAGTTCTCAACTCTGAATCATTTCGCAGAAACCTTCCCAGTTTTCTCTGGGTCCATCCCTTTCATCATTCCATACCAAGTCATAATGTTTACATTTATATACCACAGTTCAGCCATTCCCCAGTTGCTGCTCTCATCTTTCCCCTACCCCAATTCTTCGCTACAACAAAACAGTGTTTATTCTAGCATCGAAATGTCTAGCACAAGAAAGAGAAGATTTAGGATGTTATATGGAAGAAGGGTTAAGCTTCTCCACAGTCTGTGTGTTTCCAGACTTATTTCATATTATTTAATGCAACTGCCATCTCTGGTCTCCATGCCCTCCCTCCTCACAACTGCCTTTTAGATCTGCCATCTCTGGCAGAAGGCCTTTCTTGAGGCCTCAAGTTGCTATCTCTCTTTCCTTTCTAATAAGTACTTTATCTGTGTGTGTATTACTCCCCAACCCTGGTTAAATATAAGCTCCTGGAGGGCAGAGACCTGTTTTATTTTCTGTTTTTATATTGCCAGTGTCTAGAATAATGGCTGGCCTGTCCTAGGCACTTAAATAAGTATCTATACTTAATAAATCAAATCTATTATATCCAATATTTGGGCAGCTAGGTGGCACAGCGGATAGAATGATAGAAGTAAGACTTCTCTTCCTGAGTTCAAATCCAGCATCAGACATTTACTAGCTATGTGACCCTGAGCAACCTGTTTGCTTAACCCTGTTTGCCTCATCCATCATTTGTAAAATGAGATGGAGAAGGAAATGACAAAGCCCTTCAGTATTTTTGCCAAGAAAATCCCAAATGGGGTCACAAAGAGTCAGACATGATGAAAACCACTGGAAAACAACAACAAATTATATTCATCCTCTCCTTTCTATTCCCACTGCTACTACCCTCATACAGGCCTTCATTTCTACTTTACCATACCAACAGCTTCATAACAAATCTTTCCCCAACTCCCTGCAGTCTATTTTTAAGATTTTCACTTAATTTCCCTTTTTTCTGAACTTAAACAACAAATAAAATGAGCATTTTCATTTATATTATAGAACAAAAAGAGAAATCCAGTACATTTTTCAAATTACTGCCAGAAAAAAACTACATAAGCATAGGTCTGATCATGTCACTTCTTTGCTCAAAAATCTTCAGTTGCACAATGATTAAAGTTAAACTTCCTATGCCTGGCATTCACGGTCCTTTGCCATCTGGCACTGCCCTATTCTTCCAGCCTTGTCTCCTATGGCTAACTTCAATTCAAAATGGACCAGCTCCTGAACACTCCGCTCCCTCCTGCCTCTACCTGTTGCTTGTTCTATTCCCAATGCTAGTTGAATTCCTTTGCATTGTTTCAAGGCTAACCAAATACTGCCTCTTCTACAAAGGCTTTCCCTGATCCCTGTGGCCAGGGGGATGTCAGATGGCTTTTGGATTTGCAAGAGTCTATTTCATTTATTTAACATTGTATATTAAAGTTTTCTGTGTTTTTAGCTTATTTCCCCTAACAGACAAACACCATGAAAGCAGCAGCCCTGGAGTCAGGAGGATCTGAGTTCAAATCCAGTCTCAGACACTTAACACACACACACACACACACACACACACACACCCCAAAAAAACTAACCTTGTGACCTTGGGCAAGTCACTTAACCCTAATTGTCCTACCTTCCCCCCTCCAAAAAAAAAAAAAAAGGCGAAAAATAATAAATAAACTTCAAATGCCATCTCCTCCAGCCCCCACCATCCCACACTGGGCTCTGCATACAGTAAGCATTTAATTAATTAATAAATACAATAACAGTAAACACATTATTGTAAAGGAAGAATTTACAGAATTGGTGCCTGACTGAAAATGGATAACAGTTCTGAGGTTCTGAACTTGAGTGACTGGGAGAATAGTATTACCACTGATAGCAATAATGAATGAGAAGAGCTGGTTTTGACAAATGGACTTCTCCCTCTGAAGTGAAGTGTCTGAACCATTTGACCTTTTATTCTTTTCTGTTTTTTATATTGTAGTCAGAAGGACAAATCCTGAAGGAAGCCACATATATCAACAAATCCCTGTCCTTCTTGGAGCAGGCTATTATTGCTTTAGGGGACCGGAAGAGAGAACATGTGCCCTTCCGGCAGTGCAAGCTCACCCATGCTCTGAAGGACTCATTAGGTAAGGAAATAAGGATTTGTTCAAGTTTGGTATAAAATAGTGGAAGAAAAGCTGCATGGCTCATAGTCCAGAAGGAGCCCGGGAACCAACATCCATCAAGGCCGTGTGCCACAGAGACACTCATCATTGCTTTTGACAGTGTTTAATCATTCAAGAGATATAAGATGGAACCCCATTGAAACCACTGCCTCCTTTTCAAGTTTATACATACTTTTGTGTACACTTTTCCTAGTGACCATCAGACACAGTGGAATCAGTCAAAAGTTTGGTATATGTTCATCTATCTGGCTTTCTCTGCTGTACTCTCCATTTCTGTTTCATTTTCTGCTGCTGCTATCTTTTCTTCTCTTTTTCTTTCCTTCCTGACATCTCTCTCCTCTTCTCTTTCTCTCATTTCCCAGTGTGTGTGTGTCTCCACCTCTGTGTTCATCTCATTTTTTTCCTTTCTTCATGGGGTGTCTCTCCCATACTATGCACTCTTTTCCCCACTTCTCACTAATTATTAGAGGCCTTGTGGCCTAGTAGATAGGGTTTTGGCTTTGGAGCCAAAAAGACAAGACCAGCCTCTGACACATTCTGGCCTTGTGACCCTGGACAAGGTACTTAACTCCTCTCCTTGTTCTAGGAAAACTTCTAAGTCTATCAATTGCATAGAAGGTGCCGTCTTACATTGGTAGAGTAAAATCACTAGTTGCTATTCTCATTCTCTAGTTACTATAACACTAAAGTGATTGTCTTAGCACAAAACCCTTTGTGGCTCATGGCCTTTCTGTCTCCTTCCTTTGCAGGGGGAAATTGTAACATGGTCATTGTGGCAAATGTCTATGGTGATGCCACTCAGTTGGATGAGACAGTAAGTAGAGGGGGTAGTTACTTTCTGGGATAGATTTTCTTCCCAAGAACATGAATTACCCTTTACCTCAAGAATGGGAAAAAGAGAAGTATTTCTTGTAGATCCTATTAAAATCCCTTCCCTCAAAACACTGGTTTTCCAAGATATGATCACAAGACCCTTCTAATAGCTCAGGCATTCATTTTGGCAAGTATTTATTTATTTATTTATTTATTGGAGGGCAATTGGGGTTAAGTAACTTGCCCAAGGTCACAAGGCTAGGTTTTTGTTTGTGTGTTAAGTGTCTGAGGCCGGATCCGAACTCAGGACCTTCTGACTCCAGGGCCGGCACTCTACTCACTGCGCCACCTAGCTGCCCCTGGCAAGTATTT
The DNA here is from genome assembly GCA_011680675.1 of Gymnobelideus leadbeateri. Classification (NCBI taxonomy): domain Eukaryota; kingdom Metazoa; phylum Chordata; class Mammalia; order Diprotodontia; family Petauridae; genus Gymnobelideus; species Gymnobelideus leadbeateri. The sequence goes on along the minus strand of WOXC01010129.1, from coordinate 246,019 downwards.
ATTGAAACGTAACTGTGGATGAGTCATAATGCTATGATACGAGAGGGGATTTTAATATAAGATCCAGTCTTTATCTCTTAAGAATTTATCCCATAGAGGAGCTAAGACAAATAACCATGCAAATAATCAAAGTAGAGAGGGAAAGGCACATTGTGCTGTGAAAATTCAAGGAAGAAAAGATCATTTCTGGATGAAAGGATTGGAAGAGCTTCTTGGACAAGATAGATGTTGAGCTAAAACTTGAAGGATAGCTAGGCTTTCAGAGTAAATATGTGTGGGGAAGACATTCAAGATGATGGTGCTATCTGTAAGTAGTAGCACTGAGGTGGGAATAGTAGAAAGTCCAATCTGACTTTAGCATAAGGTATCTTGAAGAGAATAGGGGGAGATGAGCTTTAAAAAGGAAATTATGGAGAGCCTTGAACTGCAGTAGTTATGGCTTTATTCATCAGGCAGTGGGGAGCCACTGAAGGGTTTGGAGCAGGGAAATGACAGGATCAGAGTTGTCTTTCAGAAGATTGTCATAGCAGCCTGTATGAAGATTAGATGGGGAGACCAGTTAGGAGGCTGGTTGTTAGAGAATTAGAATAGTGGCAAAGAGGATTCAGGAGACATTATTGGGGCAGCTAGGTGATGCTGTGGATAGAGCACCAGCCCTGGAGTCAGAAGGACCTGAGTTCAAATCCAGCCCCAGACACTTATTAGCTATGCAACCCTGGGCAAGTCACTTAACCCTGATTACCTCAAAAAAGAAAAGAAAAAAGATGAAGAGACATTATTAAAACTGGTGACATTAGATGTGAAAGGAGAGGGAGAAATCAAAGATGTCAGGGGACCCGAGCCCTGGTGACTTCAATAATAGTTTTGATAGGAAGCAATGTGATGCAGAGCTCTGGCCTCAGTTCAAATCCCACCTCTGACACATACTGGCTATGTAACCTTGGTCAAGTCATAGTGCTCCTGGCAACTTATTAAGACTATAAATTGCTGAGAAAGTGTGACCTACAGTAATAGAGGGAGTTTCCTTATACTGATACCTTATATGTTGGAATTCCTTATACCAAAGAAATCTCAGGTTCAGTCCCTATCTGTACTGTATAGAATTAATGAAGTAAGGAGCAAGACCTGGTTTGGGGGAGAAGATGGTGAAGTTGGTTTGGAGTAGGTGTATGCTATGCCAGTTGGAAATTCAAGTATAGATATCTAACAGAAAATTGCAGGTGATAGTCTATAGGTCTGAAGAGGTATCAAGTCTGGAGGTGGAAGGCATAGCCATAGAGATGATGATCAAGAGTGAATGAGATCACCAAAGGAGAAAGGATATAGAAGGAAGAGAAGAGGATTGAGGACTAAGCCGTATAATGAATACCAATATCAAGTATCAGGAAGTAAGAGAAAGTAGCAGTAAGAGTTGTCATGAAGGGTGAATAAACAGGAAACATCAATATCACAAAAGCCAAAGAGAGAGAGAGAGAGAGAGAGAGAGAGAGAGAGAGAGAGAGAGAGAATTTCAAGGTTATTCTTAATAGTATCAAATGATTTAGATAGGTCAAGGAAAATAAATACTAGGAAGGGTCCTTGCATCTGGTAATTACAAGGTCCTTCACAAAAGTACTAATATGGTGACAGGTGTGAACACTAGATGGAAAAGAGTTGAGGAAAGAGTGGGTGGTCATCACATTGAGGGAGAATGTAGAATATACTTAATCTTTTGAGGAGTTTGTTGTTGTTGCTTTTTGAATTTGTTTAGAACACAGGAGACAGGAGATGTGAACATGTTTGTAGTCAGAGAGGGAAAACCAGGGTCAAGAGAGTGCAGATGCAAGAGAGAGAAAATATAGATGATGGAGCAGATTCCCAAAGGAAGCAAGAAGGATCAATAGCAGAGGTGGAAAAGGTAGACTCAGCATTAGGCGAGACATAGTTTTCTCTGATACGGGATAGAGAAAATATGTGAAGATACAGACTGAGGTAGAGAGGAGGGGAGAGAGAGAGAGCACTCTCATGTTGGATGACCTTAATGGCCTCCCAGGGATTTCTTAGCTCAGAGAACTTAGTAACAAACATTCTCGGGCTTTCCCCTTCCCAAGTAAATCACATTGGAGTCTTTTAACTGTATGTTGTTCAATTGTGTCTGACTCCTTGTGACCCCATTTGGCATTTTCTTGGCAAAGATACTAGCTTGTCATTTCCTTCTCCAGCTCATCTTACAGAAATTGAAGCAAACAGGGTTAAGTGACTCTCTCAGGGTCACATAGCTAATAAGTGCCTGAATGAATTTGAACTCAGGTTTTCCTAACTTTAGGCTCAGTGCTGCGCTACTGAGCCACTTAGCTTGCCTGCATCTTTATCTGTATGAGGCTATCCAAATCAGTTGAGGTTGAAATCCCTTTGCCATTACTCATTTCTTCCACAGATGTCAAAGCCTTTAACATTCGTGGAGCAATTTTAAGCTCTGGAAAGGCTGGATAGATTTGGCCCAGTCTGATTAGTTTCCATATGGGGGATTTTCCATTTGAAAAGAATATAGTTATCACTTGGTTCAGTGCTATGGGGTAGTCTAAAGTAAATTTAGGCCCATTGAAGTCTGTGGAATGAAGTTAGGCATTAGCCTTCTTTGTGCCTCAGACCCCTTCAGTAGTCTGGTGAGGTCTATGAACATCTTCTCAGAATGTTTTTAAATGCTTAAAATACCCAGGATCATAAAGGAAATCAATTACATTATTGAAACAGTTATCCAAAAAAATTTTTTAAAACAAATTGACCTCCAGGCTAAGAACCCTTGATCTAGGGAAATTTCCCTACTGCTGTACCAACTATACTGCAAATCTCAACCTTGGTTTGCCAATACCTGGAGAGTGAATAGATGTATAAGACATTTAACTAAGCTAGAAAGTACAAACTGCTCAGCAAGAAATTCCAGACAGGTTGCTTTTGTTTACTGATCTTCTGTGGGAATGTTATGTACATATCTTTCTAGAAGATGATTCTCTTGCAACTTCCAATCCAAAAAGATGAATGCTATAGGGCTCGATGAGCCAGGGCTGGTTTTTTTTTCCTACTACTTGTAGAAGAACAGATGTATGTTCTACTGTTCAGGCTCCTATTTATGGAGCCAGTGAGCCTTTTGAAATGCCTGCCTTATGACTAATGCTGTGCCAAGTGTTCTGGGAAACGGAAAGGAGTATAGAAACCCACCATTTATTTGGAGGGCAGACTTCTAGCATCAGTGAAACCAAAGGTATTGAAAGGATCTCTCTGAGTTGCTGAAAGAGCTTAGACAAAGTCTGTGCACTGGGGCCCCTCAGAGTACAGAACCTAATTGATTTTGCTTTAATGTACAATTCTGACCAGGTTGGTGATCCAGTTTCTCAGCCTCCAGAAAGTTAGAATCTGCAGATCAGAAAACTGCAAACTTGTCAAAAGGTAGTCTGAAGTGATAGTAGCAAGAAGAGATAGCTGTCTACCTGATAATGAAGAGGGAGTCAGGAAAACTACAAAAGCCCCCCAATCTGAAACAGTGCAGTAAAGAAGGAGTCAGTCCTACATGCCTACAGAGGCCCTGAGGGCATCACTGTATTATAACAGCACAGCAAGATGCTCCATGTGCCTAATGACCCAGTTACATTTTGTTCAGTCTCCTTGATTTAAGAGAGAATAGAAGTGTAGGATGCATTTAGGAAGATTTCTAATCCCATATGTTTTAAAACAGCGTTGGAACTTGAAAGGAGTGAACTTCACTTATCTGGAAAGGTAGGCTTGAACAGCTCCTTCCCCAAGGATGTTGCATTTTGAAGGCATTGTCTATAAGTCAGCAGACTCTATGGGGCATTAAAACTGTAGGGCATTCAGTGGTCTGACAGCAGTCACCATAAGTAAGTGGTCCTTTCTAGGCATCTAAGACCCCTCTAGGCTCTCAATGCTATGGACTGTGATCTAATGTCCTATGGATGACTAATGCCCTACAATCTTTCTAAAGATTTAATACCCCCTCCCAAGGTGGGACTTGAGCTTTAGGAAGTAGAGAACCTGGTCAAGTGATTAAAGCCAAAGAAAGTCATCTTATATTAAACCACAAACGAGAGGACTCATATCTGTGATTTTACTTTAGATGGTAAATGCTGGTCGTCCTTACAAGATTTGACATTTCAGAGGTTTTTCTGGCCTCTCTGTCTACAGGGAAAGCCAGAGGGCTGTAAAAACACAAACCCTTTTTAAAAAGTAAGAATAAAGCCTAACAAAATACTTACTTATACCATCCAAATACATAAACAAAAGCACATTTGATTTAAATTAAATAGCACTTAAGCCAAGTGTTCCCAGCCTTAATCCTCAGTCCTTTGTTTTAGCCAAACTTCCAGCTTCCCTTTCAGATAGGAAGATACTTTTTAAAGGACTGAGAGCCCTTCCCAGGTATCCGTCACAGGACCAGGACACAGCTGTATCCATCAAAACCAGATGTTTGTCCTGCCGCTCCCGAAGGTGTCTCTGGACTGTGGATCCACAGGACTTGCCAACACTGTATTCAGGCCTCATTGTCTGGAGAAATAGTTATATTTAATCCCAAAGAGTTTTTCAGTAGAAGGGCAGGGAGAAAAAAGGAGAGAGAGGAAGGACAAAAACAAATGGTTTGAATGCAGAACTCATATTTTTAAATTTTTAAAATATTTATAACGAATACTTGCCTTTTAATCACAAATTAAGTTTCTGTAAAATAAAAAGATGTTGTACCTTATTCTACAGAGAATCAAATAAAATATTCTACTTTTTTCCTTTCTCAGTGGGCTAATTTTGAGTTGATTGTAAATCGGTACATTGACAGATTGTAAATCTGTCCCTGATTTCTTGTGAAACCTCAAACAAGCTTCTTTCCAATTTCTAACTCACAAATTTCAGTGCTAACCTCTCCTCATTTTTAGAGACATGACAGACTATTCAGTATCAATATTGAGTCCTTGAAAGAGAAGAGATTCTCTGGGTAGGATAAAAAGACTGGGCAGGAATCCAGGAGACTTTGACTCTCAACGCAACTCTGCCTCTAGCCAGCTACAAGACCTTGGGCAAATAACTTTCCCTCTGGGCTCCATTTTCCCCATTTGTAACCTTACATTCCTTTTACAAATGGTTATTTTAGGTGACCTCTAAGGTCCTTTCCAACTTTTGCCCAACTTTCCAAAGATGTATGATCCAAAGATAACCCCAACTCTCTAGGATTAGCCTTCCCTCTTTCATTTAAAGAGAAAACTTTACCATTCTCCTTTCTGGGAATTCCATTGAAGGCAGATTTATAGGCAGAATATACTGATCCATCCCTTTTCTAAACATTGGCTGGGTTGATAAGCATCAAGTTGATTGATATTGCCCTAAGTGTCAAGTTGATTTAGCAATTTTGAGGTACGGCAGTGAGTGGCCATGAAAGATAGATGGTTTTTCCCTATAAATGCTGTTGAACCTACTGACCTTGCAATCTCCAGCTATTACTTAACTATTGAAACCCTCTTCAGGGAGGGAATGAGCAACGTCACCATGTGGGTCCAGTGGCTCCCAGCTTAAGCCCTAGAGATCTAGTGCTTCTGGAAAGCTACTGCACTTGGGTATTAGCCTTCCATCATTTATTAGACACTAATTACATGCTTTGCAAATGTGTCTACTCAGCAATGATCAGACCAATTTTAAAAAATGTGTATAAGAACTGTTTTGTCATGCTTTATGACTAAATACCACAGGTTTAGAAGAAGGCAAGAAATTGTCTCTAGCCCCAGTGCTGTCTCCGTTCTCCCCCCCTTTAGCCATTCATTAACACACACCAGCTGCACCCCCCTTACAAAATAGAGATGGTAAGCAAAATTAAAAATCAGTATTCTTTTCTTTTTGCCATTTTCTTGGGAAAGCAGGCAAACCTTTATTTCTAAGACAGATCCTCAGCAAAGAATGCATGAATGAAGACTATGATAGCCCACTTAAGCAGGCAGGGTCTACCAGGGGTGAAGAACCTATGGCTTCAAGGCCATGTGTGGCCCTCTAGGTACTCAAGTGTGACCCTCTGACTGAACCCATGGCCTTGAGGTTTCAGGTTCCCCATCCCTGAGACTCTAAGCCTTCCAGAGCTCTGCCATGCAGATGGGAGCCAGCATCCTCTTGGGGGACTGCCCAGTATGGCAGACAATCAGGCTGAACAAGGCTACTCCCTGTTCCCCCAGAGACCTAAGAACTACTTATGAAAGGAAAAGCCACCTCATGATCATGACCATTTGTTTTTCAGCTTTCTTCACTTCGTTTTGCCAGCAGAATGAAACTCATCACAACTGAGCCTGCCATCAATGAAAAATATGATGCAGAGGTATTTATTTACATTACTTTGGGGACAACAAAGGTGAAGGGGAAATAATTTTTCCAGAGGCAGACTGGCATAGAGCTGTGGACAGGGAATCAGGAGAACCAAACCCTTCCTAGCCCTGAGAGATTAAAACAGTCCCTTTATCTCTTTTGCTGTCCTCTTCCTCACATTTAAAATCCAGAGGGCATTACACCAGATGGCCCCTGAGATGCCTTCCAGCCCTAAAGTTCTGACTCTGTAAAGGTCCTTGGGACAGATAACTCAAAGAAGACAGTAGAGTATCATGGAAATAAGATTTTTGGGGGACTCAGTGGAACTGAATTCTAATCCTGGCCCTGCCACTGATCAAGGGCTTCTGAGCAAGTCACTTCCTAAGACATTTTCACTTCTGTAAAACAAAGGAACTGGGCTAGGAGACCTCCAAAACCTGTTCCTGGGCTAACATTCTATGCCCCAAGGCCCCTTTCCGTTCTCCAATTCCATACAGTGTCCCATGTTCCAAGTTCCCTTTCAGCTCTGACCTCCCATGTTCTCTAAAATCTCTTTTAGCATTCTGTGATTCAAGGGATGTCTTCATTTTGGTTACTTGCCAGAATATAGAACATTCTGAAATGTATGGTAGCCAGGTGCATACTGTACCAATAAAGTGCTTCCAATAGATGACATGCAAGAAGTTTTAAGCTTCTCTGCAACCACATTTTCTCTCCTCCTCTTTTAATGAAACATCAAATTAAACTTACATAAGTCCTAGAGATACAAAACATTTAAGACCACTTAGGGCTGTCTAGTTGGAGAGACAAGAAACATGCACGTTGAATACAAACTAATAATATGGGGCAGTGTCTATTCAAAGCTAAACGAAAGATGTAGGAACCAAGTGCTAGTAGGAGCTCAGCAGAAGGAGAGGTCTCTGGGGGCTGGGGTAGTTAAGAAAGTTTTCCCAAAAGACTTGCTTCAACTGGGCAAAATTCAGATAATTGGAGAGAAAAGTCTCCATCTGGAGGACAGGAAGCAGTAATTGTGTTACCACAGGCATGGATGATGCAGGAAAAGGAGAAGGAAATAGGTGACTATGTTTCATTTCATTTTTCTACCTGCATTTTAATAAATCTAGATAGTCAGTCAGTTCCTCATTATAATACTCTTTCAACAACAACAGAGTCCCAAATTTTGGACTCCCAAATTCAATGAGATCAAATCTGAAAAATAGATTATGTTGACTTATAAAGAAAACTATGAAATGATCCCCCAAATAAGATGCTAGATTTGAAATACAATCTTGACTCATTTCCTTAAATTGATGAAAGATACAGAGAAGTAACCATAGAATGCTATGTCAATAATATGATTTTTTTTTTTGCTGCTCTCAACACATTGTCCCTCAAGAAAATGCCTCCAATTTTTAAAAATTAAAAAAAATAGATTTTCTGGCAAGAGGACACAGTTGCCTGCCCTAATGCAAATTGCACAAGAACTCTCATACCCAGAATATGGGATGGGAGGCTAATAGAGTACTAGGAGGGCATGAAAGCTGGTCCCTTCCCCTATCATAGTGGAAAAGGCATTGGACTTACAGTTAGGAGACCTGGATTGAGTCCTGACTCTGATAATTACTCATTATTCAGCATTTCACCTCTCTGAAATTCAGTTTCCTCATCTATAAAATGGGGATAATAATATTTCCATCATTTACCTCACAGGGTAATTCTGAAGGAAGCATTTTATAAATCATTGTTATAGAAATGTGAATCATTATTATTGTTTTCCCTGTAGCAAAAACAGAACAAAATCAGACTTTTAAAAATCAAAGTATTATAGAAGGTTTTAACTGGAAGAGTCTCATACAGGTACTTTATTATGTGCCTGAGTGCTTCCTTGTCAAAGGTACTCTGCTAGGTACCATGGGGTGTACAAAGACATAATTTCTGCCTTCAAGGAGCTCACCCTTTAGTTGAGATAAGAAATATAAAAATGTAACAATCCCAGGCATTAAATGATGTGTTGAATAAATGATAGAGTTAGTATTACAGTAGTTTAGAGAAGGGAGGCAAAACTATGACCTGGAATGCTGAGAAATGGCTTCTTTGGGGAGGTAGGATTTAAATGAGACCTTAATGACCAGAAGCTAAAATCTTACAAATTTGAGAACTAATGTTCATGATCTATTGGGCTTCCTATACATTCAATTAATCTTTCCTGAGCACTTGCTGTATATGGGACTTTGTGGTATGCAAAGATAAATAAGACATGTTTCCTGGCTTAATATTGAGTTAATTTGCCCCCTCCCCCCCAAAAAAAACTCCTCCCTTCCAAACTTCCCTATTACTGTGGAGGTCAACACCATCCTCCGAGTCTCTCATGTTCACAACCTAGGTGTCACCCTCAATTCCCATCTCTCTCCCTTTAAGTCCAATCTGTTGCCAAGGCCTATTGATTGTACCTTTGTGACTTCTCTCAAACATGTGCCCTTCTCACCTCTGTCTGACATTGCCACTTCCCTAGTGTATGCCCTCCTCCCCTCACACATGAACTATTTCAATAGCCTGATGGTTGGTCTCCTTGGCTCAAGTATCTGACCACCCTAGTCCATCCTCCACTCAACTGTCAAGAATCTTCTTAAAGCACAGGTCTGAACATAGCATCCCTCTCCTACTCAATAAATTCTAGTGGCTCCCTATCACTTCCAGGATCAAATACAAAATCCTGTGTTTGACATTCAAAGCCCTTCAATACCTTCCTTGCCCACCATCTTTCTAGTTTTCCTTCACTTTACATCCCTTCCATCCAGTGCCACTAGCTTCTTTACTGTTCATGGAATAAGACACTCCATCTCCTGACTGAGCATTTTCACTGGCTTGTCCCCCAGGCCTGGAATGTTCTCCCTCCTCACCTCTGCCTCCAGGTTTCCCCGGATTCTTTCAGATCCCAGCCAAAAACCCTACCTCCTACTACAGGAAGCCTTTTTGGATCCTTCTCAATTCTAGTACTTTCCCTCGGTTGATTACTTCCCATTTATCCTATACAGAGCTTGTTTGTAAATGGTTGTTTCTCCTGTTTGGTTATGAGCTCCCCAAGGGCAGGAACTGTCTTTTGCTTTTCTTTATATCCCCAACACTTTGCACACTGCCTGGCGCCTTAGAAGGTGCATCATAAATGTTTATTGGCTAACAGAACTTACAGTCTAGTTGAGGGAGATAAAGCCTGTGCACAAATAACTGTATCACAAAGTAGTATGTCTTGGGTCCCTGAGATAAGTGCAAACAGAGTACAAGCCGGCCAGACGAGGGAAAGATCACTTCTGCTGGTGAAGTCAAGGAAGATCCCATGAAGAAAGGGCCTTTCATCTGGACAATGAAGGGAGGGCATTGGACAGGTAGAGAGAGACAGAGACAGAGAGAGAGGAGGGAGGAGAGAGAGAGACACACAGAGAGAGACAGAGACAGAGACACACAGAGAGACAGAGACAGACACAGAGTGAGACGGACAGAGATAGAGACAGACACAGAGAGGAGGGAGGAGAGACAGAGACACAGAGACACAGAGAGAGACAGAGACACAGAGAGAGAGTTGAATTTTGACATTGCCTCTTCCAGTTTCTAAAATTATGATGTATATGAAGCAGGGGTATGCCCACTACTACTGGCAAGAAGTATTGTTAAATTTTCAGTGTGACTACTTAAACTTCAGGAATTGGCAAGCTACAAATCAGGGCTGGATTTATTGTTTATTGTTTTTAATTTCTCTACTTAAGAAAGTGGCAGAGTGAATGTTAATAGTGCAGATTAAACTTAAAAGTGTGTCCTGTGTTTTCAGAAAGCTAATTGTTAAATATTTACCACTGGACAGGGCAAATATAGATGTATTCAAGTAAAGGATTTTTTCTTGAAAGCTGAAAGTAACTAAAGGTCAGCTAGTAGAAGATATCTATATCTATACCTATGTCCCATTTCTATGAGAGCCAGAAGGAGGTGAGGATTACTGTAGAGGAAACTGCGTCAGTAAGAGGTTCTTAGCAGGCCAGGCAGAAGCCTGTACTATAGAAGGAAGTACTAAGGAGGAGCAATTAGGTAGAGGTTTGAGACATTTAGACCGAGCTCATGCTAATGCTGGTTCCTGCAGTGTCAGAAGAGGTACTTAATAAATGCTAATTGATTGATTGAGGATAAAATCAAATCCATACTCCCTTGCAGCCAAGAGGCTGAAGAAGAAGGTTGATTCTGCCCCAGGAGAATGTTTTTAATAACTGTTTCATAATTGCAAATCGTTTAGTAGCACTAGAAACATATTTTTTAAGAAGGAGGAATTCCTGTATCTCATGTTTAAAACATATTTAGATAAATGTAAATGCCTTTTTAAAGAGGTGAAATCAGGTCCTGGTTGTTTATTTTTCCATACAACCATGATTTAATGGAATATTAACAGAAGCATTAACCGTTTTGTGCAGAGACAACATTCTAAAGGCAGGGTTTGTTTTGTTTAATGTTAAATGAAGCATAACACAGATCAAATTTGGAATTGAGACCATGAATTTTAAGGCTTTTAATATCTTCATTATCTGTCTTCTGTATCCATCTTATTGTTCAGTAGAATTGTTTCTTAAGTTAAGCTTCTTACTGCTGTTGGATCTCCCTTTTGGAATTATGTGCTCCCTGAGACATTGTTATCTTTGGTAGTGGGGGCACATTTTTTCCCAACAACTTTGTTAATGTACTGTAAAAGGTTGGAAAAGATCAGACATGTGTAGTGAGTAGGGTTTTATTAAATACAGAATTAGTGGGATTTTTCTAACCTAATTCTTGATCCACATTCAAGGCACTGGTACTTTACATCCTCTCTTTTTAGGGACAATTGTTTCCAAACTTAAGATTGGAAAGTCACTGGAATGATGATTTAGAAAAGGATTATAATTATATGGTTTTTAGGTTTTTTTATACTAACATTGGAGAGGAACTAGGTGGCACAGTGGATAGCATGCTGGGCATGGAGTCAGAAAGACTCATCTTTTTTAGTTCAAATCTGGCCTCAGACACTTACTAACTGTGTGACCCTGGGCAAGTTGCTTAATCCTGTTTGCCTCAGTTCCTCATCTGTTAAATGAGCTGGAGAAGGAAATGACAAATCACTATAGTATCTTTGCCAAGAACCCCCCAGATGGGGTCACAAAGAGTCAGACACAACTGAAATGTCTGAACAACATACTAGCATTAAAAATGTATAATTTGTTCATAGAATCTAGGTACTAATAACCAAACAAGAACTGATAAAATCTTGATATCAAAGGAGAAAGAGAAGAAAGTGATCATTTAGATTTAGATAAATTCAATTAATAAGTAATTACTGAGCATTTTCTGTGTGTTCAGAAGGCATTTCTCATGGTCTTTTTTCTTCTATTGTTTCCCTGTTAGAGGATGGTGAAGAATCTGGAGAAGGAGTTGATTCTGCTAAAACAGGAACTTGCGATACATGACAGTCTGGTAAAGAACTCTTTGCCCCTGCTAAAACAGGAACTTGCGATACATGACAGTCTGGTAAAGAACTCTTTGCCCCTGCTCCTCCTGGATCTGCCTGCCTACCTGCATGTGGCCTGCAGAGTGACTGATGGGAAACTACAGGCCTGAGGGGGAATGTTCCACTCATCAAGCTTTTCTCATTTCTATCCTCTTTTCATGGCATCTGGTGTGTCTTGTCTCCCCATCATTCCAACCATTCAGAGTACCCTCCCTCTTAATGAGGTGCTTCTGCCACAGAGTGTCCTCTTCTGACACCAGCAGTTCTCAGGCTCCCTTAAAGCGCTAAACTGAAAACCCTATTTCCCCATTTATAGAATGGGAAAAGCACTAGATGTAGAGTCAGAAAATCTGGTTTCATATTTTGGCTCTGTAACGAAATAAAGAGAGGATATTTGATGAGAAACTCACTAGTCTTAAAGATAAAAGACTTAAGTTCAAATCTCAGTTTTGCCAATGACAAATTCTGTGTTCTTGGAGGGCAAGTCTTTTAACTTTTGAGCTTCATTTTCCCCATCTGTCAAATGGAGATAATACTTGCATTACATCACAGTATGTTGGGATGCATCCTTCATACAGGCCAGAATTCAAGAATCAGTTCTCTTGAATTAGCAACTCCTCCTTCCCTGTCCCAACCTAAGTACAATAATGTCGTTTATTTGACTTGAGTTCCATTGTTTCTAATGAAACATTTTTCACTTTTAAGGCCAACCGTGCTATGGTCACCTATGATCCCATGGATGAAGTCCAAATAGCTGAGATTAATTCTCAAGTTCGCAGGTATCTGGATGGATCTCTGGAAGAAATTGATGTGAGTAGCATTTTCACAGAGGTACTTGGAGGCCGGAGCATTTTATTCACAAGCTACTTAGCTAATAGATGAATTTGGGGCATTCTCTATACATTCCATGAGAAATTAGACCCCATTGTTGTCATTTCCATTGCCTTAATAGCTGCTCCAATTGAGGGGTTAATTGCAGTAAAAATGGTGAGTTCCCCAGGCAGTATGGCTCCCCTCCTGAGTATGTCTATATCTGCTTGAAAGTCTCCTCCAAAATCCCTTTCTATATATTTGAATTTCCTGGAAGTTGGAGGTTGGCCTGGGTAAAGCACAGGTTATTTTATGCTATGGAACCTTTAGAAAAAGGATGTATGTGTATGCATTGGGGATGGGGGGGAGACAGGGGAAGTAACAACTCCTTTACCATGAGGCTTGTCGTGGGAAATAATGATTCTCAGACAATTTTAAGACTATCTTCAAAAGCTAGGTCAGTACACATAATATAATATGCAAACATTAAATTGCCAAAGATGACTCAACCAAGGGCGAGGAAAAACTTGAATCAGGCCTTTAAAAAATGATGTTAAATTTAAACCCTGTTTTAAGATTAAAAGGAGTAATATAAAAAATAATTGCATTAAATTAACATTCTCTTTTAAACATTAACTTCATTGTTCTTTATTCATTATTTGTTAACTGAAGGGCATTTTATTTTTTTTTCTGTTTTTTTTTTAACTCAGGAAAAGGTGTTTTAACTATTATTTTAATGATATTTTCCTTTACACCGAGGCGGACCATATCTGCCAAACTGGAGAAGGGCTATATTGTTTTTGCAAATGGCCAGGAGAGTCAATAGATTTGCTTTATTTAATATATACCTTTTTAGAGTAGCATTTGGCTTAATAAGATAAATGGTATTTAAAGCCTTAAAACACCAATCTCACTGAACTTTCACGGAGTCTAAGGGTCAGTTCTATTTTGACTTTGTATTAGCATAATGTCAGATTACACTTTTCAGTCCTGAATTGATACACTTTAAAAAATAGATCCATTTGCATCTATTTGTAATTAAAAAAAAAACCAAAACATCAACACCCAAATCTCTGTGTTAAGGTCTACATATACATAACATTTTATAACTCCAAATAATTTACAATTTAGTGAAAGGAGCCAAATTTCTTTGATAAAGATGCATCCTGTGGCCCCAATGTAACTCAGTGAGTGTAGTCTAACCTCTGTGTTGTTTTCTCTTCCTCAGATCATTAACCTCCGACAGATCCAGGAGGTGTTTAATCAGTTCAAGGTGATTTTAAGGTAATAATGACCTTCTCCCCAACTGCAGAGCATTGAAGTGGAAGTGAGGGTACCTGGCTGTTTTTCTGGGCTCTGTTACTAAGCTGTTGAAGCAGCTTGTGATTTAATTGTGCTCTGTGTATCAGTTCCAAAAATAATGTTTAACCCTGAGACATATTTTGAGTAATGCTTTGAGTGCACTGAATAAATAAATTCATTTGAAGAACATATTAGAGTGGAGATACTGCATACTGCACTGATTGCTATAAGCAACGTAAAGGTGAATAAGAGATTGTCCTTGACATCAAAGGGTTTTACATCTATGGAAGATAATATAATGGGTCATTTATTTCATATCACTTATTCATTCAAAAATATTTATGGTGGGGTATAATTTTCCATACAGTGGGATCTTTACCTCTGGAGCAATGAAAACTATTTTACTTAACCATTTTTGACTAAAAAGAACTTTCTAAAATTTGTTACATATGCAAGGAAAGCCTTATTTTGGGGAAAAGGATGGGATATTTGGAAATGACTGTGATATAAGAACAAAAACATCAGTGAAACTTTTTTTAATGCATTAAATGCTTCTCTACCTTTTTTTTGTAGTTTTTTAAAAATTTTAATTTTAAACAAATGCTTTATTAACTTCTGGTTTACATCATTCATTTCCGCCAGATTTTGAGTTACAATTTTTCCCCATTTTTCCCCTACCCACCACCCCAGAATAGCAGTCCCACAAGATATTGCTTCCTCCAATCTGCTCTCTCCCATATCTTCTCCCATACCTCCTTCAACTTTACCATTAGGGTCAGGTGAATCTCTGTGCCCCAATGCCTGAACATCTTATCTCCCAATTACATGCAAAATAGTATTAATAATAGTGTTTATACATATTTGAAACATTTAATTTTAAAACCTCGAATTTCAGATCCATTCCCTTCCTCCCTTGTTACCCATTCCCTCTGGGAAGATGAGCAATTCAGTATGTGTTGTAGTACATGTATAGCTATGCAAAACATTACCATAGTAGATATATTGTAAAAGGCTGCTTATAATTCCCTCCCATCCATTCCACCTCCACCTGGTCCATTCCCTACTTTGATCCTGTCCCTCTTTGATAGTGGGTATTTCCAACCTCCCCTCCCCCCAAAATGCCCTCCCCTCCATCATCCCCCTTGCCCCTACTCTCCAGCAGGGTGAGATATCCCATTTAGTATGTATGTCATTCTCTCCCTGAGCCAGATTCAATAAGAATATGGTTTTGCGTTTCTGCCTTCCTGTTCTTCCCCTTGTCCACCTCTTCTACATGACATAGTTTACCCTACCCTGTCTCTCCCCATCTCCTCTTGCCACTTTCCTCTCTCACCTCATAACTTCACCCCTTAAGTATCATCTCTTCCCACCAAATTCATCCTGTGCCCTCTATCCATGTATAACTGTAAACATATATACACATATTCACATATGTATTCATATGCCCATATACCCTTCTTCCATTATTTTCATACTGAGAAAGGTTTCATCAGTCACAATTATTGTTTTTCCATGTAGGAATGTAAATAGTTCAACTTTGATAAGTTCATTTTGATTTCTTTTCCCTTATTACCTTCTCAGGCATCTCTTGCTTCTTGTGTCTGGATGTCAAATTTTCTATTCAACTCTGGTTTTTTCCTCAAAAATGCTTGAAAGTCCTCTATTCCACTGAATGACCATATTTTCCCCTGAAACAAAATACTCAGTTTTGTTGGGTAGGTGACCGTTGGCTTCAATCCCAGCTCTTTTGCCCTCTGCAATATCATATTCCATGCCCTTCAATCCTTCAGTGTAAAAGCTGCCAGGTCCTGGGCTATTCTGATTGTGTTTCCGCAATATTGAAATTGGTTCTTCCTGGCTGCTTCTAGTATTTTCTCCTTGATCTGGGAATTCTGGAACCTGGCTATAATATTCCTGGGAGTTTTCTTTTGGGGATCTTTTTCAGGAGGTGATTTGTGGATTCTTTCAACCTCTATTTTGCCCTTTGGATCTAAAACATCAGGGCAATTTTCCTTGAGGATTTCTTGAAGGGTGATTTCTAGGTTCTTTCTTTGATCATGGCTTTCAGGTAGTCCAATAATTTTTAAATTATCTCTCCTGGATCTATTTTCCAGGTCAGTGGTTTTTCCCATGAGATATTTCACATGGCCTTCTATTCTTTCATTTGTTTGGATTTGTTTAACAGCATCTTGATTTGCTCCAGTCTAACTCTGAAGGAACGAATCTCCTCAGTGAACTTTTGAGATTCTTTTTCCATCTGGCAAATTCGGCTTTTTAAGGCATTCTTCTCCTCATTGCCCTTTTGGGCCTCCTTTGCCATTTGTGTTAGTCTATTTTTTAAGGTGTTGTTTTCCTCAGTCAGGCTGTTGACCCTCATTTCATACTTTTCCTGCATCTTTCTCATTTCTCTTCCCAATTTTTCCTCCACTTCTCTTATTTGATTTTTAAAGTCCTTCTTAAGGTCCTCTATGGCCTGAAACCCACTCATATTTTCCTTTGGGGCTTTTGGAGCAGGATTTCTGACCTCATAGTCCTCCTCCTGTTACATGTTTCAATTCTCTTTGCCCCCAAAATAGGAGTCTAATGTTGCATTTTTCTGTTTATTTTGTTTCCTTTGCCTAGGCATGTTGCCACTTAATTACTTGACTTTTGGGCTTGTTGCCACAGTAGGGCTCTGCCACCAGACAGGGGAGCTTCCGTCCTGAACGTTGGGGTCTGGCAAGTTGGATACCTACCCCAGACCTCCCCCCCAGATCACAATCCAGATCTAAGCAGGTTAAAGCAAGAGTGATTACAGTTCACAGGCCAGGAGCTGAAGCCGCCACTGGAGCTGCAAAATGGCGAGTATGCCTTGTCTCCTCAGCGGCTTCTAGCCCCCAGGGGAGGAAGCCATCGCATTCCCCAAATACTGGTTCCAAAGTCCATAGGGCACTAACCTCTCACTTTGTCTTAGGCATGTCTGTGTTGATAATTCTGGAATTGCCACAGCTGCTGGTGTTGTGGGGTGCCTCTGGATGGCTGCTAGCCCAGCCACCCTGTGGCTAGAACCGCGGCTCACGTGGACCTGGGCTCAGCTCCCCGCTTTGCGCCGGCCGCTCCCCACAGGGCTGCCGGGCTGTCCCCAGCGGGAGGTTAGCTTCTCTGTGCCATTCTGTGGGTGCTGGGGCTCACTTTTTTAAAGAAACCAAGGACCTTGAGCATAATTTAATAACTTCTTAAAAACACAGAATAATCAGATCATTACTGTGAACATAAGTGTTGTTGTTCTGTAATGCAGTGACATTCACTTGCTATTGAGATCTATAGGATTGCTTGTCCCTAAACTAAATGGCCCTGACTGCTGGTCTTTTGGGTCCCCATTCTGCTTCTGTGTCTGTTCCCCTCCCTCAATTCCAGATTATTACCTGTCATTCTTTTCTACTGTCCATGGTACATGCCTATTAACTCTCTACCACCACTATCACCTTTAGCATTTATTGCTTCAGATGTCATAGACACATAGAGATAAAAAGGAACCAGACTTCATCTGTTACAATCTGCACAGATTTGAGAAACAAGATAAACTTTTTTTGAATCTTAATATGTACACTCAGAGTGAAAAGGCTCAGAATGAGGAGCAACATTCTTGGACTTATGGTGGCTATTTCAGCAATGGAAAGACCTTCACTTATTTACAGTTGATGCTGTAGTTATAAATGAAAGACTCAAATATGGAGTTACTTAGGCTAAGTGGTCCTAATGACCACAAACATGTCAGCAGTAACAGCCTATACTTTCCCACTGCCCTGATTTATTCTGAGCCTATAAATAACCTTGACCATCCCTGATTGGAGGAAGCTCCTGGTGACAGCAGCTGCTGTGTGTTGGATAACCACCCCACCCTTACCACCACCCCCTTCACCCAGTTTCTGGTCCCCAAGTAGAAAACTACTCCGCCTGAGTCTGGCACCAACCAGCCACCCTGGGAACTTTCCCCACCACATGTGGGTTTGATAAAGAATGCCCCTCCCACATCTGGTGCTGATTGTCTGCCCCAACTCAACTCACCTTTAAGATGTAAGACTTCTTGTTCAGATCTCTTTCTGAGCATGTACTTCCACTAAGGTCTTACCAATTACACATCTCTCTACTATAAGTGACCTTGGTTCTGTGTGGCCAAATCTGGGTGTATGTGTGTGTGGGTGTGGGTGTGTGTGTGGCTGCTTGTTGCACTGCATAATAATAAAGCTCCTGCTTGCACTAGTTTCTTGAGTATCAGTTTTCTGTAAATCCTTGAACCCCATGTTTTTCCTCTGATCCAAGCTGTGAGGCCAAATAGAGCAATGAGTTTAGACATGCACATTTAAACTCAGCCTTTGAGTTTGCCACTTACTCTCTGGTCAACTGAGTCACTTTCCCATTCAAAAACCTTCAGGAGCTCCCAATTGCCTATAAGATAAAAAATATAGATGCCATAGCCTAGCATTGAATGCCTTCCACAATCTGATTCCCACCCTTCTAGATTTATTTCATTCTACTTCCCTTCCATGATCTGTATGTTCAGCCAAACTGAACTAATTCAATCCTCTTATCTTCCATTCTATATCCATTCATTCACACAGCCATCTTTCTCTGCCTCTTATAAATCCTTGTCTTCCTTCAAGGCTCAGTTCAAGGAATCTCTTTTGTCAAGCCTTGCCAGGACCCTCCAGTGTGGGTGATCTCTTCAGTTTTTCTTATGCTAAACTTGTTGGTGTCCATCTTGTAATTCCTCCCCTTCACACACTCTTGAGGATAGGGACAGTTTTGTTTTTGTCATGGGGCTTATCATAATGCCTGACTCATAATAAGTTCTTATTGAATGTTCTTTGAATTGAATGATGTACCATTGGATTACATAATGGAAATACAGCATCAATATTACAAAGTATCTAATGTGTTAAGTGAGAGCAAAGAGTTCTTTCTTGTGGGGGGTTTTTTTTACTTTAAAATTCTGACTTGCTTAGATAAATTCTCAACATTTTCAACTTGACCTCCAGAGAAAAGTTGCTCTTCCACTCAGTAACTAATGTCATTCTCTCTCCAAAGCCAACAGGAACAAGAAGTGGAGAACAACTTACGTAGAAAGTACACCCTGATAAACAAGAATGACTATGCAACCATTACTGCAGTCCAGAAGGTAGGGGTTTGCAGGGCTTTTCTAGACTGGAACTCCTGCTTGGGATTCTCCATCACCAGACCTTTTCCAGAAAAGTGGCTTGCACTGGGGCAAAACTAGGCATAAAATAGGTAAGAGTAAGATCCACTTTGGACTCCCAACAGGAGCCCACACCCTATTAGGAATTTATCTGAAAACAGGTATCAGTGATTAACTTCTCCAGCAAGCTTACTCAGGGTCTAAGGATTGAAGGGATTGTGGCCAAGAACTCAATTAACCATCTGGCCTAATCTTTGGGAAGAGAGGAATCTGATCAGTCATGGGACAGAATTCTAATTTTTGCCTGTCTTCTTCAGGCTGGACTAGTTGATGTAGAAGGCAACACAGTAGGAGAAACAGATGGCCAAGGGTTTGGGCTTGGCATTGCACCTTTCTCTGCCAAGCCTGGGAAGAAAAGCAAGTTCAAGAAGTCATTCAGAGATTTAACTGGGTGAGTTGCCTCACAAGGCTACTACTTATCCTTTCCTGTTCATGTTGGACCTTTTCAGTGTTGTTAAAGCTATTGATTGACTTGTTCTCAAAAGGAAAAACAATTGTAATTAACCTAGTTTTCTCCACTAACTAAAGTTCCTTGTGGCTCTCTGAAAGAGCTAATTCACCTTCAACAGAATCTTTAGAATATGCTCTGAGAGTCCATCTAGTTCAGTCAGTCCCCTGACTGATGGATGAATCTCTTCTATAATACCTCTATGAGGTCATCATCCAATCTCTACATGAAAAAATACTAGCAACAAATATCTATTTCATGGGGCAACCAATTTCATTATTGGATAGCTCTTGCTGTTAGGAAATTCTTCCTTATAATGAGCTGAAATCTGCCTCCCTGTGATTTCCATCCATTGGTCCTAAAGGAGTAATATATTCCCAGGGAGTAATTAATTAGATATATTAAAAATAATATCCTTACCCTCAGGAAACTTCAATTGTGAAAGAGGTGGAAAAAGAAACATAGACATACCAATGTGGGGAAAGTACTTTTTCAGGTAGAAAACAAACAATAAGCAAATAAAAGCCTGTATCCAGGCCAACTCAAGGGTTGGGGTGGAAGGACTTGTCTTTCATGGTCATTGTGGCCTCTGGTTCATTTAATCTAGGAGCTTCCTATACTCCAGATTTCTTCCTATCTTGTTTCACAGTTGAAAATCACAAGATCAGAATTTTGTGAGTATGATTCTATGTTCTATTGTCTTTATTTCAACTGACACATTGTCATAATTCTCGTATTGTCTCTTGGGAGACAAGATAAGGGAGAGACTGGAGGATCAGAGGCTTCTAGGTGAATTGAGCTGGAGGCCACAATGACCATGCAAGACAAGTCCCTCCATGTCTAATTCTTGAATCAACATGGCTTCTTTAGTTTGCGTCTGACAAAATGTTTTCCACACATTGGTATTTCCACATTATTTTTCTAAATGCATATTAATAAAATAGAAACAAGGAAGGAAAAATTAGAAAACAAAGACTTCCTTGTATTTAGAAAGTGGAGGGGAGCCACTAGGTGGTGCAGTGAATTGAGCACCAGCCCTGGAGTCAGGAGGACCTGAGTTCAAATTTGACCTCAGACATTTAACACTTACTAGCCATGTGACCTTAGGCAAGTCACTTAACCCCAATTGCCCTTCCTTCTTCCCTCCAAAAAGCAAAAAAAAAAAGGAGCCAAATTTAAAAGTAGTTATAGAAGACAAGGACTATTTCTTATTTAGAGATAGTGACATTCTGGGAAAATATGTGGACTGAAATCACTAACGAAGTGATGTCATGAAAATTGCCCATTTCACTAAAGTTTTGAAATCTTTCGTTTCATCATGTAAATAATTTCCAGGTCTCTTGTTTTATAATAAATGGATATCTTGTGCCTCTAAAATCCAATTTCTCTGCATCAATACGAACATTTCCAAATAAAAAATGGAAAAATGGAAGAAAAAAAAAGAAAGTGGAGATGTGACAGGGTCAATCATTCCTAAGCAGAGCAGTGGAGAGGCTTATTCCATTACCCAAAGGCAGGGCCCAAGCCCTCACCTGTTGTGCTTTGACCTAAGTGTGAATGGAAAGGCCATCTGCCATTGGGGATCTTGGGATTGGGAAAAGGGACAATTCTTCCCTCTCCCCCCGAAAAACCCAGCCCAGTAACTATAAGGCTTTAAAAATTTAAGTAAAGATTTCTTCAGAGCTATCATTGGCTCCTTTGAAAATGTTTGAGGTAAAGGTTAATGTACCAGGAATAACAGATAAACAATCTTCCTTTCACTATAAGAAGAGGTGGCAAAGGTTAAAAAATTCTGCCCTGCCAAAGCATCTATAATTACATCAGGCTTCTATCAGGGCCAGGACATCCAGGATTCTCAGCCTATATCCTTTTTTCAGAACTTTGACCAAGAAGGAAGGCCTTCTCAGCCCTGTAAGTGGGAAGGATGGAGAAAGTGTTTCCACATCAAGGACTCAGCTGTTATCCTCCAAGGAAGCAGATGTCAAAGATGTGCCCTCTCGTGATCGGGAAGCTTCCAGCAGTGAACCTATTGCGTCAGATTCCCCGAAGGAAGATTCCCGTACCACTAGGTGAACTCCTTTAAAGTGTATCTCCTTTCAGAGGCAAGGGATAAGGACCAAAGCTAACCAAAGCTAAAGTTCATTTATTAAGTACCTTCCATGTGCAGAGCACCATACTAAGCACAGAGGATACAAAAAAAGACAAAAAAAAATACTCCCTGATCTCAAAGAACTCACAGTCTAATGGGGGAGACCCCATGTATATACTGGACCTATAGTATAAATAGGGGACATCAGAATGCAGGAATGAGGGCCAGCAGTGAGAGTGGACAAGGAGGGGACCTGAGAAATGCCTCTTGAATAAAGGTGGTCTTTGGAGCTAAATCTTGAAGGAAGCCAGAGAAACCAAGAGGTGAAGGGAGGCAAGGGGGAAGTAGAACTTTCCAGACACAGGGAACAGGCGTGTTCCTGGATGGGGTTTTATGTGTGAAGAACAGCAAGTAAGCCAGTATAACTAGATGATAGAGTATCTAGAAGGGAGGAAAAGGTAAGCAACCTGGAAAGTAGGAAGAGACCAGATGTGAAGAACTTTAAAAGCCAAACAGAGGATTTTATATTTGATCCTTCAGGTAATAAGGAGACCCTGGAGTTTATTAAGGTAGAGTACATGGTCAGACCTGTGTTTAGAAAATCATTTTGTCAGCTAAAGTGGAAGATGGCTAAAGTGAGGGAAAGATTTGAGGCAGGTAGAAGAATTATAAAATTACTGTGATAGTTGGGGTGAGAAGTGAGGTGAGGAGGACCTTCACTGGAGATGAAGAGAAAGAGACACATATAAGGGATGTTTTGAAGGTAGAAATGACAAAATTTTACAATATACTAGATATATAAGTGAGTGGGAGAGGAGTAGAGAATGACCCCAAAGTGGGCTTGGGAAGAAGAGAAAAAGAAATTCTGATTTGGACATGTTGAGTTTGAGATACCTATGAGACATCCAGTTTGAGATGTCCAAAAGGCAGCTGGCAATGCAAGATTGGAGAGATTGGGACTAGATATAGAAATAATACAGCTCAGAGGGTCACCTGCATAGACATGACAATTAGATCCACAGAAGCTCTTATGATCACCAAGTGAGATAGTCCAGAGGAAAGAGAGAAGAGGGTCCAGGACAGAGCCTTGGGGGACACCCACAGTTAGTAAACATAACCTGGATGAAGATCCAGCAGAGTAGAGCAAAAAGGAATGGTCAGAGGGACGGAAGAACCAGGAGAGAAACGTGTCACAAAAACCTAGCAAATTGCCACAAGAAGAGAAAAGTAAACAGTATCAAAGTAGTCAAAAAGAATGAGGATTTTTAAAATGTCATTAGATTTGGCGATTAAAAGATTATTGATCACTTTGGAGAGGGCAGTTTTAGTTGAATGATGAGATTGGAAGCCAAATTGCAGAGAAGCAGGTGAGAGACTAGGAGACACCTAATATAGACAGTTTTCTCAAGGAATTTAGCCAAGAAGGGGAGGGGAGACGTAGGATTCTAGTAATGGTGGTCAGAGCTAATGAGGACTTTTTAAGGATGGGGAAGGTGTGGGCCTGTTTGTTGCAGCAAAAGTATAAGGACAAGTGATTGATGATTGGAGAGAGAATGGGGGATGGTAATAGGGGCAATCTGAGAAGATGGAAGGGAACGGGATCGTGATCACTTGTAGGGAAGTTTATCTTAGTAAGGAGAAAAACCAGCTCTTCATCCTAGACAACAATGAGGGAGGACACAGCAGGGGAAGACACCTGAGTGAGATGAAAAGGGGAGGAGGGCAAAAGAGGGAGCTCTAAGTGAATAGGTTCCATTTTTTTTCAGTAAAACATGAGATGAGGTCCTTATCTGAAAGACTAGGGAGAAGGGTTTCTGTGTGAGGCATGAGAAGGAATGAGAAGATTTGAATGGCCACTACAAAAGTAAAAAAGCTAATAGATAGGGAGATATAAAACCTTAGTTCTCTGAGATGACCTAACATAGATTTGTAATAGACCCAATCAGCTTGGTTTTGTGATTTTTCTACAGCTCTATTCAACATTATGTGAATAAAAGTAAAGGTGATGAATGATGGAAGTAATCCAAAGTTGGTGTGTAGCTAGATGGGACTGACGATAGACATGAGAACAAGGGATTTGAGTGTAGAGGATGGTGTTGAGTTCAACTGGTTCACCAAAGAGTCAAGATAAGAGAGAGGAGAAAGTCATCTGTGCAGGGTGATAGCCCAGAAAAGAATTGAGAAGTAGAGGGATTGGAGGTCACAGTAAGGACCAAGAACAGGGTTAGGGGTTAAAAGGTCCAGGGAAGATGGGATAAGAGATTATGATCAGATAAAGGAATTTCAAACTTTTGTGAACAAAGAAGCGAA
The DNA here is from genome assembly GCA_011680675.1 of Gymnobelideus leadbeateri. Classification (NCBI taxonomy): domain Eukaryota; kingdom Metazoa; phylum Chordata; class Mammalia; order Diprotodontia; family Petauridae; genus Gymnobelideus; species Gymnobelideus leadbeateri. Next base: position 221,979 of record WOXC01010129.1, on the reverse strand, counting down.
ACATTTTATCCTTTTGTTATTGGCAAGATGCAGTAGGGACATGACCACAGATAATCCAAAAGTTGAAAATGAGTCTACTATATTAAGATCATCTTTTAATATTTCCCTTTCTCCTTGGTTTTCCAGACCTGGCACTCCCCCTCCTAAACCATCAGCTTTTGAGGAATTTAAAAATGAACGTGGCAGTGAGATCAACCGGATCTTCAAGCAGAACAAAACCATACTGAATGACCGGAGGAAGAAAGCCAGTGAGACTGCCCAGCGGATCAATTCTATCAAGAGAGAAATTGACACTACCAAGGAGGCACTAGATGTACAGAAGACTTTCCGGGAAGAGCAAGGTAGTAAAGGGAAGGGTTCCCTAGAGTTCAAGAAAAGGACCTGGGCATGTGGAAGCCAAGTGTGAATAATGAGGGCCTTCACATCCCCTTGAAGGGGGCTCTCTTTAGAGACCTCGATGGGTCTGTGGTTTCAGCTCAACAGGCAGACTTGGCTGCGAGAAGTGCTCTTGGCTCTTAGTTCCAATCAACAGGCCAGTCTAAACCAAGGGAAGCCCAAGATTCTCAGAAGAAAAATTCAAGCTTACCATAGGAAAAAATGTCAGTCCCCATGCTGGTGGATTCTTTATTTTGTTACCATTTTCATTCAGGTTCTTGGTTAGTTTTTGGGTACTGTGTAGCCTACAGTTCCTTGCCCTGTATTTCTCATCTCATGATCCCTATGGCTGACACCACAATGGCATCATCAAGCCCCAGTACTGATGCTATTTCACAAGTGAACTCCTGGGTCTCTTGTATCCGGGGATCCTGATAAGAACTTGTGAAGTCACATGATCAGGGATTTCTGTTAGTGGGAAATTAGCTCCTGCCTAGAGCCACCCAAACCCCATTGCTCCTCACCTCTTCTCTAATGAGTGGTAAGAGGACTGACTGACTGACTGACTGACTGCTCATAGGACCAGGGTTAGGGGGATGTGACCTGGAGGTCCTTCCTATGACTCACTGCCTATATCTTCTCATCATCTTGGGGCGGTTAATTTGCACCAAGTTTCTCAGACACCTTTCTTTATCTCAGTGCCTTTTCACTGGTATAGCTTGGAAGCCCGGGTTATATATAGGAAGGAGCTAGGGACCACTTGATACTTGTTTGATGGGAATTCCTGTTCATTCCAATTACTCTAGTGTGGACTGCCTCTAAGAATTAAAAAAAAAAAAACTGAGCTCAAGGCTAGGTGAAAAGTTGCTGTCCACCCCATGTCTGAAATCTAGTGATTAGAAATAAGAATCTCCTAAAGCAGTTAGTTGAGCACAAGAAGTGTCCTAGGCACTTGGTACTAAGATGCATCCATTGCATAATAACAAGGATGCAAGATTTGGAGTCATAGTCCTAAGTTCAGATCTAGGCTCTGCTACTTTACTTCACCTGGGTCAAGTTACTTTCTCCTCTATGGGCCCCATTTCCCCACTTTGTAAAATTAGATGATATCTGTGGTCCTCTTCAGCTCCAAATCCTATGATTCTATGCTGTCCTTAAGATTATAGAAAAGTCTTCCTGGGCAGCAACCTAAGTCAAGAGCTCTGCCATTTAGAGGACGTGAACCAGCTTCTCTCTGTGCATTTTCCCTCATCCTCTGATCTTCAACCTACAGGGGAATATGAGAATAAAGGTTTGATGATCATTGATGAAGAGGAATTCTTACTGATTCTGAAGCTGAAGGAACTAAAGAAGCAGTACCGGGGGGAATACCAAGACCTGCGGGACCTCAAGGCTGAAATCCAATACTGCCAGCATCTGGTGGACCAGTGTCGCCAACGATTGCTTACAGGCAAGTGGCCTTCTGTCTGCAGGTCAGCCTGACTACCAGTAGGGTGTTCTCAGGGGCACCAACCCCCAAAAAATAATTTAACCTGATTAAAAGGCCAAGTTCTTAGGAAAAGAAGGAGGGGGTGTTAACGTTCAGGTCAGTTGACAAAGTCTTAAAGTCAGTATACAAAAGTGTTCTTATTTCTTTAGGATGTGGGAAAGAAGTTTTTCAGGTGTGAAGTTCTTCAGTCATACTAGATAGAGCCATAGGGCAACTAGCTATTAATGGACAGCCCTTAAAGCATCAGCCATGCCTCTAGTGAACTTTAAGAAGCCAGACAACTCTTTTTTCAGGAGTCCATCAAGACAGCCAGTTTGCGCTTCAGAATGCTTCTAGTAGAAAAGTGTCATGGAGGGACCTAGAATCTACCCCAAATTCCACATCATAGGTAGTTTTTATCCTTAAAAGTTTACACTTATATACCATGGCATGTGGTACTTCTCTCACTCTGGAAATGATTCTCCTGGCCAAGATTTGTGAGGTCATGGAAGAGCAAGCCTCTTATACCAGTTTTCTGGACTTGTCTCTAAGGTATCAGACCCAATTTGCTGTGGATATTTAGGCAAGTGTTAATACTTGATTACTCCTTTAGGAGGCATGAAAACATTCTCTAAGTATAAAGAAGCTCTTCATTTCCAACCTAATAGAATAATAATGGGCTATTTTCAGCTGGCTAAAGGATAGAGAGCCTTGACAGCCTTCAAAAAACAAAATACTCTCAAAGGAACGGGTCTGGACATCCAGTTCTAACAGAATTCTAACAGAATCCAGTTCTAACAGAGAAGGGAGGTTCTTTTACTTCCCCTGCCCCCACCCATGGCATAAAGTCCCGTCCATGAGCCAACCAAGCAAATGAGAGGAGTTGAGGTCACCCTGACAGTGAATCAGGAATTGCCTGCATGGTACAATGGAAAGAGCCTTGTCATCAGACCTTTTACTGAACCTGGCTTCAGTTGCATTTATCCCCCCGAGCCTTCGTTTTCTCATTGGTAAAATAGGGACAATATTACTTGCATTGCTTAACCCAAAGGGTTGTTTTGATGAAGGCATTCTGTGAACCTTGAAGTGCTATAGACATACTGCTGGGCCATAGAAGAAAGTTTTGGAAGCACTGTTAGTTATGGTTGGTCTTGTGATTATCATTATGGGGAGAAGTCAGTGCAGTGCAGATCCACAAGACCCCCTCTTCTCATGGTGCCATCTTCCTCCTTTCAGAGTTTGATATCTGGTACAACGAATCCTTCCTCATCCCCGAGGATATTCAAGCGCCTCTGAAGGTTAAGGGTAGCATCAAACTAGGCATGCTACCCCTGAGCAAACTCACATCACTGGTAAGGTAAATGGGGGTCAGCTTGTGAAGCTGGCATGGAGTGGGACGCCAGGCAGCCTCAAGGGTAGAACTCAGCCTTAGCTCCCAGTCTCTCCTGGCAGAACTGAGCTCATTTAGTCAGGGCAACATTAGCCAAAGAGAAGGAGCCAATGGCTTTCTTCAACATCTGTGCCCTGACTATTGAGGGAAAGACTGGTAGAAATGGGCATCTGGCTGAAATTCCACCCTCCTTTTGGGCCACAGTAGTTCTAAGACTAGCTAGAACACGGGTAGTCCCACTCCAGTGGTTTAGAAAGCACTAGTAGCAATGGTAGTAGTGTCTTCACTGAGGTACTTCTAAGTCAGTCCAAACTATCCAGATGCTGGAGGTGGTGTTACCACCATCCCTGCTACCACTAGGGTACCACTACTGCTGCCCTACAGGAGAGGAAAAGCCAGTTCACCCTCATTGCCACCCTGTGCAGAATGGGCCACCGCCAAAAAGGCTGCTAGACCTGCTTATTTATGGAGTGGCAAATTAAGGCCCCCTTACCTGCTGCCAGGCTCCGGGCCACAGGGGGAGTCCTTGAGCGCACTGGAACCTCTTTTTTGTACCTCCTCTCTGCCAATTCATCAAGTTCATTTATCCCCTTCTAGTGACATAACTCCTGAGCCAGCCTCTATTCCTCATGGTCAAAGACACCCTTAATTCTCTAATTCACTCATTCATTCAGCCAATATTTCTTTTTGAGTAATCTTAAGAACTAGGGAATGAGAGTTTACAAGGAGGTACTTAAAAAAAAGTGATGTGAGGGAAACATAAGGCATTCAAATTAAGATCAGGACATGACCTAACAAAGAAAATTCCTTAAGGAAGGAGAAATCATCCAACAAACAATCATTGAGGACTGAACTAGATAGAAGTCCTTGTGCCAAGCCCCTGTGCTAGGACATCTCTGACCCCTTCTCCTCCCTCTTCCTCCAGAATGCCCTCCCACCCCCATCGATACAAGTGCCCCTGCCTCCTTGAATCTCTCAGGCCATGTTGGCTCCTCCCACATACTTAATAATGTGCTGCCTTGTGATATAGTTATTTTTTTCTCTTCTCCCTATTAGATTGTTAAGCCCCTTGAAGACAAAGACCATGTCCTTTTGCATCATGTGTCCCTAATAGCTAACATAGTTCCTTACATTTAGTTGGGACTTTGTAAATATTTATGGATTGAATTGAACTGAAAATTTAGATACAGTCACTGCCTTCAGGGAACTTAGTCTAGATGAGAGCAAGGTAAGACCCAAAGGGGACAGATCATATGTTATGTGAAACGCACAGATTAAAAGAGTCGTAGGAGACGCGTGTCTCCTCCACCTTCAGCCAGGCTAGGCCTGGACTCTAGACTACTCCTTCCACCTGCCTTCCCCTTCCTACTGGCCAGAGACTCCCGCCAGCCAGAGGAAGTCATGGGATCATGCAGACAGCACCCACGACCTGTCATGCTGACTTGGAGTGGTCCCTCAGACCTTTTATCACTTTCCTAGCACTCCCTAAGTTTCTCGGCTCTCAAACTCCAAATGCTCTCCTTTCCCCTTGCTCTATGAGGACTATCTCATCACATTTACTTGTTTATTGAAAAAAAGAAGTTGAGGACAGGTGTATGAGATTATCCTTCCTTGTTACCTCAAAATATTTCCTTCTCCACCTGTCCTTTCTTCCTTCTCTTCCTCTCAAATTGGTAGCCCTTCTCCTTTCCTAGGCAAGCCCCCTGTACTCTCTATCCTTTTCTCCCAGACCCTGGTCTGTGAATTACCCCCTTTTTAGCATTTTCATCCTCTCCATTTTTCTTTCAAACATGTAGTCTCTCATACTATCCTGGATCTAACATCCTACTTCTCTGACTACAGCTTCTCTCTTTCCTTTTTCAGAATCCTCATTTCCCTCCTGGTCCCTAATTGTGGGTACTTCCCCATATTCAGTCTTTGATTATTGGATTAAAAAAATTGTGTTTTGTCTCCCTACCTAGATTATAAACGCCTTGAGGGCAAGTATCATGTCTTATACTATCACCTACAGCACCTAGCACTTTGCCTTGCCTTTAAGAAGCAGCTGATACACATATGTGGATTTATAACAGGTTTCCCCTCCGCTCATCCATCCCTCTCAAAGTTCCAAGCCTCCTAACAAAGGCTGCCTTCTGCCTGTCAGAGGAATGAGGCCTTTGTCCCAAGCTGGTTCAGGTTGGAGCCTTTGCCTAGCCCTCAGGGCCCTTTCCTGTGGGGTGCTAAATCCAAATGGGATTTTAGTTCTTGTCACATAGCTGGGAGTTGTAGATTTCTTCCTACTTAGGATGTCCCAGTGGGGAAAGGAAAGAGAGCAACTGTCAAGATGTATGGGATCAAAGCTCTGATAGCAAGGCTCCAGGGCTCAGCCTGGGAGAGGGGAACACTTGCAAGCCTCATTCATATGCTGACTCCTCCATGAAGTTCTCCTTGATCCACCAAACTACATGAGATCTAATTGCACATTAAAATCCTCTTATGCATGTAGCATACTAGATCCAAATTAGAATTTCTATCATTTGTGTCCATGTTTTATCCTACTCCCCCCAGGGCAGTGAATACCATATTATTTATATTTATATTCTCCTCTTGTCAAGCCCCTAGCACAGTGCTTTGCACATAATAGACACCTGATAAATGTTTGTTCAATAACAGATGAGTGAATGAATTAATTTCCAAGGCCCTCAAGAGTCAAGGGACTCTCATAGTTCTGGGAAGCTGTCCAACTACTTACTGGGTTTAATTGGCTGTTGTCTTGACCTTCCCCATAGGCTGAGGATGATGAAGATAAATTTGGCCAAATCCAGTCATCTGTCCTCCCTGACTGTCCCGACTCAGTCTCTTTCTACAATGCTAGAATGAAGTTGGACCAGAAGGTAAATTAAGAATACAATTTTGTTCTTATCACTTTCAAGGAACTCGAGGTATTTAATTGATCTGCTTTCTTCTCAGTTAATACTTGCTTTGATTTAATTATGAGAAAAGGGAAAGTTCTTTGAGAAAGACTAATGCATCAGTGTCCAGGTATACAGCAAACCACTGTAGCAGAATGGTTCTCCCTGTGTCATATATAGGGAAACTGAAAAACACTTTGGCTAAGTCACTCACTAGTGGTCAGTCAGTGAGTTGTGTCAGTATTATGAACAGAGGCTGATAGTAGAATTTTGTAAGTAATGGAACCTGATACCCCTACCTGTATCACCTACCTGTATCACCTACACTGCCTTACACACAATGGTCATCTGAGGAGTACTAAGAATGTGTAAGAACATACTCCCATTTGGGGTTTCTGCACACTACATACTCTTTGTCTGTAGATAGACCTGGGTTCAAAATGCAGGGAAGGGAATTCCCAAGAAGAAAATCTCCTGGGATAAGAGGGCCTACAGAGGAAGCTAGGGGCAGAATGGATAGAATGCTGTACCTTAAGCCAGGAAGACATGAATTAAAATCATACTTCAAACAATTAACTAGCTATGTGACCCTGAGCAATTAACCTCTGTACATCTCAGTTTCCTCAACTTTAAAACTCTGACTATAGTATCCCCTATTTTATAGATGAGGAAACTGAGACTCTGAAAAGTAAGCTGTCCATGGTCATGTGGTTAATTGTCAGAGGCAGAATTTGAAGGTAGGCCTTCTTGACTCCAGAGCCTGTATTCCATCCACTTTACCAATAGCCTCTCATTCTCACCATTTTTCTCCCCACAATTGGGAAGACTTTTCTTTTCCTTGAAGACTTTTCTTAAAGGGGCCGTGCCTTCTGAATATTCAAAACAGATTTTTAATCTTTTTTAATCACAAGTGGTTTCCTTGGTGTTAAAGAATGAAAAAGACAAATACAGTTGGGCTACTTTGAATTCTCAGATAAGTATAAAATGTCAGCAAGTGTGATATATCAATATATCCCTCTGCAAGGCCAGGCCCTTGCCAACTGTCCACCTCCTTACCAGCCCCTATTTCTTTTTTCCTCCTTTTTCCAGCAAAGCTATTCCAAAACCACAGCCAGCTTCCAGAATAAGAAGCCTGGCCCCATCCCCACCGTCCTGAAGGAGAAGTCTATGAGTGACTACAACCTGCCATAGTGGAAAGGGCAGGGCCAGTGTGCTGCTCTCCAGCTGTCCCCAGGTCTTTGAGTCTGGCAGAGGATGGAAAGCTGTTGGATTGTTACCCTGCCAAGCCTAGCCCACAGGAGAAAATGTTTACACTGTTAGGTTGAGCCTTTTTTTTTTTTTTGGCTTTAGTACTTTTTCTATTTTCTATGCAGGGACAAGAATAAAATATGCTTGGGGTATTAGTCATCTTCAACATAGTTTTGTTTCTTCATGTTATCAATCAAGTACAAACTGAGTTTGGAGTAGAATAAAAAGTGGTTAATAGTACCTGCTGCCTAAAAGTCAATCTCATCTTTGGTGCTAAAAGCTTCCTACCAATTAGTCCGGTCTCTTTACAGCTAAGAAATGTACACTTGACCCTCTACGTCCTCCCATCCCACATTCTTTGATTTCTGAGCCTCACTCTGTTCCACTGCCAGATTTTGGAGTTAATCTAATCATAATGGAAGGTTGGTATCTGTTGGCCCTGACAAATCCCACCACCCCCATCTCCCCCCTTAATGTTGGTTTCAGCCACTTTTCCTTAGTGTCAACTAGATAACATGCCACTATTTGGCAACAGACAAACTGTGTTACAGACAGGACCAGGAACACAGTGGCCTTCCCTTGCTGGCCAATAGCTTACATGTCAAACAAGAGGACCGGCTGTGGCTCCCTGGTATACTTACTCTGGAGAAACACACACGTTTCCATTCATCAGTTTCCTGCCTTAAGCTTCTCCCCTCTGTTTTATTTTTCAGCTAGACTGGCTACTTATTTCCAGATGTAATCTTAATTTTCTGGTGGAAATGCTGATAGGCTCATTTCCCCCGCCCTCTCCCCTCCCAGTATTACATTTAGAATAGGCCCAGGACTACAGCTTAGCCTAAGTAAAAAGAACATTTGATTTGGTGAGATTTTGGTTTCCAGGCTCGTGTTGCTAAATAATGGTATGTCTTTTTAGTATTTCTTGCATTACAGTTTATTAAGTTTGGCCAAAACAATGCTGAAAGGCTTGCCCCAGTTATTTCTTTTATGAGCTATTAAAAGTAGTAGAAGAACGGCTACTTTTTCCCCCCAAGATCAGTGGGAATGGGGAGCTTTCTTTGAGATCTGGGGAATCATTTAACATATGGTCAAGGCCCTCTGGCTTCAGTTCAATCCATTCAATGGGACAGTCAACAGACGGTTGCACAATGCTTCTCTGGGAATTGTCACTCATTCTCCAGCACTGTAATACTCAGCCTTCACGGAGGAGAGAGTATCAAAAGCTTGCTCGAAATCTTTCCCCTCAGCCATATTGCCTATACCAGTGGGTATAAGCCTTGGCTGAGTACATTTTTTGTGCTTTTTCCAGTGTGTGTTTCAGCAGGTCTATGATGCTGCTATGGTTGGCACAGACAGTAAGTGAGTGCTTCTGACCAGTCAGATCTCTCATGTCATAGGAAGCTGTAAGAAAAGAAATATGTTTTGGAGTTACACAGGATTAGGCTGCATTCATAGACACAACTTGTCTATTCCCTCAGGTGAGGAACCTGCGGCCTCAAGGCCACATGTGACCTTCTAGGTCCTCAAGTATGGCCCTTTGACTGAATCCAAACTTCACAGAATGAATTTTTTCTGTAAAACTTGGACTCAGTCAAAAGACCACAAACCCAAGAACCTTCTAGAAGGCTATATGTGGCCTCAAGGCTGCAGGTTGTCCATGAAGTATAGGAAATACTTGTCCCACTTTACTCTGCCCTGGGCAACCCACATCCAGATTACTGTATTCAGTTCTTAAAGATGCACAGTCACAAAGTTTAACCCATCCAGATGAAGGGAATCAGGATGGCAAGAAGTCTGAAAATTAACATATAATAGGGAAGCAGGCAGAAGAACTAGGACATTTAGCCTGGAGAAGACAAAATTAAGGACAAACAACATAGATATTTTTAAAGTTGGAAAAGAATACGGAACTACATATTTTATGTAGTTCCAGTAAGAACTATTACTAGAAGTAATAGAGTCAGATTTTGACTCAACACATCGTTGGAGTCAGGACAAAGGAATAGGGGATAAGATACCAGTAGTACCCTACTTCTAATATTGAGAACTGTCCTATAATGAAACAGATTGCCTAGAGAGGCAAAAAAATCAATGGAAGTTTTCAAGTAGGCTATGTTGTAGAAGGGGTTCCTATATCAAGTTGGAAACTGGACTTGCTAGGTCCCTTTTATTGTGAAGATCCTATGATTTTATTTACCTCCCTCTACTATAACTATGCATGACTCCTACTATATATATATATATATATTTTAAAATATTTTTATATCTATTTCAAAATAATTGATTTCCTTGGTAAGTCTGTATATTTTATCCTAAACATTTAAAAGCACTGTTCTGAAAAATGGTCCTTATTGTATCTCCAAAATTCACTGTACATGATCAGTTTGGTGTTCTTGTACCAGTTTTTAACTGAAGGAACCAGTTAGAACAATCTCAATTTTAATTAAAAACTTGAAAAAAAAATAGTTAACATTGCTGTTCTGGGGCAAGCCTTTCAGCATTGTTTTGGCCAAACTTAATAAACTGTAATGCAAGAACCAAATGCATTGTGATGTGGCACCAACTAATTAAAAAGAAAGTATGAATTTTTCACCCCAAAGTGAAAAGAGAGAACCCACCATGGCTTGAAGGTAAAGAGCAGAACTCCTTACTACCATTCTATGACTGATCAAGAGACAAATAGTTAAAAACCTCAGCAGGCCTTGTTCACGTTAAGCAGAAAAAATTAAAAGTGCTGCAGTTTAGATACCTCTGGAATTTTTCCACAGTGTCACAGGTTTGTAATACTTGAAGCCCTACATTTCTAAGAATATATTTCTTGCTCAGTTGTTTCAGGCAAGCCCAAGACTTTGTAACTTTTAAAGGGCTTTTCAATAACAGACCAGCTTCTTATTCCTGCAGTTACAGATGTAATTTCCTTTTTGTTGTCAAACATAAGGTACCAAATATGATGCAATAAAATGTTTTGAAAAAAAAAATGGTCCTTAAGCTTCACCAGATTGCCAAGAGTCCATGAAACCAAACATGTTAAGAGCTTCTCCTACAGGGTTATCCTTGAGATTCAGTGGGTTGGTTTTTTTTTTTGGAGGGGGGGGCAGGGCAATTGGGGTTAAGTAACTTGCGCAAGGTCACATGGCTAGTGAGGTCGGATTTGAACTCAGGTCCTCCTGACTCCAGGGTCGGTGCTCTATGCACTGCACCACTTAGCCGCTCCAAGATTCAGTGTTGTTAAAAAAAACTCCTAGAATCCTTCCTCTTTATATAACATGCCTGTGACCTTCCCCGTTTATGAAATGGGAGCAAGACTTTTTTATGCTCTCCATCATGCTGGCAGCTCCTAAAATTGCTGTGAAATCTGAGCTTGCTGAACCAAGGTACTACACAATTGGGACGTTCATCAATTGGTTTTAAGAATGGTTGCCTTACTACTTATCATTCCTTTCTAATAGGTAGTGTCTGGAGTACCAAGGTTTACTTTTACTTTAGCCCTCAAAAATTCCCCTCTGGGAAGGTATAGGCTGCACCCAGATAGTCAGCTGTCTGAGATTCTTGGATGGAAATTCACTTGGTTCTTTATGAAGTCCATGATCTCAAGCATTTAAAAAGCATCTACAAAACTTTTGACTCATATTGACCTTGCAGGGGATTAAAACCCTCCCTTTCACAAGAATTCTCAACTAGCCAAAAGCACACATCTTGTACTCCTATGGTTGATTCATCTTAACCAAAGCATGAGACTTTTGTCCCCATTAAATTGTATCTCATTACTCTTCTAAGCATGCAAAGACCAACTGACTGTCAAAATGTTTCTATACCTAACAACCTTGTGTCCTTTGGAAATTTAACAAGCACATCAATTTATGCTTTCATTCAAGTGTTGATTAAAAGAAATATTGAGGGGCAGCTAGGTGGTGCAATGAATAGAGCATCGACCCTGGAGTCAGGAAGACCTGAGTTCAAATCTGGCCTCAGACACTTAACACTTACTAGCTGTGTGACCTTGGGCAAGTCACTTAACCCCAAATGCTCTGCCTTCCCCCCTCCAAAAAGAGAAAAAAAGAAATATTGAAAAGCACCCAACGTCTGGGACACTCCAGTAAGAGATCATCTTCCAGTTTAACAAAAACAAAATAAGACAAAACCCTGCAAAATGAGAGCAGATAAGTCACTGGAATTTCTACTGAAGTAAGCAAATGGAAGAAGTGTTGAAATCCCTTCATCTGGACTGGACTTTGGCTTATTAAACCACACAAAAGAACCTTGTGAAAAGAAATGCCAAACAGAAGGTTATCTAGTTTTTATGCCATGATCAGGACATTACACAAACACCAGGAAAATGAAACAAAGATAAATACAGGTTAAATCTCATTGTGGTCCATTCAAATCCTCCTTTTGTAATGGTACATGAAGCCATCTGCTGCCATAAGGTAGCAGAAAAAGAAATGTCAACACAACAGAGACAACAAAAATGGCGATCCTGCCCATATTTCACATCTAGGGAAAATGTGGGAGGGCAGGAGGGCAGGGGGTTAGACAGTGCTTTGCTGGAAGGGGAGGGGGGTTTACTCATATAATCTATATTGGCTCTGTAATCTAAAGGATAACATTATCCTTCTGGTGATGAAGGAACCCATTCATGCCTACCCATCTTTGGCATATCTTGCCCATATTCTCAGATTTGCCTCCAATCAAGGGGCAGGAGCCTTTCTCATTTTCTCTTCACATCTCAAAAATATCACAGAGCACATGAGTTGTCTGTTGATCAAATCTCACTCTCACCATACAACTAGCTTGCTTTTTTTGGATCATGTTTGTTTGATCTTTTACCCCAGATTTCCTACATAATTCCTAGTCTGAATATTTGTTTTGGAGTTCACATTCAAATAGAACCTGTAGCTAAGAGGTGCTGACAGTCAGGAGACTTCAATTCTAGTGTCTGTTCTGCCACTTACAGGGGAGGCAACCTTGGGCAAATAATCTAACCTCTCAGAAGCATTCTTGTTTGTACTACCTACCTGATAGAATGGCTGCAAAGACCAAAAAGAGATAATAGATGTAACCCTAAAGCACCATATATGTTTCCTGTTATATAGATATTTTGCTTTCATAGGGTTTGTTGTCATGGCATTTGCCTTCTTCAGTTGCTTCATTGCCAAATGGAAGTATCCTTAGCTTCTCTAAGGCTAGCAAAGCACAATTTCTGGCAAGAGAGAGTCCAAGTATGAGTTTGTGATGGGCTGTCTCTGTGCTCTGGGGACCAGCCTGGATCTCTGCTATTGTTCCAGTCTTATTTCATGCCACACTCCTTCACAAACACTACATAGCACCCAAACAAGCTGTCCTGTCCATCTCCCACCTCCATGCCATCCCTTGTGCCCGGAATTCACTCTCACCTTATCTCCCTTCGCCCTGCCCCAGAATTGTCTTCCTTTAAGGCTCAGCCCAGATGCTGCTTCCTTCATTGGACCTTCCCAGACTCCTCCAAAAGCAAAACTCTTTTCCTCCTCACTTTTCCTCACCCTATACTTATCTTGGCTACATGTTTAATTGCCTCTCCATCCTCCCAACCCCACAGTAGAATGTAGCCTCCTTAAGGACAGAGAATGGTATACAGGACTTGGAGGCAGCAAGATTTGGCATCAAGTTCCAGGTCAGACCCTTACTAGCTGTTGACCTTGGGCAAATTATTTAACCTCTCTGTGTCTCATTTTCCACTTCTAAAAAATAAAAGGGCCCCCTCTGAGTTTGAATCTATATGATTTCCTTGTTTGTGTGTCTTCAAAGTCTAACAGTGGTTTGAACACATTTGCTAGATTGGATTGAATTGCCTATCCCAGGGGTGGGGAACAGTGGCCCTTTAGGTCCTCAAGCGTGGCCCTTTGACTGAATCCAAACTTCACAGAACAAGTAAATTCACCATCCAAGGCCTGGCCACCAAGTGGGGATTTTTTTTTAATCAGACCAACTCATAAAAGTCATCTCTGGTATAGAGAGATTCCAATCTGTAGGAATGAAAGGCATAACCCTGTTGAGGAAACCACAGGTCCTCCAATTACTTCTCATAGAAGAAAAGGAGGTTGTAGCTACTAAATCCCTTTACAAATGACCAGGTTATCCACACCCTTTACTATTTCTTTTTTTTTTTAATTTTAAATTTTGCTTTTTGGAGGGCAATTAGGGTTAAGTGACTTGCCCAAGGTCACATGGCTAGTTTTTGTGTTAAGTGTCTGAGGCCAGATTTGAACTCAGGTCCTCCTGACTCCAGGGCCGGTGCTCTATTCACTGTGCCACCTAATTGCCACCTTTTAAAATTTATTTTTATTTTTTTTACCCTTTACTATTTCAAAGTCACATTAAGCTTAACAATGTTAAGCAAAAATATTACAAGCTTTGTTGCTGTTTGTTGTTGTTACCTGACCTAAGTGTTTTGTTAACTTTAAAGCACTTAAAAACCTAATTGCATTAAATTAAACACAATTAAGAAAAGGGAGTCATTGGCTTGGCCCAGCAAAGTGAGAGAGGATCAAGAGTCTGACCTCAATGTCCAAAGGGCTATAAATAATTTCATACTCTTTGACCCAGCAATACCACTTCTAGGGTTATATCTCAAAGAGATCATAGAAGAGGGAGGAAGACCCGTATGTACAAAAATATTTATAGCAGCTCTTTTCATGGTTGCAAAGAAAAGGGTGCCCATCAATTGGGGAATGGCTAAACAAGTTGTGGTATATGAATGCAATGGAATATTATTGTGCCATAAGAAACAAGGAGGAGATGGTTTTCATATTTACTTAGAGAGGCTTATACAACTGATGCTGAGTGAGAAGAGTAGAATCAGGAGAAATTTGTATACAATCACAGACACAACATATGTGTGATGACCAACTATGACAGACTGGACTCTTCTCAGCAATGCAGTGATATAAGTCAATCCCAAAAGACTCATGAAGGAGAGAGATGCCTACATCCAGAGAAATAACTAGAAAGAACTGAATCTGAATCATGATGGAAGCAAACTAATTGATCTTTTTCTTTTCATTGTTTGGTTTTATTTCCTCTTTACCATTTTTCATCTCACCTAGAACAATATACCTTTGTAATTGGACTAATGTCTAATATGAAAGTATTTGCAAACCCTATGCTAGATTATATGCTGTCGTGGGGGGTGAGGGGAGGGAGGGAAAGGAAATTTGAAAAATCAAGGAACTATGGAATTGAATCTTGTTAACTAAAACTAAACTAATAAATTAATTTAAAAAAAAAAGAGTCTGGGAGACCTGGCCAGGTCCAAGTTCTTCCTCTAGCACATACTGGCATACTGGCCATAGGATCATGGGAAAATCACCTAAGAATCTCAGTGACCCAGATAGCTAATTCTCTAAGAAAAGTTGGTCCAGAGCAGGTGACCAGCTGCATAAGTAATGGGCATTTCCTCACTGGGACTTCCTCAGACATTGATGCAATTGATGAGGTATGGGCTCTGGGAGCCTCCTTGAGTCCTTGAGGCTCTGGGAACTTCCCTTGGACTCTTAGTGGGTAACCCTCTTCATTTTTATGGCTCTGGGAACTTCCCTTGGACTCTTAGTGGGTAACCCTCTTCATTTTTATGGTTCCCTGACTGGGAATTGAACCCTGAACCCTGAGCCGCGGTGTTGAGAGCACTGAATAGGGTTAGGGTTGCTCTGGAGACCCCAAAATACCAACATGCCGGGTCCTGCCAAATGAATTTGACTCAAGTCTTCTCAGCCAAAGAAAAGTAAAATTTATTAAGAATTCACATCGGCCTTTATAACCTGACTAATGTCTAATGTGAAAGTATTTGCAGATCCTATACTGGATTATATGCCCTTGTAGGGGGTGGAGGGAGGGAGGGAAGGAAAATTTGAAACTCAAGGAACTATGGAATTGAATCTTGTAAACTAAAAATAAACAAACAAATTAATAAAAGTTTGCTTGCATTAGACACAGAGTAAGTTTGTGTTAGATCATTCTATGGCACTCTCACTATTCTAAGGCATTCTCTGGCACTCTCACATGGTGTGAGATGGGGTCTTATATACAGAAAGTTGTGAGAAGAATCTAAGGGTGGTCTAGAGGAGGAGTTTGGGGAGGGTCTTCAGGAGGAGTAAATGAGGTCAGTGAGTGACTAAGGGTGGGAGGTAGCTGGAGGCTACAGAGAGTGGTGGGCCTGGCCTAGGGTGTGGGTGGGAAGTAGATGAACAATGGAGGGCTAGGCTAGTAACTAGGCTAGTAGTTAGCAGTAACCACAATGCAGTAAAAAGATGTAAACCCAGATATAACAATATTCTATCTAATTCACTCCACACCTTCTTTCCAAAGCACTAACATCAACTAGCACCAAATACTCGGGAAAGCCAGCCTACTAATATTCTTGAAGGTAAAAACCACACCTTACTTTTTTTTTTTTTTGGAGGTCCCAGTGTTTCATGCTGAGCCTTTCACATAGTAAGTACCCAAGAAATGACAATGGAATGAATGAAGAGCCTTCAGGCTGTCTATGAAGGTTTAGCTGACCTGTCCAAAGAGAGAGAGGGAAAGGGTTCCAGGTTACACAGCCATAGGCCCGCTGAGCCTCTTCATTGCAGAGCTCTGGGGTTGGATCAAGGAGCAGTGGTTACTTCGGATCACAGACAGTAATGAAGTACTATAATGCTGGAAAAAGGGTGAGTTAAGGACCAAAGAACATGCAAACCTCAAGAACCTGTGTGAGGAGGGAGGATGGTAGAGCAGGACAGCAGACTCTCACCATTCTGCCCATCCAAATCCTCCCTCTCCTTCCAGGCTCCACCTTCTCTGCAAAGTCACCTTAGACAACTCTCCCCCTCAGGCATCTCTCCTATGGATGTCCTTAGTTCTTGATTCTAACCCTCTTTTGGCATTTACCACAAGCTGCATTTTTAGGTTAGTGTAATGTTAATGGGATATAAGATCTTCCCTGCCCATTAATAGGCCTTGGTGGAGCCCATGCTTAGGGGAGGCTTGCTTGTAGGAAGGCTTTCACACCTTTTGTTAATTTCTAATTAGGCACTGAGTCCTGAGGGTTGTGATGCCCTCTGGCTCTAAAAAGGGTATACATACTCTGAGGCTAGCATTTTGCTTTGGGGTTCCCTCATTGGAAGAGTATTCTTGTGATTTGACCAGATGATACTCTGCATCATTAAGGAGCCCCCCAGCTTTGAAAAACCCAGATGTTGGTGCTTCCCTCTCTAGTAACTAGTATGTGTTGCCTTGGTCACGCAGTTGGATCTGTCTGTTGATCTGTGCTAATTTCTCAGACAGAAAACCTGTCTGCTGGTCTTTATTTCTCTGTTTGTAGTTTCTCTATTGTCTTTGTTTGGATTTCCTCTGAAGTTCAGGGTACTTATTTTTACCCTGAACTAATGAAGGTAATTAAAAAAGATTGTAGACCCCTTAAGCAGCTATCTTTCCTAGTAAAGAGATCTAAGGACCTGTGCTAGCGGTCATCCTGGGTATGCCAGTGTGGTTACCAATACAATTAGATACCCTTTCTTGTCTTATTTCTTGTTGGTCTGTAAGTTTCTTGGGGTCAGGCATCATGACAACTCCCAAGGAGACCAGGTCCATTCCCTAACTCCTCAGCCTAACTCCAAATATCACAGCTTGTTTCAGCATCCTCCTCTAAACTCAGTCCTTGCTATTCCATTATAGAAGAAACCTTCTGATCCAGTTCTTGAGCTGACTGTCCCGTTTCAACGAGCATTTATTAAGCACCAAGGCACCGTGCTGAGTGTTAGAAATACAAAGAGAGGTAAAAGCAATCCCTACCCTTCTTAAGGAAGAAAGGTTCTTTTCTGGGAGATGACATGTGTATACAGATATACACAAACTTCCTATGAAGCAGATACAAGATAGCTTGGGGTAGGAGAGACAGAGGGAAGGAGGCAAAGCTCAAGCACCTAAGTAAACAAGGAAAGGTCCCACAAAGAAGGTGATGCTTGACTTGAATCTTGAAGGAAATTAGGGATTACAAGGACAAGGGCAAGATGGAGAGGCCTGTATGGAAAGACCACACTGAATGTGGAAGGGAATAATAGGAAGGTAAGATAAGGCCAGGTTGGGCAATGCTTTAAATGACAAGTTTATATTTGATCCTAGATATACTGGGGAGTCATTGGAGTTTACTGAATAGGGGTAGGTGGAATGGGAGGGACTTTAGAGGGATTATCTAGTTCAGCTCCTTGCCCTTCTTCTCCCTCTTCCACCTCTAATTTACAGGTGAGGATACTGCCCCAACCATGACTTGCATAGGTAGACCTGGGATGAGAAAGGGACTCCAGGATACAACTCATGTCTCAGCTCATACATAAGGCCCTCTGTGAGCAGCCTAGTGCAGAGTGATCTCTGCCTCCTCTGAATATCAATCATACTTAGATATAGACTCCATAGACATTTAGCTTCCATTCCCTTATAACAGCATCTCTGGTACCATGCATGCTTCCTGAGGGCAGGGATTTTTTTTTTATCTTGCCACAGTGCCCACTACATATACTGTGTAGTAACTGACTTGGTCTTAGGAAGTTCAATCACCAGCTATGCCATGTATTAGCTGGGAGACTTTGGGCAATTAATTCATGTCCCCTGCCTAAGCCTCAGTATCTATAATCTGTAAAATAGAGGGGGAAATATTTTTGTATGAGATATCTTACTGGGCAAATGTGGGAATCTGACAGGAATGGAAGTATGGTACTTGGTAACTATAAAGTAATGTATAAATGTGAGCTGGGGCAGCTAGGTGGCTCACTGGATAAGAGTGCCTGGAGTTAGGAAGACAGAGGTTCAAATTCAACTTCAGACACGTATTAGCTGTGTGACCCTAGGCAAGTCACTTAACCCTGTTTGCCTCAGTTTCCTCCTCTGTAAAATTAGCTAGAGAAGGAAATGGTCAACCACTCCAGTAACTTTGCCAAGAAAACCCTAAATGGGGTCATGAAGAGTCAGAGGGACATGACTGAACAAATGAATGTGAACTAGCCAAGCGGGCCTCCAAGATTAAGGTCTGGCTGATTGAAGGAATGACAGCATTTGCTGTCTGATCCTTAGGTTGCTTCGTGGTAGGAAGCACAAGCATGTTCAAGCTCTCTCCATTACACTCTCAGTCTTAATGTGACTTCATCAGCACCTGACATAGAGAAGGATACAGGGTCCCCAGTACTTGACTCAGGAGCCAAGAAGTGTGTCACAGATGAGACCATGCTGTCCCAAAACATCTGGCCTCTGTTGGAAGAGAAAAGCAAACTGTGGTCACAGCACTGCCCAGCAGCTAAAACTCTGAAGCCTGGCAATTACTGTTGGCTGTTACCGCTGTTGCTGCTGCTGGTGTTTATATGGGCTCATTTGGTGAGTGGTGGAAAAGCCATGCATTCTACTGCATTTTTTCCTGTGCAAAGTTTAACCACAGTGGTAACTTCTCTTTATGTATTCCTTGACCTCATTATCACTGGGAAGCCCAGCTCAGGAAGGGTACTGGGGCAGGTTCACTGAGCTAAGTTCTGTGTGGAATGAGATTCAGTTTAATTAAACAAACGTTGACCAAGTGCTCACAATGTGCTGGGAACATGTGTCTTTCTATTACATCGTCACGCAGATACCAATGGGCTCTTCTTACAGCATTTATCCTTGGAAGCATCCACTGAAGTTTTGCTCATTCTAGAGGCACTTGGGGACCACCTTATGGGCTAACAGTGTAGCTGGCAAAATGAACCACTGTGTCTTTGAGATCTATAGTTTCTCTGAGCTGGGCCAGCTGGGGTGCCCCAAAATACACAATGCCTTTGGCTGCTAGCCAGCTTTTCAGGCTGTTGGACCAATCCCGAAAGATGGGAAAGTGAGGCAGTATATTTATCCTCCTTATTAGGTCAAAGAAAACCATGCAAGATTTCTGAGCAGAAGGGCGGCTAGGTGGCGCAGTGAATAGAGCGCCGGCCTGAATCAGAAGGACCTGAGTTCGGAGCCGTCCACACTTAATCCGCACAAACAAAAACCTAGCCGTGTAACCTTGGGCAAGTTACTTAACCCCAATTGCCCGAAAGGGGCGCTAGGTGGTGCAGTGAGTAAGAGGGCCGGCCTCGGAGTTTGGATGACCCGAGATCAGATCCGGCCTCAGAAAATGAGCACCCACGCATAAATCAAATGACTAGCCGTGTAACCTTGAGCAAGTTACTTAACCCCAATGCTTAAAAAAAAAAAAAAAAGATTTCTGAGCAGAGGCATGACATGGTCAGACCTGTCCCTGTGAAGAGGGGCCTTGAACAGGAAGCTATTCACCCACCAGTTAGTCCCACCTGCTAATCATCTAGGCAATACAATCTTGATCAAAATATTCCATTTCTATTTCCTCACTTACCTGGTACTGGTCTGAGCAACATGCAGGAATTTCATGGTTGGCATAGGGCAGACAGACCGCAGCAACTCCCAGGGTTCTACTCCTATGTTCAGCCCACTACAGGATGACAGAGACTAAGTCAGTAGAACCACCAAGGCTCCCTAAGATCCCCTCCAACATGGCAAGGCCATCCTGCATCATCTAACTCTTCTGCTTACCACGTGCCTTTTGGACATAAACTCCCCAAAGGTAGCACCTGAGGGAATTCAAGAAATTACTTACTGGGGACAATGTATCCTTAATGGAGGTCAGTGGAAGAGTCCTCACAGATACAATTCATGAAGTCATGGGACTGCTTTTTGTAAAGACCTCAGTACTTTGACATTCAAATGCTTTAGTAGTCATGAGATGCCATAGTGCAGTAGATAGAGGACTACTCTTGAAGGCTGGAAAACCTGGGTTCAGGTCCCGCCTCTGACACATATCACCTGGTCAACCATGTCCAAATCATTTAACCTCTCATTGTTCCAAGTAACTTGCTAAGACTATACTTTTCTGATATTCAGTGAAATAATAAGCATTTATTAAGCACCTATTATTTGCTTATTTTCATTCAGTAATGAGATTCATGCTCGTCATCCCTCCATACAAAATGGAAGGAGAACAAAACAATTTCAAGTGGAGTGGGGTGAGGAGGAAGGAGAGGAGGACTGGGGAGGGGGGGTAAAGAGGTTAAGAGCTCAAGTCTTTCACCTGGTTGGCTGGAAATTGCTGACAGGGTACAAGAGTCCTGCCACACAGTCTGTGATATAGGTGGTTCATACTAGACAGGGACACCCCGGGCTCCCAGGTATTCTTTTTCCCCATGCTGGCTATCGTTCTCCTCAGGACATCATCACTGTGGAACAGGATGATGCCATCTGTGTATCTAGAGAGACACAGACCAAGGCAACGGTAGGGGCATGACAGGTCTGGTCTGCCCTGTGACATGAAGCAGAGCCTAGAAATCCTCACTGGGTGTCTCTCTTGACCGAAGGCTGCTAGGGAGGCCACTTCCCTCCTGATCATAGAGTCATCTATTTACAGTTGGAAGGATATGAAGAGACCATACTCCAATCCCTTCATTTTACAGATGAGGAAACTGAGGCCCAGAGAAAGTAAATGACTTATCCCAGCTTACAAACGGTGTCTTCTTGTACAATGTGTGTGTATTTGGACCAACGGCCTTACACAACTGGGTCTCCTTGGGGACAAGAAAAGACCACTGAAAGCGTCTGTGAAGCCAGTTTTTTGGTGGAAAGAAGACAGAAAACAAGCATTCACAAAGCACTATGTGCCAGGCACTGTGCCCAGCACTGTACAAATACCTTATCATTGGATCCTCACAGGTTGAGTGGATACCTGGGATCGGGCAGAGTTAGTGGAAGAACAAAGGCACGAGTCACAGTTGGCCTCTATGGTTTCTTCAACCTGGATTGTATTTTCAGTGCACCTCTGAGACTCTGCCCCTTCACACACACTCTACTGAAATGATTCTCTCTAAAGCTGCCAGTAGCCTCCTAATTGTCAAATCCAATGGCCTTTCTTCTAGTCCTCACCCATCATGCAGTTTTTAACACTAGTGAGTGTCCCTTCTTTCTACTGAAGAAGATGCCACACTCTGCTGGTTCTTCCACTCCTGCTTCATTTGACGCCCCATTCTCTTGCCCAGCTCTTAATATGGATGTGCTCCTACCTCTATGTTTGGCCCTCTTCTCTCTCTATGTCCTCTCCTTTAGTCATCTCATTTACTTCCCATTAAATGGCTTTAATCCCCATCTCTACGCTGGTGATTTACCTTTCTTTCTCATTCTCTCCCTCTAATCCCAGACTGGACATCTGAGTTCCAGCCCCACATCTCTCCTGCTCCCCACCAGATGCCCTCTTAGCAAAGCAAAAGCAACATGTCCAAAGTGGAATCTTTACCACTAAACTTTCCCCTTTGCACTTTTACTATTTCTGCCTCAGGCACAATCACTCCCACTGCTTCCTTGTTATTGTAGTTTCAGTCTAAAATAGACCAGGTTAGCAAGTTCAAGGTTTAGAATGTAATAAGTATTCATGAACCACAAAATCCAATTAAAAACAACTTTACAAATTAAAAATCAAAACAATACACTTTAAAAAGATACAAAGGATAAGAAATATCACTCCAAATGCTTATAATCGCCATCACCAATTTCAATCGCATTTCATATTTTAAATGTTTAAATGAATGACTTAGTATTAGTTCTCACCCTTGTGACCAGATATCAGTATAGCTACTTCCATTTTATAGCTAAAGAAATAGAGGCACAAGAAGATGAAGTGCTTTACTTATAGTCAACAGTTGATCTTCACTAGAACTGAGGGTAGAGTCCAATAGCCTTCCCCTCCCCACCCCTTTAGTACTCTGCCCTTGGGTAAAAAGCTTTGGAACCAACAAAAACTACACCATTGCTTCCCTCCACATGAGATTTGCCTAAAGCTCCATTTCTTCAGATGCTTAATGAGGTTACCTCTGGAGCCAAGAAAGGCACAACAGAACGTTGTAATGCTGAAGAGGGCACTCGCCAGTCTGGTAAGGGGCCACCGTTACCGACAGAATCTGTCCTAAGGGATATTCGTCTCTGATTTCCTCACAGAGATGAGAGCCAAGACCTAAGTGGAAAAAAAAATCCAGATAACAAGTTATATAACTACAGTAAATAGAAAAGGTGATTTTGGGGAACTTTTTAGTCTCTGTACATTCACCTTGACTGACATATGGATGCTGCCCTAACAATGATGTAATAACGCACTGGCCAATGAAAGTGTAGAACTCACAGGCATGTGCAATGTGCTCAGCTTGATGGAATCCCCAGTGGAGTCTTTGGAGCATGGTACAGGTACAGATCTTCTGGTCTGTGTATTATGTGGCGTAAAAGACTTTTTTCTTTTTTACTAACTTCTGAGGCAGAAATGAACATACTTACAGAAGGTCCCCATTAACAAACCTTGTTCTCTTTTCTGCCTGGTTGTGTTTGAGTGAGGAGGCAATAACTGCCATGTCTTCCAGACGGGAAGCACACCAGTGGCCTATGTCCTCCACCTGGCTTGACACTAAGCCATGAGTGCTGGCCTTATTGTTTATGCCCCTATTAAGTCCATTCTCTCCTGCATTAGTTTAAAGGGAAGAGGTGGAACAGACTATCTGTAACCTTGTGAATAGTGGAATGTCAGGAAATACCAAGGGTCCAGGAACTGAAGTTCATGCTGGAGTTTGCAGACAGACAAGCCTGGAGAGCAGTGAAGTCCTAAATGAACTGATGGACCCAGTCAAGTAGTCAATCCACACACTGGAACAATGATTCCTCCAAAGAAAGGGGCTGCTTGGTTCACTGGCTGTGCCATATTTGGAAATGAAGTTGGAAGTTTGAGGTTACTCTTCCCAGAGATGGAGATTATAGAGTGGAGAGTAATGCCCCTGGTGTGTGTGGGGGGGGTTGTGCTTTATACTTCTATTCTTAATATATCTTCAGTAAATATTCCTTTATAAAAGCTAATTGGTGTTAACTGGTTAAATGATACTGAGGTGCTAACTACTAGGTCAACCAATGATTTAAGGGAGATACTAAGTGTAACTGGGGGATTGACTTAGACTTCTCACTCACACTCTTGCCTTTTATCAGTCTTTCCAGAATGGAAGGCTAGGGAGTTTGGGGGAGCAAACAAATAGAATTATCAAGGGTCTTAGTCCAAGGGCAGGAATTGGTAAGAAGTATATGGTGAGACAGGTGCTAAACTCCTTTAGAAAAGGAAGAAGGGGGGTGGCTAAATGGCACAGTAAATAGAGCACGGGCCCTGGAGTGAAGAGGACCTGAGTTCAAATCCCACCTCAGACACTTAACACAACACTAGCCATGTGACCTTGGGCAAGTCATTTAACCCCAACTGCCCTACCTTCCCCCCTCCAAAAAGCGAAAGGAAGGAAGGAAGGGAAGGAGGGAGGGAGGAATGGAGGGAGGGAAGGAGATTGAGAAAGAAAGAAAGAAAAAAAGAAAGAAAGAAAGAAAGAAAGAAAGAAAGAAAGAAAGAAAGAAAGAAAGAAAGAAAGAAAGAAAGAAAGAAGAAAGAAAGAAAGAGAAAAGGAAGGAGGATGACTTGGGGGTCAGTATACTTGGTCTAGTGGGAAAAATTTTAATTGTGTAGACTTCAAAAGAGGAAAGGTTACTGAGTGAAGGAAGAAAAGAGTATCTGGAAATGCCAACTGGAGCAGGAAGTATTCTGGCTTCCTTTCCAGGACCACGCGAGAGGGTTTAGTCATGTGGAGAGGACAGTCAGGGGTGCCTCATCATCAGGGTGGAACCAGGGCTCTGGGAGGACTAAAAGATAAAAAGATTGTGAGAGAGAGATCCAGGATAAAAAACAAAATATGCTCACTGTGGAACAGGAATTCCAGGGGATACAATGGAAGGGGCAGTCAGAGTTGGATTAGGACATGGAAAGAGTTTGGTGAAGAGGAATGGGCAGTTTTCTTATAAATGGCTTTTGGCTAATTATTGTAAGGACAGGGAGAGACTCATTAAAACGTGATGATCCCTGATGTTGGGTTTGAATGGCTTAATCTGGCTTCTGTGGCTTTTATTCTGTTTTCTAATTATTCATTAGAGCAATGATTTTTTTTTAAAGTAGGGTATCCATTTTAGAATCCCACAGACCAGAAGACCTATGTAAACACTCAGGAAATACAATATTTAAACACTCATTAAATCAAAGGTCTACTCTGAATAAAAATGAATAAACAATTTTTTAAATGTACATTTGTATATCTAATTGCTTACTATCTCAGGGAGGAGGGAGGAGATGAGAGAGGGAAAGCATTTACAATTCAAATTTTTAAAAAATAAATGTTAAAGGTTATCTTTACGTGTAATTGGGGAAATTTTTTCATGTATTTGGGGAAAATATTATTTAAATTTTTTTAATGTAGGTATGATTCCTGTGGCTTCAAAGAGTGAAAGAGCTAATAATAATTGATTTGCCTTTCTATAAGTCTTAAGAAACGATCCTATTTGATCCTTACGATTACCTTTTAAGAGAACTAATGTGAGTATGATTATCTATATTTTAGAAATGAGAAAATTATAACATAGGGATATTGACATCTATTACACAAATGACTGAATGAAAACTTGGACCCAGGCCTTTTGACTGCAGACCCAGTACTTTTCTCACTATATAATGCTGCTTCTGAAAAAGAATTGTTGTCTTTGAAAATGGGCAGGCAAGTCACAGAGGAATCATACTGGCAAATTCGGGATAAACTTGGTGACTTTTTCTTCTTCTTCTTTTTTTTTTACTGATAGTAGAAGGTTAAAGATTGAGGTAACATAAGCACTCCAGTTTCTTGGGATTGGCAGAAATCAATTCTAGATAAGAGTCTCTGTTAGTGTAGCTAGAGCTTCAGTAAAAGAGGGTTTTAGGAGCCATGATACACAGTGAAGCTACTGAAAGTTTTAGAACTTTCAGTTTTAATAGCCCCAAGGAAGGTTCAGAGTATGTTTAAAAGTCATGTTATAATCTCTGTAATTACAATGACTAAACTTGGCCCTGAAGACATGAGGAAATGCACTTCCCTCCCTTTGCAGAAGGGGTAGACTATTGGTGTGGAATACTGTACCATTATAATGTCAAACTGGCGTGGTGTGTGCATTAGTTTTAATGAACTATTTTTTTTCCTTCCTCTTTCTTTTATTCTGAGTTATAAGAGAAGGTTTACAGGTGGGGTAGTAGAGAAGGATATATTCAGAAACAGAGGTAATGAAAAAAATCAGTAAAAGTTAAAATCTTTTTCTTAAAAAAAGGAAGAAAGCAGTGTTACAAACAAGAATTTGATTAAGCAGTGATTGATAAAAGTAGAAGATGTCCAGGGCATCAGTTATCTTGCGCCATGACAGACCTCTCCATTTCTTCTATAACATCTCACTGACAATCCCCTTGGTACCTTCTCCTGCCTGATTCATTGCTGGTAATATATTGCAGCCGTATCCACTCCCCTCACGTACCTCTCCCATTACCCTTTGACACATTCAACTTGAGTTTTTTTAAAGGCCAGGTATACCATAACTAGCAGCCACAAAGAACCACTAGAAGACCACTAATGTGAAATAGATGAGCATGAATTTCATGGAGAAGCTTGAGGCCATTAAAAACACTGCATCATTTCCCGGAAGGCAATCGAGCTCATTCTCTCCTTCTATTCAATTCTGGCCCTTCACCCCCATTAGCCAGCTACAATGCTTACCTTCCACAACATTGTACTCTGAAGCCGCTTTGTGTCATGGAAGTGACCTTGAATTCTTAAAGGCTTTGTCAGTGGGGAAGCAAGTTCTAAGTCCATCTATTAAGATGGAACAGCTTTGAGTATAGTCTAGACTTTTTCTGTTTTCCAAGAAATAGCCAGCATGGTTAAGTACAGAAAGACTCATCAGCAGTAGTCTGAGTGGCAATGAATTCTTCAGTCATGAATTTGGCCATGATTGGCAATTCATTTGGCAGTGAATTCATGGCAGGCTGAATGGGGGAATGTGATAATTTTTTTATTTGGTGAAGCACATGGTGGAGAGCTCTAACTGTTCAGGCTACAAGGGCCAGGCAGGCACCATCATCCACCTAGAGTCAGTTTACCTGAATTACAAACCCAGTACCTTGGTAGAAAAGGAAAAAAGTGTGGCTGCTAGGTGGCCCAGTGAATAGAGTACTGGCCCTGGAGTCAGGATGACCTGAGCTCAATCTGGCCTCAGACACTTAACACTTACTAGCGGTGTGACCTTGGGCAAGTCACTTAACCCCAATTGCCCTGCCCTCCTCCATCCAAAAAGAAAAAAAAAAGGAAAAGGAAAAAAGTTAGATGAGTACTTTATAAACCCAAATCTAAAAAGTGATGTCAAGGTGAAAATAATAAGGATAAAATTTAACTAGGTTCCTTTTCCTCCTCTCCCCCCCATTACAGACCTGCTCCTGTGCCACCACTTAGGCTATGAAAAATCACGGTCCCACTATAGCAATCCCGGAGTTCCACTTCCTTCCAAAGCTTCTCCATCGTCTTGTAGAGAAGGCTCTCTTCACAATTCAAAGGCTTGTTGTAGTAGCCTTGAAATAAACCATTTAAAACGGCCAATGCCAGAGGGATTTGGGTCCATAGCAAAATATTTTGGGGGCTATATCTTTGAAGGAATTTCATCTCAAAGCCTGTAGAGGTCATTCTACCACCACCACCTCCTCATCAGTAATTACATTTCCCTTCAGACTTTATACAGTATTTCCCCAACACTTTTCTTGGGTCACCAGGAAAGGAGGCAGAAGACAGGAATTATGGGGCAGCTAGGTAGTGCAGTGACCCTGGAGTAGTGCACTGAGCCTGGAGTCAGGAGGACCTGAGTTCAAATCCGGCCTTAGACACTTAACACAAAAACTAGCAGTGTGACCTTGGGCAAGTCACTTACCCCTAGTTGCCCTCCAAAAAAGCAAACAAAACAAAACAAAAGACAGAGATTACACCAGAAGCCAGTGCCTACTTTCAGTCACCCTCTTGCAGAACTCTAGCAATGGAAGCATTCAGTCTAGAGAGGAGAGAGCAACAAACAAGGCCCTCCCATTCCATCCAAAAGTGGAGGAGGAGAAAGAAAAGGGGAGGCAGAGACTGACCCTAACACAAGGTCTTAATCCAGAAACTGAGTCTGGAGAGGTAAGCAAACAGAAGAAAACGCTGAAGAAATACTATATGTTAAGGGAAGCCCAAGAAGTCAACCTAGAAGAAAAGAGTAACTCTATAGCAAATACAAATAGAATTTCAGAAAAAAAGGATGGCTTGACCACAAGGATTCTAAGATCTCTTCAAGAAGTTTTAAAAGAGCCACAAAATACTGAAAGCAGCTAGGAAGAAAGAGTTCAAGTACCAAGAAATCACATATGCAACTAACATGAAGAGAAAATCTTGAAACAAGATTGTCCAAAAGGCAAAAGATAAAAGCTTTATGAAAGAATAATTTATGCTATAAACCTGAAATAATCCTATAAGGGAAAAAATGTACCTTAACCACAGACACAGCAGGAATCAAGAAAAACCTAGAAAGGTAAATATAGTCAAACAATTGAAAGGAGATAAATTACAATAAATAGTTACTAAAAAAGGGAAGAGACAAATATCTATTGTTGTTGGGCTTAGTATGATTCCTACTAGTGGAGAGGCTGAGGCTGATGGATTACTTTAGTTGGTGAGTTCTGAACAACAGTGAAGTAAACCAATCATATGTCTGCCATAAGTCTGGTGCCTATATAGCAGGGGACCACCAGGCTGCCCAAGGGGGAACGAATTGGCCCCTCTCAGGAATAGAGGAGGTTAAAGCACCCATGCTGATCAGAAATATAGAATGAGGCATTATCCCACTTCAAATCTGGGTGTACAGAGATTTAGTCTCAATTAAAAAAACAACCACCCAGAATTTCTGTCTTCAAAGGTCACAAAGGGAGCTAAGAAAGACAGAGGACCTATATGGAATTTTGTTTGGTTTTGTTGGCTTTAAGAGAGAAAAGAAAAGGGAAGGGAAAAGGCACACACTAGAGAAGATATGGTAAAGAGGAGGAACAAACTTGAGATTTCTAATAATTGAAGCACACAGGGAAAATAATATATAAACTATGGAAGAAACAGTAGGAGGAGGGGAATAAGCATCTTATGAATCTCACTCTTACCTGAACTGAACTAAGGAGGGTTGAAAATACACACAGAATCCACTGTAGAAATATACTAAATTCAAAGTGGGCATGGAAAGGAGAGTGGATAGTGGTGTTTAAGAAGAAATGTAGAGCTGGGCAGGGAATAGCCACAAATAAAACAAACTAACTTTAGGAGGTAGATTGTGAAGGGATTATAATAAAAGGAGAGAAAGGAAATGATGAGAGGAGGGTTAGGCTGGTGAAGAAAGAAGGGGCAGAGGGGATACTGCAAACTATGGTAGTATTACTCTGGTGTGATTAAAACAAAATGTCACTGGTGTATAACAAAGAAATGTTATTTAATGGGTAGGTCTGTACTTAGTTGCCTGTAGAGTCAGGGAAGAAATCTGTCAAAAAGCTTACCTTCCTTCAGCAATGGAAGCCAAATAAAACTTAAGTTGTACAAATTCCGATAGGGTACTCCATCTATCTGGTTCTATGTGGAATGTGGTAGAAATAACACTACAGTAGGGGGTCAGAAGACTTAGAAGTTAAAGCTCTAGTTCTGCCATTTACTAGTTGAGGGACCTTGAATCTAACACTTTGCCTCTGTCTATTTTCTCACTTGCAAAAATTGTTAATATCTGTCCAGCTTACACACACACACACATATACACATAGACTACTAATGATTTCTCTACACAAATGTAGTCTCTAGATTTGTGATTCTAGGGCAGTGGCAGGGAACCTATGGCCCTCTAAATCCTCAAGTGTGGCCCTCTCACTGAATCCAAACCTATTCCTATTTTTCCTACTATTCTGAGAACACAACAAACTTTAGAAGAGGGAATGTCTTAAAAGACCACCAAAATTGACAGAACAAATCCCCTTAATAAAAAGATTTGTTCTGTAAAACTTGGACTCAGTCAAAAGGCTGTATCCAAGGATCTAGAAAGGGATTTGTTCTATGAAATCTGGATTCAGTCAAAGGACCACACTTGAGGACTTAGAGGTCACATGTGGCCTTGAGGCTGCAGGTTCCCCACTCCTGTTCTAGGGTTATATGTCATGGCCCTCTCAACCCAAACCTAGTAGGTGCTAAGAGAACCATATTAACTCACACAAATACATTTTTAATAGTCAACCACTGTGGGGAAGGACCTACCTGGTCCATACACACACAGATACACACACATCCAGCTGTGGAACACAACATATCTCATTCAACAATAACCTTGTCTGCCTAACCAAACATAAGCAAAATAGAGCAGACTCCAAGCATCAGGGCTTGCCTGCTGCTGAACTTAATTAACTCCTATATTGACTCATATAGTGTGGGAAGGACAGTTAATCCATCGCCCATCTCAACTGTATTCCCAATCAGCACCTGCACGTTTATTCTCCCTCCATATCAGAGTTCTGACAACTGGCCCTTCTTTGAGTGTTACATGAAAGACAGTCCTCTCTGAGTTCATAAAGCCTTGTTTGGACAGCCACCTCCAATGGTACTCATGTGTGTGTGTGGGGTGGGGTTTTACTTCAAATGGCTATGGCCTTATTTCCTTCCTGAATCAGGGAAGCATTTGAAGTTCAGGCAGCTGTGCACTGTTGATATTTTCTCTACCAGGGGTGGTGACCCTACCACATGTGGTCTCGAGGCTGTAGGTTCCCCACCCCTGTGTCTACCGCATAGTATAATTTCTTTATTTGTGGAATTAATGCCAAGAGACAATTATTCCTATTTTTCCTACTTTTATGAGAACACAACAAACTTTAGAAGAAGGAATATCTTAAAAGACCACCAAATCAGAACCATGAGATGGAGCACAGAGTGAGGTCCAGGAAACCTGGTTTTAAACCCCATTTCTGCCCCTACTAGCTATGGGAAAACAGGACACTTATTTAATCTCTTTGAGACAGTTTCTACACCTGTTAAATATGGATGATAATACTTAGAATAGCTGTATCAGAGTTTCATGGAAAACACTTTCCATGTAAACTTTCTCTATGAACTTAGGTTTATGTCTGTGAATAGCTTTGTGTCATTCTATCCTTTTTGGGGGGGAGGGAAGGAGGGGATTTGTGTCTCTTTTCCATTGTGTCTCTAACTTTATTTCTTGAGTTGCCTATTTTTAACCCCTCTCTCTTTATACCTTACAATCTTATAGTGACAATAATATTGAGGTGACAATTAAAACCATGTGAATGAATGAACTTTCTAAGAGAGAGAAAGGAATGAGAAAAGAAAGGAGATCTGGAGACAGAACCTCAAGACACATATACATTATAGGGTTAGGAAGACGATAAGCAACTATCAAAGAAGATAGAAAAAGAAACAGTTATGGGGCAGCTAGGTGGCACAGAGCACTGGCCCTGGAGTCAGGAGGACCTGAGTTCAAATCTGGCCTCAGCCACTTAACACTTACTAGCGGTGTGACCTTGGGCAAGTCACTTAACCCCAATAGCCCTGCCTTCCCCCCTGCAAAAAGAAAAAAAATTTAAAAAATAAAAAATAATTTTAAAAGTTCAAAGGCAAAAAGAAAAGAAAAGGAACAGTTATGGAGGAAGGAGGAGAACCAGGAGTGTAATATTCTTGAAGCAAAAAAAAAAAATCTGGGTGTTTCCAATAGGAGGTGATAATGATCAACAATGATGCAGTTTTCTGCATGGAGGTTAGAAAGAAATAGGTCTAAAAAAGAGCCTGTGGATTTTCAAATTCAATTACTATTGATTTTTAAGAGCAGGTTCAGTAGTTAGTACTAGTAGTCGAGATGAAAACCAGATTGAAGAGGTTATAGAGAGAGTAGACACTGCAGAAGTAGGGATATTGATACTAGCTTAATTATTCAAGAAGTTTAGTAGTGAAGGGGAGAGAAAGGTAGGATGGGAAAATGGTCAAGGGATTGCTTTTTGTTGTTTGTTGTTTTGGGGGTGGTGTTTGTTGTTGCTATTTTTAGGCTAAGGAAGACCTGAAGATTTTTTAGGTGGAAAGGAAGGAGAGACTGAAGCTTTTGTAAACTTCTAGTAAGGATTGTTCATTCTTTGTCTTTACATCCCCAGGGTTGAGCCCTGTGCATTGAATCTAAGTAGATCCTTAATAAATGCTGATGGATTGATTAATTGATTTGTCCAACAAAAAGAAGAATCACTATTGGAGCAAAATTCTGGAAAAAGCAAAAGAGCGGGCAAAGAGCATGTAACACATGAAGGGGTTAGCCTTAGTCAAGCACAAGGAGGAGAAAATGAATCAAAAGGTTTGATGAGGGGAAGAGTTAGGAGGAAGTGTGGATCTCAAGGTCTCAATCCTCAGTGAACTGAGAGGCCAAGTCATGTGGCATTCTGGGGAGCGTGGATGCAGCTGGAGCTTGAGGTGGGAGGATAAAGTCAGGGCTGAATGCATGGAGAGAGATAGGGAGCCAATTAGAGTAAATCCATTGCTGAGCAGCAGTAGTAAGGGACCAGTAACAGGGCGGAGGTGTAAGGGAATGGAATTCTTCAGACTACAAGGCCCAGGGACCATAATCCACCTGGTGGCCATTAATTTGTAGTGGGTGAAATCAGTGACTCTCTTCAAGGAACGTCAGCAGCTCAACAGCCTAAGTGGAAAAATCTGAAGGTGGATGTTCCCAAGGGTTACTCAGGAAAGGAATGGCAAAGGGTGTGGGGGGCAGGGCTGGGGGAGGAAGATTAGAAGTTTCTATCTGGTAGACAATAAAGCACTAAAATGTCAGAGCAGGTGTCAGTGACTGAATCAGCAGCATTTACTAAACTACTGTGCAAGCTATTGTAAGAGGTCATCAGAAAAAAATGGAATCACTCGATCAGCAAGCATTTATTTAGCTATGTGCTAGACACTCTATTAGAACAATTAGGTGAGGCAGAGGATAGAAGTCTGGGCCTGGAGTCAGAAGGACTTGAGTTGAAGGCCAGCCTCAGGCTGTGTGACCCTGGGCAAGTCACTTAACCTTGTTTGCCTCAGTTTACTCATCTGTAAAATTATCTGGAGAAGGAAATTGCAAACCACTCCAGTGTCTTTGCCAAGTCACAAAGAGTCTGAAATGACTGAACAACAGTCACTCTAATAGGGGCTAGGAATACAAAGACAAAAAATGAAACTGGTATGTAAAAAAGATGTATAAAATAAACATGAGGTAAATATTTAGGACTAGCAGCTAGAGGAACCAGGAAAGACTTTACATGGAATGTAACGCTAGTCTAGTTTTCAAGGAAATCAAGGGTTCTAAGAGATGAGGGTAAGGATTGGCTATGGGAATGGAGATCAAGGGTGTATACGGGTAGGGCCCTAATGACTGTCCTACCCACTGGAAGGTAATTTCCACAGTTGAGTTAAAACACTTCTGGGCTGAATCAGAACTGAAAGTGAACAAAGCCAGTATTTCTTCTTGAATCAATCAAAGCCATTTGGGCATGCCCTAAAGAATTTGTATAAAAGACAAGCTATCTCATAGATGTACCCAAGATCTAGGAACAGAGGGGAAGAAGTGGGGTTAAGCTGAACTAGCCTAGCAGCCCTGGGGCAACCAGCTAAAGAAGAAATGAAAGTTAAAGCTGGTTTGTAGTGAAGAGTGGAGCTGTGGAGGAGGGCCATGTGCTCTCCTGGCATCACTAAGCAGAAGACCCAGTTGTAGGGTGGATGACAGCCTACGAACTTACTTAAGGACTGAGGTAAATTCCAATAAAAGACCTACTCTTTCCCAAAGTATCTCCACAGATACTATAACATAACCTTCTACTTCATTACACAAACACTATCAGTAATCTGAATTTTGCCTCAACCTCAGAGAAGTCAGGGATTAACTACAGATAGATATAAATGTAAATTTAGGTGATTCCAACCATGTCGAAAACTTAGAAATTTTTCTAACTGGGGACTGAGAGATTGTAATTGAACAAGGTGCAACAAGGTGGCAAAGTGACCTGAGGAGGATCTGAGTTCAAATCCAGCCTCAGACACTTGACACAATTACTAGCTGTGTGACTTTGGGCAAGTTGATTAACCCCAATTGCCCCCCAAAAGAAAAAAAAATAAACTCTCTCAAGTCACAGAACAGGGACTTTAGGGGCCTTTGTTTTGTTCCTAGGTTTAAAAGGAGCTAATTATAATGTGCAAAGGCCCAGAGATAGGAGATAGAGTATCCTATTTGATTAAAAGTAAAAATTGAATAATAAAAATAAAATCCATGGTCCCTCTTCTCTGAGAATTCATAATCTAGTCTGAAAGATGCTATATTCAACAACTAACCAAATTCTCACTATATGCATAAGTCTCTAGGGAAGAAGCTTGGTGTGGTGAACAGAGTCATCATTGGAGCCAGAAGGACTTTCCTCTCCAACTGTGCGACCAAGGCAAGTTACTTAACTTCTAATCTCACTGTGCCTTGGGCAACTCTCTAAGAAAATAAGCTTCTGAAGGGGTCACCTAGCTAATGATGAAAATCTTAGGTCAGGTCTGGACAAAATAAACAACAAAATAAGTGCTAAGAGGTCAGTCTTACCACACGCCCAATTCTTCCCTCTTCCCTGTTTTCCAATTATTAGATTCGATTCTCAGAATAAACTGAAAAATTAAAAAAAAAAAAACCACATTGCTGAAAGTGAGAGGCTTGTCAGAAAGGCTAGACCATAACCACCTTCTGATGCTAATAACCTGTAGTGAAGAGAAACCTAGTAATTAGCCACACGAGGAATCTGCTTGATTGCTTTAACTATTATGCCAATAAAATGCTTCTGGCCCTTCAATTCTGCTGTTTAATTTGTTACCCTTTCTAGGAAATCATTACCCTCAAAGGTTGTGGTACAAGTCAAAAGAGAAATTAGCACCTGAGTCAGACGTTGAGTTTTCTTTCCCCAGGATTTTCTCAAGTTAGTTGAAGAAGGGCTTGTGGCAAGATCATAGGACCATAGACTTAAAACTGAAAGGGACTTCCCTTAGAGGCCTTCTAATCTAACACTCATTTTGAAAATGACAAAATGAGACCCAAAACGATTAAGTGACTTGTCCAAAGCCATGATGATAGTGATACCATCTGGGGTTTGAACCAAGGTCCCTGGACTCCAAATTCAATGTCTTCCTTTCTGTGCTATGGAATAAACACATGATCATAACAATAATAACCCATTGCATTTGCCAGGGTTTACAGATTTGGGTTTGCAAGGTTCAGGTCCAACTAGACAATAACCCTATAATTTGGGTAAACAGATACTAGGGGTTTGAGTCCCTGGGTTATATGTGGTCCTAAAGGTAAGCTTCCTTTGTAAGCATAACATAGTAAGATTCAGTGGAAAGAATGCTCTAATTCAGCCACATCTCTAAGTATTTTCATGAGACCCATCAGCAGCTATATCCTATGATCAACTAATTATTGTGATTGATAATTTTTCAAAAGAACACTGGAATTACAGTTAGGAGACCTGGGTTCAAGTCCCAGTTCTGTAGACTTAGACAAGTTGACTTAATCTTTCTGGCTTCAATTTCTTCTCATCTATAAAATGAAAGGGTTGTCCTAGATAAGCCTTTGGGGTCCTGGCTTCACCAATGGAAATGATACTAAAGAAGATGTAATATTATCTACTTTGATGACACATTCTACTTAGGACCTCTGAGCCTTTACAGACTACTTACAGCTGAAACTTCATATAGATGTTGCCCCATAGAAAGTGAATTCTTTAAGAATAGGAAATGCTCTTGCTTTTCTGTTTATATTGTTGCTTTGAACATGGTAAGGATTTAACTGCTTTTTCATTCATTCACTGTGATTCTACATTTCCATGTGCTAATTATCTAACTTGAGGAAAATCAACTCCATTTCTTAATTTTCTCAACTGTAGAAGAGAAAAGTATTCCTTCTTCACACTGTTGTTAGGATCAAATGAGATAGTGGTGTGAACACACTTATATATTCAATTATCTTTTATTTAAATAAAAATATAATCCTTTAGTAAGATGGTTAGACATAAAAATTACCTAGGATAAGGAAACCATTAAAATATACTCTTTAGAGCAAGACTTAAATAAATACAAATGACTAGGTACAATTGAGTAGATACTTGGGACATCAAAGAAAACTAAATGCTTAGAGTTTGTCTCTTTGCAGACTCTTGTAGTGGTGGTGATTTGCAATCTTAGTATCAACCTGGTTTGCCTATTTAAAACAACTTCTCAGAGAGTTTTATATATCTTTAGAATCAACTCTGCCCTTTTTGCTATATATAGGATCATTTGGAAGGAAATAGGGAAACTGAGGCCCAGAGAGTTTAAATGATAAGATCACATAGGTAGTAAGCAATGGAGCTAGGATTTAAATAATATTCTGACTCCAAATCCATTGCATTTGCCCTTAAGCCATGATTGCCAGGTCTTGGCAGAAAAAGGAATTAACTCAAGATTTGCCAGACTGTGCCTTTTGACAATAATGAAGACATTTCTTATTTTTGTTTTTCTTTTTTTTTGTCTGTACCTGACTGACCTTATTGACTTTAACCCAGTTTTGAAGCTACACCTTCTATTTATTAACTTGAACTAAATATTTCACCAATAAATGCTGAAATTTATGCACTATCACTAACCACTACAAATTTTCAGACAGATCTCAGATGTGCATTGTGTTCTTTAAAAGACATTTACAATTAAGTGATATCTTCACAAGCCCTCACACCAAAACATTGAACAGAATATGAAATCAAATTTTCAGTAATCAACCTCAAAACACAAAATAATTATTGATATCTCTATTTCCAAATTAGTATGAATCAAAGAATCTCAGAATTAGAATAACCCTCAGTATTCACCTTGGGCAGAAGTTCTTAATCTTTTTAGGTATCATAGGCCCCTTGGCAGTCTGATGAAGCCTAAGGACCCCTCACAAAAATTGTTTTAAAATGTATAAAATAGGGGCAGAGCCAAGATGGAGGAGTAAAGGTAGGGAACTCCCCTGAGATCTCTCCCAAACCCTTCCAAATACCTTTAAATAATGGCAGCTCTTCAAGTACTTGAAAACATCTAACATATCTCCTTAAATCTTCTCTTCTCCAAGCTTTAGTTCACTCAACAGATCCTCATAAAGCATAGTTTCTAGTTTCTCTCTCTTCTCACCCCATAACAACTTCTTGTTTCCCTCTCTAAAATGTGGCACCCTCTCTAAAATGTGGCACCTAGAACCAAATACAAAATTTCACCAAATACAAAATTCCAGACAAGGGCAAAGTATACCAAAATAATCACTACCTTTGTTCTTTTGACACTCAGTTAAGTCTGAATGTATTCGTTTTTCTAGTTGTCACCACATACTGATGGCTTATACTGAACTAGTAGTTCAAGAAAAAACCCAAGATATTGTCTAGAGTAGACACACCACTCTTTCTGCCTAACCCCACCTCACTTGTCCTCATCCTCTGCTTACGCCATATTTTTAGTCCTACTGTCAAAACTTAACATTGATTCCTACTAAATTCTGTCATATTTATTCCTACTAAATTCTGTCATATTTATTCCCCATCCCCCACATTCTAGCTTCTGCAACCTTGCTTTCACCAAGATGTTGAACAGTACAAGCACAAAGACAAACAACTAGGACAATGCATTAAAGACCTTCCATCAGTTTGACCTAGATTGTCATCTTGACTTGGGAATCAGGAGAGACCTGAGTTTGAATATGGGTTCTGCATTTATGAGTTGTGTGACCTTGGGCAAGTCTCTTTGAGCTTCAGTGTCCTCATCTGTAAAATGGGAATAATAATACTTTGCAATATCTCCCCCTCACCCCCCACCATGGGATTGTTGTAAGGAAAGTGCTTTGCAAACCTGAAGGCACTATATAAATGTGATGATCATCCTTATTATTGCTACTCTAGAGTCCAGTCTAGTTTTGAACCTAATAGTCCATATTTCTCCATCTTGTCTATATGGATTTTGCTTTGGACTGTGTCAAATACCTTTCTGAATTCTAGATACTCAGGAATTTATAGCATTCCCCAAATAAACCAATTTCTCTATTTAGAACAAATTTATCCAAAGGACTTTTTTTCCATACTCAACAAAGTCACTTTGGTCTAAGGTTTCATCAGTATATGTAGTTTCTTCATAAGTAATTAATGCAACTCTGAGTACCTTGGCATTCTGAACAATTATTGTCTGTGTTTTTCCATAGAAAATCCATTTAATAGGCTAGAAGCTTTCCTCTATTTTTTTTTAATATCTCAGGGTTACAAATGTACTACTTGGGCTGTCCAACTTTATTTTCTTGTTCTTAAATACATCAACAACTCATCTCCATTTCTGTCAATGCATGTTCTCAATTAAGAATGAAATGGAGGGGCGGCTAGGTGGCGCAGTGAATAGAGCGCCGGCCCTGGAATCAGAAGGACCTGAGTTCGGAGCCGGCCTCCGACACTTAATCCGCACAAACAAAAACCTAGCCGTGTAACCTTGGGCAAGTTACTTAACCCCAATTGCCCTAAAGGGGCGGCTAGGTGGCGCAGTGAGTAAGAGCGCCGGCCTCGGAGTTGGGATGACCCGAGATCAGATCCGGCCTCAGAAAATGAGCACCCACCGGCATAAATCAAATGACTAGCCATGTAACCTTGAGCAAGTTACTTAACCCCAATTGCTTTAAAAAAAAAAAAAGAATGAAATGGAGATAAACTCAGATAGATGAGTATAATTGCAGAGGATTGGGAATCACTTTTAAAAGAGTTCTATGGATTTCTTTTTATTTTATATACTTGTCATTTTGAATATAGGCCACTCCCAAGTTAGACTTTCCTTTGTAACAAAGAACAGTTAGCAAAAAACAACCACCACACTGGTTCGAACTGCAACATGTGGGTGTCACGTTCCTCAGAGGAGGACTTGGGTTGAGTCCCTTACCCTTTCTTCACTTGTTTCTTCATTTTCTTTATCACTTTGTATTCACTGTCCACACAGACAGCACTGAGCTTTCCATCCCTGGAGCAGAAAGGATTCCTGAAAGAAAAACAAATCAGCCACTGGTGAAAAGGAGGTGTTTCTGCAGACTGGAAGGGCAGAATGACTTTTTTAAAAATTAAACTTTAAGTTTTATTTTCAGTTTCCAAATCTCTCCTTCTCTGCACCCTTACCCTATAAATTGAGAAAGCAAAAAATACAATACTCATTACACAGAGAAGTTATGAAAAACATATTTCCTCATTAGCCATATTCTGAATAAAAAAGAAAAAGAAAAGGGGGAAAATATGCTTCAGTCTGCTCTCTGAACCCAATTCTATCTAGGAGTGGAAAGCATTTTTAATCCTCAGTCTAAGAAAAGAATTACTTGAAGCAGAAACACACCCAATCATTCAAGATTTGTTAACTATGATTTGCAAAAGGATTGTATTTTGATAATTTATGGCTATTAGATATCATAGGATTCTAACCAGTAAGTGACTTGTTTGTTTATTACACACAAAAAGCTAAAGTTAAAACTCCATTATGGAAAGTAGCACTTTTGCAAAGAGTTCTCCAATTCTTAGTCTATGATAGGATTTCTTAAGCTGGAATTTATAAATTTGTGTTTTTTTTAAATATTTCCATAAGTATTTCAACATAATTGGTTTCCTTTATAATCTCATATATTTTATGTATTTAAAAACATAATTCTGAGAAGGGGTCCCCATGTACTTTACAAGATTGCCTAAATAGTTCATAATACAAAATTGGTTAAGAACAATGAGGTGGATATGAAAAATTAATTAAGTGAGGTGTGATGAGACAATACTGAAAATATTAAATCATTACTTGGCTATTCAGAGTTAATGGTTGCATTTGAGGGAAAACTTTTAATTTCACTAGAGAACCCCTGAGGTATATCAGGCCTGAACCAATGGAAAAATGGAGTGTCTAATACCTGCTAGGTATTAGATTAGATTAGATTAGGTATTATAGCCAGGTACACAGGTACATAAACTGAAGGAGTGTTTGTTTCAGGCAGTATTTTAAAATTACATTACCTATCTATTTTTCCACAGGGCCCATTTACAAGGCCTAGGATGTGCCATAACTCTTGAGCTATCTGGTTTCCACATTGTCCAACTTGAAGCCAAACAGTAGACATTTCCCTGGAGAGGAAGAAGATATAACAATAAGAATTCAAAATATAGGGGCAGAGTCAAGATGGCGGAGTAGCAACAGCTCTTCTGCTCAGCTCCAGCTCCCACCACTTCCAAATTCATGTAAAAGGTGACTCTGAACAAATTCTGGAGCTACAGAACACACAAAATGACACAGAGAAGCTAACCTCTGACTGAGGACTGCCCAGCAGCTCAGCAGGGAGCTGCCAGCACAGCACTGTGGGAGCCAAGCCGAGCCCTGCTGAGTCGTGAGTTGGAGGTTTTAGCCTCAGGGAGGCCCAACCAGCAGCTGGCTGGAAGGAGTCCAGAACACCAATAGCTGTGGCATTTCCAGAATTACCAACACATAGATGCCAAGGACAAAGTGAGAGGTTAGTGCAGTATGGACTTTGGGACTCATTAGTCGGAAGAGTGTAGCAACCTCTTTCCCTGGGGGCGAGAAGCCACTGAGACACTTCAGTGCAGCCTAAGTCATGAGGCAGCTTCAGTTCCTGGCCTGCCCACTGTAGGGGGACCAGGTGATCAGTCTTGGGGGTAATCTCTCTTGCTTTAACTTTCTTGGATCTGGATTGTGGTCTAGGGTGGAGGTCTTGGGGTGTGTGACCAGCTTGTCAGAGTATGTGGAGGCTTCAGAGAGGGTACTCAACTAATACCTCCAGCAGCTGAGAAAATCCCAGCATTTGGGACAGAAGCTCCCCTGGCTGGTGGCAGAATCCTACTGTGGCAACAAGCCTAAAAGTCAAGTAATTGAGTGGCAACATGCCTAGGCAAAGGAAACAAAATAAATAGAAAAATTCAACCTTAGACTCCTACTCTGGGGGCAAAGAGGATCAAAGCATGGAACAGGAGGAGGACTGGGAGGTCAGAAAACCAAAAGCCCCAAATGAAAATACGAGATGGTTACAGGCCATAGAGGACCTCAAGAAGCAGATAAGAGAAGTAGAGGAAAAATTGGGAAGAGAAATGAAAAAGATAGAAGAAAAGTACGAAATGAGAGTCAACAGCCTGAGGAAAATAACACCTTAAAAAATGGACTAACTCAAATGGCAAAAGAGGCTCAAAAAGGCAATGAGGAGAAGAATGCCTTAAAAAGCCAAATTTGCCAGATGGAAAAAGAATCTCAAAAGCTCACTGAGGAGAATCATTCCTTCAGAATTAGATTGGAGCAAATGGAAGCTAGTGACTTTATGAGAAATCAAGATGCTGTTAAGCAGATCCAAACAAATGAAAGAATAGAAGGCAGTATCTCATGGGAAAAACCACTGACCTGGAAAATAGATCCAGGAGAGATAATTTAAAAATTATTGGACTACCTGAAAACCATGATCAAAGAAAGAACCTAGAAATCATCCTTCAAGAAATTCTCAAGGAAAATTGCCCTGATGTTTTAGACCCAGAGGGCAAAATAGAGGTTGAAAGAATCCACTGATCACCTCCTGAAAAAGATCCCAAAAAGAAAACTCCTAGGAATATTATAGCCAGGTTACAGAATTCCCAGATCAAGGAGAAAATATTATAAGCAGCCAGCAAGAAACAATTTCAATACTGTGGAAATGCAATCAGGATAGCACAGGATCTGGCAGCTTCTATACTGAGGGACTAAAGGGCTTGGAATATGATATTCCAGAGGGCAAAGGATCTGGGATTAAAACTAAGAATCACCTACCCAGCAAAACTGAGTATCATGTTTCAGGGGGAAATATGGTCATTCAGTAGAATAGAGGACTTTCAAGCATTCTTGAGGAAAAAACCAGAGTTGAAAAGAAAATTTGACATTCAGATATAAGAAGCAAGAGATGCTTGAGAAGGTAAACAGGGAAAAGAAATCATAATGGACTTATCAAAGTTGAACTATTTATATTCCTACATGGAAAAACGATAACTGTAACTGATGAAACTTTTCCCAGCATGAAAATAGTTGAAGAAGGGTATATGGGCATATGAATACATATGTGAATGTGTGTGTATATGTTTACAGGTATACATAAATAGAGGGCACAGGTCGAATTCAATAGGAAAGGATAATACTTAAAAGGTGAAATTAAGATGTGAGAGAGGAATATAATGAGAGGAGATGGGGAGAGACAGAATGGGGTAAACTATCTCATATAGAAGAGGCAAGGAAAAATGGTTACAAGGGAGGGGAAGAACAGGAAGGCAAAAAGGCAAAACCTTATTCTCATTGAATTTGGATCAGGGAGAGAATGACATACATACTAAATAGGATATCTCACCCTAAAGGAGAGTAGGGGGGAAAGGGATGAGAGGGAGGATGATGGAAGGGAAGGTGGCAGGGAAGGGGGGGAGGGAAGTCTGAAGCACCTACTTTTGAAAAGGAATGGGATCAAAGTAGGGAATAGATAAAGTGGGAGGCAGGATAGGAGGGAGGGAAATATAGTCAGTCTTTTACAATATATCTACTATGGTAATGTTTTGCAAGATACACATGTACAATATATACTGAATTGTTTATCTTCCCAGTAAGGGTGGGTGACAAGGGAGGAAGGGAATGAATCTGGAATTCAAAGTTTTAAAATCAAATGTTTAAAAATACATAAATACTATTATTAATAATATTTTACATATAATTAGGAAATAAGATATACAGGCATTGGGGCACAGAGATTCACCTTGCCCTACTGAAAAAAATCAAAGGGTGTATGGGAGAAGATATGGGAGAGAGCAGATGGGATGAGGGGATATCCTGCGGGACTGCTATTCTGGGGTGGGGGCAAGGGAAAAATGGGGGAAAATTGTAACTCAAAATCTGGCAGAAATGAATGATGTTAATAAAGTTTTTTTGAATGTTAATAATGAAGTTAATAAAGCATTTAGAAAAAAAAGAATTCAAAATATAATATATAGAACCCAATCACAAGCCAAAATAATCCTGTGCAAAGGCCTCCAAAATGAAAGCTAGGGAGCCTGTCATCTTCTGTTCTTGCCCATCATTACCTCTGTGGCCTTGGACAAATCACTTAATGTCTTAGGCCTCCATACAGTAAACCAGCTAACAGGTTGTGAAATCACTTACCCTGCAGATGTGCACAGTGATTTAAACAATTCAAAGAAGGTATTGTGAGAATCAAATTCTGTTTGCCCATGTTGAAAGATTCGTATATAGGGAATGCTTTATTAATAATATTTTATTTTTCCCCAGTTACATGTGAAGATAATTTTTAGTACTCTTTTTAAAATTTTGAGTTCCTATACCCAAAGGGCAATCAAACTGTTTATAACCTTTGATCCAGAAATACCATTGCTAGGTCTGTATCCCAAAGAGATTAAAAAAAAAAAAGGAAAAAGGACCTACATGTACAAAAGTTTTTAAAGCAGCTCTTTTTGTGGTGGCAAAAAATTGGAAATTGAGGGCAAGCCCATCAATTGGGGAATGGTTGAACAAGTTGTGGTATATGAATGTAATGGAATACTATTGTGCTTTGGGAAATGATGAGTGGGAGACTAAAAAAAAAAAAACCTGGAAAGACTTAGATGAATTGATGCTGAGTGAAGTGAGAAGAACCAGGAGATTACTATATACAGCAACAGCAACATTGTTTGATGATCAACTATGTTTGACTTACCTCTCCTCAGCAATGCAATGATCCAAGACAATTCCAAAAGATTCATGATGCAAAATGCTATCCACACAAGGGGCGGCTAGGTGGTGCAGAGATTAAAGGCGCCGGCCTCAGAGTTGGGATGACCTGAGATTGAATCCAGCCTCAGAAAATGAGCACCCACACATAAATAATGACTAGCTGTGTAACGTTGAGCAAATTACTTAACCCCAATTGCTTTAAAAAAATGCTATCCACATGCAGAGAAAGAACTAATGGAGTCTGAATACAAACT
The DNA here is from genome assembly GCA_011680675.1 of Gymnobelideus leadbeateri. NCBI lineage: Eukaryota > Metazoa > Chordata > Mammalia > Diprotodontia > Petauridae > Gymnobelideus > Gymnobelideus leadbeateri. Next base: position 178,564 of record WOXC01010129.1, on the reverse strand, counting down.
GAAGCATCCTATTTTTCACTTTCTGTTATTTTTTTCATGTTCTTTTTTCCTTTGGGTCTCTGTCTTCTTTTATAACATAACTAACATGGAAATATGTTTTACATAATTACACATATATAACTTTTTTCTTAGGGAGGAGGGAGGAGAAGGAGAGAGAAAAATTTAGAACTCAAAATCTTATTTAAAAAATTGAATGCTAAAAATTGTCTTTACATGTAATTGGAAAAAACATTCATTTGTATTTTTTTAAAAAGAACATTTTGAGTTCCAAAATTTCTCTCTCCCTCATTTCCCCCTTCCTGACAGTAAGCAATTTTATATAGGTTATACATGTTCAATCATGCAAAACATATTACCATATTATTCATATTGTGAAAGAAGACACAGACCTAAAGGAAAAAAAGAACATGAAAAAAATACAGAAAGTGAAAAACAGTACGCTTTGATTTGCATTCAGACTACATTAGTTCTTTCTTTTGACATAAACAACATTTTTCATCATGAGTCCTTTGGAATTGTCTTGGATCATCGTATTGCTGAGAATAGTTAAGTCATTCAAAGTTAATCATCATACAGCAGTGCTGTAAATGTGTACAATGTTCTCCTGATTCTGCTCACTTCACTTTGCATCAGTTCATATAAATCTTTCCAGGTTTTTCTGAAACCTGCCTGCTCATCATTTCTTATAACACAGTAATATTACATTCCAATCACATACCACAACTTGTTTAGCCATTCCCCAAAAGATGGGCATCTAGGAAATGCTTTATTACACAAAAAATACTTTCTTAATAATGGAAGAAGCTAACCTACAAAAAAAGTCATACTAAAGAATATGACAAATTAGAGAATAAAAACTATAATATATAATAACTATAATTTCTCTTTACTCCTTTAAGATAAACCAAGCACTTCCCTTATAACCTAATGAGGATTAGGAGGTATAAATATCATTATTTCTATTTTACAGATAAGAAACATGAATCTGAGAGAGGTCCTGCCAACTCATAAATATCACACAACTCCCAAGTGTTTGGGCCAAGATATGGAGATTAAATAAAATAGCCAAAAAAAAATGTTATAAGCAGATTCTACAGGGAGATCTGCCATAGGTCAATCTTAATCTTCGAATCAGGGTTCAATGCCCACTCTGAAAATTGCTATGACCTTAGGCATATTAGGCCATTATGAAGAGATTAAATGATTTTGTACATCTTAGGGTGATATGGAAAGATGTTACTGATTATTATCAATCTTTGTCCTGGGCAGAGCAAGGCTAACTCTTCCTACGAGGAAAAGGCGATGGGAAGGTGAGTCAAATCCTTTATAACAAGACAAATATTTATTTTCCCTATATTTCCTACCACTATTATATTCAGTCTGTCCCAGTAGATGGATAGTGGCCCTCAATATGCCCCTTACCACATATTAAATTCAATAATGTCCCTTGGTGACCTCACCTCTCCCTGGATCCCTGAACGGTATCTCAAATTCTTTGACTCTAGTCTGTGCAAAGTCTTCAGGAAAAGATCGTCTCTGTGGACTCTACCTATGTCTCCCTGAAACGTAGTCATTAACCTTTCTAACGTACCATACCAGGCCACCTGTATGTGTTGAAAAATGTGTATCTTATGACATTAATCTCTGTATCTCCCAAGCTATCTGCAAAATAAAAGTGGGGGGGGGCACTGTTTTACTACGGTAGGGAGTATGCATCTATTTGTGTTCATCATTGCACTAGGGAAACTGAGGCAGAAGAAAATGAAGATATTTGACCAATTATAAAACAATCTAGTGGCCAAACTGGAATGCCAACTCATCACTCCCAGATCCAGAAATGTGGCCTATTGGAGTTGGAGGATATGGTTCTTAATACTAGCTCTTACTAGCTGTGTGACCCTGCCCTAGTTCCTCATTTATAAAAATGAGCTGGAGAAGGAAATGGCAAACCACTCCAGCATCTTCACCAAGAAAACCCCAAAATGGGGTCAGGAAGAGTGGGACACAACTGAAATGACTCAACCACAATGACAAACAGCTACTATTTACTACCCTTATTATAGGTAAGACACAATCACTTTGGTTCTGTTTCCTCATCTGTAAACTGAACAGCTTGGCCTGGGTCAAACAGGAACTTTTAACCTTTGTTGTGTCATGGACCCCGTTAGAATCTGATGAAGGCTATGGACTCCCCAGAATAATGTTTTTTAAATGTGTAAAGTAACAAACATAGGAAACCAGTTATATTGGAATGCAGCCATATATATAATATTACATTATATTATATCATATATGTGTATATATATATATGTGTGTGTGTGTGTGTGTGTGTGTATATTAAAATAAGTTCACAGACTGTAGATTAGGAACCTCTGGCTTATGTGTTTCCTAAGGTCCCTAAAAACTTTGAATTTTATGAAGTATCTTTTCACACATAAAATATATATGTATAATTTTCCAACTCACAAATGTTATAATTCTATAATTTTCCAAAGAGTTCTATACCCACAAAATGGCTATTGATATATCGAAGAATGATGACATTATAATATCTTTTAAAAATGCTATTTCAGGAAGGACATTAGAGAATGTTCAGAGGAGGGCAACTAGGATTGTGAAGGGCCTCAAGGTTACACCATATGAAGATTGATTTTAGAAAACAGAGATGTTTAGCCTAGAGGAGGGAAGACTTGGGTGGAGATGGAAGACATGACACCCATCTTTGAGTATATGAAGGGTTGTCTTGGTAGAAGAAGGATGCACCTTGCTCTGTTTGGCCTTAGGGAGCAAGGAAAGGAGTCATGTGTATAAGTTACAAAGAGACAAATTTAAGCTTGATGTCAGTAAGAATTTCCTAATAATTACAGCTACCCAAGAGGGGAATGGGCTGCTGGGAGGACTTGGGTTTTCTTTCACTAGGGTGCCACAAACATAGGCTGTTGATTCCTTGCTGAGAACGTTGTAGGGCTGCAATTTGTTCAGATAAGGAATTAGATAATGGCTCCTTGGGTTTTCTTTAGAATTTAAGATTCTAAGATTCTGTTTAAAGTCTGACAAAAATTGGAGAGATGTGAACAAAGTAGAGATAGGGCCAGTGGTAAGGACCCTATTCAGTTATCCCAACCACATCGTGACTTTCCCCATCAAGGTTTTGATATATCATGGGTCGGCATAAGAAATTAAATGGGTATTTTGGGGGTGTTTTGTGGAAGCCGCAGGTGATATATGAAGGCAAGCAGACAACACAGAGTCTATGACCAAATACTTAAGCCAAATCGTACAGTAGGGTACTATAAATACCCCATAAAAGAAAAAGAAAAAAATTAGACTTCTTCTCTGGGACAAAGGGAGGGCCAAAAATATTTTACACACATTTTCCAGATTGTGGGGACACCGTCCCGCTAACCCATGCAATGTGGAAGGGATAACTGCATAAAGTCACATATCTAGTAAGTTAAGGAGTCAAGATTTTGATCCTAGTGCAAATCCATAGTTCTTTCTACTACAACACAGCTAAGAAGCTGAGGAATTTTATTCTAACAAAAAACTTCACTCTTACTATTTCTCTCAATCTAATAATTCCTTTTTAACTGAGAGTAAAAAAGGAAAGAAGGAATATATAATCAATGAAGCACAAGACAGTACTGTTGTCATTAAGAAAAAAAGCGGGGAAGGGAGGGGGAAGGCAGAGCCAAGATGGCACAATAATAGAAAGTATTGTGGTGGGCCCACCTCCACAAACTCCTCTAAACAGATTTAGAAAATGCACCAGATAGGGGTGGCTAGGTGGCGCAGTGAGTAGAGTGTTGGCCCCGGAGTCAGAAGGACCTGAGTTCGGATCTGACCTCAGACACTTAACACACAAACAAAAACCTAGCCGTTGGGCAAGTTACTTAACCCCAATTGCCCTCCAAAAAGCAAAAAAAAAAAAAAAAGAAAATGCACCAGACTAAATCCTGATTGAGAAATCCAGAAAAAGTCATAGTGAGTGATCTGTCCAGCGCAGCTGTGTCCATAGGGAGACAGATCTGTGAACAATGGAGATGAGTTGCAACCCAGTGCAAAGCACTCCAGTACCCAGGGAAAGGCTATGCAAGGGGAGGTCCCAGACCATACTAGAGTCCCTCCAAACCCATAACAAGGTACCCTATTGGGAACAGGGGCCTACTGGCAGCTTTGTTGCCCACTACCCAGTTTTGGGTGACAGATCCAAAACAGAATGAGAAAGTAACCTACACACACACACACACACACACACACACACACACACACACGTGTGTGTGTGTGGCTTTCCAGAGTAAGGAGGCCCTGGGTGGTGTTCTGAGACTTGGAGCAGGGTCTCACTCCTACCATCCAGCCCAGCCTACAGAGGAACAACCATGGCAGGAATCTCAGACCAAAAGGAAGCCTATAATTCTGCCTCTCTGAGCCAATAGAGCTTTCCAGCTGACTGAGAGAGGCAAAGACCAATAGCAGTATCTTCTTACACAGACTCAAATCCAGGTCAGAAACTTGCAGAGCTCAGACCTGGGGGGCAGCAATGAGACTTTGCCCTGGATGAGATCACTTTCAGGGCGCTGAAAGGTTTCAGGTCTCTAGCCTGTCCCTGAAATCCTGAAACAAGACAACTCAAAAGGCCCTAAAAGACAGCACAGACTTTTCCCATGGAAGTGCAAAAGTCAGGAAGTAGGGTGGAAGAATGGGCAAACAAAACAAGAATGCACTGTAATTAGCCATTATGGTGGCAGGGACCCTCAAACACAAACGAAAAGAGAATGCCGCCAAAATAGGAGCAACAATACCACTTCTAGGTCTGTATCCCAAGGAGATCAGAAAGAAGAGAAAAGGACCCACATCTACAAACATATTTATAGCAGCTCTTTTTGTGGTGCCCAAGAATTGGAAACTGAGGGGATGACCAACAACTGGGGAATGGCTGAACAAGTTGCGACATATGAATGTAATGGAGTACTAATGTTCCATAAGAAGTGATGAGCAGGCAGACTTCAGAAAACCTGGGAAAACATGAACTGATGCTGAGTGAAATGAACAGAACCAGAACACCATACACAGTAACAGCAACATTGTGCAATTACAACTTTGACAGACCTAGCTCTTCTCAGTAATGCAGAGATCTAAGCAAGTTCCAAAAGACTCATTATGGGAAGGGCTATCTACATCCACAGAAAGAACCATGGAGTCTGAGTGCAGAGGGAAGCATACTATTTTCTCTTTTTTGTTGCTTTTTCTTTCTTGTGGTTTTTCCTTTTGTTCTGCTTCTTCTTTTACAACATGACTAATGTGGAAATATTTTTAGTATGATTATACATATATAGCCTATATGAGATTGCATGCTGTCTTGGGGGGCAGGGGGAGGGAGGGAAGGGGAAAATTTGGAACTCAAAATCTTATAAAAGTGAATGTTTGGAACTGAATGTTGTAAACTAAAGTAAATAAATAATATATGTAGATATATATTTTTAAAGTGAATGTTGAAAACTAAAAACAAATAAATATTTTTTAAAAATAGAAAATTGCTCAGATCTTTTAAACCCACAAGGCAAAGAAGAAATAGAAAGAATCCACTAGTCACCCTCTGAAAGAAACCCTGAATGGTCCCCTTAACATCATAGCCAAAATCCAGAGCTTCTAGGCAAAAGCAATAGCAACCAAAAAGAAAACACAGCAAGCAACCAGAAAGAAAAGATTCAAGTACCAAGGAGCCACAGTCAGGACCACACATGATTTAGAAGTCAGTATATTATATAATAAAGGAGTAGAGAACTTGGAATATGATATTGCAGAAGAAAAAAGGATATGTATTTACAGCCCAAGAATAACTTACCCAACAAAAACAAGTATAATGCTATATATAGGGGGGAAATGGTCTTTTAATGAAATTAAGAATTCCTGATGAAAAAACCAGAGCTGCAAAGAACTATGAAATTCAAAGATAGGAGAAAAGAGAGGCATAAAAGTGTAAACACGAGTTAACCATGATATGGGACTAAACAGGAATAAACTGTTTACATTCAAATATGGGGAGATGATACATGTGTCGCCTCTGAACCCTGTTATCATCAGGGTTCATAGAGGGAGTTCAGTTAGATAAGGTCTGGGAGTGGTTCTGCTGTCTTCATGATCTTAAGAATGGAATGAAAGAGGAAGCAGAGTGGAGGGGGGAGGGAAATGAAGCTTAGGGGAAATTATCTCACATAATCAGGGTACACAAGTAGCCATCTATGCCAACAAGAAGGAGGGCCTTGGGGAGAACAGCTGACACTTAAAACTCACTCTAATTTGAAATGGTCAAAAGAAGGAAGAATTCTCTCTCTCTCTCTCTCTCTCTCTCTCTCTCTCTCTCTCTCAACACACACACACACACACACACACACAGAAATAATTACCCTCAACAGGGAAATAAAGGGGAAAAAGACAGTTGGGTAGGGAGGGGAATTAGAGGGAGAGCTATTAGAGGGATTGGTCCTAGACAACATAAACTCTAAGGATATACAAAAAAATTTTATAACTTTTTTTGGGGTGAGAAAGAATGGGAATCTGAGGGGATGACCATAAATTGGGGGATGGGTGAATGAGTTATGGCATATAAATGTGATGAAATATTGTTATGCTAATGCTATTGTGCTGAACTCTTATTAGCATAATGACCAACCAGTATTATAGAGGACTGATGATGAAATATGCTAACCCACTTCCTGATAGAGAGGCAAAGGACTCAATGAGACAAATTTTAGGAAGAAAATGACCAATGTAGAAATTTCTTTTGACTGTACATATTTATGATGGTTTTTTTCTCATGTTCTCAATTTTGGGGAGAGAGGTAGGAGGGTAAAGAAAGCAGATCTTGGTTGGTTAAGAAAAAATATTTTTTAAAAAGAAAGGAAGAAAGAGAGGGAGAAAAAAAAAACAAACCATTGAGGAAAGGGGTCAATGAGGGAGATGGCCAGGAAATGTTTGTTGAAATCTTGTGATTCTAAGTTACTGGAAGGATGGTAGGGAATCCCAATGACATCATCTGAAATGTCTAAAAAAGATTCAGAAAGATTGCCTTTCATTTCATTTCCAAACATGGACCAAGTTGTAGATCCTCCTCATGTCCAGTTTTATGAACCAGCAAAATCTATGAAATGGAGTTTTTTTTTAAATAAAATTCTGTGATGAGGCACCAGGCACCAATTTTTTAAAATCATGACCTAGTTTTAATACTTCGTTGGCAATGCAAGGGAGCCCAACACTATCCTTTTGTTTTTAGAGTCTGAAAAATTATTTTATGAAGTATTAAGATACAGAGAGCAGAATTAAGTCATAACTGAGCTGGGTGTAATTTACTAACTTGATTTATAAATAAAAATACAGAAGTTGCATTGGATGACATAATGAAAGGCTAAAATATTTTTAAAATTCCAATAAACTATAGAGTCAAAGGAATCTTTATTTACAGGTATAAAGAACAGAAAAATGACTTGCATTAAATGAGCATATATACATAGAAACAGTATGACATATCAAAAGAGAACTGATCTTGAATCTGGGAAGTCATTTCTGGCACATACTATTTATGTGCTCATGGTCAATTTGCTTAGCTCCTTGGTGTCTTAGTCAACTTTCTAAGACTACAAGTTGCAGAGAAGGTAGCAACCTGAATTGGTACAAGGGCATTTCCTTGCTTTAGAGTTCTTTTTACCAATGAAATCACAAATCTAATGCCTATCCTAATTTACATACATATGTATACACACTTAATATATAGAACCCAAATGTATAGAGAGGAAACATATTCCACACGTTGATAGTGAGATGTATGCAATATACGTAGTTTGACTACAGAATTTAGAAATGTTTTCAAAGCCTAAATATATTCTTAGAAGTCAAGATGTTACACCCGCATGGAAAAGAAAGGAAACTTTTCCTGATTTAATTCTTTATCTGCATCTGTAAGCCCAGTATCCTTGAGACAGGATAGAGTACAGTGAGAAGAGAGTAGGCTCTCCCCAAAGAGTGCCTCTGGCTGCTTAATTATGCCGATGTCTTGGTTACCAGGTGTTGTTTCAATTATCATTCACCATAAACCCAGCATTCCATCTTCACAGAATAGTTTCCCCCTGGACTTTTTTCCTAACATTCTTGAGCTCCAGTTCTTTTGTCTTTTTTTCCAGCCTATTCTTTGCTTCCGTCACTGCATCAATGTCTCTGGTTTTGTTTGTTTGTTTTTAGTAGAAAGTAAACCCTGAATGATTCATATTTCTTTCTTTTCTTTTCTTTTTTTTCTTTTTTTTGTCATCCAGTTTCCTCATCTTTGTTGTTATGGGTGTCATCTTGGTATCTTTAAAGACAACCTTCCACTTATTTGCATGTTTTGCATATATTACCATTCCACTCCCCTTCAAAGGAGCCAAAGGATTTCTTCTCATTTCAAGGGAAAATTTCCCACTGAAATTCTGTAACTCTTATCCTTGTAACCTCTTAGGGCAGAGATACCCCTCCTAACACAAAGGGCCAGAGTCACTTGGGGGAACATTCTCTCTGGTTCATTTGCCTTCATTCAGATGTAAGCTGGGAACTTCAGTGAGCAGCAGCAGCTCCTTTTAAAAGTACTCAGGATCATAAAACCCCAAATAAAGCACAGATGTTATTTATATAGCAAAGAACAGAGAATTACACCTGAGTTCACTGGGTCAGGAGAGCCCCCTTTCCTGGTTTCCAGTAAATCTTCCTTCACAAGAACAGAAGAGACCCCCACAGTCCCTATGATTCTAGAGCCTACAGCAGTTACTCCTCTTTGAAATATGGTGCCAGATCTTGACTTATGGGGTTACCAAGAGATTGCAATGGAACCTATTTCCTCAAATAGAGAGGATAGGGTCACAACCTTGTGCTATATACAAAGGTGTAAGCACTGGGCAATATTTATCCAACAACCAGTTTTCTAGCTATTGTATTTCTATTGTATTGATATAAAAATATCCAAGTATTTGCTGATGGATACTGCTTCCACTTATACCTATCAACAGAGACATTTTAATAATCAGTTTGTTACATGCTTGGAGCACAGTCCCATGGTATACAAAAAGCAATGGGCCCCCAATAACATTTTCAGCAACTTTTTAAAGGTTTTAGTTACAAGCCAGGTTGAATATAGTTGAAATTTTACAGAGGGCAAAAGAGAAGGTAAAGATTTACACATCAAAGAATCAACAGTAATGATTAAGTAAAGTAATGATTAGGAGAAATAATTAACTAATCAGCAAATACTCTAGTATTAGGCTAAAGCTGATAACTCAGGCTGGAATTTTGTAAATAGATGATAAAACAGAAACTAATCAGATAGTACCAGGGCTATAATTGATGCCTCAGCTTGATGTCTCAGATTCTAACAAACTGATATAACTGGGCTGTCTTAGGTGGATGGCAGCAATGTTAAAATTCCCTTATGATAGTATCTTCCTCTCAGATCTACCCATGGCACTATAAAAATATATCTTTCAGATTTATATGAAGTACAAAGTGAAATAAGCAGAACTAGGAAAATGATATATGCATTGACTATAACAATGCAAATGGAAAGAACAAAATTAAAAATGGACACTATAATTATAATGACCAAGGTTGGCCCCAAAATATAGATGAAAAAATGTACAAAAAATGGAGCTACAACCACTGGAAAGCTGAAACTGTAACATCATAATTTAAATAAGAAACACTTCCTTGCCCCAAATCATGGACAATAGATCTTTGACTAGGAATTAACCACTGTGCAGGCTTAAAAAGACTCAACTTACTGACCAGTCCTTCATGATATTCTCTTTCCACTACCCCAGTTTAAAAAAATTGTAATCCCCAGCAAATCAGCCAAGGTGTATTTTGAACACATTGTCCATGTTCCCAATCCATAGCAGTCCTCTGGGATCCTGTGCAAACATAAGCATTGTCCCTTCACTCACTTCCCTAGCGCTATATAGGAAAGAATCTAAAATAGTCAATGTGGCACCCCCATATACAATTCCACATACAGGGGCAAAAATCATAATTATCCCCAAATACAAAGTTATACAGATGTAATAAACAAAAATTCACAAATTTTATCAAAGATTACTGCTTAGTATTTAACAGCTACCTATCTCAGGGTGCAAAATGGTTTCCCCAATATAAAAAAAAATGCAAGAATAGGAAAAAAAACACAAAGAAAATAGTTTTCCAACCCAGGAAAGAAACCTGGTCCATACATAGCTTCCTAGGCCACATAAAGCTCTCCCTGAAGCAATTTAGGACCTAGGATTGACTGACTGGAAGTTCCCACCCTCACCCCCTCCCCCAATTCATAAACCAAACCAATTTAGTTTGGCGCTTACAAACCAAATCTGGGTCGGAGAAGGGGAAGGAGAATGGAGTACTTCACCCTCTTTCTTTCTCTTCAGGGGGACCCTGCAGAGCAGGTTTAATCATTAACTCCAAAAGAAAGCTTGAGGTCCCTATAGCAATCCCAGAGCATGTAGGACTCTTGCCAGGCATTAGGGATCTGGGATCTACTGAAAGTCAAACCTCAACCTCAGGGTAAGAAATCAGACTGTCAGGTGAAAACTCTTTCATGAGTTCCTCAGCATATAAAGCCATCCAACTGAAGTCTGGACAAAACTTTCTAGGCATCCCTTTTTACCCAGGGCACAGAAATTTCTCTAAGTAAATCGTGTATGTGCAGAGTGCATTGGTGTATTCAGAAAGACTGGGCTCAGTGAGTAACCCTCCATTCCTTATCCAATAAATGTGATTTGGTCTATATGTGAGATTCTCTTGCTAAAATATTTAGTATAAAATGTTGAAGTAGGAAGGTGACATGAAACCTGTACTGCTATAAATATTACACAATTTTTGCAAACACACCTAGTATTCCTTCTGATATTGGTTCTATGTTCTCTTGGTTCTCTGTGGATAACAAGGAGTAGTGCTAAAAGATAATGGTCAAAATGAAATTACATGGCTTTTCCACAAAAGACCCTTTTCTTGCTGTATATAAGGCAAAAATATATCTTCTAACAACTTAGCATTTCATCTATAAGGACCTTCTGATCACTGCTGCTCACAATCAAATGTGATTTCTGGGGCAGTAAAAACTAAACCAAACCAAACCAAACCTTTGGTTTTGAGGGATAAGTTCTCTAGTCTAGATCTACTCCTCCCTCCTACCTGGTACCTTGTCCTTTTTCTGGAATCTTCTATACTTGAAATCTTTTAGTCTAACTTCCATGCCCCATGCAACTTTGCTAATTGGTACCTTCCTTCCTGGGCATCTAGGTGGTGCAATGGATAGTGTTGGGTTTGGAGGCAGGAAAACTCCTCTTAGTGAGTTTAAATACACCCTCAGACTGTTACTGTGTGACCCTAGGCAAGTTACTCAACCCTGTTTGCCTCAGTTCTTTATCTGTAAAATAAAGTGGAGAAGGAAAATGAGAAGCCAGTATCTTTGCCAAGAAAACCCCAAATGGGATCATGAAGAGTTGGACATGACTGAAAAACCTCCCTTCCTGGGATATCAAAGGTGATAAAACTATCAGACACACCTGAGTAGAGCTTTTTCCTCCCTAAAAACTCCTGATCCTTACCTATTTGAGGGATGCTCAAAGAGGTGAACTGCTCCTTGTTGTCTGTCCCAGGAGGTGGGTATCCTAGTACGTGAAGTGGCCTTGGAGTGAGGAATTGTTTCTGGAGACCAAGCTTTACTGCCTTGATGGAGGAGAAAAGCCAAAGTACTCCATACTGAACTTGGGAGTAGCAAGAGATTCTGTGAAGTGTTCTCTTAGATTCTTCCATAAAGCCTGCTACACCATCATCATCTCAGCTAGATGGTGCAGTGAAGAGAATACTGGGTCTGAGTTTAAATACAGCCTCAGCCACTTACTAGCTGTGTGACCCTGGGTAAGTCCCTTAACTACTGTTTATCTTAGTTTCCTCAACTGTGAAATGGTGATAATAGCACTGTGCTCACAGGGTTATTGTGAGAATCAAATGAGATAATAATTACAAAACATTTAGCATAGTATCTGGCACATAGTGTTATATAAATGCTGGCTAGTAGTAGTAACAGTAATAGTAGTAGTAGTAGTAGTAGTAACAGTAGTAGTAGTAGTAGTAGTAGTAGTAGTGGTGGTGGTGGTGGTAGTAGTGGTAGTAGTGGTAGTAGTAGTAGTAATTATCCTTGTTGTGTGAACCAAAAAGTTTGGCATCAACTTTCCCACTTGGTGAAGAGCAGGTAAGTGATTCATGGACCACGTGACTGGAGAGAAAGGGACAGATATGAGAGATATTATGGAGAGAAAATCAACAGAACTCACTGAATGGGAAGGGTGAAGGAGAAGAATCAAGGATAAGATTTGATTTTCTCCATAATGAAAAGCAAGATTGTTTCCCAAAAGAAAGGGAAATAAGAGTGAGGTGGACCAGTGATGTCTAACTCAAGTAGAAATGGGGCCACTGATCCATACATAAGAATCGTTCTGCTGTCTCCTGACAGTTTAAAATCAAATGTTGCCTATGTTTTATTGTATCTTTTATTCCTTTTGTTAAATATTTCCCAATTACATTTTAATCTGATTCACTCAGAACTGTTGCTGGTGCATACAAGCAACATGTTTGATGACTCTGGTATAGAGAGCTTGGAAAGGAAAAAGCTTGGAAGACCCACTGGGAGAGGCATGATAGAGATTAAAACAAGAAAGAGGAAAGATTCACCACATCTAGCTTTGATAGATCAAACGAGTAGACAGCATGAATTTGTAGTCAACATAGTCTTCATGGCTGTGTCTTTTAGTAGAATTAAAGAGCATAGGCATAGCAGCAAAGGTAATGGTGGAGGAATGAAAAAAAATTAGAGCAGAGTCTAAGAATATAGCCATGGATAAGAAACTGAGGTTTAAGGTAGGAAAAGGAAACAGGCAGGTAACGGTGCTCAGACCAGGGAACTGTGACTAGGATTAGAGTTGTCTACATAGCTACACAATTAGAAAACGACTGCTAATCCCAAAATGCAGGTTGTCTCAGCCTTCATTTTAATTCATTTGAATTACATATCAATTACATATTGATTATATATCTAATATGTGCAGAGCATTATAATATATGAGAAATACAAAATACAAAATTTAGCTAAGGCATCTTTATGTACCCTTGTAATGACAACCACACTGGCATGCCCAGGATGGCTGTTAGCACAGGTTCTTAGATCTGTTTTACTAGGAAAGATAGCTGTTTGAGGGGTCAACAATTTTTTAAAATTATATTCTTTAGTTCAGGGGAAAAATCAGCACCCTGAACTTCAGAGAAAATCCAAACAAAGAAAACAGAGAAAATACAAACAGAGAAATGAAGACTGACAGGGTTTCTAGCTGTCTGAGAAATTAGCACACATCAACAGATAGATCCAACTGTCTGACCAAGACAATATATACATAGCTACCAGAGAGATAAACACCAACATATGGGTTTTTCAAAGCCAGGGCACTCCTTAATGGCTACCCAGAGACTCCTCTGATCAAATCACAAGAACACTTTTCCAATGAGTGAGCCCCAAAATAAAATGCTAAGTATGTGTGTGTATATTATGTATATATATACATATGTATGTATATATGTATACATATATATGTACACGTGTGTGTATACTCTAAAAAGGATATATATGTATATGTACATATATATGTATATGTACATATATGTGTGTGTGTGTGTGTGTGTGTATACTTTTTAGAGCCAGAGGGCATCACAACTCTCATCACTTCATGTCTAATTAGAAATTAACAAAGGTGTGAAAGCCTTCCAACAAGCAAGCATCCCCTAAGCAAGCTTCCCTTAATGGACTCCACCTGAGGCCCAGTAATAGGTGGTGAAGATCTTTCATTAACATTATAGCCTTCCCCCCCCCACTCCTTTGCAGAGGTGGTGGAGGGGGTCCACAGGTATGGGAAACAGAGGATTTTTTTTTAATGTATTGATCAGTTTTTCTGAATTATTTTTCTCTTGAACTTAAAAAAAAACTTCATTAAATATTTATAGCAACTGTTTGCAGTGGCAAAGAATTAGAAACTAAAGATATGGAGCACCCCCCAAAATTTTAAAGAGTAACATGGTAGGGGCGGCTAGGTGGTATAGTGAATAGAGCACCAGCCCTGGAGTCAGGAGGACCTGAATTCAAATTTGACCTCAGACACTTAACACAAATACTAGCCATGTGACCTTGGGCAAGTCACTTAACCCCAATTGCCCTCCAAAAAGCTAAAAAAAAAAAAAAAGAGTAACATTGTAGCTGTGAGAACATGGCAACCTTGAAGCCTTTGTGTTTGCTTTTTCCTGATATTAGTTGAATGGATACTTTGAGATCCAAGTGTTTAAGTGACCTTGTGAATTTAGGAGACCAAGTGGTTCCATCAAAGGTCCCATCAGTGGTCAGAACTGAATGGCAACAGTAGCCATAGTGCCCACCCAAGTGGTAGTAGCTGACAGCAGCAGGAGCTCCCTTAAGAGTTGTAGAAAGGTGCACCAACAAAGATTCACCTTCCTCTAATGGAAAAGTCAAAGGGGGTATGGGAGAAGGTATGGGAGAGAGCAGACTGGAGGAAGTGATATCTTGTGGGACTGCTATTCTGGGAGGTTGGGTAGGGGAATAATGGGGGGAAAATGATTGTAACTCAAAATCTGGCGGAAATGAATGATGTAAAACAGAAGTTAATAAAGCATTTGTTTAAAAAAAAAAAAAGAAAGGTGCACCAAGGATAAATAGATGTAGTGATAGTACTCAAGGATAACAGGTTCATGGTACATAGCTGCTAGTGGTGGGTTGAAGAGGCAGTGATCCTCTAATGGCATGGAGCCTAGGAGTCATGCTGAGTGTTCCAGGCCTGAAGGGAGCTAGTCCAAAGGGAACTCCATGAAAGTAGAAAGGAGCTCCCAGTCAAGAAGTTGTGAATTACTCCTTTGTCACACATGTTCTCTACCCATGCCTCACTACCCCTGCACATCAAGTTTGTGTCTACTATTTCCATGAATATTATGTGTACTTGTGATAGATGGTTCCATGTTTTGTCACAACTATCCTTAGTACACCATCTTAATAAGTGCCAAAGTTAAGCTCAGATGGCTTATTGTTAATAGGAAGTATACCAGTGGGACTCAAAAGCAAAGTACCAGAAGTTTTGCCCTCAGGATCACCCTTAGGATCCTGAGTTAGTCATCCTCCCCTTGGGAACCCCAACCTACCTGTGTAAGTTGGAGAAAGGGACTGAGTCTCAAAGGATGTAAATTAGCATGATTACCATCATCACCATCATCACCTGTTATTATACCACCCATTCTCACTAGAGGCAGGAAACTGGGTAATGCTACTCATTTAAGCATAGTAAAATTAATAAAATACATCATATTTTATTGACCCCTAGCACAATTTTGAAATATTCTAAGATTGACACTGAAGATCACGATAATATTTCTAGAGTGAAGTCCATCAGTCTTTCTCTTTTTCTTTATTTTTTTATTTTGCTTTTTGGAGAGCAATTGGGGTTAAGTAACTTGCCCAAGGTCACATGGCTAGGTTTTTTTGTTTGTGTGTGAGTTAAGTGTCTGTGGTCGCTTCCGAACTCAGGTCATTCTGACTCTAGGGCTGATGCACTACTCACTGCACCACCTAGCCACCCCAGTCTTTTTCTTAAGAGGCCTGATTTTTAAGGACTTGCCGTTTTTCAGGGGGGAGGGGGGGACAGCTAAGCCTTTATCTGGGCATTTTAAGTCTCAGACTAGGAAACCTATTTCTCCAATAATTGCTGAAAATATGCCCCTGGGTCAGTTCTAAATGAGGGACATGCAACAAGATAAATTTTATTTGAAAGCTTTTTTACTTCTATCCCCAAAGGCTCATATCCAATTTGACAAGGCTGAGGAACTAATTTATGTTCAAATCAAACAGAAAGAGCCCAGTGAGCTAAATGTCAGAAATCCCAGTCAACTAGTTTTTAAATAACTTATTATTTGGGAGAGGAAAATAGAATGGTGATATGGGGCTTGGAAATTTTGCTCAAGTGATACAGAGTGCAATTTCACAAGTATTTACTATGCCCACTTTGTGCATGGTACTAGGTGCTACACGTAGTGCTAGGTGCTATAAATATGAAGGTGAGTTAGGAATTTAAACCCTGCCCCCATCTATGGGGGGCTGAAAGTTAACAAAGGTTCGCATTTTGTGAACCATAAAGGGCTATGTAAATGGCTATATAAATGTGAGCTATTATTTAATAACCTTCATGAAATTACACTGGCCCTTCCTCCAGGAGCAGTGAAGTGAATCAAATTGTCATCCCAATGGACAGTTTTAATGATCTGTGAAGAAGTGATTCAATGGAGCCTACTCCTCTGGAGACAGTTTCTTAGGAGAATTTCTGTGAGGTCCCAAGCTGAAACTCAATATGGCCCAATGTAGCACCTTCTATCAGATGTCCTCATGAAATTCTACTCAAGCTCAACCAAAAGAAAGGACCTCAATACAGATCAGAATATTAATGTGGTCACTATAGTCTCAGCTTTGCAAAATCAGCACTTCAGGGGCTGTTTATTCCTTCTTAGAAACTCTAACTGCAAATTAGAGTATGCTGCCATCCAGTGAACAGTACAGCCTAAGTTATAATGTCTTTGAACTGCACATAACCAGGCTTCAGTCACTGGGATGGGTTTACTGGAAAAGATATTAGCATGCTTTTCTAGTCATTATTCTCTTTTACAACAACAGAACTCTTAGGCAGGACAAAATTAGCAAAACCACAACTGTGCGCAAATTGACTACATGTGTAAAAAAAAAGAAAGGAAAAAGAAAAATGGGGAAGAAGGAAAAAGCAGGGATAACTTTAATAATAGAGTTTGGGGTGAGCATAGAAGGAAATACAGAACAACAACAAAAAAACCATTCTGTTTTTTTTAAATTGTTCGGTATCTACTTTAACTTTGCCTTGTTTGGAAAGAAGATCTTTGTTTTGTTTTGTATGCTTATTTGCTTTTTTTGTAGAAGACTAAATCTAAGATTAAATAAAAAATTTAATAGAACTTTTTGTTAAAACAGAGAAATCTTAACACTACTAAATACACTTTAAAAAAGATGTTACTTATATCAAGTAAGGTTTTAAAAGAAATTAATACCTAAATGTAATTTATCTTTCTTGATCCTTAACTATGACTTGCTTTTTAAACTAACCTTGGGTTTATAGATAGGTACTTATTTTTCAATTAATAAATGACTTCCTCCTTCACTGAGAAACAATCACCCATCATCACGCAACTCTTTGGAACACTGGATTTGGAGAAAGAGGATCTTGGTTTAAGTCCTACTTCTGCTCCTTATTATCTGGTGTGACTTTGGACAAGTCACTTTATGTCTCTGGGACTAAGCTTCTTTATCTTCAAAATCAAGGATTTGGATCTCACTAAAGTTCCTCTAATCTATAATACCTTGATTATCCTACACTAGTTCCTCAAAAATTTGCCAACATCATCACTAAATCTATCTGTCCCTTAAAATGGCATATTTCCTCCTTGCTAAGACTATCTATCTATGCTCTTGATATCATAGAGACAAAGAACTTCAAAACCCTTAAGAACTTTGATCAGTCCAATGACCAAGCAGAAGACTTATAATGAAACATGCTACCCACCTCTAACAGAGGTGATGGATTCAGAGTGCTCTGCTCTGCTCTGCTCTTCTCTTCTCTCTTCTTCACACTGCTCTCTCCCTCTCCCTCTCTCTCCTTTCAAAGTTCTTTGTCTTTATGATGTTGTGCTATTAAATAAATTGTTCTCCTGGTTCTGTTCACTTGACTTCATAATACACATTCTTCCCAGGTTTCTCTGAAATCATCCATCATTTCTTACAACTTAATTAAGTATTCTTTACATTTATATACCATTACTTGTTAAGCCATTCTTCCAATTGATAGATACTCCCTCAGTTTCTGGTTCTTTGCCAAAGCCTCCCCAACACTAGACAAAAGGCTTCCCTTAACTCTTTTAACTCATCTAGCCTCTCTCTTTCCTCTTGTAGCTGAACTTGTTGGAAAAGCAATTTACACTAGTGTTGAATACAAGAATACAAAACATTAGATAAGATAATCATTATTAAAAGTCACTGGAAAAATGTGGTACTAGCATAGTAAAAATAGAAACAAAAATCCCTTTTATATTATATGATACAATATTTTTAAAATAAAATTTATCTTTATTTTTTACATTAGCTGCATTTCCTACCCCTTCCCAGAGAATTATCCATTATAATAAAGAAGAAAAATGTTCAGTAAAACTAACCAACATATCAAAAAAGTGTTGAACTTAGGAACTCAAACTTCAAGTCAGTTACTCATGAGGCACTCAGAGTTGTTGTGGCCTGGAATTCTCCTTTCTTTGCTAGAAGGCTAGATACCAGGATCATGCTATCTATCCTTCCTCCTGTAAGCAAATGTTTGGGGTATATGAAACAATGTCCTTGAAGTCTCCTCCCATGCTATATATGTATGCATAGATCTCCCATAGCCATGGGTTTCTGCCATAAATCATTACTACTGCTGGTTGGGGGTGAGTAAAATTTTCTTCTTCCCTTTTTGTTGTACTCTGAAAGAAGCAAAGAAAAAAGGTGGAATTAATCTCTCAAGAGTCAAGCCAGCAGTGGAGCCAGTGGTTAATTTGTCCTTCAATCAGCAGGAGTTCTATTAATTGCCTTCATCCAGTGGCTACAATCTCATCAGGTTGATAGAGGAATTTCTTCAATTTGATCACTACTAAGAAGGGTCCATAACATATTATATTGTTGAATTGCAAGAAGAACTCCTCAATGTGATCAGGGATTCCTCTGACCTACCTCTTTAATATGCTGAACAAATTATAAAAGATATAATAGATAGATCTAATTCTATAAAAATGCATTTTTAGATAACAAAAGAGGAACCCCACATACACATCAAAAAAGAAATATATTTGGGCAAAATCTTTGCCATAAGTATATCTGATATAAAAATTTCATACCTTGAATCTTGAAATGACACAATTCTACTAGAGTAAGATCTATTCTGAAATAAATGTTGATGATAATGGGCTAGCATTTATATACACCTCAAAATCTGCAAGGCACTTTACACATATTATTTAATTTCAGCTTCACAACAACCCTAGAAGGTGGGTGCTTTATTGTCACCATTTTACAGAAGAGGAAATTAAGGCAGGAAGAGAGGTCAAGTGACTTGCCCAGGGTCATACAGCTAATTAAGTACCTAAGACCAGATTTGAACTCAAGTCTTTTTTAATTCCAGACCAGCATTCGATCCACGGTGCCATCTACTTACTATCAAATGATATAAATATTATCCCCCTTTCTGACTTAGCCAGGCATATTTTATAACAAAGATTTTCAGAGAAAAAGGAAAAAAATGTTCAACCAGACCAACTAATATATTGAAATGCAACATTTCACATCCAATAGTTCTCTACCTCCACAGCAAAAGGAGAGGCATATTTACTCAATTCTCATAATTTCACAGTAATCTGTTTTTAGAATTTTGTTATTTCTGTTTACATTGTTGTAGTCAATATGGATATTGTTTCCTGCTCCTACTTAGTTCATATAAATCTTCCCAAGATTCTCTGAATTCTTCTTATTTGCCACTTCCAATGGCACAGTAATATTACAATATATCCATGTGTCACAACTTTTTTTAACCATTTCCCAATCAATGATTATTTTGTGTCTAATTCTTTGCCACCACATAAAGTGCTACTTTTGCTATTTCATTGTACATGGAACTCTTCTTTTTGTTTTGACCTTCTTGAAGCAAATGCCAGTGGAATTTCTGAGTCAAAGAATATGGACATTTCAGTTTTCTTCCTTTTTTCCTTCCTTCCTTCCTTTCTTCCTTTTTCCCATTCCTTCCTTTCTTTCTTCCCTTTCTTTTTTCCCTTCCTTTCTTGCCTTCCTTCCTTTCTTCCCTCATTCATCCATTCTTTTTCTTTAAGAATAACTTTTAAAAAGAATAATTTCAAATTGTTTTCCAGAATGGATGGATCAATTCACAGCTCTGCACCAACCATGCATATGTGCCTGTTTTCCCACAGGTCCTCCAACATTATTTCTTGTTGACTCTTCTTTATGATCTTTTGTCATCTTTGTCAACTTGCTGGTAGTACAAACAGGTAGTTCTGTGGATATGAAGGGGTAGTGAGGAGAAATGCAGTCAGGAAAATCTGGATTGGAAACTCAGTTTCAATCCTTACTAGCTTTTTAACCTGAGCAAATCCCATAATCTCACTGAGACCCAGCGTTCTCATTGCTAAAAAGAGTATAATAATAACACCTGGAGTAACTACTCTATAGCATTACTATGATATGATAATGTACATAAACTGCCTTGTGAGCTTTAAAATGTTATACAGAGTGCCCCCAAAGTCTTAGTGCAACTCCCCACTATTACCACTAGTAAGAGGTAGTTTGATGTAGTAGATAGAGTACTAGCCCAAGAAGCCAGGAAGACCTGGGTTCAAGTCCTGTTTTTGGGATAGTGGACAAATCACTTAACTTTCAGTGCTCTACCTAAACAACTTTTTTTTTTTTTTTTGCTTTTTGGAGGGCAATTGGGGTTAAGTAACTTGCCCAAGGTCACACGGCTAGGTTTTTTGTTTGTTTGTTTGTGTGTGTTGTGTCTGAGGCCAGATTCGAACTCAGGTCCTTCTGACTCCAGGGCCAGAGCTCTACTCACTGCGCCACCTAGCTGCCCTACTAAACAACTTTTTAATACTATAAGTTGCAACATCAACAACAAAAAAGATGTCAACTTTCAATCATAGAGAAATTTTTTCTTTTTTTACCTACAGCAATAAAATGATAGGTTCAATGCCTATTCCTTTTGCTATTAGAAAACACAAATTGTCCATTTGAAACAACTGAAGAATTCCCAGTTGTCTAGTAATCAGAGGAATGCATATTTAAAATTCATAATTATCCTTTTATACCCACTAAATTGTTAAAGAGAAGTTAAAATGACAAAATTCATCATCAGCAACAAACTGGCAAACTATTATATACCATTGGTATATGCTTCTTGGAAAATTATATGGCAATTTACAATGGAAGCTTTAAAACCCTTTATACTATTTAACTCTTATATCCTAAGGATATAATTAAAAGGGGGAAAAGACCTGTTTATATAAAAATATTTAGGATTGTTTTATTCACAATGAATCAGCAGTAGGCTGGCTACTTGGTGATGAATTCTTTGACCATGGAAGCCATGAAACATAAAAATTCAAAATGGCCTTTAATGATGGTGGCAAAGAGACATAAAATAGGGCAGATGATGATAAGAAGCATAGTTTTCAGAATGTTTATAAACAATAACTGTTGCTACTACTCTGAGTTTCTTGTCCAGTGACCAAACTGGTAAACATTGGACTAACTGAATCATATCAATCATGATCTATAAACAAAGCCAAAAGACAAAAGGAAGCTAAATGGAAGATTGACTCATAGGTTCTCTTAAGAGAAGCAAATAAAAGAGAGGCAGAGCTGGTTTTATCGTTCATCTAAAGCCAATAAGAAACATCGTTTCACGGTCCATTTGACCATGGACATAATTACTCCTTATGGACAAACATCTGTTGCAGAGAATGAAGAGGTAGAAAAATTCTATGAAGCAGTATATGAGACACTCCATATTAAATCAACAACATATAGTTTGATGTTCTGGAACTTCAATGTAAAAGCAGACATGTTGTAAAATATAGGAGTAAGGAATGATAAAGGCCAAACACTTTAAAACTACACAGAAACTTTACACTTATATGTAGGATTGTAAAGCTAAAGCTGTAAGAGACCTTAGGAATCTTTAAGTCTAACTCCCTCATTCTACAGATAAGGAAACTGATGCCCAGAGAGATTCTGTGACATGCCCAAAGTCACAAAACAAGAAAAATTTAAACCCAGGTTTTCCTGACTCCACATCCAATTCTCTATCCAATACATCAGATTGCCTTCACATAATTACAAATATTTCATTTGAAATATTTCATTAAATAATATCACAAAAATGAAATTGGTTACATTTTAATGAATAGGAAATAACTCAACATGAGAGTCATATTGAATCACCATATTGGTGCCAGACAGTGCAGACAAGTGAGTGGCTCTACTGCAACTTAGAACTCCTAAACTGGAGAGACCCACTAGCCTTGGCCTCTCCTAGTATTAGCAGGGACTACAAATGTACACACACCAATGATTTTTCTAGTTGTCAAATCCAATGACTTATTTAATTTTCATTCTCTAATGACTGCAGCATTTGACACTGTTGATAATTTCTTCCTTTTGGATATTCTTCTTTCCCTTGGTTTATTAGACAAAACATTCTTGGTCCTACTGTCATCTCTCTGATGGTACAGGTTGTTGTGAAGATGCCACCTGGAGTTAATCTTGGGCCCAAAGGCAAGGCTGGAATCTAAGATTTGCCCATTTTCTATTTGGCCTCATCTATGAAAAGAGGGATGGATGCTGATGTGATCCTGGGCAAGTCACTTAAACTTGTTTGTCTCAGTTTCTTTATCTATAAAATGAGCTACAGAAGGAAATGGCAAACCACTACAGTATCTTTGCCAAGAAAATCAGAAATGGGGTCATGAAAAGCCAGACATGACTAAACAACAACAAAAAGCACTTTTTACAAATATTTGGTTTAATCCTCAAAACAACCCTGCAAGATAGGGTTAGCTGGCTCTATTATCCTCATTTATAGTTGAAGAAATTGGGATAAACAGGTTAACAACTTGTCTGTGGAAACACAGCTAGTGTCAGAGGTGTGATTTGATCTATCCTTTGTGCCACCAACAGCATCTAATAAGAATAAGAAAAAACATCACAAGGCAAAAAAGACCTGAGGTTAACATTAATTTCATCCTGATGATTTTATATTTGAAAAGTTCAGAAGCTAGAACCATGTCAGGATCATAAAATTCTATTACAAGTGATACTCTTCCCACAACCTGCTAATAATTTCAAAATCGATGAGATCCAGAGCTCTGCTGAAGCACCACTTAATGGTTATTTTTGAGCCCTCCTGGCTCAGAGTGAATGTAAATAGTAATTGTTTCTGTTTTGGTCAGCAACCTTGAGGGTCTTCCCCTCTCAGTTTGATTTTTTTTTTTTATTAAAGGGATCATCCCTTGGACTCATTTCTTAAAGAGGTCTATTTGCTGAATGGGTGTTGCCTCACTCAAAGTGAGAACTTGAAAAGACCTTAGCTTAGAAAGACCAAGGTCTCCCTCTGCATCCTGGGTCATCTGCAGTTATCCTGATGGATTTCTGACCATTGGACCCAGATGGCTCTGGAGGGGAAAGTGAGGCTGGTGACTACACAGACCTCTTTCACTCAAATAAAATTCAATTGAAAGTCATGTCATCATTTCCCTGATGTCATGGTCCTCTTCAAGATCGAAGCACAGACCACACACAACCATACACAATTTCAAAAACTATTCCACTAATATGACCCTATTTTTTTCTCCTGCAATGGTGTGGGTACATGGGAGCTAGATAATCAGCAATGTCGATCCTCATTATATAGAAGGAGACACTTAAAACTTACTTCACCTCCTTTATCCCCTCCAATTAATATTCCCTCCCCTGTATCTACTCACATCAGAAGGTGCCTGGATCAAAAGCAGATTCTAACAAATTCAATTAATTAAATAAGATGTTTTGTTTGTCCTTTATTTCAAAGAGGACCAATGACATCATGGGGTGACATCTTGACTTTTGAGTGAATTGTATTTAAGTGAGATAGAGCTGCACAAAGTCATCAGCCTCTCTCTTCCAAAGTCATCAAAGTCCAGTGGCAGGACAAAAGTCAGGATGACTATCTGTGGTCTGGGATGCAATGGATGACCTTGGAATCTTCATGGCTGTTGGAATAAATGGTTCTTGTCTGCCCACTCCACTAGAGGAAGTCTTCACATGCTTAAGGTAGACATCCTCCTAACTTACCAATGAGTTTGAGGTCTGTTGGTTACCCTCAACCTGGTTTATCCCATCTGCTGAGATGTTTTACAGGGGTATACCTTCTGCACATACTACGGCTTCTTGGAACCACAGGTGAGAGTTCGGTGACAGATGGACACCAAAGGCAGATGAGCAGCCCTGAAAAGGGCTCAGCAAGTCCTCACACCAGAGGTGCTGGTTTTCCCTGAAGAAGTGTTAAGAGTGCTGGACTTGGATTCCTAGGCTTGTTGGTGCTTAAAATGTTTCACAGGGTCCAGAATTGTATTCTACCCTGGTAAGATTACAGGTTAAGCAGGGGCGGTTAGGTGGTGCAGTGAGTAGAGCATCGGCCCTGGAGTCAGAAAGACCTGAGTTCAGATCTGGCCTCAGACACTTAATGCACACACAAACAAAAACCTAGCTGTGTGACTTTGGGCAAGTTACTTAACCCCAACTGCCCTCCAAAAAAAAAAAAAAGCAAAAAAAACGATTACAGGTTAAGCATTACATGTGGTTAATGCAATATAATCAAGACAGGACTCTGACAAGTGCCACACCTCCAGGAGGTGACAACCAGAAAAACCTGGGTACTAGAGACCATGTCATATGGACATTGCTTAATGAAACTAGAAATATGTAACCTGGAAAAGAGAAGGGGAAATATTTCCGTTGCCTTGAAGTATTTCAAGGGATGTCGTGTGGATGAGGGATTATTTTGTTCTTTTTTACTTCACCTTGGAAGGTAGAACTACAAACAATGAATGAGTAGAAGTGAAAGAGGAAGATTTTTAACTTACTGTAAGGGAAAAAATCCTAACAATGGAAACTGTCCCAAAGTAGAATAGGCTGTTCTGGGAAGTAGTGAGCTCCCCTTCACTGAAGGCCTTCAAGTGGTGACTGGATGACCCCTCATCATCTCTGGGATGCTATAGAAAGAATTACTGGTTAGGAAAAGGTTGTACTAGGGGCCTCTGAGGCCCCTTCAGACTCTTGAGATCTTTTACAAAAGGACTTTCCCAGCCACTAGTGCCTTTCCCCCCCAAAATTTACCTCATTCATTTTGTATAAACCTATATATGAATATAATCTCTCCTAATATACTCTAAATTCCTTGAGATCAGGGACTGTTTGTACTTGTCTTTGTATCTCAAAGCTTTTAGTACAGTGTCTAGCACACAGGAAGTACTTGATATTTGTTGACTGAAAGACTGAAGAACTAGGAATCCCAACACTATCATTTAGGCCCTGGGTCTAGCTCTTGGAGTATCAATTTCCTCACTGTAAAATAAGCTGATCTCTAAGGTCTCTCCC
Organism: Gymnobelideus leadbeateri; assembly: GCA_011680675.1. Classification (NCBI taxonomy): domain Eukaryota; kingdom Metazoa; phylum Chordata; class Mammalia; order Diprotodontia; family Petauridae; genus Gymnobelideus; species Gymnobelideus leadbeateri. The sequence goes on along the minus strand of WOXC01010129.1, from coordinate 153,201 downwards.
CACTCTGAAATTCTGAGATTTTATTTTTTTATTCCTCTCTCCCTCTTTTCCTTTGAAGTGTGGCTTGGGGAGTTATGGAAGCTGCTCACATATGACAGCAAGTGTATCTTCTCTTCATGAATCTGAGACTGGACCTCAGGTCTCTGACTGCCTCTTCTGCTTTGAATTTCTTGCCCTAAATTCAGGGGGTTGAATAGCGATCATGAGAGATGGGCTATTGTAACCTGGTAGCTCAGGAGTTAAAGGAGTTCCTGAGTTCAGAATTTTCTGCCACTATACCCTTCCTAAATATGACCATTTATAGAAGGATGAGTCCAAGTCATGCCCTGGCTTGTCAGAAGATATGGACCTTGAGGGGGTTACTCAGACAATATAGAACTGAGATGCCCAGTGGTGTCAAGGGACACTTCACACCAACTTTCCATCCTGGTCATCCTACCATCTGACCTGATATTCTAATTCTTTTCACCTAAAAAAGTACCTCCAGATCAGATCACTAGGAAAAATATTCACAGCTTCCACCACCACCTCTTCCTTCCCTAACCCACAGTCAGTCAGAAGGAGCACTAATCCACTCAGCTTTGGAACTCACACCCCAGGTTGAATTGCCTTGATCTGTGAGCATAAACTTAACTACTCCACAATGTATAAGTACTCAGACCACCAGATCAGACTACACACACACGCGGGAACCTTAATAAAATCAATAATACTATATAGTTGTCTTTCTTGGGGAAGACATGCTAAACTGAATACTCTATGTGCCAACTCACCATCATTGTCTTTCTACCCACTCTCTTCCTCTACCATCATTCCCATATATGTGTTGCCTTCTATTAGAATGTAAGCTCTTTGAGGGTAAGATCTTCTTTTGTGTCTTTATCACATGCCCTCCAAAAAAACCCCTCACTTACTTGATCCATCCATCATTGGTAGTTATGGTTATCCTATATCCTCTCTCCTTTTATTAATGATTCAAGGCCATCTACAACTAATGCCTCCACTTCCTCTTTCTCGCATTCCCTTAATTATTTATAGTCTGGCTTCTAACTTCATCATTCAACTGAAACTGCTTTCTCTAAACTTATCAACAGATCTCTTAATTAGCAAATCTAGTGTTTTTTCTCAGTCCTCATCCATCTTGACCTCTCCAAAGACTCTGATACTATCAATCACCTTGCCTCCTTGATATTCTCTTCTCTTGAGACATTTTTGGATATAGTCCCATATTGCTATATTAGGGGACTCTTCTCCTTGGAATCATACTTGGAGGTACTTCTACTACTGCTTATATTAAAAACCAAGTTCTGAGAATATGCATTATTTTTATTAATCAGGATTTACTGAGCACACATTTACTATGTGCAAGTATGGTGCTAGGTATGTTCTTTAAGCATTCAAATAAGTTGAAGACTCCATCCCTGGCTTCAGAAAATTTTAAAATCTAGCTGGGGCCGGGGGAAGGAGAGACATATGTACTTGAAAATGTAGCTAATATTGTAAGCCTGCACATGACAAGTATCAAATGAGAGGTAGGGACATTGAATTCAGAGGAGGAAGGAAAAAAGGGGTCATTTACCAACACAAAAGGTTCAAAAGCATTAATTTCTGTGGGCAGTCTGTGTGTATGTGTGTGTGTTGTATGATCCTAACTAGATAAAGCAAGCTATTCTATATATTTTTAAGGCTCTATATAAACAATTTAGACATTTCTGCATACATTTTGGTCCAGACCCGTAATTTCATTTGTGTGATGAATTCCCACTGTGACTGATAATTCCTCCCTAATTGAAGTCTTAGAGAAGGAGTTCTTAAACTAATTTGTGTTATAGACCCAATCTGCCAGTTTTATCCAGGGAATTGCTCTCTCCATAATCTCTACTCTTCCACTGATCTCCAATCTCCCCTGGTCTACCGGCTACTTGTGAGCTGACTACAAATAGGCCCATGTCTTATAAACTCCTCAAATGCAGAGACTGTCTTTTGCCTTTCTTTGTTTCCCCAGATGGTTAGCATAGTGCCTGGTATAGCAGAGGCACCTAATATTTACTGAATGAATTTTGTCTCCCCCAAAACCATTAAGAACTCTCACTCAGGGGCGGCTAGTGGCACAGTGAGTAGAGTGTCGGCCCCGGAGTCAGAGGGACCTGAGTTTGGATCCAGCCTCAGACACTTCACGCACACACAAACAAAAACCTAGCCGTGTGACCTTGGGCAAGTTACTTAACCCCAATTGCCCTCCAAAAAGCAAAAAAAAAAAAAAAGAACTCTCACTCATCCAATCTAGTTTCTGTGAGATAACATCCCATTTCTCTCTCCTTTTCTTGGAGAGGTTTGTCTACAATAAATTTGTCCATGTCCTCTGAACACTCTTCAGTCTGGCTTCCAACCTCATCATTCAACTGAAACTGCTTTTCCAAAGTTATCCGTGATCTCTTAATGGACATATCTAATGATATTTTCTCAATTCTCATCTTTCTCAACCTGTCTACAGCCTTTGATAGTGTTGATATCACCTTGATATTCTCTTTGATAGTGTTGATATCACTTTGATATTCTCTCTAGGTTTTCATGAGACTGTTCTAAGTCTCCTACCTGAATGTCTGCTTCTTCTCAGCCTCCTTTGCTGATCTTTATTCAGATCTTACCTACTCTAATGCCACATAGGTGGCCCAAAAAAAGACTGAAGGTCAAATCCAGCCTCAGACACTTAGAAGATATACGACTCTGAAGAAGTCACTTAACCTTGGTCTGCCTCAGTTTCTCCATCACAAAATGAGGATAATAAGAGTGTCTACCTCCTAGGGTTGTGGTGGGGATAAAAGAAGATAGTAAAGCTTTAGAAACTTTTTAAGTGCTAAGTGCTGGGAATAAAAAAAACCCTAACTATTATTTAAAATTTGTATTTGCATTAAATGACTGAAAACCCATTTACGAAGCACTTAATATGTGCCAAACAAAACTGGGCTAAGTATTGGGGGTACAAATCAAGCCAACAAATCATTTATAAAAGTCAGGCACTGAGTTAAGGCTCTGGGGATACAAAGAAAGGGAAAAGACAGTCTCTGCTCTCAAGGAGCTCATGGAGAGAGCACAAAAACAACTAAGTGCAAACAGGAGGTAGACAGAATAAAGTGGAAATAATCTCAGAGGGAGGGTACTAAGGTTAAGGAGAACTTTGAAAGGCTTCTAGCAGAAGGTGGGACTTTAGCTGAGGCTCAAAGGAAGCCCAGGAAAGTAGGATGCAGAGATGAAGAGGGAGAGAATTCCAGATATGGAGATACTTGGTGAAAATGCTTGGCGTTAGAGCCATGTGGAGTGTCTTGCTCAGGGAGACAGGAACCACAAACAGACCTCATTAGTCCTACATATCCTTTCTTTGTACAGGATTGTTTACGAGTTTCCTTACCATAGGACTCTAAACTCCTTGAGGGCAGGTACTATATTTGCCTTTTTCAGTATCCTCAGTTGTACCACACAGTATTTAGCACGCAATAAACATTTAATAAATGGGTTTTCACTCATTCATTATTATAAACACAAATGTTGAACAGTAGCTAGCATGTGAATAATGCTTGAAGTTAAACCTACGCATCATTCACAGCTTGCTTTTTGCTTTAATCAACCTCAGTTTGAGACCAGTAATTGGGAACTTTATCTTAAGGGAAGGAAACAGAGTGAAGACCACTGAAAAGGTCAGAACACACATCACTTTTCTACTCTCACGTGTCCCTGGAGACTTAGACCATCATGGATTTTGGTTCATATTTATAGGGAAATCTACCACCTTTCTTAGCTCACTATGACCTAATCCAGAGAATTTCCAAAAATCAATGAGTATAGATAAATAGTTTATTGTTATCCTACAAACAAAAGGGGATGGGAATGAGGTATAGAGTCTAACAAAAGAAAAACATTGTTAGATGTTTAATCAGATGCCTTGGATTCAAATCCCAGTTTTGCCACTCAGTACCTTGGTAAAGTCACTTAATCTGAAAATCAGTTTTGTCAGCTATAAATTGAAGGCATCAGACTAGACCAGGTCTAAATCCTGTGATCCATATACTCATTGTTCAGTGATAGGTATTAAATTGTAGCATTATAAATTAATCTTTCTGTCCACGTAATTCTAATTCAAAGCAAACTATAAGGTCAGAAAACTTAATCTGCAACATAATTATCAAAGAATAAGGACATTATAATAAAGTTATTCCATACTGCAAAACTAGAGAAATAAAGTATAAAATCAACTTTCTATGTATTTATAAAAATATGCATTTAGCGTTTAATCAACCCTAATGTCACATAAACTTCTCCAGGAAAGAATAATTTTCCCAGTCAGGTTCTCTAGAAATAAAACCAATAATTTTGTGCTGGGTTGAATCTCACTCAGTAAAGCAGCTGTGAATTTGTAAGAGGGAGAAAACGTGGAGTTATTTAAAGAGTTTTTGTAAGCACAATGAATGCTTTGTGGGGAAACTTTTTTCCTTTTTGGAGGGGTAATTGGAGTTAAGTGACTTGCTCAAGGTCACACAGCTAGTGTTATGTGTCTGAGGCTGGATTTGAACACAGGTCCTCCTGACTCCAGGGCTGGTGCTCTATTCAATGCATCACCTAGCCTTCAAACCCCCCCCCCCCAAACCTCTAACTCAATAAAAATATGCCTTTCTTGAACTGAGAAGATACTTAAAAAATAAAACAAAACAGTCTTGAGGATATCCCTACAATTAGGATTAAATTAGATCACAGCTCAACACCTCCACTATAGCAAAAGGGGTGGGGGTGGGATGGGGTAGGTGGGATTCCTTAGCAATGACATCTCAGGTGTAGTCTTCATCCCTTTGCATATTCCAGGCAGAGTGTAATAGAAAAACAATCAAAAGTACTACTCAAGAATCTTACTTCTGTGGGAGAAACAGAAGCTACACATAAAAGAAAATATATGCAGAGTAATCCCAAAAAAATGTTTTCTGAGGGAGAAATAGATTAATAGTTGTCTGAGCCAGGAAAGGTTTTATGCAGAAGGAGCACCCAAGCTGAGCCTTGAAGGACATTTGAGATGTTAAGAGAGAGGGAAACAGGAAGTAGGTCAGTTTGTCTGGTCATCCAGTGGAGCAATGTATAATAAACATGGAAATGTAAGCTGGAGCAGGATTGTGAAGAGTGTGGTAGAAGAGCAGAGCAGTAGGTGTTTTATCCTGCTGGATAGGGAGCCAATGGAGCTTGTTAATCGAGGGAGTAACATGATCAGATCTGTGTCTTAAGAATGCCACGTTGGCAGATGCATGGAAGATGGATTGACAAGGAATGGGGGGATTAATATGTACATAAAACCCCAAAACATATGTAAAGCACTTCATAAAACCTTAAAGTATTATGCAAATTAGCTATTATTGTTGTGATTGCTATTCCACACTCCAGAGGCTTCTATGACCACTCCTCTATTTCCTTTGCTGGTCCTTCCTTCATCCGTTCACAATATGTTCTCTCTTTGGCCCTCTTTTTTTTATTAATGATCTCATCTATTCTCTAGTTTCCTCCCAATCCATATAGTACAAATCCTTTCTAGATTATTTTTCTTAAATCACAAAACTTTCAAAGTCTCCATACAGTTTAAAGGATTCAGTCCATACTCTTTAGTCTCATATTCAAGGTCTTCCACACAAGGATCTTCAATTTATCTTAATGTACACTTATTAAGCATCTATTTTGTAGGGGCCAGACTGGGGAAGATTCAAAGTTTAAATAAATTAAGGTGCTAGTCCTCAAGGAGCTTCTCTACCTCTATTTCTTTAATTATAGAATGATGGATATAAAACTTTGCTCCAAGGAAGTTAGAGTTCATCTAGTCCTACATTCCCACTTTACAGACGAGGAAACAGACCCAGGAAGGTTATATGATTAGCTTTAGGTCACACAGGCAGTAAGTGATTAAAAACAATTTACCTAGGGTGGCTAGGTGGCGCAGTGAGTAGAGCGCTGGCCCTGGAGTCAGAAGGACTTGAGTTCGGATCCGACCTCAGACACTTAACACACAAACAAAAACCTAGCCATGTGACCTTGGGCAAGTTACTTAACCTCAATTACCCTCCAAAAGGCAAAAAAAAAAAAAAAAGTATATACTATCTCCCTCAGCTAGAACAGAAACTCCTTGAGGGTAGAAACTGTTTCATTTTTCTCTTTGTCATCTTTACACTGAGCTTAGAACCTAGTAGGTGCTTAATAAATGCTTTATTGACTGATAAGAGGCTGAGGGGGGAGGCACTGCTTTCAAGTCCAGGAGTGCAAACCTGGGGCCTCAGACTAAAAGAAGTGATTATCCAATGAACTCTTGCACCTTACTGTCCTGTTGTAGAGGTATATCCACACTCCTTATGGACCTATATACTTAACTATTATTAAAGTTCTACTGAATACTTATCATTTAGCTGTTGGATTTTTTTTGTTTGTTTGTTTTTTGCTTTTTGGAGGGCAATTGGGGTTAATTAACTTGCCCAAGGTCACACGGTTAGGTTTTTGTTTGTGTGTGCAAGTGTCTGAGGCCGGATCCAAACTCAGGTCCTTCTGACTCCGGGGCTGATGCTCTACTCACTGTGCCACCTAGCCACCCTAGCTGTTGTTTTTTTAAGTGACAGATAACAAACCTATATATAATTGATGCAAAAGAATTAGTCAAGCCAAAATACACTTGTATAAGTACTCTATTAAACCAAATGGTAAACCTCTGGCAGATTACTTCCTATTCACAGTCTTCCTTCCAGTGAAGACAGCCTACTGGCCATTCTCAATAGGAAAACCTTCCTTCTCCCAACTCTATGCCTTTGCAAAGGATGGTCTCCATGTCTGTGAAGTATTCCCTCCTTACTTCCAACTCTTAGAATATTGACTTTATGCTCAACACGTTTCCTACTGGAAACTTTTCCTGATCCCTCTAGTTGTTAATGCATTCTCTCTCCCCAAGTTATCTAGCATTAGCTTAAGGGTATGTGTACATGTTGGAAACTTCCTGTCAAAAGCAAGCTCCTTGAGGATAAGGGTTCTTTCATTTTTGTCTTTGTAGCAGCACCAGGCTTGCATATGGTAGGAACTAAGTAAATGTTTGTTGGATTGGGTTGAATTAAATGGAACATTTTCAACTGGGGGTTTGGTTCGAGGCAGCCTAAATCTGGGCATCACAGTTTAGGAAGGACATTGATAAGCTGGAGAATGCCCAGAGGAAGGCAACCAGGATAGTACAGCTAGATGACCACTTGTTGGGCATGCTGTATGAGCTGGAGAATATGATCATTGAGCTCCTGTCTAACTCTGAAATTCTATGAAGGAACACTGCTGGAATAAGGGAATGCTGGAGCTTAGTTTCAAAGGCAAGAAAGGAATTTTAAAAGTGCATATGAAGAAGTAGTTCACGATAGCAGTTGAATTTTAGAAATAGTTGTGTTCCATTTGGGTGTAATGGATAATGTGTAAAGGGAGGAATGGGAACTAAGCCTGGAAAGTCATCTTGGAACCATGGAAAAGGCCTTTTCATGCCAGGTTAAATGCCAGGTTAATTGTTATATTATCCTAGGGGCAACAGAAGGTCTCTGAATAGAGGAACAATAGAATCTGATATGTGTCTAAAGAAGATTGTTTTGACAACTGCATTAAAGCTAAACTGCGGAGAGAAAAGAATGAGGTAGGGAAAACAATTAGAGCATTACTGTAATAAAAGGAAAATGGTGATGAGAGCCTGGACAAGAATGGGGGCAGCATGAGTGGAGAGATAAGGGCAGTTGTGTGAGATGGTTTAGGGACAAAATCTAAGAAAGGGGCTAAAAATAAAGCACATGGCCTAAGGAGTCTATACAAAGCTGCACAAAGTTCAGGTAATAAGCAAAATAAACTAGAGATCCTAAGCCAGGGGTGGGGAACCTGGGGCCTTGAAGCCACATGGGATCCTCTAGATTCTCAAGTGCAGCCCTTTAACTGAATCCAAACTTCACAGAACAAAGCCCCTTACTAAAAGGATTTGTTCTGTAAAACTTGGACTCAGTCAAAAGGCCACACCCAAGGACCTAGAAATCCACATGTGGCTTTGAGGCTGCAGGTTTCTCACACCCAAAGAGGGAAATCTGCCCACACTGGTATCACTGAGACTTGGTGGGATGAGACCCCTTGCCTGGAAGCAAGTACCAGGCTATACTTTAATCAAAATAAACAGGACAAGTAAAAGGGAGCAGTGGTCGAACAGCATTATATATTTAGGGAAGGTAATTTCTTGATTTACTTTAGTGGCAATTTCATCTTTCAAAAGGTTTCAAAAACCAGTAAAGGGAAGGCTTGTATCTTTTTTTCTCTTCCTAAACAACAGGAATGAGTTTCTAGGGAGGAAATGATGGGACCTTGAGGGAAAGTGATGGTTCTATCTTATAATTTGTAATAGAGAAGAGGAAAATTGGGGTATACTCTGACAGTCACCCTAGATTTTGGAGGAGCAGATTTTAAAAAGGTGCTGAGAAAGGAAAGACAGAATCCTAGGCTAAATTCTACAAGAGAAGTCAGTTGGGGGGGGCACTCTCAGTTAAAAAATTATACACAAAGAGTAACAATTCAGATGAGGAGAGGGAAATTGTTTAAAGAGGCTGACATGGATATGCATGGACATCATTAATCAACTTAGATTTTTAGGAGTCAAGTAATGCAGATAAAATGAAGAGCAGGGAGTGGCAGATGAAAATGAAATCATGGCACAATCCTTAAAACATTGTGTCAGAAGTTGGTTTGAAAACTGAAGATAACAAAAAGTTTTCACTGTTATTTTCTTTTTTTGAAGAGAAAAGAAAGATCAAAGAAGGAACAGGACTTTAACTCAGGGTAGTTAGGGCTATGATATATTAAGGGTTTATTACATGCTAGGGAAGCTAGATGGCACAGTGGATCGAGTGCTGTGCCTGGAATCAGAAAGACCTGAGTTCAAATCCCATCTCAGACATGCAATAGCTGTGTGACCCTTGGCAAGTCACTTAACCCTGTTTTGCCTTAGTTTCCTCATCTATAAAATGAGCAAATGACAAACTAGTATCTCTGCCAAGGAAAAACTCATGAGGAAAAAAAAACCCAACTCATGAAGAATCAGACATGACTGAAACAACTGAATAACAGCAACAAACAATATCTCCCTTTTGGGGACAAGTATGAAGGAGCAGCAGAGCCTGGTGAATAGTGCCCTAAATTTAGAGTCACAGAGACCTGGTTCAAATCCCATTTCCAACACTTATTAGATATGCGATCAAATCACTTTACCTCTCAGTGCCTCAGTTTCCTCATCTGTAAAATTTAACTTGATTGGCTTCTGAGGTACCTAAATATATGAACCTATTTACATGTATAAAGGTGTGGAGGAAAGAAATGGAATGTGAGAATAAGGTACCGTGTAGGTCAATTTTGTTGGAAAGTACTATGAAAGAGGAAGTAAAATGTAATCAGCCTGCAAAGATAGGCTGAAAACAAATCACGAGAGATTTCAAATGCCATCTAAGAGGCAAGAGGGAGCCATCGGAGTTTCTTACACAGTGGTATGGTCAATCTTGTGCTTCAGGAATACCAATTTGGTAGCTGTGTGGAGGACACACTTCAGAGAGGAGAGAGTGGATATAGGAAAACCAGTATTTCAGTAGTTCCACTGAGAGATAAAGGCCTAAACTGTGGTTAGTTGGGTGTGATTAGAGAGAAAAAGTCAGATAAAGAGGGTCAGTATGAGTGAAGAGTTGAGGATGTTTCCAAGGTCTTGAACCTGGGTGATTAGAAGAATTATGGTACCCAAGTCTGAAAATGGCAAGTCAGAAGTAGTGAGTTGATGAGAAAAAAACACATTGAGTTTGAGGTGTCCATGAGATGTCCAAGTGGTGATGTCTAGTGGCAAGTGGAAGTACAAGGAGTAACAAAAATTGTGCCAAAGTTTCAAACCTAGGTGACTGGAAGAAAGGTAGTGCTGCCTACACCTCAATTTTCCTTTCTTGTTCCCTTTTGTCTTTTTTCATTTTTAATATTCACTTTTATAAGATTTTGAGTTTCAAATTTTTTTCTTCCTCCCTCCCTTTCCACCTCCCCAAGACAGCAAGCAATCTGACATAGTTTATACATGTACAATCATGTTAAACATATTTTCACATTAGTCATGTTGTGAAAGAAGAATCAGAACAAAAGGGCAAAACTAAAAAACAACAAAAAAAGTGAAAATAGCATGCTTTGATCTGCATTCAGACTCCACATAGTTCTTTCTCTGGATGTGGGCAGCATTTTCCATCATGAGTCTTTTGGAATTGTCTTAGATCATTATATTGTTGAGAAGAGCTAAGTCTATCAAAGTTGATCATCACACAATGTTGTTGTAACTGTGTACAACATTCTCCTGGTTCTGCTCATTTCATTTTGCATCAGTTCATTTAAATCCTTCTGAAATCTGCCTGCTCATCATTTCTTATAGCACAATAATATTCCATTATATTCATATACCATAACTTGTTCAGTCATTCTCCAATTGATGGTAGAATTTTCTCAATTTCCAATTCTTTGCTACTATAAAAAGTCCCTTTTATCTTTTTGCTCCGAAATCTGGCTCCTTCCTCATGACACAGCTTCCCTGACTACCCTTTTCAGCACTGGTTGTACTTTCACGCATATTCCTTGCTTCACTAGTAGTGGTGGGGGAGTTGGAATACTCCTTCCTCCCCACTGCCACTTTCATGCTCTCCCTCTACCACTATCATTCAGTAACCGCTTCTTTGAAGTTTATTCAACTCATATTTATTATTGAATCAATATTATAGTAGCTGTTTCCCACTGACCATCAGGACACCCTCCTTTCTTCTTCCCCAACACTTGCCCTCATAGTAGGAATTCAACGTATATATTAATACTCTCTCAAACACTCTAGCTTCACAATTCCTCAACTTACTCAACTACAGAGAGAAATGGTATGTCCTTGATCTTGCCATCACTCCATAATGTTCCACTTCAATGTTAATGAACTCTGAAGTTCTTTATCTGATTAAAATCTGTTGTCATTACACTACTCCCTCTGCTTTAGAACCCCAAATTCTATTCTTCACTCTCACATTATGACATCCAGTTCCTCTACCCCTCAGTTCCTTTCTGAATGTAATACCCTTGAACTGGATATATTGTCCTCCCTTCCCAATTCCTCACACTTTGGCATGCCAGTTTAACTTTATACTGTCCTCTCCTTTAAGTCTCTTGCCCCTTTATTCTATCAAAAATCTGGATTTGCCAAGGTCAAAAGAGTTACTCTGCCAAATATTAGTCTTTTGATTTATCCCATCAACGGCTACCTTTGCTCCTATTCACATGTTGCTGAATGAAGCTGGAGAAAATTAGGAAACTACTGATTGGTTTCACTACAAAATAATATTACATAATCCCAGTTGAGCTCCCTCTAAGGCAAGGCAACATTTTACAACTCCCTGATTTACTATCTCACTCACCTTAGTAGCTTTTCTAAATCTTTTCACCCCTTTCCAACTCCTCCATGACTATTCTCCCCTAACCCTCTTCAACTGAGAACATTGCTTTGGATTTCACTGAAAAAAACCTGAAACTACTCACTGAATTCCCTCTTCTCCCCACCTAAACTCACATCCTTCAGATGCCTTTTGCCACCTTCTTCTCTTTCATCTCTGTCTTACGAGAACATATGGCCCATTTCCTGCCAAGGCAAACTCCTCAACCTGCACAACGGATCCCATTCCAGCCTGTTTCCAATAGCAGATTGCTCCCTCTTTAATCCCCATTCATCTTCAATCTCTCTTTGCTACTGCCTATAAACATGCTACTTCCCCCATCCTCTAAAAACTCTCAAGAATCAACCCATTCCCAATATCTACTTATATCTTTTCCCCCTTCTATTGCTAAATTAAAAACCATTTATAGTTGATGCCTCCACTTCCTTTCCTCTCACTCAAGTTCCTGGAGCCTGGCTTCCAATTTTATCATTCTATTAGAACTGCTCTCTCCAATGTTACCAATGATCTCTTAACTGGCAAATATAATGGACTTTTCTCAATACTCATCCTACTTGACTTCTCTGCAGCCTCCTCTCCTTAATACCCTCTCTAGATTTTCATAATACTGCTTTCTTCTGGTTCTCCTTTTACCCATCTGACTGCTGCTTTTCAGTCTCTTTTGCTAAATCTTCACCTAGGTCATACCTACAAACCCTGGAGGTCTTCCCAGGCTCTATCCTTTTCTTCTCCCTCTATGCTAGACATCTCAAAATGGCTATCCTGGTAGACCTCAAACTCAATATGTACAAAACTGAACTTCACTATCTTCCCCCCTCACCTTCTTCCTAACTTCACTGTCACTGTTCAGGTTACCACCACTCTCCCAGTCACCTATTTAGATATTATCCTCAACTCCTTTCTCTCACCCCAACCTCCATATCCAATCGATTGCAAATTCCTGTCATTTCTACCTTTGTAACACCTCTCATTTATATCCCCCTTTCTTCTCTGACACTGTTATCACCCTGGTCCTCCTAACCTTATACCTGGACTATTGTAATAGTCTGCTAGTTGGCTTACCTGCCATGACTCTCTCCCCACTCTAGTCCATCTTGCACTCAGATATCAAAATCAGCTTCCTAAATCGAAGGTCTGACCATATCACTACCACATTTAGTCAACTACAGTGGCTCCCTGATACATACAGCAGCAAATATAAAACACACTATTTGGCTTTTAAAGCCCTTTATAACCCAACCATTTCCTACCTTTTCAGTCTTCTTTTTTAATTTTTTTCCAAATGCTTTATTAACTGCTGGTTTACATCATTCATTTCTGCAAGATTTTGAGTTAGGATTTTTCCCCCATTTTTTCCTTTCCCCCCAGCCCAGAAGAGCAGCCCCACAGGATATCCCCTCATCCCATCTGCTCTCTCCCATATCTTCTCCCATACCCCCTTTGGCTTTTTCAGTAGGGCAAAGTGAATCTCTAAGCCCCAATGCCTGTATATCTTATTTCCCAACTGTATGTAAAATTCTTCTCCCCATTGTCTTTTTGAGCCTCTCTTGTCGTTTGAACTATTTTTAAGGTAGTATTTTCCTCAGTCAGGTTGTTGACTCTCATTTCATACTTTTCTTGCATCTTTTTCATTTCTCTTCCCAATTTTTCCTCCACTTCTCTTATCTGCTTCTTAAGGTCCTCTATGGTCTGTAACCAGCTCTTATTTTCATTTGGGGCTCTTGGTGCAGTAGTTCTGACCTCCCAGTCCTCCTCCTGTTCCATGCTTTGATCCTCTTTGCCCCCAAAGTAGGAGTCTAATGTTTAATTTTTCTGTTTATTTTGTTTCCTTTGCCTAGACATGTTGCCACTCAATTGCTTGACTTTTGGGCTTGTTGCCACAGCAGGACCCCACCACCAGCCAGGGAAGCCTCCATCCCAAATGATGGGGCTCTCTCAGTTGCTGGAGGTACTAGTTGGGTGCCCTCTCTGAAGCCCCACCCATGCCCTGGCAAGCTAGCCACACACCTATAGCAGCAAGCACCCCAGCATCCCCAGAGTGGCTGCCAACACAGGTTCTTAGATCTGCTTTTGTAAAGGAAAGCAACTCAAAATCAGTTAACAAGCTTACTTTAATCAAACAAACATACATTACCTAGTTCAGGGGAAAAAGGTCAGCACCCGAACTTCAGAGTTACAGAACTTACAGATCAAACAGACAGGCTTCCAAACTGTCCAACCATTATATCAATACCAAATCACAGTTACCAGAGAGGGAAGCATCAACATCTGGGTTTTCAAAGCCAGGGGGTTCTCAACATCTGCCCAGAGTCTCATCTGGTCAAATCATACAATACTTCTCAAAGTGAGCCCCAAAGCAAAGCCTCCCAACAGGGTTTATATAGCCTTCTCCTGGCTCAGAGAATGTAATAACCTTTTTGACCCACTGCCCAATCACAAAGTATCAAGGTGTGGGCTTTCCTGAAAAACAAGCCTCCCCCCACAGGCTCAGGTGTACTTAAGCTCAGGGCAGGGAAGATCTTTAAATGTGCATTTCCATTACAACGCCCCAAGACTTCCACCCCAGACCACAATCCAGATCCAAGAAGGTTAAAGCAAGAGTGATTACCCGCAAGACTGATCACCTGGTCCCCCCACAGTCCCCAGGCCAGGAGCTGAAGCTGCAGTGTGACTTAGGCTGCACTGAAGTATCTCAGTGGCTTCTTGCCCCCAGGGAAAGAGGCCAATGTGCTCCCAAATAGAGGTCCCAAAGTGCATAGGGCACTGACCCTTCACCTTGTCCCTGGCATCCATGTGTTGGTAATTCTGGAAACACCACAGCTGCTGGTGTTCTGGTGTCCCTCCAGCTGGCTGATGGTCAGGCCGCCCTGGGGCTAAAACTTCACATTCACAGGGGCCTGAGCTGGGCGCTCTATGCTGGCTCCCAGGCTGTCCTCAGCAGGAGGTTAGCTTCTCCGTGTCATTTTGTGGGTTCTGTAGCTCCAGAGTTTGTTCAGTCTCCTTTTACATGAATTTGTAAGTGGTGGGAGCTGGAGCTGCGAGGAAATGCTGTTACTACTCTGCCATCTTGACTTCACCCCCCCTCCAGTCTTCTTATACCTGTGAGCTAGTCCAATACTGGGATTCCCTTGCTATACTTCACCAATGTCCCATCTTGTGACTCTATGTATTTTCACTGGCTTTCCTCCCACGCCTGGAATTCTCTCATCTGTATTGCCTTGTTTTCTTCCAAGTCTCAGTTCCAGTCCGTAAGAACCCTTTGCCAGTCCTTCTTGATCTTAGTGCTCTAGTTTTTGAAGAGCCTTTTTTCTGTATCCCCAGCCTTAGCACAGCATTTGGCAGTTAGAAGCTTAAGAAATGCTTGTCAGTTTGACTCGACATGGCCACTGCCCTTATGAAGCTCACTGTCTAGCAAAGATAGATAAAGCATGCACAAATGTTGCAAAATACATTAAAAGTATATTAGAGATGTTCCAATGAAATGGTATTTGTAGGGCAATGGTCAGTAACAATGGAGGGAATCCAGATGGTATCTAGGAAGCGGCATTTGTGTCAATTTATAATGCTGGGCAAGTATTCATTAAACAAATAAAAAGGGGGAGGGATGACATTCTAGGCATTGGGATAGTATGAACAAGAACTTTAAAGTGAAAAAGGCACAGCATGTTTGAGGAGTCATTCATGAAGAGAGAAGACTGTTAGGAAAAAATGGAAGGATAGGGTGTGGCCAGATTGTGGAGAATCTCAAATGCCAGGAAAAGGTGTTTTTTTTTTAAATGAATTTTACTAGGTGTGTAATAGGGAAGTGCTGAAAGCAGAAGACCAAACGACCATTTTTAGGCATAAAGAAGTTGAATGTGGCATCATAACAGAGAATGGCCTGGGAGAGGAAGAGGGTAGAGGCAGGAGTATCCATTAGCCCATTACGGTAGCTGATATAGGAGGTAACCGAATTTGTACTACAGTGGTTGCAGTGGAAGTAAAGACAGTACATCTCTCTCCTGGCTGAGGGTGAGCACCTCAAAAACACCTCAACCTTCTACAATCGGTCTGGCTCCAGGACACTACCAAGCTTGACAGGTCCAAGGACTGGTAGTTGATCTGTTGATACTCCCTACCATGTTCTACTTTTCTCAAGGATGGTCCAATCATCATTTTTGCTTCTAGGAATGTGACTATCTATTGTCCTAAGGCTCTACTCAGAATCTCTATGATTCTGATTTCTAGGATGATGCACAAGCCAAAACTCCCTTCCCCCACCATTATGCTACCCCATCCATCCTCCAGTGTCCTGACCCTACTTTTCCTTACTCTTTCATTATGCCCTCTAGAATCCTTGTTCCATTGTTAACAGACTACCCTTCACGGTAGAACTCCCCCGCCAAATTACTTTGCATATATTATGCATTTATTAATATATGTACATATTCTCCCCATTCCTATTGTTAAAAGAATGAAAGTTCCTTGTTTTGCTTTGTTTTAGGTTTTTTTTTTTTTTTTATCCCAAACACTTATTATAGTGCCTGGGATAGTTGTTCAGTTGTGTTTTCTTGGAAAAGATGCTGGAGTGACTTGCCATTTCCTTCTCCTTCTCATTTTACTGATGAGGAAACTGAGGCAAACAGGATGAAGTGATTTGCCCAGAGTCACCTAGCTGGTAAGTGACTGAGGTCAGATTTGCTGATTCCAGGAACAGCATTCTATCCACTTCGCCACCTAGCTGCCCAACCTCTGCCTGATACAGAGCAGGTAATTAATAAGTGTTTGTTGTGTTCACTTGCATAGAAAGAAAGGTCAGATGTGACAGTTCATAGAGACAAACATCCACAAGACTTGGGAAGAGATTTGGGGAGAAGTGTGGCAAAGGAAAGGAGTCAGGGGTGATATTAAGTTGAATGTTTAAGAGTCTCATTAACAAATAGTGAAATCAGAGCACTTTAGGAGGAAAGCTAAGTACTGTTTAGACAGGTTGAGTTTGAGGTGCAAGTATGATATTGGAGATGTCTTATAGACAGCTACAGATAAAGGTTGGGAGCTGAAGAGATCAGGCCCTGAGATTTGGGGGTCATTTGCAAAGAGGTCATAGCTGAAATCATGAGAGCAAATGTGATAACTAAGGGACTGAGTTTAAAGAAAAAAGAGGGCTGAGAAAAGAATTGGGGTTCTTGTATACAAGACAGTCACAGTGGAGGAAACAAAAAAGTAGTAGATAAGAATAATGAAGAAGTTGTGATGTTCTGAAGCCAAGGGAGAGTATCTGGGAGGAGTGATCAGTAGAGTCAAAAGTTTCAAGGGAGTCAAAGAAGATGATGACAAAGAAAAAACCAACCAACCAGCCAACCAATCAATTCGATTGGGTGACTGAAAGAACAATTTTAGTGGACTGGTAGGGGCAGAAGTCAGATGGCAAGGGGCTGAGGACAGTGGTAAGGAAGGGGTACTAGATGTCAATGACTTGTGCAATGCAGCCTGCCAAGATCTGGTACAAATGTAACATGCATTCTTGTTCTTAAGGAGTTTATAACCCAGTAAGGATTAGAAAGATGAAAATGAGAATCACATGTGCGTAAGAGAATTATAGAGTACTGTGACATGAGAAACATAACTCTCCTATAAGGAAGAGTGCTATGTTGAGAAGACACCAGAGTTAACCTGGGAAGGAAGCCCAGTATTTGAAGCAGCTACAGTGAGAAGGCAATACAGGATGTACAAAGGTGTATGAGATAGAATTCCTGAGTTCAGAGTGCAGGTTCTAAGTGGGCCAGTACGGCTAAACAGCAGACTGCTTTATGGAGAATAATGTGAAACAAATCTGAAAAGGTAGGCTGGAGCCAGTCCATATTTGAGGGATATTTAGTAATCCAGTTTAGCTAGGGTAAGTTATATGATCTAGAAGAGGGACATTGTTGAGATAAGGATAGAATATAATGAAACCACTTTTTTTTTTTGGCTTTTTGGAGGGAGGAATGCAGGGCAATTGGGGTTAAGTGACTTGCTCAAGGTCACAGGGCTAGTATGGAACCACTTTCTGAAGAACCTTGAACACCATGCTCAGGAACTTGTTCAGTGGGGAACTGTCAGAGAAGTGGTCTTATTTTGACTTAAATGGTGTTGCAGAGCATGTATTAAATGACATAACTTAGCTAAATTGCTTTGTAAATCTTAAAGCACTTCATAAATATTGGTTTTATTTTTCTTGTTAATCACAAACCTTTAATTGCCTTTTTGAAGGCCAAAACCAATATTTTTTGCATTCCTCTCAAAATCTTGAACACAGAAGGTATTGAGTAATACAGCTTTTAATTTGGTTTTGCTAGTGACTTGTTTTACAGTTTTGTTTTATAGTTAATTGCTTGAGTAACTAAAACAAGAGATTTTTCAATTTTAAAAAATGTGAATATTAGAAATGGCATGCTTTGCTGAGATATTAGAATTGCTAACTCTAAAATGTTTTGAAAATGCATATTGTTCCATAAATGAGGCATTAAATACTGAAATTGAATAAGGTAAATTGTCAACCTTAACATCTAATGGAAATGAAAATCTTTGGATGTATCATAAAGGTTCTATCTCCCTCCCCCATATTTTACTGATTAACTTGATGGTGAGCTTCTATTCAGTTTCATTTCACTATCTTTCGCACATCATTTTGACTAACCTTTTCCCCTATGCTATTATTTTTTTTATGAAGGAAAAAAAATCATCACTTATAAATGTTAACATCATCCAGGGCCAAAAGCAAAAAACGATCAAGGTTTAACTAGCTCTTGAGGTCTTACTGGTTTTCTTTTACTAATAAAGCAACCCCCAGCCCCTTAAGCAATTCTGGTTAATGTTATCTTGTCTTTTCTAATATCTACTTCACAAGGCTATATTGAGGAAAGCACTTTGTAAAACACTATATGAATGGGAGCTATTATTATATCCATGGGAGACCCAGCTAATAACCCTTCTTAGGAAATTACCTCCTTCGCCTGAAGGAAAATATAAGAAATCCCCTTTAGTTTACACTATGGTACAGCTGAGAATTCTCGGGGTCAGGAAATCCTAGGAGCAGGGGACTGAGAAACAAAGCAAAGGCAAAATCGGGAACACGGGGAGAAAAACGAAACTCCAAAAAGATATTACCTAACAACAAAATGAAGAAAAAGGCAGAGTGGTGGAGAGACACTTTGGGTAACTAAAAAAAGTGACATTTCAGGTCTAAAGATCAGAAACCTAAAGCCTTATGGTGCAAAGGAAGGATCTCCTGCTAGGTAGGGGCTGGATTCAAATCTTAATTACACCCCTTTCTAACAGCCTGACCTTTGGCAAAAAGCGTCATCTGCCCAGGCCCAGGCTTCTGTCGTACACTGAGGACTGGACGACCTCCAAGTTTCATTTCAATTCTAAGTCTCTGACCCCATGACCCCTCGACTCGTCCAGGGATCAGTCCCACTAAGTAGAACAGTCTGGATTCCTGCCAACTTCCTGAGCTTTCCCCCACCCCATTTCTGCAACTCGAGGTTTCTTGGAGAGAAAACAAACAAAAAGGCAGCAGCTCGAGGGGAGGGGGCCGGCCGCACTGGCCACCCCTCCTTCACCACAGGAGGAGGAAGAGGGAGAAAGGAAAGAAAAGGAAGGAGTGGACCACGCAAGGCCCAGGGAAAGGGAGGAGGGGGTGTCCAGAGAAAACACCAGTAAAAACAAAGAGTAACAGCGGACCGACCCACCTCACTGGGGACCCTCAACAGCCGCTCCCGTGCCCCGCCCTTCTCGATTCCCCCCCACAGCGCCCCCCCCCCATGAGGCTGCCAACGCTCCCAGGGTGTGGGGGTCCTCCTGGGTGGGAATTGAGGAGAGCGAGAGGAGAAAAGGAGGGGTGAGACAAGGCCGGGGAGACAGAGGAAAGGGAAACAAGGTGGGGGCAGGGGAAAGGAGGGGAATGGGAAATGGGAGGAAGGGGAGAGGGAAAGGAGGAGGTGAAAGGGAAGAGGAAGGGGAAACGGTAGGAAGAGGAAAAAAAGTAGGGAGGAGGAGGAGGAAGAGGAAGAGGTGACAAGAGGTGGGCGGGGGAGATAGCCCCGAGAGGACGCCGCGGCTCCAGCAGATCGCCCCTCCGCCCCGGGCAGCGAAGCCCGGACGCGTCCTCAGGCAGGGGGCGGGGTTGGAGGGGGGTGGTGCAAAGCTCGGACGGGAGCGAGCGCGCTGGGATTGGCTACGCCGCCGGCAGGGGGTGGTGAAGAGCGGCAGGGACTGCGCCAGGCAGCGGGAGAACCCACCTGGAGCGCGGCTGGGGGTGGGCTGCGGAGGTGGTGCTGGGGAGGCACCGTGGCCTGAGTGGCGCCCCGCCCCAGAGCTCAGCCGCCTCCGGCGGCCCACCGGACGGGAGGAGGCGCCCCCGGCTGAGGCCTCTGTCTCCCGTGCGATCCGAGTGTGTATCTCTTTAAGGGGCTGGGGGGGGTGGGGAGGAGGCGGCCGCGGCGCCTGCGAGGGGGGCGGGGTGGTTGCGTGTGTGAGCGTCTCTGCCGACGACGCCGCCGCCACCGCCGCCGCCGGAGAAGCCGCCTCCTCTCCTCCCCCCTTTCCCTGTTTCCCCTCCCGCCCCCTCCCCCGTGTCTCCCCTGCCTTCGGGGAGGGGGTTTGGGCCGCCGGCGCCTCTTCTAGCTCTTCCCGATGAAGCAGCAGCAGCCGCTGCCGCCACCACCGAAGATGGGGGATTTCTATGACCCTGAACACCCCACCCCTGAGTGAGTATCTCTCTGCTCTCGCCGCCGCCGTTATCCACCTCAGACGCGGACCGGGCGGCTGAGGGGGGTGGTGGTGAAGCGGTACGTCTGGGCCTAGGGTCGGGTGAGGCCTTCTCCGGGCCGGACTAGCCGAAGCCCGGCGGAGGGCGGGGGAGTGAGCGCTCCCTGTGACGGCGCCGGCGGGGCGCGGGCCCGCTTCTCCTCAGAGGAGCTGGCTGTGCGGCGGCGGCTGGGAGAGTAACGGGGCCTGGGAGGCCGCCGGGCGCGCTCACGGCGGGGGGGCCGGGGTGGGGTGCGGAACCCGGGGCCTACGGGGGCTGCGTCGTGCGCCGCGCACCGCCCACCGCGGCGTTAGCCGAACCGGCTGTGAGGGGGATGAGTTGGGAGACAGGGCCCCAGAGAAGTCGCACGAGCAGTTGGAGGTGCGCGGGGCGGTTTGCGGGGGGGGGGCAGGGCCGCTGGTGCCTCGCGCCGGGACTCGTGCCGGGGCGGTGCGGGGTTGTGGGGGAGCAGTTGGAAGCCTCGGGGAAGGTTAGAGGACAGAGGTAGGGGGAGGGGTAGCGGGCGCTCACTTGGAGGCTCCGAAGCCCGTCCTGGGCCCTTGGGCGAAGAGGAGTCAGGACGGGCGACTCTTTTCCTTCTCTTCCTCGCCTTCTTTTCCTAGATCCAATCCCACCTCGATCTCCTCTGTCTGCCTCCTTCCAAGGTGTCTTGTCTATCAGGCCTCCCCTCCCCGGCGGCGTCTGAAGAGGAGACTCAGGGAAGAGCTAGGCCGCAAAGCCCCGGACTCGCTTTGAGTCTGAGGCCGGAGGGCCGCTCCTTCAGTCAAGGTGTCTAAACTTCACTTAGTGGATTACGTTGGGGCCCCCACCGTCACCTGCTCCTTTTTTCCCTCATTGGCCAGTGTCTCATGCATGGTTAGCTTTTTTTTCTCTGACCTTATATCATTTTATGCAACTATTTGTACTGGGGATAAAAATCTGTAGCACTAGGCTTGAAGAGAAGATGTCAGTGAGTTTGTTTTGCTGATCAGAAATGAAGCATAGTGTTCAATTACAGTGCATTTTAGGGAATTTACAGGCTTCCTCTTTGATCCATTTCTAAAGATACACCTGTTAACTTTTCTTCTGGGGGAACTTTGTTCTAAACTTGGCAGAACAGAGACACATGGTTGAATATTAAACAGTGTTCAGAAGTTTGGAAGACAGCTTTGTTCCAAATTGTATCGTCTTATACTGTTCCTCGATTCTGACCTGATCAAGGTGTATCCTTCTCCCACGTCCCCCTTTACTTCAGAAGACCTCAAAGTTTTGTCTTCCCCCAAATCCTCCTTAGGACAGACTAGTTATTTTTAAGGAACTTGCTTTATACTCCTGTTCTAACTCTACAAGTATACATACAAATCATCTTAAAAGTGTGTTAAAGTTTTCAGCCATCATTTGGAGGATTATACTGACTTGAAATTTTTTTTGCTGTTACTTTTAAACATAAAAAGCAAGTGACCATTATATTTAAGGTACTCTGTGAGATCCGAGGGATATAGACCAAAAAAAAAGTCTTGGCACGGGAGGAGCATGCATTCTACTGTGAGAGATAAAATGAACTCAAGTAAATCCAAAGCATTTTTTAAAAGGGAAAGTGTGTTAATAAGGGGACTTTGGAGGAAATCAAGGAAGGCTTCAAGTGGGAAACTACACGTAATCTTATGCTTTGAATCTGCCATTCTAAAAGGTGTAGGTGAGGAGGGAGTGTACACCAGGGATGGAGCACAAAAGTACAAAGATAAGAGATGGTATGTAATGTAAAGGATGGGACAGTTAGTGAGCTTCTTAATGAGTGGCATGGTCAGTGCTAGGAAGGGGAATGAGGATGGGTGCTATAATATGAAACAATACTGGAAGGATAAAGTAAGTAAGAACCAGATTGTAAAAAGCTTTAAGTACTATCCTGAGTAGTTTGTATTGTGTCCTAGAGGCAACTGGGAACCCCCTTTGAGGTTCTTTATTTACCTTTTAAACTCTCTACCAAAACTTACCATCTTTTTTTTCCAATTGTCTAATACTTAGCTTTCCAACCCCTGTCATTACAATAGGAAAAGAAACTGACAGGTGATGCCCAAGGCATCATCCTAAGAGCAGATCTGTCAGTGTCACTTATAAATTCCATTGGCTCCCTATTGCCTCTAGGAATAAAATATGAATTCTTCTAAAAGCTAAATGGTTTTTAAAGCCTTTTGCAATGTGACCCTAATTCAATTTCCGTCTTGCTTAGTGGATTGTGTGCTGAGCTTGGAAACAGGAACACCTGAGTTCAATCAGGCTCAATGACTCTGACCAAGTAACAACCTCTCTCAGCTTCAGTTTTTTCATCTCTGAAAAGGGTGTAGTAATAATAGTAACCTACCCCCCACTCCCTTAAAACATTGTTGTGAGGAACAAGGTAATGTGTACAAACATTACATATTTACAAACATTAAACACTATATGCATGCTAGCTTGAATGAAGTTGAATGAAGAAGCATATATTAAGCATCTACTCTGTCAGGCACCTTGCTGTACTCTGGTGATACAAAGGCAGGTCACAACTGGCATGTTCTTAAGGAGCTTATATTAAGAAGATTTTGTCTAGCCTAACATTTTCTCTGCTTCTCACATATAGCATTCCATCTCCCATTTCTGACTTTATTCTGATTGTCCACCTAAGCAACTAAGTGGCACAGTGGATAGAGTACAGGACCTGGAGTAAGGAAGGTTTGTTTTTAAATCTGGCCTCAAACAGTTACCAGTTGTGTGACACTAGGCAAGTCACTTAACCTCTGCTTCAATTTCCTTATCTGTAAAATGGGAAGAATAACCTCTGCCTCACATTTTTGCTGTGAAGATCAAATGAGATAATACTTGTAAAGCACTTGGCACAGTGCCTGCCCGACTCTGTGATTCTGTTTGGGGTTTTCTTGGCAGAGATACTGGAGTGGTTTGCCATTCCCTTCTCTAGCTCATTTTACAGATGAGACTGAAGTTCAGTGACTTGCCCAGAGTCACAGAGCTGGGAAGTGTCTCAAGCCAAATTTGAACTCGGGAAGATGAGTCTTCCTAACGTTAGACCTAGCACTCTATCCACTGTGCTACCTATTAATAGATTTTTGTTTCCTTTTCCTCCTTCCTCTTCTCCTGCAACATGTCCCCACCCCATGTGTATAATACACTACATATTCACTTTAGCCTTGTAGAATTGTTCCTTTTCTTTGTCTCCTACTTTCCACATACCCTCCCCCTAACCTGCTGGTGCCCTCCATCCATCTTTAACCACATTGAGTTTATTTGTATTTATTTTTAGTCTGTATATATGTACTTGTTTCCCCGTTAGAATGTAAGTCACTAATGGGTAAGGATTGTTTTATTCTTTGTATTTTAACACCCAGCAGAGTGCCTGGGACAATAGGAGCTTAATAAATGTTAGTTGATTGATCTGAGTTCATTCAGAATAAAAAATAATTGTTGATCCTGCCCCTCTTTAAGCATCCAGACTTGGATGTTTAAACAGTGTTAAGGATATTATATTGACAAAGATTTCATACTTTATGTTCGGGAACATCTTTATCCTTAATAACTTCTACATAATTTGTTTAGCAGAGCACAGTGCTTGGCACATAGCAGGCCCTTATTTTTGTTGACTGAGCTTTTAATATAGTACAACCCTATTATATCTACATTTTTTGGTTTTCAGTGCTATAGTACTATGTAACAATATATAATCTAGTCGATGGTCTGGTGGAAGGCAGTTCTTAACAGTTTTACTCAAGCAGAAGTTTGATATTTAAACTCTTGAGGGAAAGCATTCTGTGGTGTCTTTTTTGGTTGGTGGTCCAGTATTAAGGACCATTGAGCATTAACCTCTGGGTGTTTTGAGAGGAAAGGAGGAAGATAATTTTTGTAGGGTAAAGAAAAACTGGGAAATGCAGATTTAACTATAGCACCTTCATGACTCATGTTTGTTCTTTTGGTACTCTCTGCTACTCTTTCCCTTTGCACATTCTCAAGTCAGTTGGGCCAAGGGACATTACCATGTGTCTGCCATGTATGTGGCATATACTGAGTAATCAGTGGGGATCAGGGATAAGAAAACATCTTTAAGGAGCTCACTTTCTAGTTGAGATAGCAATAAAATTTATTAGATACTCTGTAGGAGATATGCTCCATTCTGAGGAAAAGAGGACAGAACTGAATTATTTTTTTCAAGGAGGTTGCACTTCAGTTGGATAGTACTTCATTTACACAAATGAGTATGATGTATATAAAAGACTATGTGATAGATGATTGATATAGACACTAAGACAGTCAATAGTAAAAGAGAACATGCCAGTTTTCAAGTAGGGTGGTTAGGGAACGATTTAAGGAGGTGAGATTTGAACTGAGGCCTTGAATGAAGTCTGGGTAGGATTTGGAGGGAGTAGGGGAAGCTTTTGTAAACAAGTACTTTTTTAACCTGCAGTATTGGTAGAGAATTTCATATTGTCTTGCAATAATATTCCTATGAGGGATTGTTTCAAGAAACCAAAGTTTCTTGTTGAGAAGTTGTTAAGGAAAACATTTGGTGGCTGAACTTTCTATGTCCATTTGAATAATATGGCTGTAGACTTTCCTTGTATAGAAACATCTGAGACAGTAATTTTGTTTCAGGTCAAAAGCTACAATCACCTGAAATCTATTTGCTTACATCAGGGAAAGCAGTGAGGATGGTCAGCCTACTATAATCCATATGGATGTAATGCATAAAGAAAACCTTAATTATTATAAAAGATATTTTAAAGCTATGCTTGTTACTGGGTCTTATTCAATGTAGTTTCCAAAATGTAGCTGATTATTGTGTTAAATATAGATTAAAAACAAACGATGCTACTCAGAGGATTATTTTATATTATTGAGGAAGGTTACTTCCTCCAAATAGGGTACTCTCTACAGAACAAAAAATATCTCTCTATTGACTTATAATGGAGCTTTCTTTAGTGTATATTTTTCATGGAATCTGAGTGTCAGAGCTCCACGGTGCTTTTTTTTTCCCCCAAGATCTTCTAGTGTTAATTCTTCCTCTTACCAAAGAGGAATCTGAGGCCCAAAGAGATAAATTGCTTGATCACAAATCTATCTGATTTAGAATGTTTATTTACTAAGATGTTGCATTTATCATTTCCATTGACTCAGAAAGTTCTTGTATATTTTAGATTGAATTTACTATGTGTTACAGCAAAATCGTTTGTTGATTATTACTTCAATGTTTAGTTCAGTTAATGCATTATGAAGTCAGATGATTACTTGGACTATATCTGAAACAACTGTGGGCACTATTAACATTTTCTACCCTGAACTTCTTATTTAAGGAATCTACTTTTCCCTTCCTTGAAGTAAAAAGGGCATCAAAGGACAGGAATTTATGTGCCAGTGGTTTTGGGGAATGGATTTGGGGAATGAAAGTATCATTGGGAAATGCTGACATTGAGCAGAGATAACCTTTCATTGTCAAAAACTAGCATCTTTTCTTCATGCCCTCAAAACAATAGCAACAACAACAAAAACATCTCAGAAAACTTTGAAAAGATGGGTGATGGCTTGGGATCAGTTCAACTGATGCTTTCCTCATCTAGTTTATATACTTTCATATATTCCATTAAGAGTTGATTTTGTTAATCTGTTGATAGCTATTTTAGTTAATTACAAAGTTAGATAGTAGAATATTGTCCATAATATTTGAGATTTTATGTATTTATATATGGAGTGAGTAAATAAAATGGTTTTGCTAAAACATGCTTAAGTACATAACATGTAATAATTGCAGAAATATTTTTCTTAGAAAATTCATTAATTTTAAACTTTGTTGCATCCTGTGACCTCTTAAAATTGCCAAGTAGAGAGTAGGATTGATTTTCACTATTTAGTTTGTCTAAAAAATTATCATATTTGAAATACAAACTAGAGAATTTATCATCTTTAAAGTTACTAGAAATTTTATTCTTAGGGAGGGTGAATTTGTTCTCTGTTACCTTTATAATCAGATATAAATTTCTGTTTGACATTTAAAGCCCATCACAATCTTCTCCAACCTACTCTTTCTAGCTTTATTACACATTACTCCCTCTTATGAATTCTGCAGACCAACCAAACTGGCCTTGTTTACTCTTCTTTGTACATGAGACTTCATCTTCTGCCTCCATTGCTTATGTCAAGAATGTAAACTCCTTCCCCACCTGTCAGAATCTTTATACAGTAGTTACTCCATGGCTCAATTCAACTTTATCTTCTATATGAATCCTTTCCTAACACACCTTTCCCCACTATAACCGTGTACTTCTTTTCTCCTTTGACTAGACTGTAAAATCTTCAAAAGTAGAACATTTTGTTTTATTTTTGTCTTTGTATTCTCAGGCATTTAATGTATGCTTGTGTGCTGAGTGAGAAACTGAAACAGCCTTTTTGGTCTAAAGACCTATTTTCGTTAGAATTGGTTGAAAATAAACTGCTTAAACTTGCCATTCAAGTGGAAGCATGAAGAGGTCATTTTGGGTCAGTGTTCTTTTTCAGCTTAAGTAAATTCATTTGTTTTAAGTATTCATATAACTGTATGTTGTGTTTTGTTAAGTAAGATGCTGTTACTTTGGGCATACTTGATTTCTTTTTTCAATATCTTTTGCCCTTTGGGGGCGAATAACATTATTGACATTCTATACTTACAAGATATACTCTCCCAGAGAACATATCTATTTGTTTGTTTATAATTTTTTGCTTTTTGGAGGGCAATTGGGGTTAAGTGACTTGCCCAAAGTCACACAGCTAGTGTGTCATGTTTCTGGGGCTGGATTTGAACTCAGGTCCTCCCGATTTCAGGGCCAATGCTCTATTCACTGAGCCACCTAGCTGCCCCCCCCCCCCCCCAGCCCAGAGTACATATTTAACCACATCCATTCAATGTATGGAAAGGTAGTTCCCCCAGTTATATTACTATTCAAATACATGAAACTTTTAAAACTTGTCTTGTTTTATACCTGCATCTTCCTTTGAGAACTTTCTCCCCTATTAGAGAGGCTAATATTGGTGTCTCATAGGACATGAAATTGATGGGTGGGAGTTGGCACTTGGCTTTGGACCTGGCCATATAATTTTTTAATTGGATTTGTCATATCTACTTTCTCCAAAGTTTCTTTAGTTTTTCTAGGGAGGTGTTTACATTTTTTTGCAATATTCTTAATAAATAACTTGTTTTATTAATAAGAAATTTGTAGAAAAATTGTTCAGATGATGCTTTATTTTATAGCTAGTCTAAGTGGGAAGAAAACATGCAAAGTAGGTACAGACTCTAACGTGTGTATGTATACTTGATAAATTGGAGATAGTCAACACAGGGAGGTTTACTAGGATGAAGGGATTTCAGGAAAGACTTCTTGTAGAAAATGGGTTTTAAAGGAAGCTCTCTCTCAAGACAAACTCCATAAAATAAAGTAATATTCTGCTACTGTTGTTAATGTCATATAAGGTTAACTCATGGGCCTTGCTTGGACAAGTAACTGCTCAGTTCAAATCTCTAAGATCCATTCTGTCTCCTTTGAAATCAGGGAAAACTCTTACATGGATATGATTGATGAACCAACTTGACATATTGGTCCAGAAAACATTCTGGTGCTGTTAAACTGTAAAACCTTGTTTTCTTTTAGCATGTCTCCTGAAGACAAATTAGCCAGGTCTTTAATTTAAATCATTTGAAACATTACTGTAAGGTTATACTTAGGCATCCGTTATTGCTAATTATGTTTTTTATTTGTTCCTGGTGTTTTAGAGAAGCTATTGCTGAGACTTGGGCTCTTGCTTATAAGCACTAATGAAGTAAAAGGCAGGACTGTTGGGGTTAAGTGCCTTACCCAAAGTCACATGGCCAGTTTTTGTGTTAAGTGTCCGAGGCCCAATTTGAACTCAGGTCCTCCTGACTTCAGGGCTGGTGCTCTATCCACTGTGCCACCTAGCTGCCCCTAGAATGTGAATTTCTTTAGGGTCCTGACTCTTATGCTTTGGTCATAGCACTCACTGTTTACACCACTTATTTTAGGCCTTTTCTGTGTCTGACTCTTTCCAAAACCTTTTTTGGGGTTTTCTTGATTACAATGCTGGAGTGGTTTGTCATTTTCTTCTCTAATTCATTTTACAGATGAGGAAACTGAGACAAACAGGGTTAAGTGACTTGCCTGGGGTCACACAGCTAGTGTCTGAGCTTGGGTTTGAACTGGAGTTTTCCTTACTCCACTCCCAGTACTCTGTCCACTATGCTTAAAATACTTTTTTCATTCATTCAAGTTACTTTGCCATGAACAGTTTTGTGTTTCCTCAGGTTTAGGATAAGATTAGTACTTCATACACAGTGATGCCTTACATAAGTATTGGAATGCAAAGCTCAGTGTATTTTTATTCTCATTGTATTCCCAGTACTGTTGGTGATTCTTCTGGGGGTCAGGTATACAAAAATGCCAGATCTGAAAATTAGAAGAAATTCTTAAATGTCATCTTCTGATTATTGACAGATTTTTTTTCACTTTGTCTTTATTCCAGTAACACATAAACAACAGCAGTCTTTTGTTTCATATTGCACTTTTCAGGAACACTAAGAATTGCTGAAAGAGGTGTAAATGTTGAACGATTCAGTTTCTTTTATAAAAAAAGTATCTCTTGTTTTTTATAGTACCTCCATTTCCCATTGTAACTATTTCCCCTCACCCCCTTCCAAAGAGCCATCTCTTTTAAAGGCTGATAATCCCATTGTTCAATACTCATAGTCTCCTTTCCCTTTGAAGAAGAGGGAATGATTGAGGCCTTCAAACATTAATGAAGATTGTTTAGTATGATGGTACGGGCCTGACATAATCCTTTTCTTCCCTTTTTATCTGCTGTAATTGATTTTGGAATATGGTATGAGGATCTTCTTTCCCTCCTAGCCCCCTTTAAAAATATACTCTAATGATACCTGCTTTCATAGAGTTCACTATCTAATAAGGAGATAATGTAAGTACATAAGAGGTGCCTACTAATACTTAAAAATTTTTTTAGTTCCAAATTCTTTCTCTATTCCTCCTTCCTGAGATGGTAATCAATTTGATATGAGTGCAACAACTTTTAGTACCTTCATTTGCGTTTATTATTTTGAAGTACTAGGGAAAAGATGTGGTGGGTAGTGAGTATCTGGTCATTTCACTCAGGCCTTGAAATGTTAAGCAGTTGTGTTTGTTTTTTTTTTTCTTTTTGGAGAGGGGAAATGCAGTGCATTTGAGGTTAAGTGACTTGCCCAAAGTCACACGGCTAGTAAGTGTGTCAAGTGTCTGAGCCGAGGCTTTATTTGAACTCAAGTCCTCCTGACTGTAGGGCCGTTACTCTCTTCACTGTGCCATCTAGCCGCTGGGCAAGATGGATTTCTGTACCTTGGTGCCTGTACATCTTATTTCCCAGTTGCATGTAAAAAAAACAAAACAAAAAAAAACAAAAACCAATTTTGTTTTTAAAACTTTGAGTTTGAGATTTTTCCCCTTTTCCCTCCTCTCCTGCCCCCACTGAGAAGACAAACGGTTCAATCTAGGTTGTACATGTGTAGTTACCCAAATCATTTCCATAGTAGTTATATTGTGAAAGACTAACTATATTTCCCTCCATCCTATCTCACCCCACACTTACTCTGTTTTCTCCTTTGACCCTATCCCTTTACAAAAATGTTTGCTTCTAACTACCCTCTCCCCCAATCTGCCCTCCTTTCTATTGTCCCCCCTCTTATCCCCTTCCCCTCTGTTTCCCTGTAGGGTAAGATACCCAATTGAGTGTTTATGTTATTCCCTCCTTAAGCCAAATTCAATGAGAATAAGGTTGTCCCCTTCCCTTTCACCTTCCTGCTCTTCCCCTCCATTGTAACAGTTTTCTCTTGCCTCTTTTATATGAAATAATTTACCCTAATCTATCTCTCCCTTTCTCCTTCTCCCACTAAATTCCTCTCTCACCTCTTAATTTTATTTTTTAGATATCATCCTTTCATATTCAATTCATCCTGTGCACTATGTATACATGAACAGACATATGCCTATACTCACATACATATTTATATACATATATACCCTCCTGTACATACATATATGTATATATACACATATCTATTCCCTTCAACCATTCTCATACTGAGAAAAGTCTTATGAGTTACAGTGATCATTTTTCCACATAAGAATATAAATAGTTCGGGGCGGCTAGGTGGCGCAGTGAGTAAAGCGTCATCCCTGGAGTCAGAAGGACCTGAGTTCAGTTCTGGCCTCAGACACTTAACATACACACACAAACAAAAACCTAGCCGTGTGACCTTGGGCAAGTTACTTAACCCCAGTTGCCCTCCAAAAAAAAAAAAAAAAAGACTATAAATAGTTCAACTTTAATAAGTTCCTTATCATTTCTTTTTCCTGTTTACTTTCTCATGCTTCTCTTGCTTCTTGTAGTTGAAAGTCATATTTTCTGTTCAGCTGTTTTTTTTTTTTTCATCAAGAATGCTTGAAAATCCTCTATTTCACTGAATGACCATATTTCCCCCTGTAGCATTATACTCTTTTTTGCTGGGTATGTGATTCTTGGTTTTAGTCCTAGCTCCTTTTATTTTTTCCCCCTTTTTTAGAAGGTGATTGGGGTTCAGTGACTTGCCCAAGGTCACACGGCTAGTAAGTGTTAAGTGTCTGAGGTCAAATTTGAACTCAGGTCCTCCCGACTCCAGGACTGGTGCTCTGATCACTGCGCCAACTAGCTGCCCTGTCCTAGCTCCTTTAACTTCTGGAATATCATATTCCAAGCCCTTGATCCCTTAATATAGAAGCTGCTAGGTCTTGTGTGTTATCCTGATTATGTTTCCACAATACTCAAAATTGTTTTTTCCTTACTGCTTGCAGTATTTTCTCCTTGACCTGGGAACTCTGGAATTTGACTATAATATTCCTAGGAGTTTTCTTTATGGGATCTTTTTCAAGAGGGGATTGGTGAATTCTTTCGATTTCTATTTTGCCCTCTGGTTCTAGAATATCAGGGCAGTTTTCCTTGAGAATTTCTTGAAAGATGGTGTCTAGGCTCTTTTTTTGATCATGGCTTTCATGTAGTCCAGTAATTTTAAAATTATCTCTCTGGATCTACTTTGCAGGTTAGTGGTTTTTCTAATGAGATATTTCACATTGCCTTCTATATTTTCATTTGTTTGGATCTGTTTAATAGTATCTTGACTTCTCATAAAGTCACTATCTTCCATTTGCTCCAGTCTTAATTTTGAAGGAATTATTCTCTTCAGTGAGTTTTTGAAGTTCCTTTTCCATCTGACAAATTCAGCTTTTTAAGACATTCTTCTCCTCATTGGCTTTTTGGGCCTCTTTTGCTATTTAAGTTAGTCTATTTTTTAAGGTGTTATTTTCTTCACTGTATTTTTGGGTCTCTTAGCAAGCTGTTGACTCTCTTTTCATGATTTTCTTGCAGCATTCTCATTTCTCTTCCCAATTTTTCCCCCAGTTCTCTTACTTGATTTTCAAAATCCTTCTTGAGCTCGTCCATTGCCTGTAATCAGTTCATATTTTTCTTAGAGGCTTTTGATGCAGGAGTTCTGACTTTGTTGTCTTCTTCCCACTGTTGTCACCCTCCCCCTCCATGCCTTGATCCTTTTTGTGCTTCCTTTGCTTGCTCATATTGCCAGCCAATTACTTAACTTTTGAGCTCTTTGCCATGGTAGAACTCTACTTTCAGAATGGAGAGAGCTTTGTTCCAACTCACTAGGGTTTTTGAAGCTGCTGGAGCTATTAGGAGGGTGCCCTCTCTACAGCCCCCATGAGCTCCAGCTCACTGGCCACATACCCCAGGACCACCACCCAAGACCATGATCCAGATCCAAGCAGGTTAAAGGAAGAGTGATTACCTTCTGAATGGTTGTTTGGTCCCCTAAGATCTGTAGGCCAGGAGCTCCTGAGGCAGTCAATCGATGTTGGCTGCACAGCCTCTGTGCCTCCTCTGCTTCTAGCCCCAGGGTCAGGGGCCAGATGGTGCTCTTCCATCTCCTCCCTCCCCCCCAACTTCCAACAGAGTTCTACACTGACCTTTTACTTTATCTTTGGTGTTTATGGGTTGAGAATTCTGGAAGCTGCCCCAGCTGCTGGTGATTTACTCTCCTGAAGTCTGCTTAGGCCACTGCTGGTCAGGTAGGCCCTGGGGCAAGAACTGAGGGCTTATGTAGGACTGTGCTTGGCTCCCAGCTCCCTGTGATAGACCCTTCCTCTTTGCCTGCAGGGCTTCCTTCAGCGGGAGATTTGTTTCTCTCTGTCACTTTGTGGGTTCATAGCACTAAAATTTGTTTAGAGTCATTTTTAAAAAATGTATTGGAAGTGATTAGAGCGGGAGCTCATGCCAAGTATGTGCTTCTACTTGGCTCATCTTGGCTCCGTTCAAACAGTTTTTTTTTTTCTGTTTTGATTGCCCATTGTGGATACTTTTGGAGGGGGAACATAGTTCTTTCTACTGCCTAAACACTAGCCTTACTTTTACTTTTTTTTTTTTTAAACAAATGCTTTATTAACTTCTGTTTTACATCATTTCCGCCAGATTTTGAGTTACAATCATTTTCCCCCCATTATTCCCCTACCCAACCTCCCAGAATAGCAGTCCCACAAGATATCGCTTCCTCCAATCTGCTCTCTCCCATACCTTCTCCCATACCCCTTCGACTTTTCCATTAGAGGAAGGTGAATCTTTGTGTCCCAATGCCTACACATCTTATCTCCCAATTATAAGCAAAAGAGTATTAATAATAGTATTTATATATATTTGAAACATTTAATGTTAAGACCTCGAATTTCAGATCCATTTCTTTCCTCCCTTGTCACCCATTCCCTCTGGGGAGATAAGTAATTCAGTATATGCTGTACATGTCTAGCTATGCAAAACATTATCATAGTAGATATATTGTACAAGGCTGCTTATAATTCCCTCCCACTCATCCCACCCCCCACCTGGTCCATTCCCTACATGATCCTGTCCCTCTTCTATAGTGGGTACTTCCAACCTCCCCTCCCCCAAGGATGCCCTCCCATCCATCATCCCTCCTCTCATCCCCCTTCCCCCTATCCTGCTGCAGGCTGAGATATCCCATTTAGTATGTATGTCATTTTCTCCCTGAACCAAATTCAATGTGAATGTGGTTTTGCCTTTTTAGCCTTCCTTATTCTCCCCCTCTTTTGCAACCACTTCCCCTTGCTTCTTCTGCGTGGGATAATTTACCCTACCCTGTCTCTCCCCATCTCCTCTTGCCACTTTCCTCTCTCACCTCATTTCATCCCTTGAGTATCCCTTCCCAACAAATTCAACCTATGCCCTCTATCCATATATAACTGTAACCATATACATACACATTCACATATGTATTCATATGACCATACACCCTTCTTCCATTATTTTCATAGTGAGAAAGAGTTCATCAGTCACAGTTATTGCTTTTCCATATAGGAATGTAAATAGTTCAACTTTGATAAGTTCCTTTGGATTTCTTTTCCCTGATTACCTTCTCAGGCATCTCTTCCTTCTTGTGTCTGGATGTCAAATTTTCTATTCAATTCTGGTTTTTTCCTCAAGAATGCTTGAAAGTCCTCTTATTCCACTGAATGACCATATTTTCCCCTGAAACAAAATACTCAGTTTTGCTGGGTAGGTGACCCTTGGGTTCATTCCCAGATCTTTTGCCCTCTGGAATATCATATTCCATGCCCTTCGATCCCTCAGTGTAGAAGCTGCCAGGTCCTGGGCTATTCTGATTGTGTTTCCACAATATTGAAATTGTTTCTTCCTGGCTGCTTGTAGTATTTTCTCCTTGATCTGGGGATTCTGGAACCTGGCTATAATATTCCTGGGAGTTTTCTTTTTGGGATCTTTTTCAGGAGGTGATCGGTGGATTCTTTCAACCTCTATTTTGCCCTCTGGATCTAAAACATCAGGGCAGTTTTCCTTGAGAATTTCTTGAAGGGTGATTTCTAGGTTCTTTCCTTGATCCTGGCTTTCAGGTAGTCCAATAATTTTTAAATTGTCTCTCCTGGATCTATTTTCCAGGTCAGTGGTTTTTCCCATGAGATATTTCACATTGCCTTCTAATCTTTCATTTGTTTGGATCTGCTTAACAGCATCTTGATTTCTCATAAAGTCATTAGCTTCCATTTGCTCCAGTCTAACTCTGAAGGAGTGAATCTCCTCAGTGAACTTTTGATATTCTTTTTCCATCTGGCAAATTCGACTTTTTAAGGCATTCTTCTCCTCATTGCCCTTTTGGGCCTCCTTTGCCATTTCAGTTAGTCTATTTTTTAAGGTGTTGTTTTCCTCAGTCAGGCTATTGACCCTCATTTCATACTTTTCCTGCATCCTTCTCATTTCTCTTTCCAATTTTTCCTCCACTTCTCTTATTTGATTTTTAAAGTCCTTCTTAAGGTCCTCTATGGCCTGCAACCCGCTCATGTTTTCCCCTGGGGCTTTTGGAGCAGGACTTCTGACCTCACAGTCCTTTTCCTGCTCTATGCTCCCAAAATAGGAGTCTAGGGTTGCATTTTTCTGTTTCCTTTGCCTTGGCATGTTGCCACTTAATTACTTGACTTTTGGGTTTGTTGCCACACTATGGCTTTAAGGCCAGATAGAGGAATTTTCGTCCCGAACGTGTGGGGGGCAACTTCCGTTTCTGGCAAGCTGTAAACCCACCCACGACTTCCACCCTAGATCACAATCCAGATCCAGGGAGGTTAAAGCAAGAGCGATTACCCCCCAAGACTGATCGCTGGATCTCCCTACAAATTTGCAGGCTGGGAGTGGGAGCTGCCTCTGAAAACTACAAAATGGCGTTTGTCTTCAGCGGCTTCTAGCCCCCAGGGGAGGGAGCCGATGCATTCCCTAAATACCAGTCCCAAAGTCCATAGGACACTAACCTCTTACTTTGTCCTTGGCAAGTCTATGTTGATAATTCTGGAGTCGCCACAGCTCCTGGTGTTCTGGGGTTCCTCCAGCTGGCTGCTGGCCCTGCCGCCCTGGGGCTAAAACCTCGGCTCAAGCGGACCTGGGCTCGGCTCCTGCACTCTGCGCGCTGCCAGGTCCCAGACCACTGCGCTGGTCCTTCCTGCAGGGCTGCTGGGCTGTCCTCAGCGGGAGGGTAGCTTCTCTGTGTCGTTCTGTGGGTGCTGGGGCTCCAGAAGTTGTTCAGAGTCCCCTTTTACATAGTTTGCGGGGAATCTGGGGGCAGAGTGGCTTGGATGAGCTGTTTCTACTCCGCCATCTTGGCTCTGCCCCCCTTACTTTTACTTTTACTAAACACTGCATTACTTTTCTGACTCATATTTGTCTTGGGGCAAAGGAGGTATAAGTTAGTTTTAAAAGCATCCATTTCTCTTCCTGTACTATATTGATGGGGAGAAAAATAAACAGTATTTTTTAAACTTTTTGTTGACTAAGTTTTTTATGTTAATTCAACTAGTGTTAAACATCAGCACTGTGCTTATCAGTATAGTATGTGTGGATGCAGAGGAGATGGGTAAGGATCAGGGAGTGACGTGTTTTTTGAGGCGTGGGGTGGTGTGAGAGAGAATAGAAGCATTTGACTTAGCCTGATAAGTCCACACCTTGATTAATACTTTATACCCCACTTGGGATGTTGGTCAATCTTCTGAGCCTCATTTTCTTCCATGCCTACTAGAAATGATCTCATTTTATCCATGTAGCAACCCAGTATACAAAAGTCCCATACCAATATATCATCATTTGTTTTTTTCCATTATTATAGTTTTATTATTTTGCTCATGCCCTCAAAGATCTAAAAATGTAGTTCACTTAATAAAAAATGTTTGTTTTTTAAAGGGGGCTTGTAGTAAGGATAGTCTCAGTAATATAAAGGCCTTTGTATTTTGATTATATTCTGTGAGTTATGGTTTGAATTTTTTAATATGAAAAGAATATGAATTGTTCTGTATTTTTTTAATTTTTCAGAGATGAAAATTAATGTATCTTTAAGGTAGCCTTTTCGAGAAAAGACAAGCATATGTTTTTACAAGTTTAGTAGTTTATAAGTAACTAATCCTTGAGTATTTGAACCATGGCTGGGATTGGGATAGGTTTTTGTTCAATATGAATTTTGTTTCTCTGTACCTTAAATTTTGTAAACATATAATACGACTGGTTAATGGTCATCTTTCTGTGTTTTATCTTTATATCTCAAATATGTTTAATCTTGTCATCCATTTATCTTCTGGGTCAACCCCCAACCATTACTTGGCATAAACTTATGCAGTTTTAATATGTTACTTGCAAAACCTTACTGTGGAATTAGTTCCAAAGTCAAACAGAAATGGTTTTTGAGCAAGTGAGTTTTAATTTGATTTGAATTACTGTTTTAGACAGATTCAGTTTTATCAGTTCTTTTTAAACCACAGTTCTTTAAAAAAAATAACCCATACACAACTCAAATTTGATATCTGAATGCTTTAATTAATTTTTTAAATTGAGAGATAATTCAATAAAACTAACCACATCAGCCCAGTCTGACAGTAAATCCAGTGTTCCTAAACTGTAATCTGCAGTGAAAAAGGAAGTGCATTTTCTTTTCTCTGGGCTAGCTTAATCACAGCTTTCAGTTTAGTTCTTCCATTTACATTGTTTCGGTACACTATACATTTTAAGGCATTGATTCATTTATAGTTATAAAAAATTATTCTGAAAATGTCAGGAAGAAAAGTTGATTTCTTTTTTCTGTTTGCCATTATTATAAGACAAATATTTATGAAATTTTTGAATGGTAAACCATCTTTAAATCAATAGTTCAATTTTTTTTTAAAGAATTTGTGTGCCATCAAAATTTGTAAAAACATTTTCACCAGTAAACATAATTTTAAAATTATTATAAAGCCTTTTTTTTTTTTGGTTGAAAGGTGTTTGCACATATTACAATCCTTAGTGAAAATAGAAGGGCAGATTTTGTGTAGCAAACATATCTTCAGTTATGTTTTATAGTTGTAAATGATCCAAAAATCTTCATTGTGGTCTTGATAAAACATTTGATTTAGGAAATCTGCTTTAACCTGCTGGCCCAAGCACAAGTTGAGACCTTAACAAAAGTTGGTGAAAGTTTGCCAAAATAGCTGAAACCAGGGATTGCTTTCTTCAGAACTCTAGGTTTCATTATCAAGTGAGGCATAAAAGAGGTACTTAGTGCAAGTGTTTGCCAGTTGGGAGAATGCTCTGAGAGCCCAGATGGAAGGTTTTCTGAAAACTGGCAAAGTTTTCTAGATTCACCTAAATGTGAATTATATCATGCTTTTAGCATCAAGTTCTAGAATACTTCTGGGCCACTTAAAAAGAGATTAACTTGGTAATTAATGAATGTGTACTTAAAAAATTAAGTGGAAAAAGAATGGAAATTGCCCAGGTTGTAACTTGAATTTGGATGGGAACCTCATTGAATTTAATCCATAATTTTGTGTATGTGTGTGTTGAACTGTTGTACAGATGCTGCAATTGGGCAAGTAATGTAGACAGTGAGCATGTTATGTTTTAGGAAATATTAAAATTAATGGAGGAAGACCAGTGACTGAACTAGATCTTCTATAGGA
This sequence comes from Gymnobelideus leadbeateri, assembly GCA_011680675.1. NCBI lineage: Eukaryota > Metazoa > Chordata > Mammalia > Diprotodontia > Petauridae > Gymnobelideus > Gymnobelideus leadbeateri. The sequence goes on along the minus strand of WOXC01010129.1, from coordinate 115,300 downwards.
GACTTAGGGAATCACATGGAGAAGTAGAGAAGGTCCCATGTCACAGGGGGTACTCCTCAAAAATCTGCCGGTAGCATCCTGATACTGTTGTGAAGAGAATGAGTGAGCTGAGATCTGGGTTTTAATAAATTTAGATGTGGATTTATTGATCAAGTGCTCGACTGCCTGGAGTTTATACTCAAATCAGGCAGCCCCTAAAATGGGGTACAGGCTGAATTTATAAAGGCAAAAATCACAGTTGGGGAGGGGAGCTAGTTTAAGCAATGACATACAGAAGCCAAGAACAGCCATTGGTTGGATCCATAGCTCAGGGCTAATTTGGGAAACATGGCACAAGGGTACAATGACGGTCAGGGTCACGTTCTGGGTGAAGGGTGTGGGGGGCGTTGCTGGCTCAGCATCCCAGAACAGGGTGGTATCTTACATGGGATAGACTTGCCCCATGATCTCTATGCACACTTGCACTATAATCCTTATATGAAATATTATTTCAAGGCTTACTGATTTAGGGAAGTACTAAGTCAGGGAAAGAGAAGGGAACAGGGGACTGTGCCTTGGGTGACTCTTACCCAGGATTAGGCCTTTAAGCTATTACAAGCAGTTACAGAGTTTAGGATAAAAACAAAAGACAAATATAAAGGGGCTTAATGGTGGGCTCCAAATCAGGTGACATGTGATTTAAGTTAACCTTACAACAATACATCTAGGATAAATTAAAACATCTTTAGCATTTAAAGCCCTGGACAATATGGCTTAAACCTACTACCTTTCCAAATTTATTTCAGGTTACTTACACTCATGTGTTTGACATTCCAGTCAGACTGGCTTATTTATTTAACGTAAACAGTCATCCCATCTACCTCTTTCATATGCCTGAAATTTATTCCCTCCTCACCTTTTCAGATGCTTAGTTCTGCTGCTTGTCCTACATCGGGCCTTCCCTGATTCTGGGCTCTCTGAATCCTGATATTACTTAGTTTTTACTTCAGTACATGTAGCTTTCTCAGTATAATTAAACTCTTTGAGGACACAGTCTATTTCTTAATTGTTTTATATCTCTAGAGCTTAACACAGTACCCTGCCCATAATAGATACTGAAATTGTTGTTGAAGTTTAGTTGAGTCATGGACCAATTGAAGTCAAATGAAAGACTTGTTGAATATCTTCAGTTAGTATGTTTATTCTAATAGAATATGCCTATTCATGTTTTAAAAAATAGTTTTGTAACATAAATCCAAGTTCTAAAAGTAAAGATTCAGTATGTCATTTGAGTCAGATCACCATGGGGAAAAAAAAATAAAATTTGGAGGTTATCTCAGTAACCAGTGTTTTCCTTTTTCAATTTTATTGTCTGGAAAAGGAAAAACAAGCTTTTTTTTTCCTTTTTTGATTTTGATTTCCTTCATTTAGGGAGAATTAGGCTAAAAGCATAAAAATAGTTTCTGCTAAGGAAACAGCTCCTTTTAAAAGCCCTTTTAAAATTTCATTTGTCACTGATCTAGGTACTTAAGTAATAGCTACTAGATCACTGATAGAACTTTATTTGAGGGCTCCCCAACTAATTAGCATAGAGGCTTATTATGGTTTGCCCTGGCCAAACAAAGATTTGTTTATGGTAGTATAAAATCATAGTATTTTACCTCTTTTAATCTAACTTTCCCATTCATATGTAAAACCATCAAAGGGCTGAAGTCACAAAACTGGCTAATGCTAATAGAAATAGAATAATGCTATAATAGCTCACATTTATATAGCTTTTTAAAATCTAAAAGTCACCTTACAACCTTCTAAGGTAGGTAGTAGTTTAATTTATGTATATATCATAGCTAGTTCTTATGAATCCAAATCAGTATTAACTGATATTGCTGAGCATTGAGATAATTGGCAAGAAAATGACCGGTAGATAAACCTTTCCTCTGGGTTTTCATGATAACTGCTCTCTTTCTTACCTATGCTCACTCAACATCCACATACACTCCCTAACAGGAGTTGTTCCTTAAGATTGTCCTGGGTCCTCTTTTCTTTTCCCTCTGTATTCTCTTTCAAGTAACCTCATTATTAATCTCTTTGCAGATGCTTCCCAGATCTACATAATCACCCCAGTCTGTCCCATGGGTCTCAGTTTCTTCGTTACCAATTGTATATTACAAACACTGAATGTCTGGAGGTGCCTCAGCTCAACATGTCTAAAGTGGAACTTACCTTACTGTCTTAGAAACTTCTCTATTTCTGTGGAAGATATTGACATTCTTTGTATGTCATAATTTTTGCATCATCAATTCCACCCTCACTCCACTTATCTAATCAATTGCTAAATGATGTCATTTCTGTCTTCACAAAATCTCTTGCAGCCATTTCTTTCTATTTAAACAGTTACCACCTTAGTTCAAGCCCTCATCAATTTTTGCTTAGATTTTGCCAGCAGCAAAAGGATGGAACAATGTCTCTCCAACAGCCGTCTAATTAGGCTTCTAGAAAGCTTCAAGTTTTTTGCTGCTCAACTCCATTTTATACAGTGGTGCTATAGTAATTTTCCTTAGGCACAGATCTAACTGATTCCTCTATTCAGTTAGCACTATTGGCATCTTACTGCCTTTAGAATAAATTAAAACTCCTCTGTTTAGTTTTTTTTTTTTTTTGTTTGTTTTTTAGGCAGTAGGGTTTCAGTGACTTGCACAGGGTCATATAGCTAGTGTCAAGCATCTGAGCCTGGATCTGAACTCAGATTCTCCTGATTCCAGGGCTAGTGTTCTATTCACTTCCCCACCTAGTTGCCCCCTTTTTTTAGTTTTTAAAAGAAATTCTATATGCAACATACCCTCAATCTACCTTTCCAACTTTATTGGGCATTACTGACTCTTCTACAATCTACAATCCAAACAAACTGACCTGCTCTCTTGTTACTTACTTGATACTCCATTTCCTGTCTCAGAATGTATTCCTACTTCACTTCTGCTTCAGTTTTTCTCTTTTAAGATGCAGTTCAAATACCATCTTTTGCATGAAGCCTTTGCTAATCTCCCCAAATGCCAGTGCTCTTCTTCCTAAAGTAATTTGTATTTAACTACTCTGTATATGTATACACATGTGTTAGTTAATTTTATATTTATTTATGTGGTACTTGTTTTTTATATTTATTGTCTCCCCCTATTAGAATGTAAGCTCATGGGGCGCTTAGGTGGCGCAGTGAGTAAGAGCGCCAGCTCCAGAGTTGGGACAACCTGGGATTGGATCCGGCCTCAGAAAATGAGCACCCACACATAAATAGTGATTGGCCATATAACTTTGAGCAAGTTACTTAACCCCAATTGCTTAAAAAAGAAAAAAGAATGTAAGCTCATTGTGTGAATAGGTATTGTTTTGTTCTTTGGATTTATATTCCCAGTATCTACTATGGTGCCTGCAATATAGTAGGTGCTTAACAAACACTTGATGATAAAGCAGAAAAAACACTTAGCAAATGCTGTCTTTAGTTCTAAACTATTTTCCCAAATGGGTGTGTTTAAAAAAATCCAAAAATTTGTAGTGGCTAGGTGGCACAGTGAATAGAGCATCTGCCCTCGAGTCAGGAGGATCTGAGTTCAGATTCGGCATCAGACACTGAACACATACTAGCTGTGTGACCTTGGGCAAGCCACTTAACCCTAATTGCCCTGCCTTCCCCCCTCCAAAAAAAAATGCAAAAGACAAAACAAAAATAAAAAAAACTTCAGTTTTTAAAGACTGCTATCTGATGATACTTAATAAGTAAATCTGTTAGAGGATTGGAAACCTTAATCTTCATTAAAAGGTTCATTGGGCATATATTGGAAACCTTTAGGAACCAGCCTTTCCTAAAAGAATATAGAGTTGAAGTTTTGGTTGAAGGGAGTAATCTCAGTTGATGTTCATGCCCCAGTCAAATAACAAAGCTTTACCATATATGTAGCTTGCTTTTTTTTTTTTAAAGCAATTGGGGTTAAGTAACTTGCTCAAGGTTACACGGCTAGTCATTATTTAATATGTGTGGGTGCTCATTTTCTGAGGCCGGATCTGATCTCGGGTCATCCCAACTCCGAGGCCGGTGCTCTTACTCACTGCGCCACCTAGCCGCCCCTTTAGGGCAGTTGGGGTTAAGTAACTTGCCCAAGGTCACACGGCTAGGTTTTTGTTTGTGTGGATTAAGTGTCGGAGGCCAGCTCCGAACTCAGGTCCTTCTGACTCCAGGGCCGGCGCTCTATTCACAGCGCCACCTAGCCGCCCCCTGTAGCTTGCTTTTTAGTGAAAAGTAAAGTTAAAAGATTGAGAAATTCCATCCAGAATTTTGGGGGAACATATTTCTACTCTTTTTTTTTTTTTAATGTTGCAGCTGTTACAGTTTTGTTCTCACTGTACTTGTCATGTATAGGCAGGTTTATATCACATAGAAATAATAGTGTAGAATTGATATGTCTAAAAGAAATCTTTAGGGCAGAGGTGGGGAACCTTCAACTTGCATTCAATCAAAGTGCCCCGTGTAATGACCTAGAGAGCCACATGTGGCCTCGAGGTTGCAGATTCCCCACCCCTGGGGAGGCTGTTGGCTTATTTATTAGTTTAGAAAAAAATAAACTTAATTTGTATTATGTTTTTTAAAATGTTCTGGCCAGGAAGACTTGTTTTTTGTTAAATTCAGTTTAATGAGCATTTAAAATATATTTATTTGTCATTTTCAACGTTCACTTTTATAAGATTTTGAGTTCCAAATTTACCCCCTTCCCCCTCCCCAACAAGGCAAGCAATCCGATACAGGCTATATGTGTACAATCATACTAAATGTATTTCAACATTAGTCATGTGAAAGAAGAAGCAGAACAAAAGAGAAAAACATGAGAAAGAAAAAATAGTTTAAAGACAAGAACATAGTCTGCTTCAGTCTGCATTCAGACTCCATGCTTCTTTCTTTGGATGTGCAGAATATTTTCCGTCTTGAGTTCGAGGAAGATTTTTTAAGGAAACTAGGAACGAGAAGTTTTAGGCTCATAGAGTCTTGTTATATATAGATCGATATTGAATCGATACAATTAACTCATATTTGCTGATTTGAGCTTTTCATTAATGTATTTTGTCCTTCATAAAACCATACTATGAAGACTCCCATTACTTTTATGATCACAAGGTGTATCATATGCTTTTTTAAAAATAGTAAATTTCTTGGGGCGGCTAGGTGGCGCAGTGAGTAGAGCGTCGGTCCTGGAGTCATAAGGACCTGAGTTTGGATCCGATCTCAGACACTTAACGCACACACAAAACAAAACAAAACAAAAAACGTAGCCGTGTGACCTTGGGCAAGTTACTTAACCCCAATTGCCCTCCAAAAAAATATATATATGTGTGTGTATGTATATATATGTATAGTAAATTCCTGGAGATTAGGCCTAGGTTTCTCATTCTCTTTCTGTAAATGGTATAGATATCACTCACTTCTAGGAACAGTAAATGATTTTATGACACTGGACATTTATATCCAGGTGAGATTGTAGAATGGAAATGAGTTAACAAAAATATTTAAAGAGTTAAAAAGTATATTGACTGCCATGCTTACCTTTGGCTTTTTACATAAATTATATTGATATATTTTATATCTGTCATTTTGATTCCTCTTTCTATATCCCCTCCTCCATATTTATATGAACCTTTCTTGTAACAAGGTTAAAAAAAATCAGAAAAACTAAACATATTAACCAAGTTTGACCAAATTATGTAGTTTCCACACCTTTAATCTCCCATACCTGCAAAGAAAGGAGATCTAGAGCTCTTTGGGACCAAGCTCAATGTCAGATATACTTAAATAGTGTTCAGTTTTGGTTTTTCCATTTATATTATTGTATTTATTGTGTATAGTTTTCCTGGTTCTACTTATTTTCACTTCATATTAGCATAAATCTCATGCTTTTTTATTGTTTATTATCGTATAGCGTAGTAATAGGCCATTGTCAATTACAAATGTGTTATTAATATTTTAGTGTATGTTGGACCTTTTCCTTTATCATATGCTTAGCAGATATGGGATCTCTAGGGTTACGGATATATTAATATTTTAACATAATTCTAAATTGCTTTCCAGAGCAGTTGGGCAAGTTGTTAACTCCATCAACAGTGTATTAATGTGACTGACTTTCTACAACCTTTCCTGCTTTGATTAAATCCCATTTTTCTTTCTCATTCCCATTTATTTCTGCCAGTTTACTGACTGAGAGAGAAAATCTCAGGGTGGTTTTGATGTGCATTTCTCTTATTAGTGTTTTTTAGAGCAGTGGTTGGCCGACTATAGCCCCACAGACCAAAACTAGCCATCCATCACTTTTTTTTTTTTTTTTTTTTGCTGGCCCACAAACTGAGAATGGTTTTTACATTTTTAAATGGAAGTTTTATTGGAGCATCTCATTATTGTCATCTTCTTTGAAAATTTTTTTTATTTCTGTGGGGTTTTTTTGACCCATGATATATTTAGGATCAATTTATTTAGTGTCTAGTTAATTTTTAATCTTTTATTCAAAGGCCTTTAATTGAATTGAATTTTTGGTAGAGGATTTTTAGTTTTTCTGAACTTTGTGCAATTTTTATGCTCATTTTTTGTAAAGGTACTGTGCATAGCTGAGAATATATGTATACTTGTTTCTGTTACTATTCAGTAATCAACAGAGATCATATTTTACTTTAAAGAAATTCTGTTCCAGATCCTTAACTTTCCCCCACTTCAGGTCCCAAACTCTCTTTTAGTTACAATTGTTTAGGTCTGGGGAGGTGGTGTTGAGTTTCCCTACTATTAAAGTTTTACTATTTCTGGTGGTAATTTAGATGACTTTTACTTCAAGTAGGAATCTTATCCCATTAAGCTTAGCTTAGGATCCGCTCTGTTTTTATTGTTCCCTCATTTAAGATCATGTTTGTTGCTCTAATTTTTTTTTTTAAGTTAACCAGAAGCATAATAGATTTTGCTCCAGACCTGATTTTAACTGCCTATTTAAAGTGTTAACTTGTGTATGTCTATTCCACTTTCTTTGGGTCCAGTTGAAGATGAAATTCATTTTAGCCCTCTCCTTCCACCTCTTCTCTCATATTTGTGTAGTCTTCTTTTTCATGGGATTCATCATACTCCCTTTTTCCTCTCTAGTGAATTTACTTTTTAGCTTTTCTTTTTGCTCTTAAGTTATAAAAATATAACAAAGCTACTCCCAGGCCTTTGGCTTATTTATTAATTATCTTTATGGAGGTGAAGACACTAGGATTCTGAAAAGACTTTCATTTCTTATTAGAATAGAAACTCTTTGTTGTGGTGTAGACTTCCAGTTTCTCAGAACTTTGTATCTTTCTGACTGTTGGCAAGGTCTTTTTTTTTTATTTCATTCTTTGAATCTATTTCCTTAATTGGGACTTTATGTTATGTTAGGGTCAGGCTCTGTATTCTCTGGGGTCCTGTTATTGTATTCTCTGATTATGAATACTGTGATCTTTAATGACCATGAGGGCAGCTCAGGTTACAGAGCTTTGAACTTTCAGCAGCCACAAAGTGGTGTGATCACTTGACCTCCTGGTTTGAGCCTTGTGGCCTCCCAACCTAGTTTTGAAACATTGACTCTGTTAGGTAGTAGCTAGCTCCAGCCCTAGCACTGGGAGACTCTGTAGATTCAGAATGATAGCTGTCGACCAACCTCTAGTCCTCAACCTCATCCTGGTCACATGGAATCAAAATGACAAAGTTTCAGGTCTACTCTGAGTGTTTGCCCATGGATTCTATTGGATCATTCTCTGAGGTCACTAAGCTACAGTTTGGGACACATAGTTTTGGGGTAATCATTTTCTTAATGATTTTATGAATGATCCTTTTAGTAATAAAAGGGTCAGTGACACTCTTGAAGGCCAGAGACCATCATGGTGGAGGGCTCACAATTTATATGCTCTTGGAAGAGTTGGTGTTCTGAGGGTGGCATTCAACTCTGGTTAGCAACTAATGAGAGAGAATGAATATTACAGTGAGATGTGGACCTATTCTTAGAGGGACTAGGGGATGTAACTTTGATTATGTCATTTACTTTTAAATTGCCCACCCTTGGGCAATCTAATCAAAGAATTTATATCCCCTACCCAAGATTAAATTCCTTAGAAGGTTGGATGGGATATTAATACTTAGATCCAGGAGAATATTAATCTTACCTGCTACCATCAGTTCTGTCCTTCAGAGGCAGAGCTTCAAAATGAGGTCTTTAGAGAAAGGGGGAGCTCTGGATCCTCCTAAATCATTTGTTATTAATAATAATTTCTAAGCCTAGAAAAATGAATTGCTGTGGATTTCTTATTTACTTCTTGGTCTGGTAATCTTCCTTGACCTTTGTTGGAGTAGTTGGAAGGCCTGCCTGGTCTTCCATTTACTCTACTATCTTTGCCATTTTTCTCAACAAGCAGTTAAGTGCCTGCCTCTGGCTGGGGTGGGGTGGGGGGGCGCAGTGAAACAGATGCTGTCTTGAACCATTTTATATTCTTTTGAGGGCGACAGTTTGTGTGTGTGTGTGTGTGTGTGTGTGTGTGTGTGTGTGTGTGTGTGTGTGTGTGTGTGTGTGAAGAGAGCACTCTAAATAGATAAAAGGTGATGAAGAGAGGTTACTAGCAGCTAGGAGAATCAGGAAAGGCTTCATACAGAAGATGGTACTTCCACTGAATCTTAAAGGACTAATAAAAAGTCTAGGAGGTGAGAAGGGAGTGCATTCAGAGGGGAACAGCTTGGGCAAAAGTGTAAAAAGTCAGCAACATTCCTTGTGTGAGGAACAGCAAGGAAACCAGATTTCATTGGATTGTAGATGATATAAAGGGGTATAATGGTTTGGATAAGACTTTTCATAAGGGTTTGATAAGGATGCTTGGAGCCAGACTTTGGAAGGTTTTATGTCAGTTGGTAGAACTTTTAAAAAGAACAACAAATCTTTGACTACTACAATAATTTACATAGCATTTGGTCTCTGTAGTTCTGTTCCCTTTTCACTTGTCTTTTTTTTTTTTTTTTGGGTTGAAAATTTTTTCTTTCTCACCTCTCTTCCACATTGAAAACAAAAGAAAAAAGAAAACTCATGTAACAAGTATGTCTAGTCAAGCAAAACAAATTCTCACTTTGGCTGTGTCCCAAAATAAAATTCTTATTTTGTATCTTGAGACCATCACCTATCTTTCAGAATGTGGGTAGTATCATCATTGGTGCCCTGCTGTTGTTAGTGCCCTGCATTGATCAGAATTCTTTTTTTTTCAAAATACAAAGATTTTCATTTAATATTTTTATTTTTTCCCCAGTTACATGTAAAAACAATTTTTAATACTTGTTTTTAAAACTTTGAGTTTTACTTTCTTTTCCTTCTCTCTCCCCCCTCATTGAGAAGGCAAGCAGTTTGATACAGGTTCTGCACATGTAGTCATGCAAAGCATTTCCACAGTAGTTTTGTTGTGAAAGAAAACATAACACGCCCCCCCCAAAAAACCCTCAAGAACAATAAAGTAAAAAAAAGTATGTTTCAATCTGTATTCAGACACCAACTGATCAGAATTCTTAAGTCTTTCAAAGTTGTTTTTATAATATTGTTATATAAATTGTTAGTTCTGTTCCCTTCACTCTTCAGCTGTTTGTTTTCAATAGGTTTTCCTAGGTTTCTCTGAAAGTCTTCATTTCTTACAGCATAGTAGTATTCCATTACATTCATATAACACAATTTGTTCAGCCATTCCCCAGTTCATAGTTTCATCTTAGTTTCCAATTCTTGACCACTACAGTAAAGACCACTACATTTGGGTTTTTTCATTCCTTCTTTGATCTCTTTGGAGTCTGTACCTCTTATGTGTATAAGGGTTTGAATTTTTCATGTAATTTTCATATAATTTCTTTGCAGTTGCAAATTTACTAATTTACTCTTAAGGAATGTAATTGAATCAGTATTTTTTCTAGAGAATATATACATATACACACATTTTCAAATATAAAATATATATATAACATATAAAATTAGCTTTCATATAGTTTAGGAGTTCTCAATCTGGGATCTACAGACCAATACATACATTTCAGGGGGTCTGAGAACTTGGATGGGGGAAAAATTGCATCTGCATTTTTACTAACTTCTAATTGGAATCTAGCATTTCCTTCAATTATGAGTTAAAGAAAATAATTTGAAAAGGGGTCCACTTATTTAACCAGATTCCCAAGAGGTTCATGACACAAAAAAGGTTAAGAATAAGAACCTCCTAGTATAGTTTTAAAAAATCTCAGTTACAGTGGGAAAAACTGATGATTAAAAATGTTACATTTAGAAATTATTTAAATGGTTTCGTGTGCTTTTTGTTTATATCCATTTTTGTAAATTTGTGGTCTGGTGTATATTTCTATCTACTTTTGGTAACCCTCTTTCAAAGTAATAAGATAAAAGCAATAGCTTTTTACGAATTATATTCATGATTCTAGTATTCAGACTCTAATTGTTACTTGGCCAACTGCATATTACAATACATCACCCTTTTTTTGCCCCCCCCCCCATATGTCCTCTGGTTTTAAGAAATCTTTGAATTGAATTGGTTTCTGGTAATGTTGACTAAGAGTAGGCATTATAAAATAATTCTGTCCTAAACCATTATTTGTGGGGAAAATAGAGTCATAAAAAATAAAGAGCAGTGGTTCTTTAAGGACCAAATTATTAGAATCTTCAAGTCTTAATCCTGGCAAGAATTGTAATTCAATCTTTAGCTTAGTAGTCAGACAGACAATATGGTATAGCATATGGCCTGACTTAGATTTGAAAGGACTAGGTTGAATACTAGCTCTGGTGCAACTTAGTTGATGTAACCCCTTTGAGCCTATTTCCCCATCTCTAAATGGGGATAATTATACTTGAAGTACCTATTTCCACAGTATTGTAAGAAAGTGCCATAAAGTCCTGTATAAATGAGCCTTATTGTTTAACTCACAGATACTAAACTTGTTGGTACTTTTTTCTTTATATGAGATAACGATTTTGGTGACAGCAGTAGTAAAAATTGTTCACATTTTTTTTTTTAAGCAGTTGGGGTTAAGTAACTTGCTCAAGGTTACACGGCTGGTCATTATTTTTTTGTGTGTGGGTGCTCATTTTCTGAGGCCGGATTCGATGCCGGGTCATCCCAACTCCGAGGCCGGCGCTCTTACTCACTGCGCCACCTAGCCACCCCAATTGTTCACATTTTGTACACTGTTTGACAGTTGCCTTATAGACTTGATCTTATTTGATCTTTATAATGAGCCTGTATGGGAAATATTATGTATTATCCTTTCCACACATAAGGAAAACAAACTGTGACTTGCTCAGGGTTTGACAAAAACTAGTGTCTGAGAATGAGATTCAAATTTGGGTCTTCCTGACTTTAGGTTGAGGAGTTTTTACTAGCATGTTGCCTTTCATGGGTCCATTCTATATTGTGATGGTGTCTGAGAAAACTGGGTTTTACATGGCAAATGATTTTCATTAAATATGTTTGGAAGCTTCAGCCAATAAGAGCTGTTACATAGGATAGTTATTATATAACCAGTTGGGTTAATAAACATTAAGTGCCTCTTATGCACCAGGCACTGTGTAAAGTTGTGGAGATACAAAGAAAGGCAGAAAACAATACCTGTTCTCAAGGAGCTCACAGTCTAATTGGGGAGGTAACATGCAAAGTGTATAAACAAGATACATACAGGAAAAATTAGAGATAATCAACAGAGGGGAGGTACTAGCATTAAGGAGGGTGGGGAAAGGCTTCTTAGAGAAGGTGAGATTTTAGCTAGTACTATATAATGCAGCCAGGTGGTGATGAGGAAGGAGAGAATCCCAGGCAAGGGGGACAGCCTATGAAAATGCCTGAAGGTGGGAAATAACAGTAACTTGTTCAAGGAATAGTAAGGAAATCAGGTGTCACTGGTTTGCATAGTGCATGGTAGGTATCAGATGTAAGAAGACAGGAACGGTAGGAAGGAGGAGATGAGGCAAGTTCTGAAGGATTTAGAATGTCAAACAGATATTATATTTGATCGTGTGTGTGTGTGTGTGTGTGTGTGTGTGTGTGTGTGTGTGTTGATGTAGAGACTTGTGACAGACTGACTAATTAGCAGGCTATTGCAGTAGCCCATATAAGAGCCCAAACTAACTTAGCAATTTCAGAAGAGGGCATATGCAAGAGATGCTATGAAGGTAAAATATGAAATTGATAGACTTTTGCCAACAGATTGGATATGGAAGGTGACCCTCAATAGTTGATAGGACAGTTAGGAATAGGAGAGGGTTTGGGGGAAAGATATGAATTTGGTTTTGGATGTGTTGAATTAAAGGTTCAGACTAGTTCAGGATATCTAATAGGTATTTAGAGATAGGAGTTTGGAGATGAGCAGAGAGCTATTGGGAATGGATAAATAAATTTGAGAATCATCAGCATAGAGATGGTAATTGAATCCTTGGGAGCTAATGAGATCACCATGTGAAATAGTATCAAGAAAGAAGAGAAGAGGGCCTTGGGATACTCAGGGTTAGTGGACATGACTAGACCATACTGTGCTGAGGCTTTCTCTGTTGCTAATGATAGTTCTTAAGGATGGACCAAAGACGCCCCCCCCCCCCCAAAAAAAAAAGCAAAACATAGCCTCTGCCCTCAGGGAGCTTACATGCTCATAGGGGGAAACAATATGTAGATATATTAATATATAAAAAATAAATTTCTAAAAACAATAATTGGGAAGGGGGGAATGAAGATGAAAGCACTACCAGCACTACCAGTAGAAATTGGGAAAGGACTTTTTAGAGACATTGCTTGCTTGAGCTGATTTTTGAAGGTCATGAGGGATTCTTAAAGCTTAGATAGGAGAAAGATCTCTGGTCTGAGGACAGTAAGGAGGTCTGTTTAAGTTTAGGTAACTTTTTAATATCGCCTACATTTCTCATTAGAAGTCTGGTGTCATATGGAACTTCATTCATGGTCTCCGATCTCTTAAAGAAGTAGGGAGAGGTATCTTCTAATATCTCTTCTTCGTTTTTTTTTTTAAGCAATTGGGGTTAAGTAACTTGCTCAAGGTTATATGGCCAGTCATTATTTATGTGTGCATGCTCATTTTCTGAGGCTGCAACTGATCCCGGGTCCTGCGGACACTGGGGCTGGCGCTCTTACTGCGCCACCTAGCCGCCCCTAATATCTCTTCTTTGTGGCTGAGTTTGGTCATTATCATTTTTTCCTCCTTTTATTTATTTATTCGTTAAACAAATGCTTTATTAACTTCTGTTTTACATCATTCATTTCCGCCAGATTTTGAGTTAGAATTATTTTTCCCCCCTGTTTTTCCCCTACCCACCCTCCCAGAATAGCAGTCCCACAAGATATTGCTTCCTCCAATCTGCTCTCTCCTATATCTTCTCCCATACCCCCTTCGACTTTTCCATTAGAGGAAGGTGAATCTCTGTGTCCCAATGCCTGCATATCTTATCTCCCAATTACAAGCAAAAGAGTATTAACAATAGTATTTATATATATTTGAAACATTTAATCTTAAGATCTTGAATTTCAGATCCATTCCCTTCCTCCCTTGTCACCCATTCCCTCAGGGGAGATAAGTAATTCAGTATATGTTATACATGTCTAACTATGCAAAACATTACCATAGTAGATATATTGTACAAGGCTGCTTATAATTCCCTCCCACTCATCCCACCCCCCACCTGGTCCATTCCCTACATGATCCTGTCCCTCTTCTATAGTGGGTACTTCCAACCTCCCCTCACCCCAAGGATGCCCTCTCATCCATCATCCCTCCTCTCATCCCCCTTCCCCCTATCCTGCTGCAGGTTGAGATATCCCATTTAGTATGTATGTCATTTTTCTCCCTGAACCAAATTCAGTGTGAATGTGGTTTTGCCTTTTTAGCCTTCCTTATTCTCCCCCTCCTTTGCAACCACTTCCCCTACATGAGATAGTTTACCCTACCATGTCTCTCCCCATCTCCTCTTGCCACTTTCCTCTCTCACCTCATAATTTCATCCCTTGAGTATTCTCCCTTCCCAACAAATTCAACCTATGCCCTCTATCCATATATAACTGTAACCATACACACACACATTCACATATGTATCCATATGACCACACCCCCTTCTTCCATTATTTTCATAGTGAGAAAGATATCATCAGTCACCGTTATTGCTTTTCCATATAGGAGTGTAAATAGTTCAACTTTGATAAGTTCCTTTTGATTTCTTTTCCCTGGTTACCTTCTCAGGCATCTCTTGCTTCTTGCGTCTGGATGTCAAATTTTCTATTCAACTCTGGTTTTTTCCTCAAGAATGCTTGAAAGTCCTCTCTTCCACTGAATGACCATATTTTCCCCTGAAACAAAATACTCAGTTTTGTTGGGTAGGTGACCCTTGGGTTCAGTCCCAGCTCTTTTGCCCTCTGGAATATCATATTCCATGCCCTTCAATCCTTCAGTGTAAAAGCTGCCAGGTCCTGGGCTATTCTGATTGTGTTTCCACAATATTGATATTGTTTCTTCCTGGCCGCTTGGAGTATTTTCTCCTTGATCTGGGGATTCTGGAACCTGGCTATAATATTCCTGGGAGTTTTCTTTTGGGGATCTTTTTCAGGAGGTGATCTGTGGATTCTTTCAACCTCTATTTTGCCCTCTGGATCTAAAACATCAGGGCAGTTTTCCTTGAGAATTTCTTGAAGGGTGATTTCTAGGTTCTTTCTTTGATCATGGCTTTCGGGTAGCCCAATAATTTTTAAATTGTCTCTCCTGGATCTATTTTCCAGGTCAGTGGTTTTTCCCATGAGATATTTCACATGGCCTTCTATTCTTTCATTTGTTTGGACCTGCTTAACAGCATCTTGATTTCTCATAAAGTCACTAGCTTCCATTTGCTCCAGTCTAACTCTGAAGGAATGATTCTCCTCAGTGAGCTTTTGAGATTCTTTTTCCATCTGGCAAATTTGGCTTTTTAAGGCATTCTTCTCCTCATTGCCCTTTTGGGCCTCCTTTGCCATTTGAGTCAGTCTATTTTTTAAGGTGTTGTTTTCCTCAGTCAAGCTATTGACCCTCATTTCATACTTTTCCTGCATCCTTCTCATTTCTCTTCCCAATTTTTCCTCCACTTCTCTTATTTGATTTTTAAAGTCCTTAAGGTCCTCTATGGCCTGAAACCCGCTCATATTTTCCTTTGGAGCAGGATTTCTGACCTCACAGTCCTCTGACTGTTCCGTGCTTCAATCCTCTTTGCCCCCAAAATAGGAGTCTAATGTTTCATTTTCCTGTTTATTTTGTTTCCTTTGCCTTGGCATGTTGCCACTTAATTACTTGACTTTTGGGCTTGTTGCCATAGTGGAACTCTGCCACCAGACAGGGGAGCTTTGTCCTGAACATGTGGGGGGACAATTTCTGTTTCTGGCAAGCTGGAAACCCACCCCACAACCTCCGCCCCAGACCACAATCCAGATCCAGGGAGGTTAAAGCAAGAGCGATTTCCCCCTGGAGACTGATCGCTGGATCTCCCTACAGTTCGCAGGCCAGGAGCTGGAGCTGCCTCTGAAAACTACAAAATGGTGTGTTTCCTCAGCGGCTTCTAGTCCCCAGGGGAGGAAGCTGACACATTCCCCAAATACTGGTCCCAAAGTCCATGGGGAACTAACCTCTCACTTTGTCCTAGGCATGTCTATGTTGATAATTCTGGAGTCACCACGGCTGCTGGTGTTCTGGGGTTCCTCCAGCCGGCTGCTGGCCCTGCCACCCTGGGGCTAAAACTGGGACTCAGGTGGACCTGTGCTCGCCTCCCTTCGCACTGCGCTGCTGGCTCCCAGAGCTCTGCGCTGGTCCTTCCTGCAGGGCTGCTGGGCTGTCCTCAGAGGGAGGTTAGCTTCTCTGTGTCGTTCTGTGGGTGCTGGGGCTCCAGAAGTTGTTCAGAGTCCCCTTTTACATAGTTTGGAGATGATCTGGGGGGAGAATGGCTTGGACGCACTGTTTCTACTCCGGTCATTATCATTTTTTAGCATTTAGTTTTGATTATTCTTTCCATTTACATTATGTATTATTTTTCTGGTTCTATGTAGTTCCTATTCATCATACTAATGTTCTTTTTATGATTGTCATTTTTTAAGGTCAGAGATGACATCAGTCTTTTGTGCTTTCAAATATAGGTAAAAAATGTGACAAAAGTTCTCTCAGCTATATGTAGTTTGGTTTTTGCATTGATTATAGTAGTGATTTTTAGCATTGTCATAGCATATCAGTTTACCCTTTTGGTGTACCTTAAAGCATCATGCTTCTACTTTGTAAATAGTATGTATTTGTTCTCTTTGCTTTGTCACAAAGCAGTAGATTTGGCACCTGCCAAATCAAGCCACATCTCTGTGCCTATTCACCTAAATGGCCAGTTACCAAGTCCACTTGCCTATGAAATGACTGTTTGGGGCCCCTTTTCTTTCTTTGTAATATCAAGGATAGTACAGAGTTGAAGGTGTTCAATCTCACATAATACTGATATTACCTAATGGTGGAAATTGTTCTGGGGAAAAAAGTCAGTAGGCCTAGATAAATTCATGCAACAAATGTTTACTAAGTGCCTACCATTGGAGAACATTGTGCTGTAGGATAGGGCAGTGTTACCAAATATTAGCAACAATTTAGATAAATCTCTTTTGTTGTCTTTTGTTGGTCCAGTTTGGGTCCTGGCTTCTAGACTGCCAAGTGATAGGAATTATTTTTTAATACTCCATTTGGACCCATCTCATTAAAAATTTTATATTATATGAAAAATTAGTATTATGCTATCATTTTACTTTAAAATTGGCAAAAGACAAAGTTGTGAAATTTATTTACACCTTCAGAGTTGTAATATCCAGGAGAGGCAGCCGAGTGCAATAGAAAAAGTGCTGGATTTGAAGTTGGATGATCTGGGCTCCATTCTCTGCTCTGCTACTTACCTGTGTGACTAGGGTGAGTTACTTCTCTTGTGGGGCCCCATTTGACCACTTAGTAAAACCTAGGGGATTGTTAGGTCCTGTCTGACCTCCTTTTGTCAAAGTGGTCATAAGTTGAAAGAGGTGGGTGGGCTTTTAACGTTGCCTTGTTGATAGTATTCTTGGGTCCTTTACCTTAAAACTACCATTTCTAAGAAAAGATAGAATTTGTTTCTCAAGAAATATTTTTTAAAAATTTTTTTTACTGTGAACTTGACACCCACCCAAAAATCTGAATGTTTCTGTATTCAAAGAAGGACAGAAAAAGGAGATACTGAAGATGGGAGGTGGTGGTGGGAGGTAGCTTAAGCTTTAGACTGAAGGAGAGGTGGGGATCAAAGGTCCTTGTAGAGATTTTATCTTGGCAAGGAGAATGAATAGTCATCTCTTTATATGAGACAAAGAAATGGAGGAAATAGTAAGGGAAAAGGAAGGAATAGTAGAGTGAGGCATTTTTTATCTTAAGCAGCCTGGCTTCTATTTCTGGCTCTGTCACTGGTTTTGTTCCTTAATACTTTATCTTATTAGAACTTTTTATGTGTCTCCTAAGAAATGAAATTCTGTCCTATCTCAGGAATTATTCCTCAGTGGGAAGTGCTATATCTTTTCCAAGAATACCTTATACAGTATTATCAATTACCACATTTCACTGTAGTTGAATATCTGTGAAGGTATTTTTGTTTTTGTTGGACCAAGAATTTGAAAACTGCTTGAGGAACAAGGCTATTTTCAGCAACAATGATCAGATAGGAAGAATGTGTTCTGGAGAGAATATATATAGACCTACTCTCTTCTGTGCTTTACCTAGAAACACTGTAAGCACGGAAGTTTCACTTTTCCATTGTTAACCTTTTTGTGGGTAAGTTGTGTGTATATGTTTAAACCTATTTAAATAATAGGGTATAACATTGTGACAATAACTTACCCTCTCTATCCATCTATGTTAATATAAGTCCACAGGACAATTACTATTACTAAAGAAAGGTAGAGCAGAAAGACTGGCATATTAATACACTAGGTATCTGATTGGGAAGGGCAGCTTCACAGTGAAAACAAGTTCATAGGGTCAGATTTAGAAATGGAACAGTTGGAATCTAGGTTGTTTTATAAGCACCTGTTGTGTTACAGGCTCTGCTAGGTGCTAGGAATACAAAGAAAAATGACAGTCCTTATTCTCAGTCTGCCTATAGTAAATCAAGTGTGACAATTTGTTCCTATTTATATACTAAAGAATCAGGGTAATTAGGTGGTGAGGAGAGAAGGCTACCAGCTGGGGTTGATTGGGAAAGGCCTAATGTTGAGACAGGCCAGTTCTTTAATAGGTATGACCATTCTCCTTCCCCCCATCCTACTCAAACTCCAGGGGTTCCCTGGTGGAATTAAAAAACAAAAAAACCCTTTGACCTTTAAAGCCCTTCATAGCTCCTTCCCCTTCCTAATTTTTCAGACTTCTTATACCTTATCCCCACCCCCCATGTATACTGTCATCCAGTGATACTGGCCTGCTTACTGTTCCTCATACCAGCCACTCCATTTCCCAAGTCTGGGAATTTTCTTTAGTTGTCCCTTATGCCTGACATGCTTTATCTCTTTATCTTTGCCTTCTGTTCTTCCTGGCATCCTTCAAGTCCCAGCTAAAATTCTACCTTCTGCCCAAAGCCTTTTCTAATCCTTAACGCTAGTGCCTGCCCTCTACGATTATCTTGTATGTATTTGGTTGTTTGCGTATTGTTTCCCCCATTACTCTGTAAGCTCTTTGTGGGCAGGGACTCTGTCACCTCTCTTTATATCCCCTGCACTTAATTCCTGGCACCGAATTTGGGCTCAATAAATGCTCTTAACTAGTTCTATTTTTGTCGGAGAGAGCTCCAACAAATGAAGTCCCTATCACTGCTTTATAATACTATTCTCTGCCAGGCCTGTAATCTGTTTCCCAAATCTTCTTATCTATTTCTTTTTGTTTAGGTGATCTATAGTATACTACAGTGATGGAGAATTCTGTTTCTCCCTCCATTGACTGTCACCCAAATATTCTCCATGTTTCCCCCATCTGGTTCATTTTCTCTCTTTATAGGATTGACTATACTGTTGTAATATACACTGCTACTTGACCTCCCCTCCCTTGTACTTACTGATCCTTTTTTTTTTTTTAAGGTGTACTTAACCAGAGCCATAGTGTACATATCCAGTCATTGATTTTTTTCTAGCATGTTTCAGTAATATATGAGATCAAATTTGTCTTCTTGTTAGAATCTCTGCTTCCTCTTATTTATTACCTAAACTTTGAAATGATGGGTTTTACTACTGACTTCCTTAATTGATTTTAACTTTAAAAATTTTATTTAAAAAATTTCAGTTTGACAAGGCAAACAGCTGCATATAAAATGAGTAAATGTACAACAGATATTGTCATTCTCTGTGAAGCCTTCCTTTTTTTTCTTTCTCCTTCAAAGTTTGCACTGCTTATTTCACATTTAAACTTTCTTCATTAGGTTAGATTTAGTCTTACTTTTTTTATTAGACTTAAAAACTCTGTGAGGGCAGCACTGCATTTTATGCTTTGTATTTTTCTTACATTAGGTCTTCAGTTTGTTCGGTGTTCATCAAATATTGAATGAATTAAGTGTCAAAATATGTGGTTCGTGTAATAAGTTTCATAGGCCTTCAACAGGGGCAGGGTTTTGAAAAGATCAAGCCAGTTAACCAACATTATTTATTAAGTGCCTAGTATGTTGCCAGGAACTATGCTCAATACTAGGGATACAAACATAGGCAAAAAAAAAAAAAAAGTCAGTTATTTTTCTCCAGGACCTCACCGTTTAATGGGGGACACAATATACAAACAACTACGTGCAAACAAAATATACACAGGATAATTGCAAATAATTTCAGAAGGAAGGAACTAGCATTAAGAGATGCACTGGGGAAAAAAGTAGTTAAGAATTCCTGAACTAGATATCTGAGGTAGATGAATAACTTGAAATTCTTGCTCTTTGGGCATTGTCATTTGGAGAGAAGTACAGAGATCATTTCAACTGGGGGTACATTGTGCTGACAGAGGGTTGCTTTGTCCCATTCCCAGGAGAATTCAACCTTCATCTCTGCAAGTGTTAGTTGGGAATGTGAGTCTGATAGCCTCCAGGAGAGAGGTACCATTGAGGCAGGATGCCAAGGGTACTGACTAGACCAAGATAGAACAGAAGCAAGTGTGCCCCCTACATCAAAGCCCCACTGCTCTAAAACCCTTATCAGCTCAAGATCTTATGTTTCTATGTAAGGTGATGATACAATATTCAAAAAAGCAAAGATGATCTTTAACAAACAGTTATGTTTTTGGAACCCTGATAGTGATCTAAGTCATTAGCATAATAGTGATAATTGAAGACATTGAGGATCACTAAAAGAAAGAGTATGAAGAAAGAGAAGAGACAGTAGATAGAGGAGGGGCCAAGGAATAGTAGAATCATCCAAAAAGGACAGAACAGTTAGAGAAGTAGAGGGTAATATTACTGGAAAAATAAGAGGTTACCTAAGGAAAGGAGTTTCAGGAAAGAAACAGACATATCTGTTACTGACTTCTTAAAAATTTATAAAGGTTTTGCTTTAATTTTCCATTGCTGTTTATTATGATTTTTATACTCTCCTGTTAATTATTAGTGTAATAAAATGTTTTTACATGGTAAGCTATTGAAAAAATATTTTTATTTTCTTAAATATTTCCCAATGCCATATAAAGTTTCTTCTTATTTTTAACTTTTTTCTCCCCCCCCCCTTTTTTAGTTTACTTCATTTATTTCCACAAGATTTTGAGTTATAAATTTTCCCCCCATTTTTCCTATACTTACCACCCCAAAACAGCAGTCCCACTGAATATCCCCTCACCCACTCTGCTCTTCCTCATATCTTTCCCCATCCCCCCTCTGTCTTTCCAGTAGGGCACAGTGGATCTCTATGCCCCGGTACCTGTATATCTTATTTCCCACTTATATGTAAAATAATAATAACAATAACAATAACAAAAACAATGTGTATGTATATATTTAAACATTTGATTTTAAATTTGATTAAAACTTTGAATTCCAGATTCTTTCCCTTCCTCCCTCGTCACCCATCCTTACTGGGAAGATAAGCAGTTCAATATGGGTTGTCCATGTGTAACTATGCAAAACATTTCCATAGTGGATATATTGTGAAAGACTGACTATATTTCCCTCCATCCTATCCAACTCCCCCATTTGTTCTGTTCTCTACTTTGATCCTGTCCCTTTTCAAAAGTGGGTGCTTCCAACTTTAAAGTTTCTTTAACAGTTTTTAAACTTGAATTCTAAATTCTTTTCCTCCCTCCTGCTGCCTCTCACCCTTGAGAAAACAAGTACTTTGATTTTGATTATGTTTGTGTGGTTGTGCAAAACATGTCAATATTAGTGCTGTTCCGAAAGAATAAAATAATAAAAATTTAAAAAGTAAAAAAAATGTCCTTTAATCTGCATTCAGAGTTTATCACCTCTTATCTGGAGATGGATAATATTTTTCATCATGAGTCCTTTGGAATTGTCTCAGATTATTGTCTGCATAAGAGTAGCTAAGCCTTTCACATTGATCATCTTTATAATGTTGCTTTTATTTTGTATAGTGTTCTGGTTCTCCTCACTTCACTTTATATGAGATCATATAATTCTCAGGTTTTTCTGAAAGCATCCTGTTCATCATCTCTTATAGCACAATAGTATTCCATCACAATCATATATCATGACTTTTTCATTCATTCCCCGTTTGATGGACATCCCTTTGATTTCCAATTCTTTGCCACCACAAAAAGAGCTACTATAAATATTTTTTATTTATAGGACAGATATATCCTTTTCCCCTTTCTTTGATTTCTTTGGGGTACAGACCTAGTAGTGGTATCACAGCTAGGTAGTAGAGTGGAATGAGTGCTGGCCTAGGAGGAGTATGGAATTAATGAGTTAAAATGTGACCTTAGACACTTACTAATTTAACACTGTTTGCCTCAGTTCTCTCATATGGAGAAGGAAATGGCAAACCATTCCAGTATCTTTGCCAAGAAAACCCCAAATGGGGTCATGAAGAGTCAGAGATGCCTAATTGACTAAATAACAGGTGGTATTGCTGGGTCCAATGGGGAATGCATGGTTTTATAGTCCTTTGGGGTTAGACTACTAGTTCATAACTCCGACAGTGCATTAGTCTCAATTTTTGTACATTCCTTCTAGCATTTGTCATTTTTCTTTTCTGTCACATTAGCCAGTTTGATAGTTGTGAGGTGGTATCTCAGGGTTGTATCTGTTTTACTTCCTGTAATCTCCTATCTTCCTTTATCCATAGATCTAACAGGTACATTTTTCCATGCTCCTCTAATCTACTTATGATATCACCCTTATGTCTAAATCATTTATCCATTTTGACCTTATCTTGGTATATACTCTGTGAGATGTTGGTCTATGCTTCGTTTCTTCCAAAGAGTTTTCCAGTTTTCTTAGCATACATTTTAAACTCTTGGAGGGCAGGAACTGTGTACTAATTTTCTTGAGATTATTGTAGTTAATCAGTTATTGAATGAACAAAATTGTTAATACCAAAGTGTGTTTAATACTTATATGAAGATTTGTGGCTGGTACAGCAGTGTATTATTAAAAACACTTGATGCCCACCAATGCAGTTGTTTTAGACTGAAAAGAGACTTTCATTTGGTTTGGTAACTGGTATTTATATTCAGCAATAGGTTAAATAAGATGATAGGGTCTGGTGTATCATGTGTTTGATTGTATGAAATGTAATCCTCTGTACGTTGTCATGGCATCAAAGTTCCGCTGAAACATTGGAAATAGATTTTAAATTGTCGTGATTGGAAACAGAGGCATGTTCTATTCATATTGTGCATTTTAAAATTATCTTTCTCAGTCCTAAGAGATTTACTGTTTTGGGGCAAAGGGGAATAAACAACTATTAAGCATTGCATTCTTTAGTTTCTAAAAAATCTCAGATATTTACAAGTTTTGGTTTGTTTTTTTTTCTGTTTTCTTTTACATGTGTTCTTGGCTGGATTACAATAGAGAAGAAGAAAATGAGGTGAGTACAGTTGAATCAAGTTTTTAAAGGTTGTAAATTGGCTTGCTTTTGTATTCTTGTGCCTTTGGATACAGGCTGCAGAAATAGATCTAATTCTATAAGGAATTGCTATGGATTGAATATAAACTAATGATAATTTTGCCTAGTTTTACCTTGATATTTAGTAATGCTTAGGTCTCAGGAGTTCTTATCTTTTCTGTCCTTCTCAACTAAAAACATTTCAGTGTACAACTTAAACTGATTTCAGAATTCTTTGCATTGATACAAAATGATTACCTACAAATCGTTTTGCTAAAAATGAATAATAAACTGGTTATTTGTCAAACTGAATTTGTCAATTATCTCATAGTTTAATTTATTAAAGTGCATTTTATTACCTTACAAAAGCTTAGTGTTCATTTTGGTGGTTTATATCATAGAATTTAAAAAGAATTCTTTGATATATATAAAAGCAGTTTGTAATTCCTGCTTATTAAGCAATGTCAGAAGCTATCTAGGACTCTCTGTCTTTATAGATTTATTTATAATCAGGCAAGTATGAACATTAACAGGAAAAAAAAAGATAAGTATTAGGTCTTAAGGAAGTGAAAGATTGTTTAAAAAAAAAAAAACCAAAACACAAAAGATAATGGAGCACCAAAGTTATTATAGTTTCTCTTCCCACATGTTTTCTTTAAAAGTTATATTACTAGTCATCATAATTTGGGGGCATTCTTTAAGATTATCAAATCTACATTTGTAACACAAATGGACCCACCATAATATAATGGGAGGAGCATTTGATTGGGTCCTTTAGGAAGCTTAGGTTGTAATTGTGGCCACCATTGTTAGCTATAACATTCAGTGAAAAATTTTGAACCTTCCTGGACTTCAGTTTTTCTCTCCCTATAAAGTAAAGTTAATGGATTAGATTATCTTTTAAGATCCAGTAAAATGTATGCTGTGGTTTATCTTGGAAGTAAAATAGCCTTTTTTTAATTGAATTAACACAACTTTTTGTTTTTTTTCTATAAAGTAGATCCTGAGTAATATTTATGATAAAACTCGAAATGCCATCACTTTGGCTTCATATTCTTGGGTGAATTTCAAGGTTAGAGTGACTATAAGTTAAGAGATGCAGGAAACCTCTGCTGGTCAAGTTCCTTGGAGCTACTTTGATCTGGGATGGCTCCATGGCTTGTTACCCCTTTCTTCTCTCTGTATGCCTCAGGACTTGGCCTACCTGTACCTTTGGGTTTGAATCCTGTTTCTGCTATGTGCTACCTGTGCAACCTTGGGCAAGTCACTTAACTTCTTTGAGCCTCGGTTTCCTCATCTGTAAAACGAAGGGGTTGAACTAGATAACCTCTAAAATCTTTTCAAGCTCTGAACCTGTGATCATGTGATCTGTTCTCCTACTTGGTTCTTTTAGTGTTTACTGTGCAATGGTATACAGGTTTCTGCTTCTCCCTCTACCCTGCTGTTTCTGAGAAAGCATGCCACCCTTTCCAGGTTTTCTAAGGGAGACAGAAGCTTAGCTTCTTCACTTTTGCTAACATCTGGACCTATTGTCTGTAAGCACTGTCATTCCCTAGAACTCCCTCCTAGAACCAGCAGCCAGGCCACCTTCATCTCTTTCCTATATCTAAGCTGTCACTCCTTGCTGAGCCTTTTGCAAGTTTCCTCACTAGAGGGAGCACCTCATCAATTCTACCTACTTTCTCATGTTCTCTTTTACTCAACTCTCCAGAGTTCTCCTAAGTGGTGATTTTCTAGGATCTTATAACTGTAATTGTATGATGTGAAAAAATTTTATGTATATAATGGTCACAATTCCCACAACAAGTAAGAAAGTCATTTTCTCAGACATTAGAAGGCTTTTGAGTTTATTTTCACCGTCCATTGAAAATTCACACCAAGCAGCCCAGTTTAAAGGAATTGTTGTAGTAATGACTACTTGTTTTTGTTCAATACAGGGAAAGATTGAAAATGTGCAGAAAATTGGTTTCATCAAAGGTCCAATGTTCAAAGGTGTTGCATCTAGTCGATTTCTGCCTAAAGGCACCAAGACAAAGGTGAACCTGGAGGAGCAAGGGCGACAGAAGGTTTCATTCAGCTTCAGCCTTACAAAGAAAACTTTGCAAAACAGGTTTCTAACTGCACTTGGAAATGATAAGCAAAATGACACTCCAAATTCCCCAGCTGTTCCCCTTCAAGCAGATTTTGTTCCCAAAATTAAAATGGATCCTGGAGATACTTCAGCTATTACAGAAGAATCTTCCCCACCAAAACCAAAGGTGGAATTGGGCAAAATCCATTTTAAGAAACATTTGCTTCATGTCACATCTAAGCCTCTACTAGCTGCTGTCACACCAGTAGCAGCATCACCACCTCTTTCCATAATACCATCTCCAGTAGTAACAGAATCAGTAGTGGCAGAGTCACCACCCCAGTCACCCCCTCCACCACCCCCAGCCCTACAAGTTAGAACACCATCACCACCAGCACCAATATCAGTAACAACAGCCTTGCCACAAATACCAACATCAGTACCAGTGGGGACATCATTACAATCCCCACCAATAGATGTAGCAATTAGACCCTCAAAAGAGTCTTTAAATATACTAGTACCAGAATCTTTAGAATTGGAAACTAAACAAGATACATGTTCTTCTGAACTATTAGATATAGTATCTCAGAATGTGTCTGAGAAAGCAGATATATCTCCACAAAAAGAAGATTCCCATATTGGGAAGGAAGAAGAAACTCCAGATAGTTCAAAGAGTTCTCTGTGTTCTAAAAAAACAAGTTCTAAGAAGAAATTCTCACAATCTGAAGGCATGTTTATTGGTTCAGAATCAGATGAAGATTCTGTACAGACTTCCTCAAGTCAGCGGTCACATGATTTTAAGAATTCAGCAAGTGTGGAAAAGGAAAGAGATTCAAAAAAGAGCATATCTACCTTAAAAGGTGAAGATTTAGGGAAATCTTCAAGATCTAAACCTGAGAGAGATGACAAACATTTTAGTTACTCAAAACTAGACCGAGATGCTCGCTATCTGTCTTCCCGTTCTAGATCAGAGAGAGAGAGAAGGCGGAGCAGGTCTCGATCTAGATCTGACAGAGGATCTAGAACTAGTTCATCTTATTCCCGGTCAGAGCGCTCACATTATTATGAATCTGAACGAAGGTATCATAGGAGTTCCCCTTATAGAGAGAGGCCACGGTATTCCCGTTCCTATACAGATAATAGGATGCGAGAGAGCTCTGATTCAGAAGAAGAATATAAGAAGATATATTCCAGGTCTAGTGACTCAAGACGTACATCTTCTCATTCTTCATTTTACAGAGACTCAAGGACATCAACTTACTCTAAATCTGATCGGGACAGCAAAATTGAATCCTTCCACGTGGATGCAGAGAAAAGAGGGAAGTATTCTTCAAAACCAGAGAGAGAATCAAAAAGGACTTCAGAAAATGAATTAATTAAAAGATGTTGTTCTCCGAATGAGATGGGTTGTCGGAGGAGTGCATCTTATTCTAAACATGATAGTAATGCTTCCCGTAATAAATCTGTTCCATGGAAGAGTACACAAAAGCCTGATAAAATTAAAAGTTCTTTCTGTTGTATAGAATCAACTGAGGAAATTAAACATCAGTCTCATTCTTTAAATTTACAGACTACTTGTCCAAAATCTAATGAATTAAGAATGGTTGTGAAAATTTCTGAAAGAGATAAAACTATATCTCCATCTTCAACTAAGCGATTAAATGATTCACCTACTTTTAAAAGGCTAGGTGAATCTCCTATTTTTAAGTCTGAATTTATGGGAAATGATAGCCATGATAGTATTAAGGAATTAGACACTTTATCTAAAGGGAAACATGATCAATTAAGAACTTATTGTCCCATGGAATTAGATATAAATGGATCTCCTGGGGAGGGATCTGATTTAGCAACTTTCTGTGCCTCGAAAACTGAGGATATTTTTACATCTTCAGATGATAGTATAAATAGAGCAGAGGTATCTCCTTTGATAAAAACTAGTAAATCATGCATATTACCATCAAATGGATTTCAGAGTATAAACAGATCTAAAGAAAAGGATTTAGATGATTCGTCTGTACAACACAGTGAGTTAAAGAGCTCACTTAAAAAAATGGACCCTTTAGTTCCTTCACAACAAGATAAACTTGGGTCTTTTCCAGGTATAAATATAGATTATTCTAAAACAGTTAAAGAATCAGTTGATTTGAGAGTTTCTTACTCTAAAACCAAAGATTTGGACTCTTGTAATACTTTAGATGACAATAGCCCTTGTTTGTATCAACTTGAAACTGAAAATACTGAGCCTACAGTTATGAAGGTTATCCCAAATAGTTTTATGAACCAAGATTCAGAGTTACAGTCAGTAATATGTGACAATAAAAGCTATAAGAATCTTCATTCAGTACAGCCTACAGCTGAAGAATCTGAGCAAAATGTTAGGGTAAAGTCAGCGTCTGTTAACCCATGTGACTCAAATTCACCTGTAGAAAGTTCAAATGTTGCTTCTGTGCGTGGCCTTATGTTAGGAATCAAAGTAGACAGTCCACCTGTAGTACAACACACTGAAGGAAACTTGCCTCTTGGTTTGGATACTGTCCTACAAAACCAAAGCACAGAATTTCTCAAACACATGGGAGTAGAAATGATAGAATTGGGTGAACAGCAAGTAAATTCTGGAACAGGAAAAAGAATTGTACCCTGGAAGAATAGACATAACAGTGGACTGCCTATGGAATCTTTACAAACAGAGGAGATACAAGAGGAAGCAAATGTCACACTTCCCAGTGGAAGAGAGAGAGCTGCATCTGCAGAAGAATCATTTAACAAACAAGAAGGAAGTAGAAACATGTTTATTTCTGGTGTTCCAGAGTCTTTGTTTTCATCTTGTAATATGAGTGGAACTGTAGAAGAAGGAGATAGTGTTACTCGTGCCCCAAAATGTGACAGTAGTGGCAATGCATCAGAGTTTGTTTCTCCCCTCCATGGAGATTATTCTGATTCTTCACAAAGCACAAGTGATGAAAGTGATACTGAGGATACAGATTCTGATGATAGCAGTATTCCAAGAAACCGTCTCCAATCTGTTGTTGTTGTGCCAAAGAATTCTACTTTGCCTATGGAAGAAACCAGTCCTTGCTCCTCTCAGAGCGGCCAAGTTAATAGACACTATTCTGACAATTGGGAAGATGACAGGCCAGAGTCAAGCAAACCTTATGAAGAAAGATTTGAGGGGATGATAAGCAAAAATTGTTCTCAGAATGAGAAATTCTCTCTTCCAAAAGGAACAGATAAAAGCCCAGAAGTTCCTTATGTGGAGCCAAGCAGAAAACAGATGGAAGACCTTGAGCTAGAAGCTGCTCAGCCTCAGAGTGATGGGGTTGATAGTACAAGTCAGGCAGATGTTGTATCTGATACAATTGGTCTGAAAAATCTAGAAGAAAGAACTGCATCTAAAGAGTCATTGATCATAACTAAACCTATCCTGAGGCAGCAAGAAGAGCTACCAGCTTATTCTGATGGTTTTGAAGGTGTCTTAACGAAATCTCGGCAACAGAATAATTTCCCTAATAGGCCAGACAGTAGACTGGGAAAAGCAGATTCAGATAATTTTTCTTCTTCAGGGGACTTCTCTAGAGTGGATGGTTTCCATTCAGCAGAAGACCTTGGCAACCTGGGTTGGGACTTCTCCCAACCAGAAAAACCCAGTACCACTTATCAGCAGCCTGATAGCAGCTATGGAATATATACGGCATACAATTATCAGCAAAGTACAGAACAGTACCGTAGCACACATAATTATTGGCAAGGTAATGGCTATTGGGACCCGAGATTGGCCAATAGACCTTCTGGGATTATGTATGATAGAGTACAAGGACATGTCCCAGATTCTTTAACGAATGACCATGAAGAAGATGAGGAAAATTGGGATGATCCTCGCAGACCTCATTTTTCCAACCAGTCTAGTAAATTTCTTGCACATCTTCATAGAGAGAAAGGATCTGTGCAAGCACATGAAATAAGTAGCAATTCAATTAAAGACCTTTCAGTTGTAAATGAAAAGAAAGTCCCTCCAAAGAACCTGGAAAAAGGGGATGTGAAAGATCGAGGGCCTCCAAAGAAAAGACGGCAGGAATTAGAAAGTGACTCAGAAAGTGATTCTGATATGCAGGACAGGAAAAAAGTGAGAGTGGAGGTAGAGCAGTTGGAAACCATGCCCTCAGGTTCAGCATTGGTTGGTCCACTGTGTGTTATGGATGACTTCAGGGACCCACAGCGTTGGAAGGAATGTGCCAGGCAGGGGAAAATGCCTTGTTATTTTGACCTTATTGAAGAAAATGTATACTTAACAGAAAGGTAAGTAACACAGCAGGTACTCAGTAACAATTTGTCTAATTTTTGCATCCTCAGAGATTGAGAGGTTTTTTTGTTTTGTTTTATTTTAAGCTGACAAACTAGAGGTTTATCTGGCCCTTATTTTTCATAGCATGGCATAAAAATTACTCATCCCTGTTTTGATTTGTAAAGGAGGTGATTTTTGTTTTGGGATTTTAAAAATTTGTAGATACTGCTTTGTGAGAACATGTCCATTTTAGGCCTGTGCCATTTATTTTTTCTGTGTAAGTTACTAGGGAGGAAACTTTTTTTTCTTAGTTTATAAGTTCAGTCTTTTTTTCCTAAGATTCTTCTGTTGTACTCCTGAATGAAGTAGGTACTTAAAATTCTTGGAAATTATTCTCAAAATTCTTTTAAAAACATAAAAACTTTTATAATTCTCTTTTGTCCTTTCTGTCACTTGACAGAATTTGATAAGTCAGATATATATTAGAAACAAAAATGCACGTCAGTAGTGCCAAATAAATCATTCAGTCATAGGTCATATATATAATTATTCAAATTAGCAAAAGTGTGAAAGCACTTCTAGATCTCTTAAAAATTCCCAATATGGCTGCCACTCAGTTTTAAAAGGTTCATTAGATTCCTTTAAAGGAACTTAATTTTTATGTCATGCAAAAGAGTCTTCTATTTTAATTGTTGCCCTATATATGAATAACCTTTAGCTTTTAATGTTGAATTCTTCAGTATCCAATGATATTTGCATGATAGGATTAGTAGGAGCCTCACAAAAATACACCTTTTTTTTATCAAAAATAATAGAATGACAAGTGTTTAAGATAACTGAAATTTGGACTTTTCATCCTTCTTTGGAAGACCTGGATATATTAGAACTATCAGATAGAAAAATAAATATTGTTGTAATTTGAGCATCTTTAATGGGCCGGTGGCTTACTTTTAGAGCTCTAAAATCAGTTGCAGAATCTTAAGAATTATAAGACAGAGACCTTAGAGATAGATTTAGTTGAATTCCCCCACTAGGTGAAAAAATCTGACCTATGCCATCCGTGACAGTCATTCAGCTTCTGCTTAAATTCCCCTAGTAAAAGGGAGCTCATTAGCTCTTAGGAGAGCCTGTTTTTCATTTGGGTAGTTCTTTTAGTTAGCAAGTTCTTGTTAGTCAAAAAACTTAAGTCCATTGCTCCTAATTTTGACCTTTGGAATGATATGAAATGAATCTGCGCCCGTCTTATATGACAGAAGTCTTCCATATATTCAAATCTTGTCTTCCCAGGTCTTCTTTTTTGAAGCCAAAGGATAACTAGTTCTTTCAGTTCTTCATGGTTTCCAGATCCTTTACCACATTTTTTATTGTCCTTTGGATAATATTTCATTTTGTACTGTACTGGACCTGAAACTATAATTCAGATTTCTGCCCATTACAAAATACAGTAGAAAAATTGCTTCCTTTGATCTGGATGCCATTTTTATATTTGACCTAATTTTTGTGTTTGCCTTATTTTTATTATTTGCAAGTTAAGTGACTTGCCCAAGATCACACAGCTAGTAAAGTGTCAAGTAGTTGAGGCCCTATTTGAACTCAGGTCCTTCTGACTCCAAGGCAGGTGCTCTATCCCCTCCCATCACCTAACTGCCCTGTGTTAGCCTTATTTTTAAATTGCTGTGTGTCACTCAACTGAAACAATTCAGGAGCTTCTACTACTACTTCTGCTAATAAAGATAATATATTTAATATAAGTAATAGCCAGATGCTATTACCAAATGGAAATAAATTTGATTGGAATTTTAGTGGGTAACACTTCCCAGAGGACTTCTGTTAAGATAATGTTGGAAGAAGCCACAGAGATCATATGGTTCAACCCCTTAACAGTGCTAATCTGGGCAAGTAATTACCTGTCCTTCAGATGAAGGCCTTCAACAAAGAATTTATCCTGCAGAGATAACGCATCCCCTTTTTGAACAGATTGAATATTCTCTCCTTAAGTTGAACTTAAATTAGCTTCTCTGTATTTTATATTTGGTGGATCACCTCCCCCAGGGCCAAACAGAAGTATAATCCCACTTTTACAAGATAACCTTCTAAATATTTTGTCAGTCATGTCATCTGTCAATACCCCTAGGTCTTATCACGGCTAAACATCTTTTCAGTTTAGATTGGTTGACATCTGGATGTGTTATGTTTGTCCCTTCTACATTGTTTATCTAGGCCTGGACATAATTTTTCATTAGTAAAGGAATATTCCCTTAATTCAACCTAAAATTTCATTAAGTTTGTTTTGCTGTGAAGTCATACTCCTATCTCATTTTGAGCTCCCAAATCTTTCATGTAAACTGTTTGCTAACCATATTTCCTCCCATCTTGTCACTTGCACAGTTGGTTTCTTTGAACCCAAGTGCATGACTTGGTATATTGAGAGATAGGTCCATAAAAAAGCCCATCTGAGATTAGTGAAGAATATATTTAATTGACATAAGACAATCGTTTCTGGAATTATTTTTGAAATTTAGGTGCTTTACAAAGATATGAACCCACTGCATATACAAAGGAATAAAAGAGAGACAGGCTAAGATTAACATGAAGCTGTTTTCTCCTCTTTATCATTTGAAGGGAGTATCATTCTATTCCTTTTTGTGGAAGTAGTTTTATTCATTTCTTCTTGGCACTGAAAATACAGTGATCATCACACATGTTCCAAGGTACAGTAAGGATCATACTACTAGAAGTCATTTAGCTCATCCTCAAGCATGAGAGATATTTCTGTATTTTTTCTCAATATTTCCTATTATTAGGATGATAGAGTTAAAGTAAGAGGCAGGGAGTTACATTTTTAATTTAATATACATTTGCTTTCCTTTCTTGAAAGAATTATACATATGTAATTGAATGAATTCCCTTTTTTCTTGGTTTATTTCTATACCTAGCATAGCTCAACATAGGGGTATGATGACTACTATGTCACAGTTTTGTTAGGCACTAGTGGGTAGTAGTTTTGAAGGAGTACAAAAAGCAATCCCGAAACCTCTTAACAGAGGGGGCAATAAAAATTAACAC
Organism: Gymnobelideus leadbeateri; assembly: GCA_011680675.1. Lineage (NCBI taxonomy): Eukaryota > Metazoa > Chordata > Mammalia > Diprotodontia > Petauridae > Gymnobelideus > Gymnobelideus leadbeateri. Next base: position 82,778 of record WOXC01010129.1, on the reverse strand, counting down.
TTAACTGCATATTCTGTATCTCTTACCTTATTTTGTCATAAGCCTGTTTCCCTCTGCCCTTGTAACCACTGTGTCCTGCAAGATAACTGAAACTTGATGTAGCTGATCCTTAATTAGCCAGCTGAGTCACTCTTATGCAACAGCTTAAGCTGAGTCTTTTTAGTGATTTGAATTACTCAGAGTGAACTCCTAACAAACCTGAAGGGAAGGAATCAAGTTCTAGATTCCAAGAGAATAGGCTTGAGTTAACCCATACCATTACTTATCAGGGCCTTGGTTGACTAAAAGTCATATTGTTTTGAATTCTCATTGTTATTGGAGATTTTATCTCATTTAGAAAGCAAAAAATATACAGTGAATCTATTTAAGACTAAGTTTGACTTAGAGATATCAGTTATTTCATATGCTCTTAGTTAACCCATTTTTAAAAATTTTACTTATTAGAAAGAAGAATAAATCCCATCGGGATATCAAGCGAATGCAATGTGAGTGTACACCTGTTTCTAAAGATGATAGAGCTCAAGGAGAAATAGCATGTGGGGAAGATTGTCTCAATCGTCTCCTCATGATAGAATGGTAAATATAATTTTATTTGGAATACTAGCTTTTTTAAAAAAAATTTCAGTTGTTTTATTACATTCTGTGTGCCTGTACTTTTAATATTTTGTCTGAGCTGTCAGATCACTGTCATCAGTACAGTTGGCTGTAGAGACTGTCATTCTTTGTAATAGGGCCATAAAGAAAGTTTTCTTGTGATGGATGGCTTTCTAGAATTTCAGATGATTCTGATTGGGACAGGGCAAATATCTTAGTGGGTTTTTTTGTTTGTTTTTTCTTTTAAGTGTTTTTTGTCATTTCCTATCTCTTCTCGGTATCCTGAAGTAGTTTAACTGTTTGACATTATAGGATAACTAAGGGGATCTTAGAAGTATAATATTAAAATAATTTACAGATATGAAAACTTGAGTCCTACAGAAGTTAAGTGACCTGGAGGAAGGAACACAGCTAGGTATTGGAAGTTCTGGGAAAAGAGGAAACTAGATGTTTCTATTATTTAACAGAATTGTCAAAACTTTTGAGAACATGTTGCTTAGATATTTATCAGCAAAATACTTTGGCATGAGTTAGACTATGCCAAGGCTTATTAACGATTACATTTTCTTTTGTAACTCTAGACTTTGGTGCTGCTCAACAAATATTTACCTTTTGACGGACTACAGTACCATCTCTGGCTTCTACTGGCTACCATTTAACCTTTCAGTGCTATAGGCAACTTTCTTAAGAATGTAAGATGCAGAGAAAGTACTGATCTTCATTGGTAGGAATAGTTTCCTTATCTAGGAGATTTGTATAACAGTAACATTACCGGTCTAATCCCTATCTTTACCAGAAATGATATTTCAAGGGTGGCAGTACAAAGAGTTGCTGTTGTCTTTAGACACTTAGAAATTTGGCCTTCCCTAATTGGTTCGTAGAATATTTGCTTATAATATAAGGTCAATTCTAGTAAAGGATCTGGATCTAGATTTATGGATTATGTAAAGGTGGTGAAGTGAGAGTCACCTTAAAATATGGGCAATGGGCACATTTCTTTCTCACATCGTGTATACTCAACTGAGATGAGACTGGTAAAGAAAATTGAGAGTCTGGTTCTTATTTTTTTCCAAGTCTATGGATTCCAGACTTGTGTTCAGATGTGATTTTGGAAATTGCCATGCTTTCTAGTGTTACTCTATTTTGTATCAGCTCTTTTTCTCTACCATCCTTCATGTCCATTTCATTATGCATGCTTAAAGCCCCTTTTTGCCTTGATACCTAGGCTCTTCCTGTTTTTTAATATGAATATTTGATGCCTTCAGCAGTTATGCTGAAAGTATGGTGAATACTTAATCTACTATTAAATATGACTTTGATACACCAAATGGAAATTAATGAAATGTCCATCTAGATTCCTGTCTGATATTTTCATTTATTTGGGGGGGAGTATTTTTTTTTTATATGAAAGAGGTATGATTGTTCTGTCAACTGGTAACTATATGTATATTTGATCTTACATATTTATGTAAGTGTTTTAAGATTAAAAGTCACTTTCATCACAAAATCTGTGATACGGTAGTTAATATGAATATATTTTATAGATGAGGAAACAGTTTTAGATTGTGATTTTTTTTCAGGGGCACACAACTGATGTTTGAAATGAACCCAGGTCCTCTTACTATACAGAACTGTTTCAAATACAGCATTCTCTAAAAGTAATGTGTATTTATGTATCATTTTCTAAAGTTGTATACACACAACTATGTTGAGGTAGTTAGAATAGGCATCATTATGCCCATTTTACAGATAAGGAAACACTCAGGGAAATCGGGTGACTTGTCCAGGGTTGTAGAGCTGGTAAGTATCATGGCTTGAGATTTGAATGCAATTCTTCAGGTTCCAAAACCAATTTTCTCTGTCCTATATAATGTTACCTTTGCAGGAAAAAAAGGGGGAAGAAGCCATCTTTCTTATTTTTTAAGATACTGTAATCCTTTTGATTAGTTTCAAGGTATAGTATTCCTTTATACTAATTGCCATATTAATCCTTATATAACCCAAAGTGAATTGGAGAGGTAGGAGGGAGTGTTATTCTGGTTTTCCTTTTTTCAAACAAGAAACGAATGAAGAAATCTTCATAAAGAAAAGAGAAAAGTAAATAATTGCTAGTCTTTTCTGCTAGATAAATTTATCTAAAACTTTCCTTTGTCTTGTCATTTCCCTTCTTAAAAACCTTTTTGCTATCAGAATACATTCAAATTCTTTATTCTGTTGGTCAAGGCCCTCTATACCCATTCTGGTTTTCCAACTTTATGCCAGATTACTCTTCATCTTTATATATCCTGCTCAAATACTTCTTCTGTGAAAGCTTTTCCTCTTTACCTCAGCCTGAAATGAGTTTTATTCTTTGTACTATTTTAAACAGTTGTTTTGTTAACATCTCTTCTGTAGTCTTGAAATGCCATTTTCATCTTATTGTTCATATTTCCTGTATTTTCCTTCCCATATTGAGAGTAAGTTATTTAGAACAAGAACTAGATCTTCAGCATTTTTTGTCCTTTCTTGGGAACCAAGTTGTTACTTGGTATTTGTTTTAATTTGGGCCATTCCTTTTGGTATACTGACCAGAGGAAGAAAAAAAGACTCTTGTCATTAGTTTGCATCCACTCTGAGCAAACAAGCATTCTTAAGTGGCAGACCTGTATTCATGAAGCTAGACCTTTCTTCATATATTGATCTGGCAGCTGGATATATCAAGTGGCTCAAACTAATGGGAAGCAGGTTAGAGATTATGGAAAATAATTAATTGCACAGAGTACTTGATACTGATGCAGCCTTTTGAAGATAGCCTGTATGTAACATGTTATGAGATAGGAAACTAGCATAGTCCTGTCTAAAATTCTAAGGAGCGTTGTGTACAGTCGATATGATTACATTTAATGGGAAAACTACTAAAGTGATGACAATTAGAACTTTTATCGTCTGTATGTAATGGAAAGAGAACATTGGAAATAGAATTAAAAGACTTCATTTGATCCTAGTTCTGAAACTTAAAAGTGTGGCCATAATCAGGTCATTTAACCTCTCTGATGCCTAGTTTCCTCATTTATTATGCAAGAATAACCATTTATTACACAGTTATTGTGAAAGAATATATAAGGGTTTTATAAGTGTAAGCTGCTGCTTATAGGTAAACATTGGATTATATATGAATGATGTATCTTAAGAGTTAAACTGACCATTTCACGTTAGTTCCTAACAGTTAATTTTTTTTACTACTATCTAATTTCAGTTCTTCCCGGTGTCCAAATGGAGACTATTGTTCAAATAGACGATTCCAGAGAAAACAGCATGCAGATGTGGAAGTGATATTAACTGAAAAGAAAGGCTGGGGTCTGAGAGCTGCCAAAGATCTCCCATCGTAAGCCATCTCTCTATGCTTTTTCTTTTTTTGGAGGGCAATTGGGGTTAAGTAACTTGCCCAAGGTCACACGGCGAGGTTTTTGTTTGTGTATGTTAAGTGTCTGAGGCCAGATCCGAACTCAGGTCCTTCTGACTCCAGGGCCGACGCTCTACTCACTGCACCATCTCTATGCTTTTTCAAACCAAACTTTTCCTTTATTGTGTATTGTGTAAGGTACAGAGAAATTAACTTTCTGCTTTGAACTATCCAACTAACATAGTTATCTAACAGATAGTAAAAATGGCTCTATTTGGGGAGTAGTTTCCTAGAATTCTTGCAGTTATAAAGCATCTTTTTTTTTTTTTTAAGCAATTGGGGTTAAGTAACTTGCTCAAGGTTACACGGCTAGTCATTATTTATGCGTGGGTGCTCATTTTCTGAGGCCGGATCTGATCTCGGGTCATCCCAACTCCGAGGCCGGAGCTCTTACTCACTGCGCCACCTAGCCGCCCCTTTAGGGCAGTTGGGGTTAAATAACTTGCCCAAGGTTACACGGCTAGGTTTTTGTTTGTATGGATTAAGTGTCGGAGGCTGGCTCCTAACTCAAGTCCTTCTGATTCCAGGGCCGGCGCTCTATTCACTGCGCCACCTAGCCGCCCCTAAAGCATCTTTTTCTAATACTGCCAAAATGTATGTACAAACACTTGTTTTTACTATGTATATCATTTACTTTGTTTTGAATTGACTTATCCACATTTTCCCCTCTTTATGAAAACATTAAAAAAAAATAAATTCCAGAGCCAACTACTTTGTATCCCATTTATACTGTGTATCAGCATTGTAGGGCGAGGTAGATGGAAGAAATTAGCAAACATACATGGAGTTTTGAATGGGTATTAGAGTGGAAGAAAGCAGGTTTGAGGGAAGAATTTGGAAGAAGGAATGGGAAGCAAGAAACAAGGCAGGAATGTAACACTACAATATCCTTTAAGCCTTCCTATACATCCTTTTGCTTTCCATCTTGATATGTAGCAGCTTATGCAGCAGAGGAAGCAAATTTTCCTGTCATATATAATATGTCCTTGAGTAGAACCATTACACGTTTTCCCATCCATGCTGTTCTGCCTACCCATATCACACTGGCTCTTAAAAATTCAACCTAAATATCTCATGAGATTCAATTTTTTTTTGTTCATAACACACTTGCACTATTGAGAATTGTTATTGATCCTATTGCCATTTTTTTCCTTTTTCCTCCTCATGTGCAGATACCACATCTGTCATCTGGTCACCTATGGTACTTTGTCACATATGTATTGTTACAAATGTCTCAAATTTCTTACTGTTTTATAAACTCTTTGAGAATTCTCCAAAAGTGGGAATTTTCCTTGAAGAGATCATTTCAGTTCTACAAGCATTAAATACTTGCCATAGTGACTCATTTTGCTAGGTTTGGGGGATGCAGAGGCAAAACAAAGCCACTGCCTTCAAGGAGCTCTCATTTTAATGAATTTTTAATAAACAAATGACATTGGTTTGGGTGCTTTTGTCAGTAAAGAAAAGAATGCATAGGATTTGAAAAAGTTGAGAGTGGAAGGTGGGACAAAACATGCCAAATGTGGTAAGTGGGTGTTCAAAATGTTGTAAGAGGCATTGAAGGATGATGTCTTCATATAATTTTGGTAGATTTGGCAAAGTTGAATAGGAAATAGGATTGTTCAACTAGGACCAGATTTCATAGTTCCTTGAATTATATCAGAAAGGGATTGAACAAGTATAGTTAGGAGATTTTTTTGTTTTTTTTTACAGTACTTCACACCATTCATTCCTTTATTTGTTTATTTCACACCATTAGGTCTTGCTTGAAGTAGTCTAATAGCATTAATTATGGAAGAGAAGAATGTAAGAAAAACTGCAGTGGAAAAATTAGTAACACTTGATGGCTGATTATAGGAAAGTAGATGAAGGGATCATAGAGGATTTTGAATTCAGAGATGACTTTGTACCTGAGTAAATAATGATAATGCCCTTAAAGTGCACATATAGAAGAAAAGGCTTGTTTTAGGCAAAAGTGAGTCAAGTCTTTGTACTTACTAAGTTTGAAGTAATTATGAAGCATAATTAGAAAGCTAGAGCAGGCAAATAAAAATGTGAAATGGAGCTATGAGAGAGAGGTTAGAACTGAAGATAAGGATGAGAGCCATATGTTGTATAGGTGAGAGTTTAAAACAAAAGTCATTAGGAAGTGTGTCTGTATAGAAATTTGGGCACTGTATGCATTTTGGGCAGGAGGAGAATGATAGAAGAGGAGGGAGAATGGAAGCTAATATGAGCCAAAGCTATTAGAACATAGAAGGAAAGCCAGTTTAGTACAGCATCACACAACCTAAGGGAGGAATTACATGAAAGAGCAGAAACTATGCTAAATGCTACATAAGAGTTCAAGAAGAATAATTGAGAAAAGGATACTGGGTTTTTTTAAATCCTTGGTCATTTTAGATATGTTTGGGGGTTAGGAACATTGCATTTAAGGTTCTCAGTAACTGTAGAATGATATTAAGAGAATGAGAGAATCAAGAGTCAAGCAGTCTTTTGTTTGATTTAATTAATGTGCTAATTGTTTTTCTCCAGAGTATACAGCTTAAAATTATTCAGGTAAATTCCCAAATTGCTTTAAAGCACTTAATCTGTCGTATTGATAACACTAATGTCTATACTATTTAAAGCTAAACTAGCACGCTTGTTAGTGTGTCTAATTAGAAATAAATTGATCGTCTAAAATAGTAAGTTTTTAATGTGCATGATTGGGTAACTTTGCAGCTTTAAATACATGAAATTTTGCTCTTTTTTTTTCCCCCTTGAATTTTATAGGAATACCTTTGTCTTGGAATACTGTGGAGAGGTATTAGATCATAAAGAATTTAAAGCCAGGGTGAAAGAATATGCCCGCAACAAGAATATCCACTATTATTTCATGGCACTGAAGAATGATGAGGTAAGTTAACTCTCAGGGATTCTTTCCTCTGGAACAAATAAGGAGAAATAATTAATGCATAGAATAATAGCTATTTTGTTGGACTTGTTAGTTTACTATGTTGACTTTAAAATGACAGAGACCAGAGAGTATCAATAATAGTTTTAATAGAAGAGATACTTTGAAAGTCTAATGAAAGTGAAAGCTACATTGAGGAGATCTGAATCAATTTACTCTGAGAAGTAAAGGGAAGGGACTAAAAAGAGGGCAATTATTTTTTATGTTGCTCTTAGAAAAAGAGGTAAATAAGACACTAAGTGATATATTGATGAATAGGAAGGGGAGCAGAGACCAGAGAACAGATCAGCTTAACAAAGAGAAGAAAAAGAAAGATGTTAAATAATGGTTTTAAGTAGAATGTAGTTCTTCATGTTTTTTCCAAGGTTAAGATTATGTGAAATGGAAATACAGGACAGTTTTTAACATAAATGTAAATTTAAGTTGATTTCAGCAAATCAGATATAATTGGGTGAGGGATGGAAGTGTGCAGAGAGGGAAAGAACTTATCTGTGCGAGAGAAATGTTTTTAAGTAAAGAAAGTTCTGGGGCACTTAGGTGGCACAGTGAATAGAGCACCAGCCCTGTAGTCAGGAGGACCTGAGTTCAAACTCAGCCTCAGACACTCAACACAAAAACTAGCTGTGTGACCTTGGCAAATCACTTAACCCCCTCCCAAAATGCAAAAAAAAAAAAAAGAAAGAAAGAAAGTTCTTTGAGTAAAGAAGCCCTGTGCTTGTACAAAATAATTTTTTATATGGCTGTATAACTCTGATAGGAAATGTAGTATACTAGTGAGGGTAAGATGAATGAGAAGGCCAGGTATAGTGATGTACATCTCTGTCTGAAGCTAGTAAATTGCTTGGGCTTGGGAATCTGATCCACAGGAAGTATGAAGCTGATAGGATGTTCACACTAAGTTCAGTATCTGTATAATCAGCCTTTGGGCCATTAGGCTAAGGAGAAATGAACCAGCTCAGGTTGGAAATGGAGAAAATTAAAGCTGCTGTGCCATTCAGCAAGTGGGATTGGGCCCATGTGGGCCTGGCCTTTTTAATTTTTTTTAACAAGTGAGAAAATATTTTAGGAAAAATGTAGAACCAGAAGGGAATGGCCTGGGAAGATTCAGAAAGGTCTCTGAGGATAAGACAGATCATGTGTATTATTTATGTTCCACTATCCTATCCATACTTTCCTTCCCCCCGCCCCCCCTTCAAGTTATTTACTTCTTAGTAAATTTGGTGAGTCTTTGGGAGTAATAATTTAACACATGTTGCATGTTTGACATTTGAGGTATGATCTAGAAAGTGTTCAGAAAATTTAAATTTCTAGTCACTTCACATTCCTATTCCTAATTTTTTTCTTGTATAGCTCATACCAAAGTTTTAGTTGAATAGATTAGCAGTTAACAATTAGCTGGTCAACAATTTTGAAGGCCCACTTCATGTGTTTTTACAGTCATATATTATGTATGAAACATTGGCAGCTGAGAAAGGAGCCTTCTCAAGAACTTCTAGAACAAGGGTTATTAACTATTTTTGTGTCGTGAATATGAAGTGTCAGGCAATATGAAGCCTGTGGATCCCTGGATTTCAGAATAATAATTTTAAGTGCATAAGATGGAGCACATAGGATGGCAAAGGAAACCAAATATGTTGAAGTGTAGTTATAAAAATATCAAAAAAAAAAAACAAATTCATTATCCCCAGATTAAGAAGTCATATTTTAGAAGGAAGTAGTTGATACAAATAAGAAGGAAATAAAGACTAGACATATCAAAAAGATGAGAAGATGAATTAACTTTCTTTTAACTTTCACATAGTAGACTGCTAGGTAGTGCTGTGGCTAGATCTCTGGGCCGTCAGGAAGACCTGAGTTCAAATCTGGCCTCAGATAGCTGTGTGACCCTGGGCAAGTCACTTCTGTCTGCATCAGTTTCCTCAAATGTAAAATGGAGATGATGCCAATAGCACCTATATCTCACAGGGTTGTTATGTAAATGGAATGAGGTATCTGTAAAGCGCTTTGCACTTCCTGGCGCATAGCAGGTACTTAATAAATGCTTGAAGTTAGATCTTTGTTAACATCATCCTTTGTATGGTGTGGTATGTAAGGATGAGTTTTTATAGACATTAATGTTGTGCTAAGTAGAGGAAATTTGGAAGACCTGGGTCCATATTGGGCTTCCAGCAGATATTAACTCTGTGATCTTGAGCAAATTGCTTAACTTCTCAGCTCCCCACATAGTTCTCTAAGATTGTAAAAGTTGCAGATTACTAATTTATAGTGTGTTAGTGGAGGGAATTTCCATACTCAGAGTTCCTAACACAAATATAACCAAAAACCTGGGGCCCTCTTCCCTGTGCCTGTTGGGATTCTCAGTTCTTTTTAGTCAAATGGTGCATGTATAATAAGGGATAAAACTAGTGATAAGGGTATTAGGTTAAATTAATTTTAAGTAAAAGCAAAATATATGCTTTATATTGGGGTTTTCTTGAGTATGTTTACTATATTAAACTCACCTCAAATTTTTGTCTAAATTTTCCTAACACTATGAAAAAAATATAATTTTAAATCAGTTTTTAACTATTTTTTAAATTGCTTTTACAGATAATAGATGCCACTCAGAAAGGAAATTGTTCTCGTTTCATGAACCACAGTTGTGAGCCGAACTGTGAGACACAGAAGGTAAGTAGCATACAACGTAAACTTTAAAAAAAAAAAAAGTGATAAAAGATTAAGTACAAGTGTACATTCTTTTTAGCACCTTTTATTGAAAGTTTAACTACCATTAAAATAGTATAAAATATTTTAAATCCAAGAAATAACACATGTATTTTTTACACACTTAAATTATTTACATAATAAACTTGTTACCTGAAAATGGAAGTCAGATTTTTGTGTATCATATTATTTAATGAAATTCTTTGTAACAATCATTGGTAAATTATCCCTACCTTTTCCTCCCAAATATTTATCTCAAGATTTTTATGTATTAAAATCTTTTTACATTAGGGCACACATTTAACTGTGTTATTGCTCCCTATATAGACTGTACCTAAATATAAGCATACATTCTAAATTGAGATATTTTTAGAAGGGAAAAAAATTATACATAGCTAGATCTTAAAAATACTATTCTTTCTACCACTTCATTTTACAGAGAGGTAGTACTTAGTAGGACTTAGCCTTGATGGGGCTTAGGAGGAAGCTAATAGCAGTGGGGGTGGGGTGGGGCAGCTAGGTACTGAAATGGAGAGAATAGGCCCTGCAGTTCAGATCTGACCTCAGGCACTTGACACTTACTAGCTGTGTGACCCTGGACAAGTCACTTAATCCTGATCACCTTGTAAAAACAAACAGAAGTGAGTCAGTGTCATTTTCCTCTGTTATATCCCTGTACCAAAAAAAATTCCTCAGGCCGCCTTTGATGCTTCATAGAATAACTACCAGAGCTGCAGCCCAGCAAGAGGCAGAGCTAGCGGTGGGGAAATGCCTACCACCTTCTCCTAGGTGAAGCTAAAGTGAAATAGAGCTGATAGACTTCCAAAAGAGTGGCTTTCATTGCAACATAAGGAGGAGACATATAGGGGTCATCTCTCAGCGACTAGCAAGGCTGGGCACTAAGATTGTGATGATAAGAAGAACATTTGGTGGGAGAAAGTATAAGCCATATTTGAACCCATTGTTGCTTGTTTTTCATGAACCTTAAGTAAATTCCTGCTAAATCGAAATGTTACTTTTTTATGTTGACTGACAATGGAATTTTTTATTGTGGTTCTTACTTGCTTTCACTATTCTTATTCCTAATTTGTCTTGATTTTGCAGATCATTAATCTGTCTACTCCCTGTCTACAGCCTGCTTCCCTAAGGCCTATAAACACATCCAAGGTTTCCCACGCTCCCCTTCCTTTCTGAGAAACCCCACAAACTTTGTTTGGGAAAAACCTCAAAAGTGTTCACTTGATCTCTCTAGTGTTGAGAAGGTCATCTACAATTGGTGCCTCTGTTTCTGTCCTCTCCTTACAACTCATTATTCAACTGAAATGGCTCAATTCAGAGTTAACAGTGATCTCTTAATTGCCAAATCTAATGTCTTTTTCTCAATCCTTATTGACATTTCTGCAGCCTTTGACACTGTTGATCACCCTTTTCTCCTTGACACTCTTTATGTTTTTGTTTGTTTGTTTGTTTTTTAAAAGAGCTCTCTCCCCATTTTCTTTCTACCTTTCTGATCACTCCGATTTGGTATGCTTTGCCAGATCTTCTTTCAGGTCATGCCCAGTAGGGTGTCTCACAGGGCTCTGTCTTGGGCTCCTTTCTCCCTCTGTACTATTTCATTTGGCAATCTCAGTTCCCATAGAGTCAGTGGTATACCGGTGGTTTCCAGATTTACTTATTCAAACCTACCCTCTCTCTTGGCCTCCAGTCTCATATCCATCTGCTTGGTTGGACATCTTGAACTGAATGTCACATAGACATCTTAAACTCAGCATTATATAAAACTGAATCCTCTCCTTTTCCTAACGTACTATTTTTGTATAGGGTACCTCCATCTATCCTCTTAGTTACTTAGTCTCACAGTCCAAGTGTCTTCCTTGACTTTTCATTCTCACTCCCCATATCCAGTCTGTTGCCAGGTTGTACTAATTCTCTTCTACTTTGCAACATCTCATACTCCCCCTTCCCATCTGCTGACCCTGCCATCATCCTGGTGCAAGTCTTCATCCCTTTATACCTAGATTTGCAATATAGCTTTCTAGTTAATCTCCGTGCCTTAAATATCTCCCCACTACAATCCATCCTCCACTAAGCTATTAAATTGATTTTCTTACATCACAGGTTAGGCCATATTTCCTATTCCCTTGGTCCCCCTCTTCAGTAAACTCTAGTGACTGTACTCCTTCTACCCTACCCCCTCACCACATACTTTACAATCCAGTGACTCTGGCCTCCTTGCTGTGCTATACACCCAGTTCCATTCATATTCACTGACTGTCTCCATGCCTGAAATTCTCTCATTTCCACCTCTTGACTTCAGATCCTAGTTAAAATCCCCCCTTTTACAAAAAAAAAAAAAATTCCCTGTTCTCTTTAATGTTTGTGACTTGCACTGAAATTATTTCTCATTTATCCTGGCTATATCTTGTTTGTTTTTATAGTTTGCATGAACTGTGAGCTCCTTGAGAACAGGGTCTGGTTTTCACCTTTCGCTCCCCATTGCTTAGCACAGTTTCTGGCCCATAGTAGGGTTAATAAATAATTGTTGACTAGACTCAGTTATGGAATATTAATAATAGTATTGAGGCTCACGCATTATTCTTCCCTCCCAACATATATGGGCATATAGCTGAAAGAACAGTTAAGAATCGGCGATGATGCTAATGTTTCCTGATGTAGAATTGAATCAATAAATAAATTGAATTCTAGTGCATTTATAATGTAAGTGATTTTTAAAAAAATGTTGGCATTTCCATTTATCAGGAATACAAAACCATATATTGAGAAGCGTTAGGCTTTAATATCATAAATTACACACCTAGTACCCCCAATGTCTCAAAACCCTATAATGTTGTTCAAAAATCTTTGTCTCAAAACCGTTGACATTATTCCCACTCTCTAACAGTAAGGTGACCCTACTCTACACCAAAGGCATTTTTCCTCTACTTATCCTTTGGTTCCTCTCCCTCTATCTCTAGCAGATTGTAACCTCTCATTTATGCTGTGTGTTCTCTCTCTCTCCCTTCCCCTATTAAAAAAGCTTCACTATGTCCTGCTATTCTCCCAAATGCTCCTTTATCTTCACTTTTCCACCTATATCCTTTGAAAAATATGACCACACGTTGTGTTCACTTGCATTTCCTCGTTCATTCCAAAGCTGTCTTCTTAAAATTGCAACATCTGATGGTCTTTTCTCAGTCCTCATCCTTCTCTGCTTATCTGTAGTATTTTGGCACTGTAGACCTGTCACCTTTTTTCTTTTTTTTTCTTTCTTTTTTTTTTTTTTTAAAGCAATTGGGGTTAAGTAACTTGCTCAAGGTTACACGGCTAGTCATTATTTATGCGTGGGTGCTCATTTTCTGAGGCCGGATCTGATCTCGGGTCATCCTAACTCCGAGGCCGGCGCTCTTACTCACTGCGCCACCTAGCCGCCCCTTTAGGGCAATTGGGGTTAAGTAACTTGCCCAAGGTTACACGGCTAGATTTTTGTTTGTGTGGATTAAGTGTCGGAGGCCGGCTCTGAACTCAGGTCCTTCTGATTCCAGGGCCGGCGCTCTCTATTCACTGCGCCACCTAGCCGCCCCAGTCACCTTTTTTCTTTATATAATCTCTCTGGTTTTTTGTTGCACTATTCTCACCTGGTTTTCATTCTAATTTTGTTGCAGTCTTTTTTTTTTACTAGCTCATCTTCCATATCAGGCCCATAACATAACGAGTGTTCCCAAGGTTCTATCCTACATCTCTTATTCTTTGTCTTCATAACTTTATGGGTTACCATGTGTTTAATTATTATCTCTATATAATTTTCTCACAGATCCCTATAGCCAGCCTCTCTTTGTCTCCTAAGATTTAATTCCACATTATCAGTTGAGATGTTTCAAATTGTCTGTACCAGAGACATCTCAAACTCAACTTGTATAAAACTAAACTCAGTTGCCTTTCTGTCCCTACCATACCTCACCCTGTCCCTACACACTCTCCCTTTTTTTGCTACTATCCCTAGTTCTTTCAAAAGCACTGTCATTCTTCTGGTTTTCCAGGTTTGTAATCTTGTTATTCTTGGCATCTCAGCCAAGAATATCTGTTTATATCCAATCATTTGTCAAATTCTTGCCTATATGTCTTGCAGCATAGCCATATCTGACTACCTCTAGTCTAGATTATTGTAACAGCCTCCTAATTGCCTCCTTACCTTAAGTCTCTTCCCCACTAATTTCCATCTTCCACATAGCTGTCAGATTAATTTTTTCTAAAGTATAGATGTGGTCATGTCTTTCCCTTATTAAATTCCAGGGATTCTGAACCTTTTTTGTGTCTTGGACCTTTTTGGTGGTTTGATGCATGTGATCCTCTTCTCAGAATAATTTTTTTTTTGCTTTTTTTTTTTTTTTTGGAGGGCAATTGGGGTTTAAGTAACTTGCCCAAGGTCACACAGCTAGGTGTTTTTTTTTTGTTTGTTTGTGTGTGTTAAGTGTCTGAGGTCAGATCCGAACTCAGGTCCTTCTGACTCCAGGGCCAGCGCTCTACTCACTGCACGACCTAGCCGCCCCAGAATAATTTTTTTAAATGCATAAAATACATTCAAAATATTTTTTTTGAAACAAGTTCATGGATCCCAGATTAAGAACCTTTGCTTTAGGCAGGGGTGGGGAACTTGTGACCTCAAGGCTACTTCTAGGTACTTGGGTATGACTGAGTTCAAGTTTTCCAGAACAGATCCTTTTATTTTGGGGATTTATTATTTGTGAAGTTTGGATTCAGTCAAAAGCCTAGATGCTACAGGTTCCCCACCCCTGCTCTAAGTTGTAATGTATACTCATCTATTTAGTTTTTTTTTTTTTCTGGAGGGCAGTTGGGGTTAAGTAACTTCCCCAAGGTCACATGGCTAGGTTTTTTTTGGAGAGAGAGAGAGAGAGAGAGAGAGAGAGTGTGTGTGTGTGTGTGTGTGTGTGTGTGTGTGTGTGTGTGTGCCAGATCTGAACTCAGGTCCTTCTGACTTGAGGGCCGGCGTTGTACTCACTGTGCCACTTAGCTGCCCCTCCTCTGTTTAGCTTTTAAAATTCTTCATAATTTTGTCCCAATCTGTCTGATTTTAGGCCTCATTAAACATTATTTTTTTTGCTTTCTATGATTCAGTGTTACTGGTCTTCTCTCTGGTTCTTGCACATGGCATTCCATCTTCCATTTTCATGCTTTTGCACCAGTAGTCGCCTGTGTCTAGAATGCTCTCCTTCATATCCACCTAAGAGAATCCCTGTCTTCAAGATGTCACTGAAGCATCACCTTTTTACAAGACTTTCTGAGTCACCTAACTATGGTTCTGTCCTTCCAAAATTTCTTATATTTAAATAATTTATATTTATTATCTGT
Organism: Gymnobelideus leadbeateri; assembly: GCA_011680675.1. NCBI lineage: Eukaryota > Metazoa > Chordata > Mammalia > Diprotodontia > Petauridae > Gymnobelideus > Gymnobelideus leadbeateri. The sequence continues at coordinate 67,716 of WOXC01010129.1, read as the reverse complement.
ACATTTCTATATGTGCACCTATACTCGTGTCCCCTGATAAGAATGTAAACTTCTTGTAAAATAGGAATTTTCCTTCTTTGTCTTGCTATCCCCAGTATGTGACATAATGCCTGACACTTAGTAGGCACTTTATAAGTGCTTTGTTGGATTGAAATAATTATCTATTAATAACATTGTTCCTACAGCCTGGTTAATGTTAGGCAAGACCATGTCAAAGAGGAATAAAATTACTCAAAATTGATGTTGCTGTTGTATCAGAGCTTCAGTGTCTTATAGTGAAAGGTTGAGTATTGTATTGAAAAGAACACCAAAGACTTAACCCAAACATTTTGTACCTGTATAATACACAGATCATTTAACCTTTGAGTCTCAGTTTCTTTCTTTGTAAAATGAATATGACACCTGTGTATTATGCGCTAATTCTTTTTATTCAGACTCCTGCATATTTATATTCTGAAATGCCCTGTGCTTTTTTATATTGAATATTAAAAATGAAAATGATTTTTTTAATGATTTTTTTCAAATTCTGGTTCCATTATAATTTTCCTTCCCCTTATCTTACATTCTTTCAGTGGACTGTGAATGGACAGCTGAGGGTTGGCTTTTTCACTACTAAATTGGTTCCTTCGGGTTCAGAGTTAACGTTTGATTATCAGTTTCAACGATATGGGTATGTTTAAAATTTTTCTTTTAACCTCTTTTGGTGGGGTATGCTCTGGGTTTGGGGCCATGGAAATGATGTGTGAGGTTGAAAGATTTTTTAATCTGATGGTTTTTTGGCAGCTTTAGGAAGGGTCTGAAGGAGTGAAATTTTTTCAGTTCTCTAGATTTAGGCTTCATCAGTATGGCCCTATTGAGTATTTCTAAAGGGATATTTGAGAAAGAACAGTCTTGGGAATTAATTTATTCCAGGAGGCAAGATATTAAAATTACCTGTTGCATCCAGGACTGTTGTGAAAATTGAATGAGAGTATATAGAAGTACTTTGTAAACCATAAAGTACTATGTCAAGTGTCAGCTATTGTTATTATTGTTGTTGTTGTTGTTGTTATCAGCATTATTATTATTATTATCATCGTTGTTATAAAGTGATCTTATTACTTTGCTCTATCACGTCTGTCACTTTTATGGCATTCGTGCAGACATGTACATATTTCCTTTAAGTAACCTTTGGCAGAAAGGGAATATAACTCAAATTATAATAAACTAATTTCTGGTCATTGGGTTATCTGGTTAATAGATGAATATCATAAACTCCCCTCCTGGCCACTAGGTGATATTCTGTGGCAACTAACCAGTACCCTTCATGCCCATTTCCTTTCTTATTTATATTTTTCTCCATGTATTTTAGATTTGGAGAACTTATGAATAAGCTAACTAAATTTTTTTTCCTGGGTAAAATATTAAATTAATATAGACTCAGCAGCTTGGAGATGTTCCTACTCTGGAAAGCATAGATGCTATGAACAGTGTGGTTGAGTGTCTTGAATTTCCAAGAGTTCTTACTCCTAGATATTTCCAACCAGGCATTTTTCCTAGTTGAATCACCTTCTTTGCTTCTGTAAGAAAACCATGTGTTTACTACTTCAAAGATCTAATTTAGTAATGTGGCATGCTGTTTACTTTTTATTAAATTGTGTATTATTATTTTCAGCTTTGCTCTTTTATACAATGATGGTGGATTAAGTTCTTTAAAAGTAAATTTTTTGGAGGAAGTGAGATTATATTCTGGAGAAGATGCAGAGTAAGAAGCTAAATCCAAAATAGTTGAACTTGGTTCCATTTGCAAAAATATAGATAGACTTAGGAGTTGCCTTTTGAGTAATATGTCCCAAATGGAGCAAGTATGACTTTTTTTCCTTCTACCTGCTTAAGTCATCACATAGCTTACCATTTAATACAATAGTTTAGATATGGTGATACTGGGGCAGAGTGTAATGAGACTCATCCCTCCTCTGTTAGTAAACCTATGCAGAAAGGATGGTAGCAAAATTGATTAGGAGGATTAGTCCAGGTTTAAATTAACAAGGGTCTGATCTGGGATGGTATCAAGAAATGGAGAGGTAAGAATGATATTGCAAGCAAGAACCTGGTCAGTGATTACATACAGGAAATGAGGAAGAGTCAGACATTTCAAGGTTTTGATTTGGGTTACTAAGAAAATCATAATGCCATTAAAGAAGAAATGAGGAGAGAAGCTCAAGGGTTAACATTGGGAAAAACCTACAGTGATGGTAGATGAGATTCATGCATGCAGTGTAAGAATAAATTAGGGTTAGCTAGGTGGCACAGTGAGTAGATCACCAGCCCTGGACACTTACTAGCCATATGACCCTGGGCAAGTCACTTTATCCTGATTGCCTCAAGAAAAAAATAGAATAAATTAGATGATAACTAATGTCCCTTCTAATTCTTAATATTCTATGGCTCTACTATCAAAAGTCACAGAATCATAAAATCAAAAGGGATTCTGGAGGCCATTGATTATGACCCATCTCTGAGCAAGAATTCCCTCTGTAATAAACCTGATAAGGGTTCATATCCTTTGCTTAAAAACCTTAAATGAGGGGGATTTGATTTCTCCCTGAGGTAACCCAACCCATTCTACCTTTGGATAATTCTAATTGTTAGGAAGTTATTACTTGCTTCAAGCCTAAATTTATCTTTGAAATTATTTGTTGCTCATGTTCATGACTTCTCAGACCAAGCATATCTCCTGTACCTTGCCCTATTGCCTGTCCCATAGTAGGTCCTTAAGAAATGCTTGTCAGATTGAATTCCACTTGAAGCAATAGCCTTTCAGATAACCATGGTCCTTATCATGTCCCCACTTAACTTTTATAAGCTAAAACATTCCCCAGTTCCTTAAACTAAATCCTTGCTATGATATAAACTAAAAGTCCTTTCATATATTTAAAAAAAATTTTTTTTTTTGCTTTTTGGAGGGCAATTGGGGTTAAGTAACTTGCCCAAGGTCACATGGCTAGGTTTTTGTTTGTGTGTATGTTAAGTGTCTGAGGCCAGATCCGAATTCAGGTCCTTCTGACTCCAGGGCCGACATCTACTCACTGCGCCACCTCGCCGCCCCTGTCCTTTCATATATTTGCAAATATTTTTTTTAAGACAATATACTATTTAAAATTTTTATTGTACTATTCAGTATAACTAATATCTTCTTTGTGTTCTTTTGCTAGGAAAGAAGCTCAAAAATGTTTCTGTGGCTCAGCAAACTGTCGAGGTTACCTTGGAGGAGAAAATAGAGTCAGTATTCGTGCAGCTGGCGGAAAAATGAAGAAGGAGCGATCTCGTAAGAAGGACTCTGTAAGTGTTCCATCCTCTCTTTATACTTTTGTTATGAGGGAAATACTTCCTTATTTGTACTTTAAATTAAGCTTATGAGGAAAAATGTAATTTCTAGGGTAAGTGGTGGCAGCTTTCTAGGAATTAACATTGATAGAAGCTCAGTCTTGTCATCATTTTAGTTAATGTTGAAGATCATTTCACAGATCTCTGAGCCCCTCGTCATTTAAGGAACTTTTCAAACATGATTTCTTCATTGATTTGAACAAATAGTTTTCACTCTAGTTATGGGGCTTTTTTGGTGTTGGTTTTGTATGTATACTTACTTGGATCATGGACATTAAGTGGACAGAAGGAAGCTCCAAAACATAGTAAACACTGTTCTATAAAGCATCAGTCTCTTAGGGAAAATTAAATTTCAGTGAGCGTTGAAATGTGTCGTGGATTTTGTAGTTGCCCAAAGAAATCTTGCCTAATTTTTACAGTGCTCATAAGCCACTTCTGTTGATGCAAATTCATGATCAAGCTTTAATTTTAAAAAATTTGAAAAGGTACTCTCTGTGCCCCCTCCCTCTTTTATTTATAAAATAGTTAATAAATTTTAAGCATAAAACTTTGAAATGGGAGCTGAGCTTACTACAGTACTTAATTATTTTTGTAATAGTTATTCTAGAAATAGATCTTGGGATTTGGATCCATTTCAGGGTCAGCTTCAAGAGTCTTGAAGGAAACTGGATTCTCTGGATCTAGGCAGATCACAATTCATTTGGACCTTATCTCTAGAAAGTCACTTGTCTGTGCTTTACCATAAATTCCCCTTTAAGAATCTACCCAGGGGGCGGCTACATGGTGCAGTGAATAGAGCACAGGCCCTGGAATCAGGAGGACCTGAGTTCAAATCCAGTCTCAGACACTTAACACAAAAACTAGCTATGTGACCTTGGGCAAGTCACTTAACCCCAGTTGTTCCCCCCCCCCCCCACAAAAAAAAGAATCTACCCAGTTTCCTGGAGCTCCATCCTTGTATTCTTTTTTTTTTTTTAAACAAATACTTTATTAACTTCTGTTTTACATCATTCATTTCCGCCAGATTTTGAGTTACAATCATTTTCCCCCCATTATTCCCCTACCCAACCTCCCAGAATAGCAGTCCCACAAGATATCGCTTCCTCCAATCTGCTCTCTCCCATACCTTCTCCCATACCCCCATCGACTTTTCCATTAGAGGAAGATGAATCTTTGTGTCCCAATGCCTGCACATCTTATCTCCCAATTATAGGCAAAAGAGTATTAATAATAGTATTTATATATATTTTGAAACATTTAATGTTACGACCTTGAATTTCAGATCCATTTCCTTCCTCCCTTGTCACCCATTCCTTCTTGGGATATAAGTAATTCAGTATATGTTGTACATGTCTAGCTATGCAAAACATTATCATAGTAGATACATTGTACAAGGCTGCTTATAATTCCCTCCCACTCATCCCACCCCCCACCTGGTCCATTCCCTACATGATCCTGTCCCTCTTCTATAGTGGGTACTTCCAACCTCCCCTCACCCCCAAGGATGCCCTCCCATCCATCATCCCTCCTCTCATCCCCCTTCCCCCTATCCTGCTGCAGGTTGAGATATCCCATTTAGTATGTATGTCATTTTCTCCCTGAACCAAATTCAATGTGAATGTGGTTTTGCCTTTTTAGCCTTCCTTATTCTCCCCCTCCTTTGCACCCACTTCCCCTACATGAGATAGTTTACCCTACCATGTCTCTCCCCATCTCCTCTTGCCACTTTCCTCTCTCACCTCATAATTTCATCCCTTGAGTATTCTCCCTTCCCAACAAAATCAACCTATGCCCTCTATCCATATATAACTGTAACCATATACACACACATTCACATATGTATTCATATGACCACACACCCTTCTTCCATTATTTTCATAGTGAGAAAGATATCATCAGTCACAGTTATTGCTTTTCCATATAGGAATGTAAATAGTTCAACTTTGATAAGTTCCTTTTGATTTCTTTTCCCTGATTACCTTCTCAGGCATCTCTTCCTTCTTGTGTCTGGATGTCAAATTTTCTATTCAACTCTGGTTTTTTCCTCAAGAATGCTTGAAAGTCCTCTATTCCACTGAATGACCATATTTTCCCCTGAAACAAAATACTCAGTTTTGCTGGGTAGGTGACCCTTGGGTTCATTCCCAGTTCTTTTGCCCTCTGGAATATCATATTCCATGCCCTTCGATCCCTCAGTGTAGAAGCTGCCAGGTCCTGGGCTATTCTGATTGTGTTTCCACAATATTGAAATTGTTTCTTCCTGGCTGCTTGTAGTATTTTCTCCTTGATCTGGGGATTCTGGAACCTGGCTATAATATTCCTGGGAGTTTTCTTTTTGGGATCTTTTTCAGGAGGTGATCGGTGGATTCTTTCAACCTCTATTTTGCCCTCTGGATCTAAAACATCAGGGCAGTTTTCCTTGAGAATTTCTTGAAGGGTGATTTCTAGGTTCTTTCCTTGATCATGGCTTTCAGGTAGTCCAATAATTTTTAAATTGTCTCTCCTGGATCTATTTTCCAGGTCAGTGGTTTTTCCCATGAGATATTTCACATTGCCTTCTAATCTTTCGTTTGTTTGGATCTGCTTAACAGCATCTTGATTTCTCATAAAGTCATTAGCTTCCATTTGCTCCAGTCTAACTCTGAAGGAATGAATCTCCTCAGTGAACTTTTGAGATTCTTTTTCCATCTGGCAAATTTGACTTTTTAAGGCATTCTTCTCCTCATTGCCCTTTTGGGCCTCCTTTGCCATTTGAGTTAGTCTATTTTTTAAGGTGTTGTTTTCCTCAGTCAGGCTGTTGACCCTCATTTCATACTTTTCCTGCATCCTTCTCATTTCTCTTTCTAATTTTCCTCCACTTCTCTTATTTGATTTTTAAAGTCCTTCTTAAGGTCCTCTATGGCCTGCAACCCGCTCATGTTTTCCCCTGGGGCTTTTGGAGCAGGACTTCTGACCTCACAGTCCTTTTCCCGCTCTATGCCCCCAAAATAGGAGTCTAGGGTTGCATTTTTCTGTTTCCTTTGCCTTGGCATGTTGCCACTTAATTGCTTGACTTTTGGGCTTGTTGCCACACTATGGCTTTAAGGCCAGATAGAGGAATTTTCGTCCCGAACGTGTGGGGGCAACTTCCGTTTCTGGCAAGCTGTAAACCCACCCACAACTTCCACCCTAGATCACAATCCAGATCCAGGGAGGTTAAAGCAAGAGCGATTACCCCCCAAGACTGATCGCTGGATCTCCCCACGATTTGTAGGCTGGGAGCCGGAAATGCCTATGAAAACTACAAAATGGCGTGTCTCCTCAGCGGCTTCTAGCCCCCAGGGGAGGGAGCTGACGCATTCCCCAAATACAGGTCCCAAAGTCCATAGGACACTAACCTCTTACTTTGTCCTAGGCAAGTCTATGTTGATAATTCTGGAGTCTCCACAGTTCCTGGTGTTCTGGGGTTCCTCCAGCCGGCTGCTGGCCCTGCCGCCCTGGGGCTAAAACCTCGGCTCACGTGGACCTGGGCTCGGCTCCTGCGCTCTGCACGCTGCCAGCTCCCAGACCACTGCGCTGGTCCTTCCTGCAGGGTGCTGGGCTGTCCTCAGCGGGAGGTTAGCTTCTCTGTGTCGTTCTGTGGGTGCTGGGGCTCCAGAAGTTTTTCAGAGTCCTTTTTTACATAGTTTGTGGAGAATCTGGGGGCAGAGAGGCTTGGATGAGCTGTTTCTACTCCGCCATCTTGGCTCCGCCCCCCATCCTTGTATTCTTTAAGTAATTCAAGGGGTACAAACACCTGTTATGTTGTTTATCTGTTTTCTCATTGATCTGTTGCCTCCTTCTTAGAACATGACCAGCTTGCTTTTTTTTTTTTTATTGCTAAGTCAAATGTGACCTCAGTGACATTTTTCACTGTGGGAAAATTATAATTATTAGCATGTGGCAACTTATTTATCCTCATTGTTGTCTTTTGTATACCTTTGAATTGTTTGTAATTTCAGTTCTGAGATCATTTTGTTTCATAAATCTAAATCTTCTAGCATAATATTAGATTTAGGCTTTCTCATTGGTTTGCTGTTTGGAATCTTTGAAGACATTATATTTTCTGAAATTCAGTTTAGCCTGACTAGTTCTCTTCTTTCAGTGCTTATGCAAGATACACATATTTATGTACTGATTCACAAAGTTGCCTTTCTAGGCACAATCTGTTTTCCATCATCTTTCCAGTATTGATGGTTAGAATGTTGTTTATTATTTACTATAATTTTCAGTTGTCCTGAAAGGAGGCTGTGCAATTCCAATATGAATAAGAGCATATATAATATTTGAGTTTTACTAGGAAAAATGCTTTTGTTTGAACTGTACTTAAAACATCCATAATAGCCTCAACCTATCTGGGTGCCAACAGTTATTGCATTATTGAAAATTTTAATTTATTTAGTCATAGACATCATATAATCTCGACTAATTTTTACGTACATGTAAGAATACTTTAAAGCTACATTTTGCTGTACTGAATCAAATTCTTAAAAATCAGCAAACAGTAGAATTACATATTATGTTATCAGTTATGTTCATCTGCTAGAAGGGTACAGAATTCCTTATCTTATCATTCTAAACTTTCAGATCTTCTCTATGAAATTTTTTTTGTATTTGCCTTCATTTACAAATCCTCGTGATAGTAAGTTGCCTTTATATGACTCCAGTCTTGAAAAGCCATTACTCACTAAATTTAAGCATTTCATTGCATCTGCTGATACTTTCAGACTATTTGTAGAAATGGCTGTAGACAAGTGGGAATAGACACCAATCTGTATCTGGGTTTTTGGGTTGTTGTTGTTTTTTTTGTCCTTTCTTTTCAGAGATGGCATTGGATTAAGGCTAAGCAGAACCAATAATGGGTTTAACTCCCTGAAAATAACCACATTTTTTTGTTACTTGTTCTTGACATTTTTATGTTGGTGTCATGTTTTTAATAGGGAAAAGTTTTTCACTTGGACCTCAAATACTTCCACCTGAAAATACTCACTGTACTTTGGTCTCCTATTTTCTGTATAACATTTTTTATGTGTGTGTATGCATAATGTAGATAAGCCGTGAGTGCAGAACTGAGCCCAAAGGTTTGTGATAATCAACATAGGCAATACACACACACACACACACACACACACACACACACACACACACACACACACACACACATATATGTATGTATGTATCATAGCATTTTCCAGCTGCTTGTACAGTACTGAAGTGATAAAATTCTTTTTGCACTACTGGTATTTTTTCGGGTACATCTTTTTTACTCAGCGAATATTTTTTATTTCTGTTTTGAGTTTATAGGGTTTTTTTTCATGATATGAACTATTGAAATCTTTCTATAAAGTGTGTAAGCATATGTTGACCTGTCTTTGGTGGGTTCAGGGGTTGCTGGCATACATATTATTTGATATTAATGTATATGTCATAACATATGGGAAGAAAAGGAGAAAAAGTATCACTAAAACCCTAAATGCACAGAAGAGAACCAGAAGAAAGTTCAGAATGGTACTGTCATGTTAAATTTGGTGTGGTGTATACCCTTTAAAATTGGGTGATAGTTGGGGTGGCTAGGTGTCGCAGTGAGTAGAGCGTCGGCCCGGGAGTCAGAAGGACCTGAGTTCGGATCCAGCCTCAGACACTTAATGCACACAGAAACAAAAACCTAGCCGTGTGACCTTGGGCAAGTTACTTAATCCCAATTGCCCTCCAAAAAAAAGCAAAAAAAAATTGGGTGATGGAGCTTCACAACTTGATTACAGTCTGGGTTGGGGTTTTTTTTTGTTTGTTGTTTTTTTCTGTTTTGCTTGGTATGTGGAAATGTTCATGCTAATTGATATGTAAGTATATAACAAGGAAGTTAGTAGAGTGCCTTGCTAGTACATAGTTATGAAGTGTTTGATCCCATAGCTGTAGCTTTTATCTGACCCTTCCACTTACCATTTTTATGGAGAAGCTGATTTGTCAACCTCACTTGACACGATTGTTCTTTCTGTTCATTGGGTTGATGGTGTGAAAACCTTATTTTTCATTTGATAATTTTCCATATCTTCCTTCTTTGGGAGTTTTGTTTCACTCTGATTTATTTACTCTTCAATAAAGTAAAGTTTTTGATTGGTATTGAATAATTTATTTTACTCTGCTTTGACATTTTATGTCACTTGAATCTTGGAGTCACCATAAGTTTTTAATTTTTGCTTTAAGTTGCTGATTTAAGGGAGTCTGGAATTCCTGCTTTCATTTTGTTTTCTGTATTCTTTTCCTCTTGTTTTTGTCGTTTTTTGTGATCTCTTTTAGTTGGGCAGTATGGTATTTAGGTTTTCACAGCTTGTATCAGCTACATATTGATAAATCTTCAAATTCCTTTTCTTAGGTTTTCAGTAACTCTTTCAAGTTGCTTCTTCTTTGGTGGTGTTTGCCTCTCCTTAGGGGCATTTACATGATAGCCCTACTTTTACTCCTATAGTTCTTTTTTTTTTTTTAAAAGCAATTGGGGTTAAGTAACTTGCTCAAGGTTACACGGCTAGTCGTTATTTATGCGTGGGTGCTCATTTTCTGAGGCCGGATCTGATCTCGGGTCATCCCAACTCCGAGGCCGGCGCTCTTACTCACTGCGCCACCTAGCCGCCCCTTTAGGGCAATTGGGGTTAAGTAACTTGCCCAAGGTTACACGGCTAGATTTTTGTTTGTGTGGATTAAGTGTTGGAGGCCGAACTCGGGTCCTTCTGACTCCAGGGCCCGCGCTCTATTCATTGCGCCACCTAGCCGCCCCTAACTCCTATAGTTCTTAACAATACAGTGGTTATTGCATTATGCTATGTATAGGTCCTGAGTTTTTTTTTAGTATTTTCATTAAAATATTGTGAGAGAATGTATTCATTTGTGATAGTTATAGCAGATCACAAATTTTAAAAATAGCTTTTTATGTAATTAGCTTACTAGTTGGATTCATGTCACTTGACTCCAAATATCTTTCAAAATTTTAATTTAAATATGCATATCTTTTCAAAATCATTTTAAACCTAGCTGCTATTTTTATCGTAATAAATGTAATTTCTGGAGTTGGCCTTAATTTTTAAAATTACCCCAGGATTTTCCAGTTTTTTCCTTGGCCGGTTTTTGGAGTTCTTTAGTTACTTTTCTTACTTATGTAATATAGGCTTAGAAATAGAGTGGGATTTTTTTTGTTTGTTTCAGTTTGGGATATTTTGATATATCTTGCCTTCTTTATAGTAGTAGCAGAATGGTAGAGTGTATTACTTATTCCACTCATAGCTGTTAAGCTGATCACACCAATATTTAGTAGGGACAATTTGTAATCAATCCTATGCCAGCTTGAATCTAAAGTTACCATGATTGGTCTGCTTACTCAGTCTATGGTATTTGCATATCCCAGTTGTCCAAGATTTCCAAATTCCTTCCAGACCTTCATATTTCTAGAGCACACACAGCTCCTGCTGTACATCACCCTGACATTCACTTACTTTGCAAATCTCCTTTCCTTTCCCCCCAACCTTATAACCCTTCTTTGCGTTAATTTTGCCTTCTAAATCCATCCTGCATTACCAATGACCAAAGACTACCCACGTTAATTATGTTGTTATCCATACTCAGAAATTCAGCTTTTTCTGCCTTTCTTTTTTCTCTATAATCGGCCTATATCCTCTCTTCCAACCAGGTTGATCTTCTATATCCTATACTCATTTTGGCTTCTCCCATCTTACCTTTGCTCATTCTATCTCTCTTCTCTGTCACCTTCCCTCCCCACCCACCTAAAATGGAATGTCCTCTTGTCTCTGTAGCCAACAGATATCCAACTTCAGAGTCTGATTGAGGTCTTATTTCTTCCATGAAACCTTCTCTGACTTTTGCAGTAATACAGTCAGAGTCAGTATTTTAATTTTTTTTTTGTTCATGAAGTGTGTTAGGTTTGCCTTACGATAAATTTTAAATTCCCTGAGGACAGGGACTTCCTACTTCTTTGGCTGATATCTTCTTGGGTCTCTAGCACAGATTATAGACCATATAAGTACTCAATCAATATTTGTTGATCAGTTATTTTCCCTTCCCTATAAAAAGTTGATATTTTTGTAATCTAGTTTTTTTTTTCCATGCTATAGGTGGATGGAGAACTTGAAGCACTTCTAGAAAACGGTGAAGGCCTTTCTGATAAAAACCAGGTGCTCAGTTTATCAAGGCTGATGGTTAGAATTGAGACTTTGGAGCAGAAACTTACCTGTCTCAAACTCATACAGGTGATTATTTGATTTCTAGTCTAAAATATGGACAGGAATATTTAGTATTACCTCAAGTCAAAATAAGGCGATTAATTCTTACTCGATTAGGTGCATTTCTCCCTATTTTGGTATTTGTAAGTGAATTTTCTTTGACATACCAGGAATTTGTTAACATAAAATAGAGATTATATCCAAGCAGTATGTGTCTAGGACAGAACAGTTCAGGTCTTCCTTGGCATTAAAGCCTTGTCTCTATTTACTACACCATGCTGCCTTTTTCTTTTTAAACAGAATGACAAAATAAAATCTAAAAGAAAAAATTAATATAAGGCATACTTAAATTGTTTCAATTTATTGATAGAAATTGTAAAAATCAAGCCAACAATTAACTTTTTAACCACTTAGGATCGAACAGTTATTTTGTTAACTTTCTTATGTTTCTATATTACAGTACTTTCTCTAGAATACAATTTTCCCCAAAGTTCATTTTTACGACATTATCATAATGTTATAACATTTTATATTTAAATCAGTTTTGTCGCATTGATTCTAATTGTAAAGTAATTATATAAGTTTTTGGCAGATAAGAATAGGAATGTTCCTATATGTTCTACTTTGACTTTTCTTTTTCTCTTCTTGATTTTAAAGAACACTCAGTCTCAGTCCTGCTTAAAGTCCTTCCTAGAATGCCATGGTCTATCTCTTCTGTGGATCTGGATGGCAGAGCTAGGTGATGGTCGAGGAAACAACCAGAAGCTACAGGAAGAGGTCAATAATTTTTATTTATTATTTTATATTTTACTCTCCTTTAGTTTTTTGTAATAACTTTTACGGGAATCTTTATGTGCGACCCAATTTTGGTAATTTAATACCCCCATAATAATTAGTTAGGTGTAGACATAAGAACTTATTCCATTATATACGTTTAGGAGCATATGAATATTCCTCCTACCAAAGTTTGTTAGCATTTGATTCAGCCTCTGTAGCCTGGTGACACTGAGAGGTTAAGTGATTGTCCAGGATTATATAGTTAAAATATGATAGAGCTGGGACTTGAACCCAGGTGTTCTGACTCTTGATGTTGGGTATATACCTACCACACTGTGTTTCTTCTGAAAAAATAGTGCCATTATTCAATGAGGAATGTACTTGAGTTTCTCAGCCTGTATAGAGGGGAAAATGGAAGCTCATATAACCTGATTTGACTGGAAGACACTTCAGAGATTATCTAGGCCAAACCATTTAATTTTATAGTGTAAAAAATTGAGGGTTGGTAATGTAATTTTCCCAAAGTCATACAGCTAAGCCTGGGAACCAGTTCTTTTTATTTCTGGGGTAGAAGGAAAGTATACATTTTGAACTTTTTCTTTTAAGGTAAAGAGTTTGAGTTTATCATACTGCATAGAACCTTAATAAGAGATGAGATTTTTTTTTTGGCTGATCTCTTTAACTGTCTTATATCCTTGTGGTTCAGTCTTGATAGTTTTTTATAGTCTAGTTTTCCTTTCATTCTATAGGAAAGTGATGCAGTATGTATTATGTACTTGGAACTTTTGCATAAGTTTGTGGCAAAAAAAAAAAGTGTATTTCCATGAAATTCTTAAACTTTGATCCAAGGTTTTAAAAAGTGAGCGGTATATAAAGTGATGAATTTTTGTCAAAATTGTGTTTAATCAGATTATAAAGACCTTGGAACATTTGCCTATCCCTACAAAAAACATGTTGGAGGAGAGCAAAGTACTTCCAATCATCCAGCGCTGGTCTCAAACCAAGACTGCTGTTCCCCACTTCAGTGAAGGTGATGGTTATTCCAGTGAGAATACATCACGTGCGCACACACCACTCAACACACCTGATCCTTCCACCAAGCCGAACACAGAAGCTGACACAGATACTCCAAAGAAACTTGTGTTTCGTAGACTTAAAATTATAAGTGAAAATAGTATGGACAGTGCAATCTCTGATGCTACCAGTGAGCTAGAGGGCAAGGATGGCAAAGAAGACCTTGACCAGTTAGAAAATGCTCCTGTGGAAGAAGATGAAGAGTCACAGCCACAACTACAACCACAGCAGCTTACCCCACAGCACTTGCCACCAACCAAAGGTGACATTGAAACCTCCGTGGACAGCAGTAAACAGCCTGCCTCAGAGCCAGAGGCTGAGCATGAAGCTGAGGCCAAAGAGAGTAATGGCCCAAAGCTAGAAGAACCTATTGCTATGGAAACGCCTTCCCAAGATGAAGAGGAGGGTGTATCTGATGTGGAAAGTGAGAGGAGTCAAGAGCAGCCAGATAAAATGGTGGATATAAGTGATCTGGCCACTAAGCTTCTAGATAGTTGGAAAGACCTAAAGGTAAGAGTAAATTGTGATTAGTTTTTAATAATGTAATAGATTTGAAGTTCAATGAAGGAATCTAAATTAAATTTCTTCATTTATATTACACACATAAAAAGGGTTGCTTTCTCCAAATTGGCAATGTCTGTTAATGCTAAATTCATCTCAGTGTTTTCAGTATTTTACCTTGGCTGTAGCCTCAGGCAAATAAGGTTTACAATAGTCAGACAAGTTATTTAGATGACTCATTTTCCCCTTTGGTAGTAGCTAACGATTTCTGCTTACTTTTTTCTGTCACAGTTAAATATTCTTATCTCCACAAAGAGTCAATAGGCATATTAAAAAACTCATTTCACTAACATAGCATATCATAGGATTTTCTTCAAAAAAATAAAAGTCTGGTTGACCCCAGCATCTTTATTTAGTGATTGTGGGTTGCTTTTATGCATAAAATGTTGTGTTTTACTTCTGTCCCCAGTCAAAGAGATTAATATTACCTTATCTCTCAGAAATTCTTCCTTCACGTATGTTTTTTGTCCAAAGAGAGTAGAGATCAGCGTCCCTTGTACTTTTCCCATTATCACTTTCTGGAAGAGTATGCAAGGTGGACAGTATTTACAATATTATCCCATGGTGATCTGATTCTGGTAGATCACATATGAATTAATGTAAATTTGGAAAATAGTCCATTCAGGTTCTGAACTCAGACCTGGATTTCAAGTTTTAGTAACCATTAGGACTCTAGGTTCTTGGCCCTCATTTCTTTAAGGTTTGTATCATTCCATTGTGGACCTTATATGGTCATGGGCCTGACTGGAAGCATCTTGACCATCTGAGGAGTCTGAGAAGTATTCAAATTTCCTATATCTTCTCCCTCCTCCCCCACAATGTCTTAAGAAACAGGAATGGCAAATTGCTGGTTCAAATAGAATGGGGCTGCTACTAAGAGGCAGCCTGTGAGGTTTTATCTAATCTGGCCCAAACATCTGAGATTTGGCTCAGAAAGGACTATCCTTTTACATAGACTAAAGTGACTAGTTGTTGGGGATTTTTAAAAATTCTATTTAATAGGGACACTATCTACTCATTGTTGTGTTGAAACTCTTAATTGAATAGAAACTCTTAATTGAGGGTTGAGCAGTTTGAGATGTCTTGTTGTAGATTCTTGAACACCTTTGACTGCTTTCTTATTCATACCCCTGTTACCTACTACCCACTATAACAGTTCATGGAACATACCCTCTTTCTGTCTAATTTTATGGAAAGATGGAAAGGATTCACAGTGACTATGATGGGATATGAGCACTATAGTAATCAGAATTACTAGTAAGAAAGGATGCAGGATGCATTCATTCAGCAAATATTTTTTTGATCACCTGCTGTATATGCAAGATACCTGGCTAAAAGCAAGGCAGGAGAGATCCCTTGAAGAAGAAACATATTGGGAAGGGTTAGCAGATTCCAAATCAAGGTGACAACATAGTAGGTAAGATGGGGATGGGAATTTGCTAGAGGTTATAGTAAATACCTTGTGCTCTCCCTGCTGTGTAGGAATGAAAGGATTTATACTTAAAGAGTTTAAATATGTTTGCCTCAGTGAGTAATGGCTTCAGGGATGGATTTTGTCTTTACCTCTTTGCCCAGTATGTTTCATAACAGCAAGTGTAATCATTGTGATTATCTTATTTTGCTTAGTATGTGTAAAAAATAATTTTTTTAAAATCTGGGTTTTTGTCAAACCTTGCTTGTTTTTTATATGATTAGTATATAGTGTTTATTATAATTGAATGTGTCTGTAATATTATTAACCCATTTGAAATTAATTGTGGCAATTTAGAATTGTCCTACAAAACTCAAATTTGTGAAGTTGACATCTGTTACTTCCTCCTCTAACCTTTCCAAGTACCTAAATAAAAAATTTCACAGTAGTATGCAGCCTGATGATCCTGTGAGCTTGAGGTTTAAGATTTTTTTTCCTAATACTTGAGTAAAATACTGTGTACTTTTCAGTTTATATTTTGTGTTCATCTTGACACTCTTGTCATCTAGAGCCACTGAGTATAATTCTTTCTCCAAAATTTAGTTTGTTCTGAAAACATTCTTCATACAGATTTGCATTTCTGTGAAATTCTATACTTGACTGTGAGCTGTGCTCTTGTTTTATATCATTGAAGCTGAGAAAATTTTAGTATACTTGTCTTTAGTTATCATTTATCATGGCTCTACTCTCAGAAATGTGAATAAGGTTGCTGTAGTTAACTTAGATTTTTAAACAGTATAGCTGGCATTTTTATCTGTCCATCTGAAAACAGGATACCCACACAACAAGTTATATGTTGTTTATAAACTTATATGTTTTTTTTAATATGATAATGTAGTATATTTGTTCTGTACTATCTGGGCACTGAGTTAACTACTTCTGTCTGACTTTCACCTATGTATCAAAATAGATAAAAATTGAAAAGAAATGTCCTTTTAAAGTTCAAAGTCCTAGCAAATTTACCAGCCAATAGATTATGGTATCTGCTATTTTATTTCACTCAATCCATGGCTTCTTGACCTTCTTGGTCAGTTGGATCATTACTGGATATATGTTTTCACTTTACCTTACCTCTGAAAGGTGAATTCACAAGTTTTCTTAAGCCTGATTTTACAGTAATTATATAAAATATGGATCATCCTAGAAATAAGTCTAGGAGAGGGTGGGAGGAGGGTATGAAGACTCATGACTTAAGCTTTGTCCTCCCAGATCTGATGATGATCCCCCTTGTAACTTGAACCATTTCCATCTAGCTTCTCAGGGCAGCAAGGAGCTTGTTAACATCACCAGCTGACCATGTGTCTCCTTTTCTCAACTCCATTTTCAACTCCGTGCTGAAGAAAAGAGAGAACCTAGCGTGCATTCTGTGAAGAAACAGGAAGATGGTTGGGAAGCTGGATGATGCATGAAAAATATAATAGGTGAAAAGAGGACAGAGGTGGTTAACTCACTGGCGCCGGCGTTATTTTGGTGCGTCCATTGCCGACAATGGACGTCGTTCCGGGAAAATCCCGACTCCTGGCGTGAAAGGATTAAGTGAGCTATCTTTTCTATACCTATATACACAGGACAGCTGCCTTGGCTTTACAAGGCTCACACATTTTCACTCTTTAAGTTGCAGAACCTGTGAGGAACATCTCAATAACATGTACTTCTTTTTCACACACATAATCACATTATACATATTCATATGCACAGCCTTTACTGGTCTACATTTTCAGCAGGGGCACTTACATACAATTCCAAATGGAAAAGGAATTGTTGTACAATATCCCCAATGCTGAAAATGTACCCAAGGTCCAAACAGGTCATGACAGTTGGAGCAGGTAAACAGGTGATGGTTAAATGCAGCTCCTGTTCAAGATGACTGCAAACATCTGTGTTCGGTTGGATCCTAAGAAAAGGAGGTAAGACTCCTGTGTGATGACTAGTATCCATTGACATTGAGTAACTAGAGACTTCAGTGGCTAATATTTACAGAGCCTATCCTTTTGATGCTTTTGGTGGATGTGTAGCCAGAGGAAAGAAGAAATTTATCCATTGCTGCTTAATGTTAAGAAATTTAGAGGCAGAAGGAGCCCTTACATGGTGATAGTTTAGAACTTCTAGTTACTGGTTATTGACCTTTCCCTCTTATTCATCTTTAAGACAGTTGAATTTTTTTTTTAATTCATAAGAATATGCAGATATCTATGTTGGATCAGACACATACTCCATTCAGGCCTAAGCTGTGCCCCAGGGATGCATAATTGTCTAAGTAACAGCATACCTAATGGGTTAGGATTATATGCTCAAAAGAACTTTGAAAAAAAATGTAAAGGAGTCAGAAGTCTCAAGTTGATTTGAGTAAATATAACTCAGGAAGAAATACTACTGTAGTACTAGTGTAAATTATAACTTAATTCAATTGTAATTTGATTTAAAAATGTCCTGGGTGCTCTATAAACTCCCAATAACCTCTACCAAGGCATTACATTTACTTATTTAAGTTCTGTTGTCAGTGTGTGGTGATTTTTTTTGTTTGTTTTTGAGGAGAAGAAAAAGTACTTTGATGCTTCAAGTGTTAGGAGAAAAATCAGCCTTACAGTATGTAAGTAGTGACTTAAGTAAGCTAAACATTAAGGGTAGGATTTTCAGATATTGTTGCATCAAAGTATTAATCTACAAGTAGCTAGTCATGTGTATGTTTGGCTGGTATGACTGAGTCACATGTGTATTGCTTACTAGCCTATGGGGCAGTATCTCAAATATTTAATAAGATCACTAGTTTTTTAAATTCTTGAATAGGTTTTTAGTGATGATTTTTTTTTTACTTCTCTAGTTTCCCCAATATCTTTCTTCCTTCCTTTCCCAAAAAGCTATCCTATATAACAGAGTATTCATTTAAGACAAAAAGAAAAAGAGGGGAAATAATCAGCCCAGTTGATCAATACATGGGGAAAATTTCAAATTTTTTCAATGTATAAACTTACTAAACTCCCACCTTTTAAATTTTTTTTGTCATTCTCTCCATTTATAGTCATTATTTTAAAATTTAATATTTTATTTTTCCCCAATTATATGTAGAAATAATTTTCAACATTCATTTAGTTCTTTATGATTTCCCTTTCCTGTTTATCTTTTCTGCTTCTCTTGAGTCTTGTATTTAGAAGTCAAATTTTCTATTCAGCTTTGATCTTTTCATCAGGAATGCTTGAAAGTCCTCTATTACATTGTCAATTTTTTTCCCTTGAAAAATTATACTCAGTTTTGCAGGGTAGGTGATCATTGGTTGTAATTCTAACTCCTTTACCCTCAAGAATATCCTGTTCCAAGCTTTCTGATCCTTTCATGCAGAAACTGCTAAATCTTTTGCTATCCTGCTTGTGATGCCAACATACTTGAAATAGTTTCTTTCTGACTGCCTGTAATATTTTCTCTTTAACCTGGGCACTCTGGAATTTGTCTATAATATTCTTGGGAGTTTTCATTTTGGCTGACCCTTTCATGAGGTGATTGGTGGATTCTTTCAATTTCTGTTTTACCCTCTGGTTATAGAATATCAAGGCAGGTTTCCTTGATAATTTCTTGAAAGATGATGTCTAGGCTTTTTGTTTGATCATGATTTTTAGGAAGTCCAGTAATTTTAAATGATCTCTCCTCAGTCTGTTTTCCATCTCATTTGTTTTTCTAATAAGATATTTCACATTGTCTTCTATTTGGCTTTGTTTTATTATTTCTTGATGTTTCATAGAGTCATTAGCTTTATCTTCAATTCTAATTTTAAAGAAATTATTTTCTTCAGTGAAGTTTTTTTTTTAACCACCTTCTCCATTTCGCCAATTCTATTTTTTTAATGAGTTTCTTCAGTGAAGTTGTTTTTTTCTTTTTACCTCATTCCATTTGGCCAATTCTGCTTTTCAAGGCATTCTTCTCCTCATTGGATTTTTGTACCTTTTTTACCATTTAGCCTATTCTGTTTTTTTAAGGTTTTATTTTCTTCAGTATTTTTTTGTGTCTCCTTTACCAAGCTGTTGACTCTTTTTTTTATATATATAATTTTCTTGCATCACTCTTGTTTCTCTTCCCAATTTTTCCTCTACCTCTCTTACTTGGTTTTTAAAATCTTTTTTGAGCCCTTCTATAGCCTGAAACCAGTTCATATTTTTCTTGGAGGCTTTTGGTGTAGAAATTTTGACTTTTCTGTCATCTTCTGGGTGTGTTTTTTTGATCTTCCTTGTTACCAAAATAAATTTCTACACCCCGAATTTGTTTTTTCTGTTGTTTGCTCATTTTCCCAGCCTATTAATTTGAGTTTTAACTCTTTGTTAAAATAGAACTCTGCTTCTAGAGTAGAGGTTACACTGACCCAAGCTTCAGGAGTTTTGTGTAACTGTTTTCAGAGATACTTATAAGGTCCTGTAAGTTTTCAGTTCTTCCAGAGTGGTATGATCTAGGGAGAGATGTTTACTACTCTCCTGGCCTGTACTCTGGTCTGTGAGCAACCACAAACACTTTTTTCTGTGATAGAACTGTGAGTAGGGTCCCTCATTCCATTGTGGCCATAAGTTCTTTTGTGCTAGTTCTCCTCCTTGCCCTGGGACTGCCACTCAGGCCTGGGAGCCAAATCTGAATATGGGCAAAGCAACAGCCCTGCCTCAAGAGAAACTAGCAAAGAGACCCCTGTAATCTCCTTCTGACCAGTTGTTTGACCCCCTTACCATCTGTGGGCTTAGAGCTCCTGAAGCAGCTGCTGCTACTATTGATTCATTCAATCCCAAGACCTGTTCCTGGTTTGCTGGAGTATGATCTGCACTGGTGCCACCTGAACTCTACTCTCTGGTGTGACAGACCTTTCCTGAAAAACTTTTAAGCTGTTTTGGGCTGGAAAATTGTTTCACCTTGTCCTTTTGTGGGTTTTGCCACTCTAGGTTTTGTCTTGGGGCATTATTTAAAGATCTTTGGAAGAGTTTGGGGAGAGCTCAGGTGAGTCCCTGCATTTTCTTCACCATCTTGGCTCTGTCCCTCTATATTTTCATTATAAATACTGTTTTCTTGACTGCTTACTTCTGCATCAGAGTTCAACAAAATCTTTTCATGCTTTTTTAATTCATCACCTTCGTTTCTTACAATATAGGGATGTTCCATTATATTCATTTGTTTAGCTGTTTTCCAACTGAGACGCATCTAATTTGTTTCCAATTCTGAACTTTGACAAAAAAGTTCTGCCGTGAATATTTTGATGTATATGGGGACTTCTTTTGGTGCAGGAGTTCTGACTTCGCTGTCTTCCTCCTGTTCTGTGCTTTGATCCTTTTTGTCCCCAGAATAGGAGTGTAAAGTTGGGTTGCTCTGTTTGCTTTGCTTCCTTTGCCTGCTCATGTTGCCACTCAATTACTTGACTTTTGGGCTTTTTGCCACAGTAGAATTCTGATGCCAGAAACAGGAGCTTTGTCCCAAATGCTGGGGTTTTCTCACCTGCCAAAGGTGTTGTTTGGATGCCCTCTATGAAAGCCTCCACACACTCTGGCAAGCTGGTCACACACCTCAGGACCTCCACCATAGACAGTAATCCAGATCCAAGCAAGAGTGATTATCCCTCAGACTGGTCAGTTGGTCCCCCTACAATCTGCAGACCAGGAGCTGAAGCTGCCACATGGTGGGCGGCTGCACAACCATGGCGCCTGAGCCACTTCTTGCCCCGGGGAACAAAGGCCGGATTGCACTCTGAATTCCCAGGTTCCAAAGTCCACACTGCATTAACCTCTCACTTTGTCTTTGGCATCTGTGGATTGATAATTGTGGAAACTGCCACAGCTGCTGGTAATCTGAAGTCCCTCTAGTCAGCAGCTGGTCAGGCTGCCCTGGGGCTAAGACCTCTGGCTTGAGAGGAGCTGGGGTCAGCTCCCAGAGCACTTGCTGCCAGGCTGTCCTTAGTGAGAGGTTAGCTTCTCTGTGTCATTTTGTGGGTTCTGTAGCTCCAAAGTTTGTCTAGAGTAATTTTTTTACATGAATTGTGGGAGGTGGGAGCCAGAGCTGCAAGGAAGTCCTGTTACTACCCCCACCATCTTGACTCTGTCCCCCTATATGGGGACTTCTTATCAATGGGCTCCTTGGAGTGCAAGCCCAGTAACAGAATCTAGTGAGCCTATCTTTATCTTCCCAAATCCCCTCCAGCCTTGACTTGTCATCTTTGCTGATTTGTGGAGTACAAGGCAGAAATCCTAGGTGGTTTGGTTTGCATTTTCTTAGTGACTTGGAGCATTCTTTCACGTGGCTGTTAATAGTTTGCATAATTTAAAAAAAATTTTTGTAGATGCTTTGGTGAGTGAATTTACCACATGTCCAAGTCAAGTATCACTTGTCTCAAATTAATCCATTCCAGAGGTTCTCAAATGAAATCTGGTAAAGTTTTTTACCTACAAGTCCCATCCAGTTTCTTAGAGTCATCATGGCAAACAATATGGACAGTTCTAAAGAAATTTGCATCTATAAGCAATGGTAGAAATTAATTCAAAAAATAACCTCAAACAAATCTGACTGAAAACATTTAATTGTTTTCGGTACCTGGAACAAAATAAATATTTAATAAATGCTTATCAAATTGAATTAAATATACAAAATAGTATGGTAATTTTAAGTCCATTTATCATATTCAAAAGATACTCCAGTATCTTTGAAATCATCAAGTCTTTCATAAAGTAGTATATTCACTATTACAGAAAAGCAGTCATGCTCTTTGCATTCAATTTAACAAATAGTTATTGAGCTCCTACTATGTATAATGCATGTGGTAGGCACTGAGAATGTTAAGATACAGAGTTACTGTCCTTGTCTTCAAGGATGGTAAAATCTAATAGAATGAGAATACAGAAGAGGTTAAAAGGGTAAAGTTGTAGCTGGCAAGATATGAAAGAAAACAGTGGTATTTGAGATGAATTTTGAAGGAAGAGAAAGATGTTGGGAAGGAGTCTGTTCTGTGCAAGTGTCCTAGATTAAAACCTAGAAATGCCTAGTAGTCCAGTTTGACCATAATGTAACAAATAGTAAAGCAAAAGAAGTTTGAAAATTAGACTCTAGATGGTTGTGACTATGGATGTTTACTGAGACTCTGCCCTGGACTCTTTTCCCTCTTTGAACTTTCTGTTTCCTCATGAATTCACATGGGTTGTTGAATTGTCATTTCTTTACAGATAAATTTCAGATCTTTATATCTAGCCCTAGTCTTTCCTGAGCTCAAGTTCTGCCTCAACTACTGACTATTGGACATTTAGAACTCTACAGCAAACATTCTAAAATCAACATATCCAAAACAAAGTTGATATCTTTCTCTAAAACCTAGTCCTTTTTTTCCGCTGTCCCTATTTTTGTATAAACATTTTCTAGCTATGTAGGTTCAGATTTTCTTTTATTATTCTTTACTCACCCACCTATTTAATCACTTATAGGATTTTATTTTTTATGTCTCCATTACACTTAAAGAATCTGTTCCCATTTGTTATATTCAAATGACTTCCACCCTAATTAGGGCCCTCATCACCTCTTTGACTGGGATTATTGCCTTCTTTTTTGTATCCTTGCCCTAATTTTTTCCCATCTCCAGTCCTTCACACAGCTACAGTTGTTATTCCTTAAGCAAATATCTAACCTGTCTAATGGTGTGACCAGAACTGCTTGTAATATTCCCAGTGTGAATGTAGAATAAGAGATTGATGGGAGAGGATGGTAGGGTCTGGTAGGGTCAAGTGGATCTCAGTACTTGGGCAAAAGTTCAAAAGAGAGAGCAAGAGGTGAGATTAGGGCACTCTGACTATAGGAAGCTTTGGAGGGAAAGGCATCATAATAGTCAAGAACTGGGAGAGATGGAGGAATGACCACCTGTTCAAGTAGACATGTTGAAGATGGGATGGGAAGAGAGAAGAGAACAAGGAGAGAAGATTGATGTGTTGGAAAGCAAAAGAGGAGAGAAAATAATTAGCTTATTGAAAATTCTGGGAGTGGGTAGAAATTTTGTTACTTTGACATGGATTATTTATTTGAGGAAATAGCAATTTTACATGTCCCTAATCAGGTATGGATTCCTGGAACTAGGAGGCATATATAAATTTCTTGTCACTATGCAGAAAAGGGTTACAGGAGGATTTTTAGATCTCCCTTTGAGCTGCCTTGAGCAGCTCTTTATTCCTCCAGAATGAGTATTTCCTACCTTTGGAAAGCATGTGAGGGAACTCAGTATATGGTCCTGTAGGAGTTAAATGAGAGGGTTTTCAAGGGGGCGGCTAGGTGGCGCAGTGAGTAGAGCGTCGGCCCTGGAGTCAGAAGGACCTGAGTTCGGATCCGACCTCAGACACTTAACCCACACAAACAAAAACCTAGCCGTGTGACCTTGGGCAAGTTACTTAACCCCAATTGCCCTCCAAAAAGCAAAAAAAAAAAAAAACAACCCAAATGAGAGGGTTTTCAGAGCCTTCAGGGGCATGAGGATATGGAAGTTGATCCCTGGATTTTCTCTTTAGATTCTGCACGCTCCAGATAGTAAAAATAAGTTGTCTTAGAAGAAACCGCTTCCCGTTATTCAACAGAGAAATGGGTTTCATTAGAATTGTAGAACCAAAAGAGACATTACTTAGAGTAAAATTTGAAGATTCATATTCAGTCTTTGATACTGTCTCACTATATGACCAGAGGGATGCATTCTTTTAAGTTTCTGGGCCTCAATTTCCTACCTTGTAAAGTGAGGATTCAACTAGATCCTCTCTATATCTAGTGTCCTTTCCGTTATATCATGCTGCATACCTCTCAGAAAAAAAAAATGGTGGCCAGGGTTGCCTTCTTATGCCATTTATATGGTTACTTTTCATTCTTTTCTCAAGGGTTTCTGCACTGTGCTTTTAAAACTCTGTTTCAGGCCATTAAGCCTGTAGGCCACAGGCCTTTTAGTCTCTTTTCAGAACTATAAAGATATTGCTTAGCCCTATTCTGGCTAAGTCATTATGGGGAGTTATTGACATTCATTCCCCAAATGTAGACATCTGTTTAAGTTCCCTACCAGTATGGAAGTAGTGTATTTCCTATAGCTTATGCTGCTTTATTTTTTATAAAATTATTTTGATTTTAATATTAAAACATAAAAACTCTAAAATCCTCCCTTAGTTGCATAGGGATAAGAAATTTGTATATACCTCCTAGTTCCAGGAATCCATAGCTAAATTGGGGATATGTAAAATTGCTATTGCATACAAATAAACTATTTGAAAAATGTCTTTTGTCTTTAAAAATTTCTGCCCACTCCTAGTATAAGTAATAAAAGCCTTAGCATATTTATTAAAATTTCTTACCCCCAATACAGGGATCCCCAGGAAGTTTAGAAGAAATATTTCGACTTTAGGAAGCTTTAAACTAAAGTGGACAGACCTTATAGCCTCTGTCCCTATAATATTGCTAGAGTCCTTAGCTGTTAAAACCCTAATTACATGCGTGATGTAGATTATGCTTCTTCACCTCCACAACATTTGACACTATTGACCTCTTGGTTTCTCTTTCTCCTTTGAGTTTTCATATCAGTGGTTTCTCCTAGTTCTTTTATTTGTCTAACCAGTTCTCAGTCTCCAGACTCTTTTCATTCTTTGATAAAACTGTCAAATAGATAGATAATAAATGTGTGTGTGTGTGTGTGTGTGTGTGTGTGTGTGTGTGTGTGTGTGTGTGTGTGTATGAATAAAACAGGTTAACTTAGGAAATAGTATTTTTTTTTAAAGCAGTTGGGGTTAAGTAACTTGCTCAAGGTTACACGGCTAGTCATTATTGATGCGTGGGTGCTCATTTTCTGAGGCCGGATCTGATCTCGGGTCATCCAAACTCCGAGGCCGGCGCTCTTACTCACTGTGCCACCTAGCCGCCCCTTTAGGGCAATTGGGGTTAAGTAACTTGCCCAAGGTTACACGGCTAGGTTTTTTTGTTTGTATGGATTAAGTGTCAGAGGCCGGCTCCGAACTCAGGTCCTCCTGATTCCAGGGCCGGCGCTCTATTCACTGTGCCACCTAGCCGCCCCGGAAACAGTATTCTTTATTTTAGTATTCACTTAGATCTTACTAGTTCCGTGAGGTTGAATTATCCCCTCTATCCGTGTGATTCTAAGATCTATGTTTCCAGCCTTAGTCTCTTCCTGGAATTCATTCCTTTATATTTAATTGCCTGTTGGACTTTACAAACTGAATGTTTCACATACAGACTCATTGTCTTCCCATCCCTACATATATATCCTTCTACTAAACTTCCCTATTTCTTTTTAATATTTGCAACATCACCATTGATCCATAGTTCCTCCATTCTTTCATTTTTGGTTATAACATCAACATTATTCTTACCCTCCCTACATATCTAATTACTTACCAGATCTTATCAGTTGTTATGTCATGTCTTGGTCTCCTTTTCTTCATTCACATAGCCACCACTGTATGTATTTTAGTCCTTTATGTAGTTCAGTCCTCTCACCTTTACTATTGCAGTCTTGATGAGTCTCCTTATTCTCCTTATTTTGAATCTCTCTGTTATATATCCATCATCCACATAGTGGACAAATTGCTGTTCTTTAAGCTTAGGTCTGACCATGTCTCTCTTTCTGCTCTAAAACCAGTAGCTCCCTATTACCACCAGGACCAAAGGTAAATTTCCATCTCACCTTAAAAGGCAACAATTTGTCCCCAACTTATCTTTACAATTTCACTTTATATAATTTCCTTTCCGGTCTCATTGAACTATACAACCAAATTGGCTAGCATTTTGTTCCTCACGTGGCACTTTTGTTTCCTATCTCTGTCTTTGTACTGACTGTCCACCTTGCTTGGAATACAGCCCGTTCTCCCAGAAATTTTCCTTCAAGACTCATCTCAAACAGTACCTTCTATAGAAAGGTACTTTTTTTCTTCTTATCTCCCTAACTACTTCGTCTTTAACTTCCTTGTATTTATATTGTATTGGAGGGGGGGCGGTGTACTCCAAAAGCATGTAAATTACTTGACAGGGGTTTTTTCTTTTTTTCTTTTTTTTTTTTTTAACTTTTTCTGGTATATCCCTAGCATAGTGCCTGACACATAGTTTGTGCTTAATAAAATGCTTGTTCATTGATTATTGATAATATTTTTTTTAAGCAATTGGGGTTAAGTAACTTGCTCAAGGTTACACGGCTAGTCATTATTTGTGTGTGGGTGCTCATTTTCTGAGGCCAGATTCTATCTCGGGTCATCCCAACTCCGAGGCCAGCACTCTTACTCACTGCGCCACCTAGCCGCCCCGATTATTGATAATTTATAGCTCATCTTTATATAATGGCTTTACAGCTCAAAAATGCTTTTTTCCTCTTATGACAGGGCAGTGTTACTAATGCAAAATATTTATCCCGTTTTATAAATATGGGAATTGAGACTTGGAGACTGACCTTTAAATCACAAAAGTAGCAAGTGTTAGAATCAAGACTCAGTGTCCAGTATTTTCTGTTTTCATTGTGCTCTTTCTTAAGAACAAGTCCAGATTATTCCTCAATCATTGCCTTCTAACCACAATTTAAGGTTCTTTGGAGCCATATTTTTGTCTCTGAAGAATAGAAAAAGAGGACTATGTGTGAAACCACAAGTTTCTAACATACAGCTTACTTTAAAATTACATAATAAATTCACCATGTTACTTTCTAAGCTGTCCAGCTTGTCTGCATTTACCACTGAATTTTTTGGTACATTTAAAAAAAAATACCTCCATGATTTTTTTCCTTTTCATTTTCTGGTTGGGAGTAAGGAAATAACACTATTGCTAATTGCCTTCTCCCTGCAAAATAGTCCTTCCCCCGCTTTATTTTTTTTTCCTTTGTGGATGGGGGGAAAGCAGGACAATTGGGGTGAAGTGACTTGCCCAACATCACACAGCTAGTAAGTGTTAAGTGCCTGAGGTCGCATTTGAACTCAGGTCCTCTTGACTCCAGGGCAATTCCTCTATTCACTGTACCATCTAGTCGCTCCCTCTTCCCTCACTTTAAGAAAAAAAAAAAAGAAAGAAGAGTTCTTGTAACAGATGAGCATAGTCAAGAAAAACATCTAAACATTTACACTATCCAAAAATATGTCTTTGGGAGTGGTAGCATGTTTAATCATTTGTTCTTATGAGTTGTGGTTGATCTTTGCCCTAACCAAAGTTAAGTTTTTCAAAGTTGTCTTATATACATGTTTTATTAATTGTTCTCATTTTCATTTTCACTCTGTATTAGTTCATATAAGTCTTCCCAGGTTTCCCTCAAAATAGTTTGATCACTTCTTGCTTCATAATAATATTCCATTACATTAATATACCATAATTTGTTAACTTGTTCCTTAGTTGTTGCATATCCATTTAGTTCTATGCTACTACAAAAAGAACTGCTATATAATATTTTTGTACATATGGACTCCTTTCCTCTTTTTATCTCTTTGGTATCTAGGCCTAATGGTTGGATTCAAAGTGGGGTATATAGTATAGTGACTTTGGGGGTAAAATTCTATATTATTTTCTAGATGGTTGAGTGGATTCAGTTCTGTTTTCCTATAACCTCTCCAATAACTGTCATTTTTGCCAATATGAAAGGTATGGAATGGAACCTCAAAGTTGTTATAATCATTTCTGTTAGGGATTTGGGACATTTTTCATATTTCTATTGATAACTTGAATTTCTTCTTTTGAGAACAATCTTTTCTTGTTCTTAGACCATTTATCTATTGTTCTTATATATTTGAATCAATTTCTTGTATATCTAGTATATCAGAATTTATCAGAAAAACTTAAATGAAAAGATTTTCCCCCCCTCAGTTAATTGTTTCCCTTTTAGTTTTGACTGGCTTGATTTTGTTTGTATAAAACCTTTTCAGTTTTATGTAATCAAATTTGTTCATTTTGTCTGTTATAGTTCTCTTTTATTCTTTATTTGGTCATGAACTCTTCTTCTTTCCATGGCTATAAAAGGTCCTTTTTTGCTCTTCTAATTTGTTTATGATATGACCTTTTATATCTAATTTGTGTGTCCATTTAGCTCTTACCTTGATATATGGTATGAATTTTGGTCTAGTAGTTTTTGTCCAGTAATGATATCTTACCCCAGTAATCGAGGTCTTTAGGCTCATTAAACATGATACTACTATTACTATTATCTTTTCTTCTCTGTGTTATGTACCTGTTTTTTTACCACTCTTCAATTGTGGTGGGTGGTGTTGTTTTTTTAACTGGTTCCAAAGAGTTTTGCTGCTTTTTTAACTTTTGAAAATCTGGGATTATTGGACACTTTTCCTTTTAAACTCTTCTGTCAATATATTGAGTCATTTCAGTCAACTCTTCATGATTTCATTTGAGGTTTTCTTGACAAACATACTGGAGTGGTTTGCCATTTTCTTCTCCAGCTCATTTGACAGATGAGGGAACTGAGGCAAACAAGGTAAAGATGAAGACAAAGGAAAAGCATTAGGGAGGGGAGCAAGATAACAAAGGAGGAAAATGATAGGGGAAAATTATACAAATGCTTAATTAAATGAGGCTTAATGTGATTTTTCAAAACCAAAGAAAATGCATGTAAAAAAACTTCTTTTGGTAGTAGGATGGGTAGTTTTAAATATTTTGTGAAGATAAAATGTAACAAGTGGTATTTTTCTGTTAACAAAAAAAATTATTCCATCTAGTCTCTCTAAAATGAATATATACTAGTAGTAAATGAAATAGGATTTTTTTTGTTATTGAAAAATGTACTAGCAGAATAAAAATAAGATGAAAGTTTCTAATTAGATAAGAGAATATCTTCAAAGTTCAGAAATAAAAAGGAATCAAAAGATTTCTTTCAGCCCAAATTATTCTGTAGCCTTTTCTATGAGGATATAATGGGTAGAATGCTAGAAATGGAGTCAGGAAAATTATTTTTCTAGACCTGTGACCATAGGCAAATTCAGTTAACTTCCTCTTTCCTCCTTCCCCGATTTTAGTTTTCTCTTATATAAAATTATGATAATATTATCTCACAGGGTATGAGATTCAAATGAGAATTTATATAGAATGCTTTGCAAATTCTAAATTTCCCAACAGTAAGAGTTATCCACAATGCCTTAGGAAGGTAGTGAGTTTCCCCTCATTGGAGGTCTTCAAGCAAAAGCTGTGTGGGTAATAAGTTTTCCTTTGTGGTATGATTTGGACTAGAGGGTGACTGTGATCCCTTTCAACTCTAAAGTGCTATGATCTTTTGAAGTCAATCTTCAGTTTATTATTCCTCAGAAGAGCTAGAGAAATGTACTGAAATATGGACTGCTTTAAAATTTAACATCTATTATTTATTTTTTGTGGTATTTCCTTTGATTAATACCTGGCATTTACATTGTGATTTACAATTTGCAAAGTGTTTTCCATTCATTCCCATTTGATCCTCAGTATAGTACTGTGAGGTAGGCAATGCAAGTCTATCCCCATTTTACAGATGGAGAAACTAAGGTTCTAAGAAGTAATTTGTCTAGAATTACTTGCCTGTTAAGTGACAGAACTAGGATATGAGCTAGACTCCAAATCTTTACACTTTGCATTATACCTCATCTGCCTGCATAACTTGCATTGTTAAGTTGTACTATTTTTATAGAATAATTTAAATGTGATTCCTATTAAAGGAAGAGAGAATTTCATACAAACAATGAAAAGCTAAAGTAGTCCAATTTTTTATTTTTTGATGACTAGTCTTACACTGTTACATTTTACTATCAGGAATTTTATGTGTGTGCACACATATGCATATACATACACAGACATGCATATATTCTCACTGTGTGTGTGTGCATGCGTGTGCGTGTTTGTATAATACATATTGAGAGGCATCATAGTATACTAGAAAGAAACTTGATTTTGGCGTTAAGACTGCCAGAATCCCAAATTGGGCAGTTCACTTTAACTTTGAGTCTTTGTGTCTTTGAACTAGATTGTTCTGATGCCACTGACCAGTGCCAAGTTTTATCTTGTGTATGTGTGTGCATGTATGGATGGATGGGAGGTGTGTATCTTTGTGTGTAAGTAGGGCATGCTTTGCCTTATGGTGTGGAGGCAGTTTTGTTCTCTCAGGGTTGTGTTAAAAGGAGCACTTGAAAGGCTGAGCGTGGACCTGTCTGTTCAGAAAGCAACCTAAAAAATCAGACTTGTCAGGTTGACAACAAGGTGTAAAACGCTTCTACCATAACATTCATAGACTGTGTACTAAGTCACAAAGGGAGTTCTAGTCTGTCACTAGAGGAAAGTGAGTATACCCATCTTGAATAGATTTTGGATCCTTGAACTATTGAAAAATGGTACATATATGTATATATGTTTACTTGTATGAGTACCTACATAAAGATTTTTTTTTCTCCTCTGCAGTGCAGTTTACTGGATGTGTTAAGATACATCAAGTTGTATTGATTCTGAATTTTTCAAACCTCAGAAAAGCTTCATGGTGTTACTTCATTTGTCCAAAAACTAAGCTTCATATCTATAACCAACCAGATCTGGATAAGCTCATTAGTGACTTTTAATTGTTATTAAGAACATGACCTGCATTCTCTAGTATGGTAGAACAAGAGGCAGTAAAATTATAGAATAAAGTATGATGGAGATACTACAGCATTGAAAGACACTGGGGGGGTGGTGTGTGTGTGTGTGTGTGTGTGTGTGTGTGTGTGTGTGTGTGTGTGTGTGTGTGTGTGTGTAAGCTATAGATATTTTACATGAAAAATCTGGATTTTTGGATTTAAAAAACAGACTTGGATTTCTGTGATTGCATAAATATGTCAACCTAGGGAAGTGTTCATAGAATCTCAGAGGGATAAAATAGAAAAAAAAAATTTCTCCTGAAATGATTCAGTACTCCCTAATTCTCTTTTTAAGGAATATGTGATTACCATTTTCCTTTCCAGTGTATCAGCAACAAGAATACTTTTTTTTAAGCAATTGGGGTTAAGCAACTTGCTCAAGGTTACACAGCTAGTCATTTTTTTGTGTGTGTGGGTACTAATTTTCTGAGGCCAGAACCGATCCCGGGTCCTCCCGACTTTGGGGCCAGCACTCTTATTCACTTACTCACCTAGCCACCCCAACAAGAATACTTCTAAGTCTCTAGTAATAACTAATGAAAAAGCCTGTTAGATGAGTATGGACTAATTGGAATAGATTTCAGTTTCATATGTGAATTTGCTAATAGATTAGGTAATATAAGCCAAACTGCATGATGAGGTTGAGCTCGAGTTAAAAACACCGAAAATTAGCTCTCTATTCCACATCTCACACACATATACATACACAACCAGCAACAAAACCCAAAGCTTTGTTCTGTTTTTCTTGTAAATTTTCACTCCCTTTAAGATAGATGATTTTTCAGAACTGTAGATAAAAATATAGTTTAATACTATGAAAATATTTTGAGTAACAACACATGTACAACCTATATTGAGTTACTTATCTTTCCAGTGGGGGTGGGTAAGGAGGGAAGAATGGAAATAATCTGAAAACCCAAGTTTTAAAAACGTTTTAAAAATTGTGTTTTTTACATGTAGCTGGGAAATAAGATATATAGGCACTGGGGTATAGAAATCCATCTTGCCCTACTAGAAGAGGTTAGAGGGTGCATGGGGGAGGATATAAGAGAGCAGATTGGGGGAAGGGGTATATAGTAGGCTCGCTATCTTGGGATTGGGGAGTAGGGGAAAGACAGGGAGAAAATTTGTAACTCAAAATCTTGTGGAAATGAATGATGTAAAATTAATTTAAAAATAAAAAAGAATATAATTTAAAATAAAGGAAGAATTTATTAAGTGCCTACTGTGTGCCAGGCCTCATGCTGAGCACTTTCAAATGTTACTTTATTTGGTCCTCAAAACAGCTCAGGAAGGTAAATGCTATTATTATCCTGATTTTCTAGAGAATCTCACTAATCACTTAAGCTAATATCAAAGATTTTTTTTTTCAGAACACATATGTAGAATTGGAAGTGATGTATGAGGTCATGTATTCCAGATCCTTTAATTTTAGGGGTAGCTAGGTGGCACAGTGGATTTGATTTAGTACCAGGTTTGGAATGAGGAAGATCTGAGTTCAAATGTGGCCTTAAACACATACTAGCTACATGACCCTGGGCAAGTCACTTAATATCTCTCTGCCTTATTTCCTTCAACTGTAAAATGGGGATAATAATAACTCCTGTCTCCCAGGATTGTGAGGATAAAACGAGATATTTATAAAGCTTTTAGTACAATTCCTTGTACATGGTAGGTGGCATATAAATATTAGCTATAGTAAATATATAATTTATAGATAAGGAAAATGAGAGCAGAGATTTATTCTTGGACTTTCAGATTACATATCTAATATATTTTCCACTCCTTTCACATTTTTGACAAAAATCTAGAAATAATAACTTTGTTTAGAATTCCAAAGTTCTGTATTGATTAACTCATTGTGATGACAATATCTAGCTATTCTCATGTTTTCTGGTGAAAATTCACATTAATTCTTGTCATTAAACCACTTTAAATTTGAGAGATCATGGTGTTGCTTCCAGCTCTCATAGTCATTTTATTTTTACCACTGCTATTGTGACTAATTGGAATAAATTATTGCTGTCAAGAGTCTAGCCTTTAGATTCTACTTTCAACAGCATTTGGCACATATGTGTTTGGTAAATGTTTTAAAACTAGTTTGAGTTACTGATTTCAGCTTTCCATTTACCAGATGATTTTTTTTTTAGTAGGGGGAAAATTGTTAATCTTTGTAAAGAATTTCCATTGCTATGTGTACTGCCTCCCATACTGTGGTGCTTGAGCTTTTTGAAAGAAATGTACAATTACATATAGCCAGGAATGTCAGAGATTTGGAAGATAAATTTTCATGTCAGTTAATTGTGTCACAGCCTCATTTATTGTGTTGCATAGGCATACTTGAAAACTCAGTCATGAGCTTGAGGTCTTCCTGTTTTTAGAGATGCCTAATCTTTCTTTGTGCTGTATCTGTCCGATTACCCTCAGGGTTACTTAACTTCTATAGCCAAGAAGTTTCACAGCCTGGAGTTAACAAATCTATAGCAATGGAGCAGGACTAAGACTGGGAATTGAAAGCATTTTTCCCAATAGAACATTTTTATGTCAGGTTCCTAAAGTGGGGGGAAGTTGAATGTGTTTGTTGTCATACACTTCATCCTTGAAGAAGGGCCAGGTTTTACTTCTTTTTCTTTTGGGGCCAGGAACTATTAAAGCTCTCTGCCAAACTCACAAAGTATATGTATACTTCTCTAATCACATTTTCCACTCTTAGTACGATGTTACCTAGTCTTGGGCACTGACTTCTTTATCCTTCCTATTCTCTTTCCCTTCCACCCTCAGCCTCAGATCCCACCACTTGCAATATTAAGGGGTGCTAATAGCCCCCACCTCAGAGAAATATAGTTATTCTCATTGCTAAAGGCTTAAAACAGTTTTGTTGGGCAAAATTTTTTCCCAAATTTACTTTATCTCTTTTCAATGCTGTTTTTAAAAAGGTTGTGGATATTTAATAGTTCATGTGTTTAGTTATTAGTTCTTGCAGAAACACCCAAAGAGACCTAATATGTACTAGATTAGTTTTCTTAAAGTGTATTAACTTTAGATCAAGGGTTCTTAACCTAAAATCTACAGATCCTATGGGATTTCTGGAAAGTTTTTGGCAAGGGGAGGGAAGAGAATAGGAGGAGAGGCCAAATTACATCTTTATTTTCCCTAATTTCTAACTGAAATTTAGCATTTCTTTCGGTTATGATTTAAGAAAAACCCAACATTATAAGAAAGGGTTCATAGGATCACCAGGTTGCCAGATTAGTCCATGATACAATCCCCGAGAGTGTCCAAAGGAGAGAAAGTAACTGTAATGATGAAAGATCTTGAAACTGTCATCAGATGAATGGTTGAAGGAAAAGCCTTAAATAGGATATAGTAGTGATCTTTCAGCATTTTAAAAGCAATCTTGTAGAAAAGGAAATAAAATAAGAATTACTATAGAGTTCAGAATTAGAACCAATAAGTAGAAGTGACAGGAAAGCAGGCCATTCTAAAGAACTGTCCATCAGGGAAATGGCTACCTCATTAATTCAGCAAGCTTCTCCCCCCCCCCCCCCCTTTTAGTGTTCGAATCAAAGCCTGAAGGAAAGACTGGGAGGGAAGTTGAGATAGATGCTCACTTAGTTTCTTCTAACTCCCAGTGCTTTGTTAGTCATGGAAGAAAAAGATTGTAGAGGAATTTCATAACTCAGATGGTATTTTTCCTATTGATTTGAGGATGGGGAAGGCAAAGTGAGGCAAAAGGTAGCTTAAGAAAGAGGGTCATCAAAAGGGGTCCTCCCTCCGTTAGCAGTAGCATCCTCAGTCATGCTGCTCATTTTCAAAAAGTATTCAACTAACGGTCACATGTCAAATACTATATATATAAATATAATCTCTTAATAATAATTATAGCAATCTCATGTTGCACTTTATGAGAAAAACTCTTGTAGTTTTTGTTTCTTGTTCATACTGTTTCTTAAAGGAAGGTTGGTATAATTAACTCCCAATTTATGTATCAGGATCCAGAGACATAAATTGCAATCAGTAGGAAAATTCCTGAGAAAATTATAACAAGCTCCTCGTCATTTAAATATTATTGCTAATGGAGACTATGTTAGATACAAACTTCTTGTTCATAAATCTCTAGCATATGTACTTATTTCCCTAATTCTTTAAGTTGTATAGAACATAGTATTTAAAACTTAATCAATGTGAGCATTAATAGAGTATTGTATAAATTATAAATATCTGCCCAGTCCTTCCCATTTCTCTCTTGCCATGTAAAAAAATTACCATTGTCAAGTAATTGAAACTGTCTTTGTCCACAGAACTAAACTTTCTTCTGATTTGTTTTTTTAGGAGGTGTATAGAATTCCAAAAAAGAGTCAAACTGAAAAAGAGAACAATGGTATGTATTCATTGATCCTCTATAACTCTTTCTCCAGAATCATCGGAGTGTTGTAGAGACAGTTTGCCTAGATTTTACCAAAAAGCTTTTGATAAAGTATCTCATGTTTTTATTGTGGAAAAGATGCAAGAGATGTGGGCTAGACATTGGTAAATTTCGATGGATTCAGAAATGGTTAACTAAGCATGGTCATTTACTGCTTCATGTCACCCTGGAAGCTCTCCAGTAGAATAACCCAAGGATCTCTGCTTGACCCTGTACTGTCTGACCTTTTTATCATTGATTTGGATAATGGAATAGGTGGCATAAATTTATATTAACCAAGTCAAAAAAGTTCTTAAAACATTGGAAAATCAAGTTCAGTTATTAAAATGAACTTTAGTAGAGATAAAGAGAACAACTAGGTGGCACAGTGGTTAGAATGCTAGGCCTGGAATCAAGAATTCAAATTCAGCCTCAGTTGCTTGCTAGTGGCATGACCATGGGCTAAAATGAACTGGAGAAGGAAATGGCAAATCACTCCAGTATCTTTGCTACGATGGGTTCACAGAGCCAGAAATGACTGAACAACATCACTGGGTACAAGCATAAGATGTTTACTTTTTAGGGACACTAAAAAGGAGCTCTAAGTATTAAAAGTTAAATTATTGAGATTTTATTATGGGGGACAAGGTTCTATATCCTTGTCTTGTGAAATCAGCTGTAATCTATGTATGAAGCATGATTTCTTTCTTCTGAGGTTTTGGGGCTAGAGAACTTTTTTAGAAAAGAACTATTCCATCATCTTGCTGGTCATGAATAATAGTATCTGTCTTTT
The DNA here is from genome assembly GCA_011680675.1 of Gymnobelideus leadbeateri. Lineage (NCBI taxonomy): Eukaryota > Metazoa > Chordata > Mammalia > Diprotodontia > Petauridae > Gymnobelideus > Gymnobelideus leadbeateri. Next base: position 31,439 of record WOXC01010129.1, on the reverse strand, counting down.
AAAGTGGTTAGCCTATCCAGGATAGGTAATGAGTTCAATGTAGGTTGAAGTTTTAACTTATTTTGATAATACTAAAGGGGAAAAGTCTACTGACTTGGTTGTTTCAGTTAACCCTTTTTTCTTTCAGGTGATCGGGGAAGGGATAATGTAGGTCTTAGAGACCAAGCAGCTACCCCAAAGACTCCTAACCGATCCAGAGAAAGAGAACCAGAAAGGCAAACACAGAGCAAAGAAAAAAAGAAACGCAGGACTTCTCTTTCACCACCACCTTCTGCTTATGAACGAGGAACAAAGAGACCTGATGATAGGTAAGTGATCAAGGACAGAAGTACCTAAGCTAGCATTCCATACTTTCAGTAGGAGGGAATTTGGATTGTAACGCTACAGAGAGAGATAAGAAAAATGACTACAAATAGACCTTGAATTTATTGAGAAATTGTTCATAGCCTTGAAGAAAGAAGTGTGTCATGTGGTTGAAGTTGGGGGTCAAATTGCAAAGAATTGAGAAGTGATCGCAAGATGTATAGGTAACAGGGATAATATAGAACGGTTTTCTGTGGGTTTGGTTGTAAAAGGAAACAAAGTTATAGGATGATAGCCTTGAGTGTAATGTCACGGTCAGGGGAAGGGAAGTGGAAGTATAGCCGTGGTTTTAGGACATATTCCAAGATCGAGGAGAGGAAAAGAGAGAGAGGGTTGATCAAAAGGGACAAGCTTCTGGAGAAGATAGACTGTAGCACATTTCAAAGTGCTTCAAAATTTTTAAAAATGGATAAAAACTTTCCTGATCTTCTTGTCTTTTTCATTCTCAGGTATGATACTCCCACTTCTAAGAAAAAAGTACGGCTCAAGGACCGAAATAAGCTTTCCACAGAAGAGCGCAGGAAGCTCTTTGAACAAGAGGTGGCCCAGCGAGAGGCTCAGAAGCAGCAGCAGCAGATGCAGAACCTTGGGATGACTTCACCCCTTCCCTATGAGTCTTTAGGCTATAGTGCTCCTCACCATAGCTTTGTTGGCTACCCTCCTGGCTATCCCATGCAGGCTTATGTGGATCCTAGCAATCCTAATGCTGGGAAGGTGCTATTACCCACGCCTAGCATGGACCCTATGTGTTCTCCTGCCTCCTATGAACATGCCCAGACTTTGGGACATTCAGTGGAACCAACCCTTGCTACTCCTCAGCCAGTGCCAGTAGTGCAACATGTAGCAACACCAATGGAGGTTTCAACTTCACAGTACGTAGCACAGAATGAAGCCGTTGTCCATCAGGAACCTAATGTAGCTGTTTTGCCAGTACCTGCCCCAGGTCCTGTACAGGGACAAAGTTATGGTGTTTGGGATTCTAATCAACAGACTGTCCCTGTGCAGCAGCCATACTCCCCTGCACAGTCTCAAACAGCCATATATTACCAGGGACAGACATGTCAGACTGTCTACGGTGTGACACCACCTTATTCTCAAACAACTCCACCAATTGTACAGGTAACTTTGCAAAATCAGTTTATTATCTTTGCATTCTTCTTTTCATACTAGTCATTGTGCAAAAGGCTTTTTGTAAAATGAGGGCAGTATTGGATCAGAATTTTAGGATCTTATCCTCTCTATTTTTTTATGTTAATAGTTGTTCCATGTTATTTTTACATCTTCAGACCTTTTCAAAAGGATAGTCATTAATTTGTAATTAAGAGCTTGTTATCTTAATGACAGAATGTTTAAAAGACAATTTACTTCCCCTCTTCTTGTCTCCACCTTACCATTCATACTATGCGTCCATTATTTTTGAGCCATCTTGCATATTTCTCAATACAGGAATTAACATATTGTCTTATATGCCCAAGATCTTTTATAAAAATAAAACAGAGTTGATGATATGTGATATTCTTGCACCTTTGGATGAATTTTGGATAAGGGATAAGAGTTGACAAAAGAACTAATTGTAATTTCTTTTTCACATCCAAATAGATTCATTGAGGAATTGGTATTGGGTCTGTACTGAATCAGAATTTACTTAGAATGTTATTCATTTTCTCCAATATTTGATTAATTTTTGCAATATCTATCATGTTGTCTTACAGTAAATCTTGGTATTTAACAGTCTTGCCATAGTGTACTAATTAGGTATCCAGACTTGATTTTGTTACTTCTTCCATTTTTATACTTCACCGCTTGTCTTATAATTTGAGATTTCCTAGACTAGAAGTCGTTTCTCTTTTTTTCTTTTTTTTTTTTTCAGTTAGATGTGACTTTATTACTCTGGAGTATGTAAACCAAAATTTATGCAACCAGAGCAGAGGCTGTGAATGATTCATATTTCCAATTAGGTGGGAGCACTTTCTTGGTCTTGTAGTAGCGAGCCAGCCTGTGAATTCGGCTCTCATTCAGAATCAGACGGAATTTAGAGTCCTTATCCTTTCTGTTTCTCTCAAGATGCTTTTGAACAGCAACAGCTTTCTTGATCAAGTGATAAAGATCTTCAGGCAGATCTGGGGCAAGTCCCTTGGACTTTAGAATTCTCAAAATTTTGTTGCCGGTTACAAAGTGCACTTGTGCCACACCATAAGAATCCCTCGGGATTACACCGATCTGGGAGGGTGTCAGGCCTTTCTTGGCCAGCTTGTAAATCTGCTGCTTCACGTTGTCCGAGGTGAGCTTCAGTCATGTGGGCACGCTGCGGCGGTAGGCAGAGCCGACTGGGATAAGCCCTTCCCGGGAGCGTGCATATGACCCATGATGGCGACGAGCAGGCAGCAAAAGAGAGGGGGACGCAGGAAGCAAGGCAGGAAATTGCTGAATTTGCAGGAAGTCTAGAAGTCGTTTCTTGACACATTTCAGTGTCTACCCATTGATACGAGTGAAACCATTCCTTATGCAATTTGTTATCTTGAATCTAGTCATATAATTAGAGCATGAAGGAATTTTAGAGAGGTCAGGGGTGGGGAAACTGCAGCCTGGAGGCCACATGTGGCCTTCTAGGTCCTCAGGTGTGACCCTTTGCCTGAATCCAAACTTCAGAACAAATCCCCTTAATAAAAGGGTTTGTTCTGTAAAATTTGGACTCAGTCAAAAGCCATATCCAAAGACATAGACAGTCACATGTGGCCTCGAGGCCATAGGTTCCCCACCCCTGACCTAGGCTAATTCCCTCATTATGAGGTCCAAAGATGCCAAAGGATTTAAAGAAAGTCTGTAATTAGAATCTTGGTGTCATCCACCCACCACTACACCCCTTTGTAACTTATAGAATGCATATGACAATAGTGGTTCTAAACAGATATCATCTTGTTATATAGAAGGTGTAAAATAGGATCTAGTTTCTCCATCCCAGCAGGTGAAAAGAGTTCTTAAAAATCTTAAAGAGTTATTAGTCAGAGGGTCAGCTAGATGTGAATAGAGCACTGGCATCAGGAAGACCTGAGTTCAAGTCTGGCCTCAGACACTTGACACACTAGCTATGTGACCTCAGGCAAGTCACTTAACCCCAGTTGCCCTGCTCTCCCCCCTCCAAAAAAAGCAAAAAAAAAAAAAGGAGTTAGGGACATCATTTAATAAATCTTGAGTCTTATTTTTCTCCCATTCCTGCCTACCTATCCCTCATACTTTACCATCTGTAAGTGGATCAGGCCCAGTCAGTTCTCCCATCTGTAACTGACCTGATGCCTCATACTTGCTAAACTACTAGGTTATAATGGAACGATTCAGGGGTAAGAAAATCTTTGCTTTCCCTATATTCTAGGTCATCTAAGTTGAACAGAGTGGTCATTCGTTGGGCCTGTACCCAACTTTATATATAACTGGAGGAGTGAGGAGTATTAGATAGGATAGCCTTGAAACAGAACTGAAATTTTACTTTTTTTGCTTATGTCTTGTTTTACCTTATCTTGATTTCTGTACGTTTTCCTTTTTCCTCCCTTATGGAGAGCCATCTTTCATAATTAAACATAAAAAAAGTTCAGGAAAACCAACCAGTACATCACAGTATAATTTCATAGCATTTAGTTTTGATTTTGTTTCCACTGACATTGCTGTTTTGTTTTCCTAGTTCTATTCATATGAGTCTGCACTTTTTCTTTGAATTCTTCATATTAATCATTCCTTAGGCCATAATTAAGATTCCATTACATTCACTTATTTTTACTTGTTAGCCATTTCACATTGATAAATATTTACTTTGTTTCCAAGTCTTTACTACCACAGAATTGCTGCATTGGATAAAAACAAAAACCTGGTTTTTTGAAAAAAAGACATTCAGTATAAATTTTTTCCCCAATAGGCTTGAGAGAAACATAGGTAAAACAAACTGACTGAATGTTTATTAGCATAACTTAAAATTGGCCTGCACAATGATATTCATCTCTTCTCCATCATTGACTATTCCTTTCTTTTTCCTATTTTGCCAGTTTGATGGCCACGAGTTTGAAAATCAGGGTTATTTTGATATGCAGTTCTGTTAAAGAAACTAGGATAGAAAATGCTAGACCTGGAGTTAGAAAGACCTGAATTCAAATTCTGCCCCAGAGATTTAATAGTTATGTGACCCTGGGCAAGTTATCCTCTCTCAACCTCCATTTCTTCATTTGAAAAATGCAAATGATGACACCTACTTCACAGGATTGTTGTGTGGATCAAATGATATAACACATAAAGTGCTTTACAAACCTTAAAGTTACATAAATGCTACATGCCATTGTTTTTTATTTAAAGTCATTTTTTCCAAACAATAATAGTTTATAATTCTTTTGAAAACTGTTCATGTCCTGTTCTTGAACCACTTATCCTTTCAAAAATAGCTTTGGTCTTAATATTCATGTTAGTTTCCTATGTTTCTTGGATATAAGGTCCTTATTGGAAACATGATGCAAAAAAATTTTCCCAATCAACATGCCCTTATGCTAGTTTTTTAGTGTAAAAATTAAATTTAATGTAATTGAAATAACCTAGTTTAATAATATCTGTATCAGGGGTGGCTAGGTGGCACAGTGAGTAGAGCGCTGGCCCTGGAGTCAGAATGACCTGAGTTCGGATCTGGCCTCAGACACTTAACGCGCACACAAACAAAAACCTAGCCGTGTGACCTTGGGCAAGTTACTTAACCCCAATTGCCCTCCAAAAGGCAAAAAATCCCCAAAAAACTTATTAAAGTCCAGCACTTATTTATACTAAAAAAAAATGCAAAAATTGGCATAGAATCATCATTTTTAATGTAAAAAGGGATACATCTGAAACCTCTTTACCATGAGCAAACTTTCCCGGTAAATGTAAGAATTAAGGGCATCCCTTTTCCCAACTACTTGATATAGTTCTAGAAATCCTAGCAACTGTAGTAAGACAAGAGAAAAATTAAAGACAAGTTTAGAGGAAGGAAAATAAAAATGTGTGCTTGCTATATTGGATTATATAATTGATAATAACTTAGATGAAGTAGCAGGATACAAAATAAACCCACCAAAATCAATAGCATTTCTACATAGTAATAATAAAATCTAAAAGTAAAAAATAGAGGGCTTCAATTTTAAAGTATTACAAAATGCATAAAACATCTGGAAATGACATTTAACATTTTAATAAAAGCAATCACAAAGAATCATTAACGAATTAATTTAATTAATTAAATCATTAATTAATTAAAGACGACCTTAGATAATCAAATTATATGTTGCCTTCATTTGAAAGGAATTAGTAGAATTTCTCCTTCTCTTTATCCTCTGTGATAGATTTATTTATATTCTATATTTTCAGATGCAACAGAAGCAATCTTTTTACAAATAACATGAAGTTTTTTTGTACTTTTAGATTAACATTTAAACCAATCCTTTTATTCTCGCCTCCAAAGACTTGTGAGACCTGCATGCAGTTAGTTGCAACTTCTTTTTGTCTTCTAATTTCATTTATATTCAGAATGTCATTTGAAACGATTCAGTTACTCGATAGGTTATCTGTCTGATCACTGTTAAAGGATCTTAGAATACTATCAATTAAGTTAGCTAGCCAATAGCTAAGTTAGTTGTGAGGGGCCCTTAAAACTGATCCTTAGTACCCACTATTTGTTTTCTAACAGTTAATTATCAAGTTCAAGGAGACTGCATTGGAATGAGGGCCATTTTCACTTCTACCATCACTTTCTAGCATGATAGAACCTGCCAAAGCTTATGTTCCAGTGGCATTACTAAGAAACCAGCTTCAGTGGGACATTGGATTAGGAAAAAAAGATAGCATTTTTTCAAATATATAAAGGCCTGATATGTGTAAGAAAGATTAAACCTCTAAAAGATCTTTTATAGATTCAATAGGCAGAATTAGTTCAGATGGGTAAAAGTGAAAGGGAGGCTCAATTAGGAATTTTTTAACAATAAAAAAATAGAATAGACTGCTTCATAAGCTAATGGTTTCTGAAGAAGTGCTCAAGCAAAGACTGTGTGATCATCTGTAAAGCATACTATAGAAAGAAATCATTCTGGGTCTGGTAACAGATGTCTGTAAATCCCAATTACTAGGGAGGCTGAGGTTATTGGATCTCTTGAGTCTAGCAGTTCTGAACTGCACTGGGTTGTCCAGATCTGAATTAATATGATGAGTTCTCAAGAGCCTGAGGCACTAGGTTCCCATAAAGTAGGGGCTAATTGCCCTAGATAGGAAGCAAATCAGGCTGGAGTTCTCATGCTGATTGGAAATGAGTTTGGACCTGTGAGTAGCCCCTATATTTTCAGCATAGGCAAGATGGGCAGTGCCAATCTTTTAAGGGTGTTAGGGAAGGGCTCCTGTATTGAGAGTAAAATAGGACTTAAAGTGGCTGCCATGGTTGCTTTCATTTCTATGGTTTCTATGATTCTCTTGAGAATCTTCTCACAAAATTCTGTTCTTTGATTCACTCGCTCCCTTTGCTCTTTTCTGGTATGGTAGAAACAGTGCTAGGGCTAGGAAAGTTCTATGAAAAGCAGTATAGGATTATTTTCAGCACTGTGGTACTTGACTTTTACACAATTGAATTAATTTCTCTTGTCTAGAACCCAAACATTGAGAAGCTCAGCTAATCAACATCTTTCATAATTGCTCTTCTATGAGAGAAACAATAAACAAGTTAGTGTTAGGATCCAAAAGACCCTTGAAGAAAAGTTTTTACCCCTTGGTACACTATATTTTTCTCTTTCAAACTTAGCAAAAGTTTTAAAAACATTGGGTGATTTCATGTTGGGATTCTCTGTGCCTTTTTTTTTAATTGTGGAACCTACATGCCATTATTATTTGTGTCCTGATATAGATATTAATGTGCCAAGAAAGTTTATAGAAATTTTATAGCTTTGTTTCCAAATGTAATAACCTAAACTTTATCTTGGTTAGAGGATCCCATTTTTAATTATATTATCTTAGAATTAACATGTTGTTTATCCTAGTCTCATTTTCCTCATTTCTTTGTTACAGAGCTATCCACAACCAGGGCTTCAGTATATTCAAGGGCAACAGATATTTACAGCTCACCCGCAGGGTGTAGTGGTACAGCCAACAGCAGCAGTGACTACAATAGTAGCAACAGGGCAGCCTCAGCCCTTGCAGCAGGTAAGAAATATTTTGTATGTATTTAATTTTTTTCTCACTCATTGCTCACCATGTTTCTATCAGTTTTTCGTTTTGGTTTCTCACAGATTTCTTAAGTATTCTCAAAGTACATTCTGTTAATTTTTCTTTAGTGTATTTCATATTGAGAGGTGGCACCAACACCTTACTCTTTATCTGTTTATTGTTGCAGCTTTTAATCCCATTTCTTTGGTATCCTTTTATTGATTATTATTGTTTAGACTGTCATAAACAATAAATAGGTAAAAATGATGAGGATCTTTGCAGGAAGTATGATCACTGCATCTGAGTGGTTATGATAGAGAAGAAAAGGAGATGAATATAGTGACATGGACCAAGGCTTAGACTTTGAGAGAGTTTAAAGAGTAAGAAGATAAGGCAACAAAGAGATTTTTAAAGGATTCAGAAGAAACATAGAGGGGATCCTGTGGACTAAATTCTATAAGGGAAATTGGTCCTGGAGGGATGGAAAACTCTTGAAAAGCAAGTTCTGAAAACACAAAGGGCAATAATTTTAATGAGAAAGAATGGTGAGTTTTTTTAAAGAGACCATTGTGAATGTCATTCTTCAAATCACCATCATCCACAGTTATTGTACTACCATGTTCATGAATTATGAAATTCCTCTGCTATAAACTCCTTTTCCTATTTCCTCCCTCTTCTAACCCTGCTATTCATCTTCACCTTGAGCTTCCATTCTTTTGCCTTTTAGAATCTTCCCCTAGACTCTTTTAACTTTGTTCTGCTTTCACTTTGTTCTCTTCCTTGGTGTGATCCTGGAATAGTTGAATGTTACAGACCTCTATTCCCTTCTACAGACCTCTGTTCCTTGCTATTGTTTTCTAAGCTTAACCTATTTCAACCTCTGGATTATTTATTTCCACCAGCTTCCTTCTTTACCGTTGTTCCCAAGCAGCTAATGGATGCTAGACAAAGTTACACAACTGTGCTTAACTAGTTATTCCTAATTTTTTATATGATCCCAATTTTTCCCTTACTGTAGCAGGCCATTCCATTTACTCTTCATTAATTTTTTAAAAAATCTCACTTTTAAAAGAAATTACTTCAAAACTCTTCTTTCCTTAAACCTCTGACACTACCTCTTCACTATACCCTGTCAGTAGATTTCTTCTCTACTGAGAATATAGAGGCTATTTACTATGAACTCCTTCCTCTCTTCTACATTTCAAAACCTCTTGATGTCATCTACCTTTCTTAAGTCTCTGATGAAAAGGTGGTCTTCCTCACCAAAGCCAACCCCTTTACTTTTACCCATGATCCCATCCCCTCTGGTAGATTTCTGCCCACAGTTATTTTCCCTTGCCCTCTAATTTTCAAGCTCTTCCTTTCTACTCTCTTACCTCTTGCTGTACAGATATGCCCACATCTTCCTGTCCTTCATAAGCCCTTAATAAAGTGGCCCTTCAAGCTATCATTCTATATTTCATGTCCCTTTTTCTGGGATATCTCATATCCCTTTACCAAAAGCTGTCTACTTTGGTTGCATTTATTTTCTCTTCTCATTTCTCAACCCTTTGTGCTCTGGCTTCTGATTTCCTCACTCAACTGACAGCAATCATTCCTTGTCAAGTAAATTGAGATTGCTATCAAGGAGAAAACATCAGGTTAAAATATAAATTCATTTGTGAAATCTTACAGAAGAATGATGTTGTATGATTGAGCATTTTTATAAAATATCAGGAAGATATGCAAAAAAAGCACACCCACTTTTAAAGAAGAATTGATGAAAGATCTAATTTTAAAAGTCATTGCAAAGATATTTAAGAATGAAACTGAAAGTAGGATAATATTTTGACAAAAAAACTGGGGGAAATACGTAAAAATGGTGCTGAAGAAAACAAAAATTTAAAAAGCAGCTGGATTAGACAAAATATACAAAGAGGCACTTTAGTCTGGAAACAACACAGGTTGTGGAAGGGCATCTGAAAAAAGCAGATGGTATCAAAGCATTAAAAAAATCTCAGGTTATATATTTTTTAAAATTGACCAAAAATATCAGTCATTCCCACTATACTCCTTTCTGCATGTGTTTCTGAAAAGAGCTCAAGAAAACCACATCCTGTTAAGTCCACTGCACATGTTGTCAAGCCTTTAATTTAAACTTCAATAAGCATTTGTTTTATTCTGACCTTGCCTCATAAATGCCTGAGAAAATAAGAGACTTATTTGCTGTGAACTCCCTCTTCTCCCATTCTTTTCATCTCAAAACTCCCTGGTTATTTTCCCCTACTCTTTACTCCTTTAGTTCTCATGCAATGGCCCTTCTCACTAACTGTGTTTTGTGCAATCTTGATCCCATCTCTCTTATCCAGTAGATTGCCTCCGCCTTGCCATACCCCCATTATCTCTTCTCCTTATAACCTTCCAGTCTTTCCCTTTCTATTGGTTACTTGCCTGCTGCTTTCAAACATATCGAAGTCTCCTTATCCTTAAAAAAGAAAAAAACATTCACTAAATTTTAGCATCCCCTTGAAACACTTATCCTTTATTTCTCTCTTTCTCAACCAAATTCCTAGCAAAAACTTTTCGTACTTGCTGTTTCTATTTTCTTCTTACTCATTTCCCTACTTTTTCCAATCTGACATCATCACTCAGCTGAAAGTGCTATCTCCAGATTTACCAGATTTTATTTAATCTCTTAATTGCTATTTCTGGTAGTCTTTTTTTTTTTTAGTTCTCATTCTTTTCAACCTATTTGTTGGATTTAACACTGTTGACCACCTTCTTCTCATACTCCTTAACTGTAAGTGTTCTGAAGGGATCTATTTTGGGTCTAACCCTATTTTTATTCTTTACTTCCTGTTTATACTCCTGGTCTGCTTCACCTTTACATTGGCTGCCTTTTCTCCCTCAGGGTGAAAAAACACCCCCCACCCTCCCACCCCTTAAGCCAATTTGCTGATTGGTTCCATATGGGATGAATCTGTTTTGAGTGACTTCAGCCATCTGCTCACTTTACTTCCTGTTTAGTCTCTGGTCTGCTCCTCTGAACTGTCTCCTTTGCCCCCACACAGGTATCTGCCTTCCTTCTCCCTGCTATCTCTGCTTTCCAGCTCCTTTTTAATATTTTGTCTTCTGGAGAATGTGAACTCCTTGAGGGCAAGGATCATGTTTTTGCCTATCTTTTTATCCCCAGAGCTTAGAACAAGTTCTTGGCACATAGTAAGCACTTAATAAAAGTCAGTTGACAAACATTTAAGTGCCTACCTACTAGTTGAACTATCTAATCTCTATTCTCTCATTGGCTCCCATGGGTTTCATAATCAATTCAGTAACAGTGACTTCCATATCTATATATCTAGTCCTAGTCTCTCCCCTGTACTTCATTACCCTATCATTAATTAGCTATTAGACATTTCACATTCAAGACATTCAGACTAAACATGTCTAAAGAGAGCTCATTATCTTTTTTCCCCAACCCACCTCTTCCATATTTCCCTATTTCTTTCAGAGACACTAACATTTTTCCAGGTTCATCACCTTGACGTTATTCTCTTCTTCTGCCTTCCCTCATCTCTCATGTTAGTCCCCTTCTCACATGGCCACTGCCTTATTTTCAAGCCCTTGTTATCTCCATCCTGGATGACTTCTTTGGTTTTCCATGCCTCATGTCTTTTCCTACTTTAGTTCTCCAAACAACTGCCAAAATGGTTTTCCTTAAGCACAGGTCTGACCATGTCACTCTCCTACTTAGAATGCTTCGTGGCCTCCTTATTATCTCATCTATTTTGTCTTTTAAATTCCTTTATGATCTGGCCCAAACTACCTTTCCACCATGTTTGTTTTCCCTCTTCTTGTCTTCACTATTTTAAATAAATTGACTTTCTTTTTATTGCTTATAGATAACACTCCATTTCCCATCTCTGTGCTTTTCCTTCCTTCCTTCCTTCCTTTCTTTCTTTCTGCAGGGCAGGTTAGGGTTAAGTGACTTGCCCAGGGTGACACTGCTAGTTTTTGTGTTAAGTGTCTGAGGCCAGATTTGAACTCAGGTCCTTCTGAATCCAGGGCCTGTGCTCTGTTCACTGTGCCACCTAGCTGCCCCCGTTTGTGCTTTTTCACTTACCATATCTCATGCCTGGAATTTTTTCTCTTCTTGCCTCCTCCTTGCAAATCCCCTTGCTTCCCTCAGGACTTGGCCAAAGCATCATCTATATGAAGACTTTACTATTCTCCCTCAATTACTAGTGACCTGTCTCATTCACTGTATCTTATATGTGTTTGCTATTTATATACATGTTGTCTCCTTCATAGAAACTATCAACAAGGACAATTTTATTTTTGTCTTTGTGTCTCCTGTGCCTACAACAATGTCTAGCAAATGGTATGTGCTTAATAAATGCTTTTGATCAGTTGATTGAACTGTATACAAGCTTTACCATTGATTAATTTTTATTCACTGAGGACATCTCTAACAAACTGTCTTTGGGGAACAGTGTTTCACAGTAAAAATACATCTTTATATTCACACATTAGACTAAATAGTGCTGGTAATACAAATTCCCATTCTACTTTTTTTTTTTACTATAAAAATACATTTGATGCAGTAGAACAAAATCTTACCTTAAAGACCCTCCTCTAACAAAGTGTCTCCCAGTCATGTGTTAAATCATGAAGAATTCTTTAGAAAGACATGAGAATTTTTTTTTCACTGACCACAAATTCCCTTTGGCTTTCTTTAGCCAGAATTAGTTGTGACAAATAACCTACTGGATTTGCCACCACCTTCACCTCCTAAACCAAAAACCATCGTCTTGCCTCCCAACTGGAAAACAGCCCGGGATCCAGAGGGAAAGATCTACTATTACCATGTCATCACAAGGTAAAATCATGTTTGACAATTAAGTATAGCTTTTCTTACATAACTGACAAGTTGTTAGTAGTTGCAGAATTTGGTCTTATGTTGGTCATTGTTTGGACATTTGCTATTCTAGAAGCCTAAGTAGAATGACAGTAGCTGATTTTTAAGGGTAGGCAGCAGCATAGAAGCCAGTATAATGCAAAAACCTTTGTTAAAGTAGTTCAGGAGGGGTGGCTAGGTGTCTCAGTGAGTAGAGCGCTGGCCCTGGAGTCAGAAGGACCTGAGTTCGTATCTGGCCTCAGACACTTAACACACACAAACAAAAACCTCGCCATGTGACCTTGGGCAAGTTACTTAACCCCAATTGCCCTCCAAAAAGCCAAAAAAAAAAAAAAAAAGTAGTTCAGGAACTAGCAATGACTTTATGTGAACTTGAAAGGACCAAATGAGATGATAATGTATTCGATCCTAGGCATTTCTGGATTATTGGTTTGCTGCTTCAAGCATCCTTGTGATCTTATCAGTAACCTTCTTTTCACTTTTATGCTGGCAATCAAGCACATTTGTAACTATACACAGTAGAGAAAAGAATGAGAGGTGCAGTGCACACAAGTTTGTGGAGTTTGCTGTGCTCCCACACTTGGAAACCCTTAAGGATCTAATGGTGCACAGAGCAGATGGCCCAAGCTTATATGTCCTCCATCATCTGTGAAGGAGAGTGTCAGAGGTGACCTTGAGACCTTGCTAATCATGGCATCTTCCAACAGCAGTGATTAAAATCCCTGCAACCTCACCCCTTGGTTTTTGGAGGGTGGCCACAGTAGAGGGGTATACACCAGTATAATATGTGGCGCAATGCCCTCACACTGCCAACTGACATAATGGAAGGTAAGATTCAGGATAAAAAATGTTTTAATTTTAATAATTTTATTTATGATACAGTATTTATGGTACCATAGATTTCATGTGTTGTGAAAAGTGAATATTGTCTGAAATCAGTGTGTTTTGATCTCTTTTATTGAGATGTTAGCACAAAAAGTGTTCAGAATTCTATTACTAGTAAAAAATGTTTTTCATGTTGCCAGTTTCATTTTGTGTACTGCATTTTATGGGTTATTTCATGATTAAGACAATGTTAAGAAAAATGCATATTATCAGAATTTGTTTTGTTATAAAGAATTGTGTGTAGAAAATTGTATTTTAAGCAAGAAGATGATAGTTTTTGGTGGTCACAGGAGTATAACGCCCTATTTTCCATAGGTTCATTGTATTGACATTCACATTTTTTTACTTTCATGCCATTTTCTAAGAACGTTACCCCTGCAAAAGTTGAAGGTTGACTATATTTATAAGGTATTTTTGCAAAACCTTAAAGTAATTTCAGAATGTTAGCTATTTTTGTTTGCTGTTGAAAGTGGTTTGTAGTATAAAGGAACAAACCTTTGTTTTCCTAAGTATATTGTTAGACACTTTATAAAAACAATTCCCCAGTATTAAGTTACTTGTAGATAACTGAAGGTAGTGCTGTTAAATTTTACCTCAGTAGGAAGTCTATCTAAAGCAGTCATTGGCCTTGACAGTTTTAACCAGAACTTCTTCCTATACTAAAGGGGAGTCTATATCACATTTGTACCATTCCCCCATCAACTGACATCTAAACTGTTGCAATAGCCTCCTATTATCTGTCTAAGGGATTTCTGTTATTTCTAGAATCAAATATAAAACCTGCCAACCTTTAAAGTCTTTCATAACAGCCCCTTCCTGTAATTTTATACCTTACTCCATTCTACATGCTGTGTGATAGAGCAACACTGGCTTTCCTGTTGTTCCTCTCACTGAACACTCCCATTTCCCGGGTTCAGACATTTTCCCTGAATTTCCCAAATGCGCTTCCTTCTTATCTCCATCTCCCATCTCCTAGTTTCTCTGGCTTTCTTCGAATCTCAGGTAAAGTCCCACCTTTTGTATGGAGCTTTTTCCCCAGACCTCCTTAATTTTAGTGCCTTCCCTCTGAGATTATTCCCATTTTATTCTCTCTTTATCTTGTTTGTACAAAGTTGCTTGCAAGTTGTCTCTCCCATTAGACTGTGAGCTCCTTGAGAATAGGGACTATTTTTTGCCTTTGTTCTGTTAACCAGTCACAACTCTACAAGACATAAGTAGTAACTTGATTTATTTCAAGGGAAAAGAGCACACATGTTGGAGCTACGTATACCAAGTACAAAGGAGCTTGTGATATAGGTAGAGCCTTGAGTATTTATGGATAACAGCAAAAAGGGAAAGTCGTAGGAGAGAAAAAAAGAACCAGTCGCCATCCCCAGAGAAAGAGAAGAGGGAGCAGGATGTCAGGGACAGCATAACTTTCCCTTAGAAACTCCTGGATCATGAGAGTAGGGTGATCTGCTATCTAGAAGGGTCACAGTTTGTCATTCTGGTGCACACTACCTGGCACCTGTCTTGTAGATGGTTCAGCTCTCAAGGGCACACTGAAAGAGTTCAGTTAGGTTTGGAAGTAGCAAATTTTATTAGCTTGGGGAAATTATATCATCCTGGGAAATAGAGCAACTGGAGAAAACAAGTTCAGTGGACCCTTCCTCACTTTATTCCCTGATTACAACACAGTGCCTAGAACATAGTAGGCACTTAATTAAATTCTTGATTTCTTAACATGTAGAAGGGATGGCCTTGTAAAGAAGACCCATCTCTTCCTTGAAAGAATGTCTACATTTTTCAAAATGCTCCAGCCTGCCTTAACTTCTTCATCTTGAAATTGAGTGTGTTGCTGATTAGTTCAGCATTCTGAATCCTGTTTTTAAAAAAAAAAGTCGGGGTGGGAGGCAGAGTCAAGATGGCAGAGTATAAACAGGACTTCCTCAGGGCTCCAGCTTCCATCTTTCCCAATTCATGTAAAAGGGGTCTCCAAAGAACAAACTCCGGAGCTCCAGAACCCACAAAATAACATAGAGAAGCTAAACTCCCACTGAGGACAGGCCGGCAGGAATCAGCCAGCATAGCGCACTGGGAGCCGACCCAGCCCCACACTAGAGCTCGAGGTTTTAGCCCCAGGGTGGCCTGATGAACCACAGTCTGGAGGGAAGTCAGATCATCAGCAGCTGTGGTGGTTTCCAGTATTATCAACACATAGATGCTAAGGACAAAGTGAGAGGTCAGTGCAGTGTGGACTTTGGGATCTAGCATTTGGGAGTGCGGTCAGCCTTTTCCCCTGGGGCAAGAAGACACTGAGGAGCTGTTGCCACATGGCAGCTTCAGCTACTGGCCTACAGAGTGTAGGAGGATCAATCAACCAGTTTAGGGGGTAATCACTTTTGCTTTAACCTGCTTGGATCTGGATTGTGGTCTAGGGTGGAGATGCTGGGGTGTGTGACCAGCTTGCCAGAGTGTGTGGAGCCTTCAGAGAGGGCACCCAACTAATACCTTGTAATGGAAATGCAGATTTGAAGATCTTCCCTGCCCCTAGGCCCTTTGATTGGCTTAAGAGACTTTGATTGACTTAAGTGACTCTGAGAGCCTTCTTTAATTTGAAAGTATACTCTGCCCCCTAATAGGCTGAATGTGGTCACATGGAGCCTGTGGTAGGAGGCTTGGTTTTCAGGAATGACCACACCTTGATGCTGTGTGATTGGGCAGTGGGTCAAGAGGGTGGTTACATTCTCTGAGTCAGGAGAAGACTATATAATCCCTGATTTGAGGCCTTGCTTTGGGGCTCACTTTGAGAAGTGTTGTGTGATTTGACCAGATGAGACTCTGGGAAGCTGTTGTTGAGAGCCCCCCAGCTTTGAAAACCCAGATGTTGGTGTTTCCCTCTCTGGTAACTGTGATTTGGTATTGATGTAATGGTTGGACAGTTTGGAAGCCTGTCTGCTTGATCTGTCTATATACTCTGAAGTTTGGGGTGCTGACCTTTTCCCCCTGCACTAGGTATTATATGTTTGTTTGATTAAAGTAAGCTTGTTAACCCATTTTGAGTTGCTTTCCTTTACAAAAGCAGATCTAAGAACCTGTGTTGGCAGCCACCCTAGGGATATTAGGGTGCTTGCTACTACATACCTCCAGCACCTGAGAAAACCCCAGAGTTTGGGATGAAGTTCCCCTGTCTGGTGGCAGAGTCCTACTGTGGCAAAAAGCCCAGGGGTCAAGTGATTGACTGGGGACATGAGCAGGCAAAGAAAGCAAAATAAACAGCAACCCAACTTTACACTCCCATTTAGGTGATAAAAAGGATCAAAGCATGGAACAGGAGGGAGACAGTGAAGTCAGAACTCCTGCACCAAAAGCTTCAAAGAAAAATAACAGCTGGTTACAGGTCATTAGAGGACCTTAAGAAGCAGATAAGGGAAGTGGGGGGAAAATTGGGAAGAGAAATGAGAAAGATGCAAGAAAAGTATGAAATGAGAGTCAACAGCCTGATTGAGGAAAATAACACCTTAAAAAATAGACTAACTCAAATGGTAAGAGGCTCAAAAAGGCAATTAGGAGAAGAACGCCTTAAAAAGTCAAACTTGCCAGATGGAAAAAGAATCTCAAAAGCTCACTGAGGAGAATCATTCCTTCAGAATTAGATTGGAGCAAATGGAAGCTAGTGACCTTATGAGAAATCAAGATGCTGTTAAACAGATCCAAATAAATGAAAGTATAGAAGGCAATGTGAAATATCTCATGGGAAAAACCACTGACCTGGAAAATAGATCCAGGAGAGATAATCCAAAAATGATTGGACTACCTGAAAGCCATGATCAAAGAAAGAACCTAGAAATAATCCTCTAAGAAATTCTCAAGGAAAACTGCCCTGATGTTTTAGAACCAGAAGGCAAAATAGAGGTTGAAATAATCCACCAATCACCTCCTGAAAAAGATCCCAAAAAGAAAACTCCCAGGAATATTATAGCCAGGTTCCAAAATTCCCAGATCAAGGAGAGAATATTACAAGCATCCAGGAAGAAACAATTTCAATATTGTGGAAACACAATCAGGATAACACAGGATCTGGCAGCTTCTACACTGAGGGACTGAAGGGCATGGAATATGATATTCCAGAGGGCAAAGGAGCTGGGATTAAAACCAAGAATCACTTACCCAGCAAAACTGAGTATCATGTTTCAGGGGAAAAACAGGGAGAAAATTTGTAACTCAAAATCTGGCGGAAATAAATGATTTAAACCAAAAGTTAATAAAGCATTTGAAAAAAATTTTTTAATGTTTTGATCTTTCATAAAAGCAAAATCTTTATGATAAAGATGAAAAGTGATTAAACTCAGAGTAACACATTTTCCTTAAAAATCTTTTCTACAGAGGCAGCTAGGTGGTCCAGTGAATAGAGCACTAGCTCTAGAGTCAGGACGACCTGAGTTTAAATTTGGCTTCAGAGACTTGACACTTTATAAGCTGTGTAAACTTATGCAAGTCACTTAGCCCCAATTACCTTGCCTTCCACCCTCCAAAAAACAAGCAAAAAATCTTTTCTAAACATCTAAATACCATATGGACTTGGTCTTCAAAATATTATGTATAAGTAATTTCTAGATTTAATTTTATTGTTTCCAGTTACTCCCCCTTAAGCCTTCCTGCTTACCTCTAGCCCTACTGTCTTTTTCAATTCCAAAAATATCTGAACACTGGTAGAGTTATATAACTATGCAACAATATTTGCTTGAAAAAACTGACTTTTTCTGAGCCCCTGCTCTCTTATATAGGCTTGTGGAGACCTGAAAAATACCAGATCAAGAGATCTTGGCCCCAGACATTTATATCCTACTTCTCTCTCTCTTTTAATTAAACCTTCAGGGAAACCTTAAGATACAGACTACATATATATACTGTGTGTCATCATCCCAATTAGCCAGTTAATGTTCATCCAGCTTTATTTTTAGCTTATTAAGAGAATAAAATAGACTAGAGAAAAAGATTCTCTAAAAATTGTTTTTAAAAAATTTTAAGTATTATTACTGCTAAGTCCTTCTACTTGACTCTTTGTTTTTTCATGTTGTGTTGACTTGTCCTTATTGCTGAAGACGACTTAGGTTTTAGGCCTATTTCCTTTTCTCTGAACAGTCACTATTCACCTCTTCTTTCCAGGCAAACTCAGTGGGATCCTCCTACTTGGGAAAGCCCAGGAGATGAGGCCAACCTTGAACATGAGGCTGAAATGGACCTGGGAACACCGACTTATGATGAAAACCCCATGAAGGTAAATCTGGCCTTTTTTGTTTGTTTGTTTTGCTATTCACAGGAAACCAAGTAGTTTGTCCCTCTTCTCTTCACAAGGATAATAGTCCACATTATCTCAGGATATCTTTAAAAGATGCTATGGCTCTTTTTAAGCTATAGTCTCCTCTGATAGTTTTAATCAGTGTTCAGTTCCAGTTCATTTACTGTTGTTCTAAAATGAAGTTAAACTGGTTACATAATAACCCCCACAAATATGTAAGTCTGTAGTTTTAAAATTTTTTTGAAAAGAACCTCAGAATCCTATTTTGTGCACAGCTGTCGCCCCCCTCTCACCTTTTTCCCCCTGTCCCCCAGCCTTTTGGAAAAGAAAAGTCAAGAAAGGATGCATTCCTCCCTCCCCCCTTACATCTTTTTATGTTGTGTTGGGGTGTTTTTGGAGGGGGGAAGGCAAGGCAGTTGGACTTAAGTTACTTGCCCAAGGTTACACAGCTAGTAAGTGTGTCAGGTGTCTGCGGGGTTTGAACTCAGGTCCTCCCAACTTTAGGACCAATATTTTATTCACTGCACCACCTAGCTGCCCTTCTCCACCCTTCCCCTCCCACCCCATCTTACATCTGATAGGAACAAATGCAGAAACAGGAAAGGATTTGGGATTTTATGCCTTTTCAAATCAGTATGTAAAATATTATACAATAAAAGAATTATATTATGATAACACTTTTCACTCATGAGAAATTATTTACTTAAGATTAAAGCAACTTGGAGAAAGTAACACAATAAAGGTTTTTTGTTCTGTTTCTTTTCTTCTCCCAGAATAATGCATCCAATGATTATTGTTAGACATTTGACAAAAAAGATTGTGGAGGATAAGGAAGATAGAAGAAGTAAAATGAAAAAGAATCTGAATTCTTACTTGTTTGAGTTTTGTTAAGCATTAAAAAGAAGTTGTTCTTTCTTCCTGCCATGTATTTAATATTTGTTGGAGAGACAGAAAAGGCAAGTTAAGAATAACTGGGATCTGATAAATTGGAGGTGAATTACTTCAGTCTCATTTTACTACCATACTATTTACCATTGGCTATTGTAATGCCATATTCTCTCAATTCAAATTCAAAGTACAACTTTTATGGAAAAAATTATTTAAGGTTGAGGGCAGCTAGGTGGCACAGTGAATAGAGCATCAGCCCTGGAGTCAAGAGAACCTGAGTTCAAATCCAGTCTCAGACACTTGATACTTACTAGCTGTGTGACCTTGGGCAAGTCACTTAACCCCAATTGCCTTTGCTTCCCCTCTCCCAAAAATTTTTTTTTATTTTAGATTGTTTAGTCGTTTCAGTTATGTCTGGTTCTTTGTGACCCTATTTGGGGTTTTCTTCGTAAAGATGCTGGATTGCCATTTCCTTCTCCAGCTCTTTCCTCAGATGAGGAAACTGAGGCAAATAGGGTTACGTGACTTGCCCAGGGTCACACTGCTAGTAAATTTCTGGGGCTGGATTTGACCTTCCTGATTCCACATCCAATGCTCCTTTGAGTGTGCCACCTAACTGCCATTATTTAAGGTAGCTGGAAGTAAAATAGAGCTTTTGTTTTTTTATCTTTTGGTTTTATTGCTTAAATTTTGGGGGCTGAGGGGTGAGGGGAGGGAAATACAAAATAAAGATGCTTAGGAGGAAATTTCTTTTAGAGGATTTTCCAGAATTATAGGTTCACATGTATAAAAAATGTAGGATGTTTTCAACAAAATCTCACCCAGAGAGCTGTAGCTAGCTAGTATACTACCTTGGTATAGGATTTAAATACCCATATTACTTTAGAGTACCCATAAAATGGAAAAAAAAAGAATAAAGTTTTTACTCCATTCATCTATAAATCCATTTGTTATGCAGAAAACATGATTGAGGGGCGGCTAGGTGGCGCAGTGAGTAAGAGCGCCGGCCTCGGAGTTTGGATGACCCGAGATCAGATCCGGCCTCAGAAAATGAGCACCCACGCATAAATAATGACTAGCCGTGTAACCTTGAGCAAGTTACTTAACCCCAGTTGCTTTAAAAAAAAAAAAGAAAACATGACTGAAAAAATGTATCATATACATTCTCACCAATTATTTGTAATCCTGAATTAGCTCATATTTATAATAATTATGAAAAATCACTGTGTCTGATAATCCACCCTTTAGATCCTAACATTGTTTTTCCCTTGCTTATTATTTAGAACTACCCTTACCTTACTCTTCTAGATGCCTGGCTAAGCAAGCAGCTCTGTGTCACTTAATTCTGAGGACTACTGTCTTAGGGAAAAAAATCATAGTGTTGTCATTTAGTTATTTATAGAATTAAGGCTGTGCCACATACTGGGACGAAATACAGAAGTAAAAGTATTAAAATATGTGCTTGTCTTCAAAGAGCTTCTATATAAGGAGATTGTATATGTGTGTGTGTGTGTGTATATATATATGTGTATATATATATATATATATATGGAGTCATGTGTTAGAGCTTTGTTTAACTTTGTTGGGCATATGATGTGCCCGGAGAGCTTGTATTAGGGAGAAGTCAGTGAGGCCTAGACAGGTTGGCACTTTCAAGAAGAGAGTAGAATGTTAGCTGACTCCAAAGAATAGATATTTCATAGATGAAAGGAGATGTGTGGCTTGGAAGGAGTTCTGAACTTGAACCCAGAACACCATTTCATATGTGGGCTCTAAAGGTCAATAGCTATGATTATATCCAAGTCAGTTTTACCTTTCTGAGTTTGAATTTCTCAATCTGTTAAATGGAGAGAAAACTCTATCCCTTAGGGTTCTGTATGGAAACTAAGGAAATAACATACCTTAGACATACTGTATAAATGATAGTTGTTAGTAAAATTTTGAGAAGATAGGTTTTCATCTCATTTTCTGTTTCACAGACCTATTACCTCCTCTGGGTTCTTGATGAACAATACCCTAATTTAGGTCAACTAAAACTCTTAAGGACGGGATTGCACAATAATAATCATACCCATAATGTCCAATAGTAGAGATACTGTATTGTCTTTTTTTTTTTTTAAATAATCAATTGGGGTTAAGTAACTTGCTCAAGGTTACACGGCCAGTCATTGTGTGTGGGTGCTCATTTTCTGAGGCCAAATTCGATCTTGGGTCATCCCAACTCTGAGGCCGGCGCTCCTTCTCACTGCGCCACCTAGCCACCCCTGTATTGTCTTTCGATCTTCTAGCATACCCAAGGATATATTAAGACTTAGTGTGTGTGTCAATATTTGAGTTGGTCAATCATTAAACATGTATTAAGTGCCTACTACATGCCTACTATGCTAAGCACTGAGGATACAAAAAAGGGTAAAAGGCAATCTCAACTCTCCAGGAATTCACAAAATAACAGTGGAAACAATATGTAAGCATCCATGTACAAACGAGCTATATATAGAATTTATTGGAAATAACCAGCAGGGGGAAGGCACTAGAATTAAGGAGGGACCAGAAAGGCTTTCTGGTAGGATTTTAGCTAGGACTTGTAGGAAGTCAGGGAAGAGATGGTGGAAACAAGGAAGGGAAAGGATGCTAGGCATTAAGGACAGCCTTTGAAGATGTCTGGAGTTGGGAGATGGAGTATCCTTTTTAAGGAACAGCAAAAAGGTCAGTGTCACTAAATTGTACGTGTGGCTTCTACTTCTGGTGAACACCAAATAGCAGATGATGCCGGTGCTGCAGATGGTGCGGGAGGCCTCGGGGGCTGGGGAGGCTTCTGAGGTGGCTTCGGCAATGGGAGCCAAGGCCGAGGCCAAGGGCCGAGATCGTGGCCATGGCCACAGGGCCTGGGGAGGAAAGACAAGGAATGGGTTCCTGTCACTAAGTTGGGCTGGCTAGTCAAGGACATGAATATCAAGTCTTAGGAAGAGATCTATCTTTTCTTGCTTCCTAGCAAGGAATCTGAGATCATGGATTTCTTCCTGCGATCTTCATTGAAAGATGAAGTTTTGAAGATCATGCCTGTTCAGAAACTAACTAGAGCTGGACAGTGTACCTACCAGGTTCAAGGCTTTTGTGGCCATTGGTGACTACAGTGGCCATGTTGGTCTGGTGTCAAGTGCTCCAGGAAGTGGCCACACCTATTCGTGGTGCTATCATTCTGGCCAAGCTGTCCATCATTCTTGTGAGACGTGGCTACTGGGGGAACAAGATTGGCAAGCCTCACACAGTACTACAAGGTCACTGGGCGATGTGGGTTGGTTCTGTTGTGCCTGATCCCTACCCCTAGAGGAACTGGCATTGTCTCAGCTCCTGTGCCTTAAAAGCTTCTGATGATGGCTGGAAGTGATGACTGCTACACTTCTGCAAGAGACTGTACTGCCACTCTGGGCAACTTTGCTAAAGCTACCTTTGATGCCATCTCCAAAACATACAGCTGTCTAACCCCAGACCTGTGGAAAGAGACTGTGTTCACTAAGTCTCCTTATCAGGAATTCAGCAGCCATCTTGTGAAGACTCACACTCGAGTGTCTGTCCAGAGGATCCAGGCAGCTGCTGTGGCAACCACATAGATGTTTTTTTTTTAATAAACAAATAAATTGAACTATGCCTGCTTTAAAAAAAAAAAGAGTACATGGGGTGGTATAAGATATAAGAAAAATAGGAAGTTGGGGTGAGGTGGGCAAGGCAGGTTGTGAAGGGCTTTGAATGTCAAACAGACATTTCTGTATTTAATTCTAGAGGTGATAGGGAGCCACTGAAATTTATTGAGTAGGAGGATATAACATGGTCAGACCTGTGCATTAAGAAGATCCTTTGACAGCTAAACGAAGGGTGGACTAGAATGAATAGAGACTTGTGACAGGCAGACCAACCAACAGACTAATGGAATAATCCAGGTGTGAAATGCTGACGGCCAACACTAAGGGGGAGACAATATCATAGGAGAGAAGTGAGAGATGTTAAGAAGGTATCATTGACAGGCTTTGGCAACAGATTGGATATGAGGAGTGAAAGAAATGGAGACTTGAGGATGCTACCTGGTTTGCAAGCCTGAGTGACTGGGAGATTGATGATGTTGACATCTCCACAGTAATGGGAAAGTTAGGAAGGAAAGAGATAATGAGATCAGTTTTGGACATGTTCAGGTCTTCTAATTCAGTATGTCCAATGAGCAATTGGATATGGGAGATTGGAGTTCCGCAGAGAGGTTAAGGCTGGATAGGTAAAGATAATGATTGAATTCATGGAAGCTGGTGAGATCACCAAACAAAATAGACTAGAGGGAGAAGAGAACAGGGCCCCAAACAGAGTCCTGTGTGATACCCATGGTTAGTGGGCATGACTTGAATGAAGATGAAGCAAAGGAGACTGAAGAGGTGCAATCATGTGATTAGGGAAACCAGAACACCAACATCTGTGTCCTACGTAAAGGAAGACGACTAAGAAAAGATCACTAGGTAACAGCAATTTAAGAAACCTTTAGTAACTTTGGAGAAGAGAGTTTTGAATGGATGATGAGTTGGCAGCCAAACCTTAGAGAATTAAGAAGAGAATGAGCGTAAAGGGAGTGGAGGCAGTTACGATATAATCTTCTTCAGGAGGTTAGCCACAAAAAAGCGAGGGGTGTGATGATAGTCAAGAGTTGGCGTCTTAACATTTTTGATCCCATCCATAAATTATAAGATCAGCACCAGTAATCTGATTGAAGATATTCAGTGACATCACCATTTGAAACTTAACGGTTAAAACTGATCTTTAGTCATTCAGTTATATTCATCAACTTCTACCCTAGAATTTTAAAGGAATATAGCAAATTTCAGAATAATTGATGTGCACTACAGTATCATGATTCCCAATGATTTTAGTTGAAAAGTATGTGGGTATGATACTCTTTATTTCTGTGGGAATTCATTATATAATTATAATTATATATTATATAATAATTATAAATTCAATCCAGGTTTTATGGTTCATCCTAAAGTGTCTAATAAATTAGACCTCTGAAGTTTTCACTTCAATTTCTCGAAGGAAACCTAATTCATTTCTTACTTTGTTTCTCTGTTCTTTATTAGAACTAAACATTAAAAGTAAAAGACCATATTTCAGTCATTTTGCAGCTTTGAAATTCACTATTTGGCCATATCTTCTCTTTTATAGATCATGAGACAACATGAAGTCTATAGTGGGTCTGAAAGACTGGTCAGAACAAAGTCAAGAGTCAGGGCTGTCACTCTCCTCTAAGGATATCTGGGCAGAGGAAATCTTCATTCCTTCTTCTTTAACACTTTTCTTTTTTAAGATCTAGACCTTATATCAGGGTTATACCAGGCTAGGTGATGCAGTGAATAGAGAGCACTGGCCCTGGAGTCAGGAGGACCCGAGTTCAAATTTGGCCTCAGACACTTGACACAAAAACTAGCCAAGTGACCTTGGGCAAGTCACTTAACCCCAAATGCCCTTCAAAAAGCAGGAAAAAAACTCTAAACCTCACAGCAAAATTACAAACTTTTTTTCATTACTTAGATGAATAATATTGTCAGATTTCTTCTCCAAGATTAAAATCCAAGTTGTGAACAATATCATTAACAACAATAGCTAGTTGTACTCCTAAGTCCAAAAGAAGAAACTTGCAGTTTTTAGTCAGGTATCCCAATGATTTATGTTGCCAAGAAAGATAACTGAAAATAAACCAACTTGTCAAGAGACAGTAGCAAACCTATATCATTTTAATACTTTCGGTAATCAAATAGAAATTCTTTTAAAAAAGTTATTTTCATCGATAGTTTTATTTTTACATCACCTTCATTTCCATATATCCCTGGCCTAATTTCCCAGTGTTCGTTTTGTTTCTTATTCTTTATATTTACTTTGTTGTAATTTTTGTGTATATTATTTTCCTGGTTCTGCATCAGTTTGCATCAACTCATGTGAGTCTTTAGTGCTACTGTATTCTTGATATTTATCATTTCACACATTACATTCATGTTCAGTTACATTCCTGTATCACAGTTTATTTGGCTGCTCATCCCATTTAATATAGGTATTTGTCTGGTTTCCAGTTGAACTTCTGTCACAAGAAGAGCAGTCCTCAGCACCAATATTTTGGTATAGATGAGAACTTTCTGTCTTTGACTTCTTTTGAGTATATGCTTAGCCATCAGTGAGATTTCTGGATCAAAAGGTATAGATGTCTAATGTCTTCTTCATAATCCTGAATGGCTTTCCAAAATAATTGGTCCACTTGACAGCTCCACCAATAGTATCTTTAAAGTACCCACCTTTCCACACCCTTTACATTACTGACTACTCGTAGTTTTTCATTTTCTTTGCTAATCTGCTGGATGTAACATAGAACTTTGGTATTGTTTGGATTTGTGATTAGTGATTTGGAACAGTCTTTTTTAATGGGTTAATAGTCTATAGTCAGTTCTCTAAGTAGTTTTGAGAACTATTCACATCCCTTGGCTCTATTTGGAACTGGCTCTTTATTACATATTTGCAGTAGCTCATATATAATGTGATATTGGATATCACACCCTGAGTTATGGAAATGTTAGTAATGAGATGAGGTGGTGGCATTCAGCAAATACATTGCCTTTATTTAAAAAATAACACAAATCCTGACTTCTCTATGTATAATACATGCAAAGCGTGGAGTATAATGATTGTGTCCATTTGACACTGCTTGAGTGAGCAAAGGTTTTTTGTTAAATATCCATGATAGAATGCAATTTCAAGGAATGACTGATAATATTTTTCACAAACTTCAAAGTGCTTTATAAATGTCAGTTACCATCATTATCCTCATCCATTTGATGCCTAGGAATGGGCTAGGGATGCCAAATAAAACAAAGTAAAGCAAAACTTAAGTGATAGGTCATTACATTACAAGGAAGTGCTTGAGGACTAGCCTTTTATCATGCAGCTCTGTGACAGCTGAAGTATTTCACTAGGAGACACTCAGTGTATTCTTGTTTAATTTGTCTTAAGACTATTACCTCATGACTCTTTTGTATTTATTCTCCCCCCCCACCCCCCAAAAAATGTCTAAAGGATCTTATTCTTACTGGCTCTGCTCTTCAGTGTAATATGCAAGTCCTAAAAATTGTTTCTTTGTCTTGGCAGTTTTCATACACTTTCCTACTGGTAACTCCCTCTACTTTATCTTTTATAACTTGATTTTTGTCTCTTTGAGGGTTGTTTGCTTTGGTAGATCAAAGAAAGGTGTTCGTTCTATTTTTAATTTATTTTTTTGGTAACATTGTAAGTCCTGAGTTATATCCTTGCCACTACTTACTAGAAAAGGTCACCATTTCTCTCTTCTCTCTCTCTCTCTCCTTCTTTCTCTCTCTCTCTCTCTCTCTCTCTCTCTCTCTCTCTCTCTCTCTCTCTCATACACACACACACACACACACACACACACACACACACATAACCATAGTATGCTAACTTCTTTATATAGTACTTTCTCTTGTAGTGGATAGCGTCTTCCTTCATAGGTCCTTCCTCAAGATAAGTCATTCACAGTTATTTTTCTTTTCTTTTTTTTTGAGACTTTTTTTTTGTCTTTATTAATTTGTTTCTATACTTTTAGTTTACAAGATTCAGTTCCACAATCCCTTGAGTTTCAGATTCTCTCCCCTGCCCCCAAATGGTGACATACGATCAAATACAGGATCTACAGATACTTTCACATTAGACATTAATCAGGTTGTAAAGAAGGATTATAACCCATGGAATGAACAGTGGGAAAGAGGAAACAAAACTAAACAAGAAAAAGAAAGACAACAGGTAGTTTGCTTCAGTCTGCATTCAAACTCTGTTCTTTCTAGTTCTTTCTCTGAATGTAGATATCGCCTTCCATCATGAGTCTTTTGGAGTTGTCTTATAACCTTGCATTGCTGAGAAGAGTCCAGTCTATCAAAGTTGGTCATCACATATACGTTGTGTCTGTAATTGTGTACAAATTTCTCCTGGTTCTGCTCTTCTCACTCAGCATCAGTTTGTATAAGTCTCTCCAGGTAAATATGAAGCCTGTCTTCTCATTTCTTATAGCACAATAGTAATTCCATTACATTCATATACTACAACTTGTTTAGCCATTCCCCAATTGATGGGCATCCCCTTAATTTCCAATTTTTTGTCACCACAAAGAGCTGCAATAAATAATTTTTTACATATGGATCTTCCTCCTACTTCTATGATCTATTGGATACAACCCTAGAAGTGGTATTTCTGGGTCAAAGGATATGCAGTTATTTATAGCCCTTTGGGCATAGTTCCAGTTTGCTCTCAAGAATGGTCAAATCAGTTCACAACTCCACCAGCATTGCATTAGTGTTCTAGTTTTTCCACATCCTCTCCAGCATTTGTCATTTTGCTGTTTTGTCATAGTCATTCTGACCAGTGAGATGTGGCACCTCAGAGTTGTTTTTATTTGAATTTCTCTAATCAATAGTGATTTAGGGCATTTTTTCATATACTTAGAGATATATTTAATTTCTACCTCTGAAAATTGCCTTTTCATATCCTTTGACCATTTATCAGTTGGGGAATGACTTGTGTTCTTATAGATTTGACTCAATTTCCTGTATATTTTAGAAATAAGGCCTTTATCAGAGACACTAGTTGTAAAAATTCTGTCCCAATTTCAAACTTCCCTCTTAATCTGGGTTACATTGGCTTTGTTTGTATAGAAACTTTTCAAATTAATGTAATCAGGATTATTCATTTTGCATTTTATAATGCTCTCTAACTCTTGTTTGGTCATAAAGTCTTCCCTTCTCCCTAAATCTGACAGGTAAACTATTCCTTGATTTCCCATATTGCTTACAGTATCAGCCTTTATACCTAGATCATATACCCACTTGATTTTAGTATACAGTGTTAGATCACAGTTATTTTTCAAACAGTATTGCTGTTGTACACAGTATTCTCTTGGTTCTATTCGTTTCATTCTCCATTATTTATTTTTTAATTCTTATATTTTATATTATTTTATGTTTCCAAATGCTTCATTAACTTCTGGTTTACATCATTCATTTCTGCCAGATTTTGAGTTACAAATTTTCTCCCCGTTTTTCCCCTACCCACCACCCCAACATAGCGGTCTCACAGGATATTCCATCCTCCAATCTGCTCTCTCCCATATCTTCTCCCATACCCCCCTCGACTTTTCCAGTAGGGCATGGTGGATCTCTATGCCCCAGTACCTGTATATCTTATTTCCCAATTACATGTAAAGTAGTATTAATAATAGTACATATATATATATATTTTTTTAACATTTGATTTTAAAACTTTGAATTCCAGATTTATTCCCCATCTCCCTTGTTACCCACCCTTACTGGGAAGATAAGCAATTCAGTATAGGTTTTACATGTGTAGCTAATGCAAAACATTACCATAGTAGATATATTGTAAAATACTGACTATTTCCCTCCCTTCTGTCCTACCTCCCACTTGTTCTGTTCTCTACTTTGATCCTATCCCTTTTCAAAAATGAGTGCTTCCAACTTCCCTTCCCCCAAGCCTGCCCTCCCTTCCATCATCCCCTTCCCCCCTGCTCTCCTGTAGGGTGAGATACCCTCTTTACTGTGTATGTCTTTCCCTCCCTGAGCCAAATTCAGTGAGAATAAGGTTGACCCATTCCCTTTTGCCTTTCTGTTCTTCCCCTCCATCGTAACCATTTTCCCTTGCCTCTTCTATGAGACAGTTTACCCCATTCTGTCTCTCCCCATCTCCTCTCATTATATTCCTCTCTCACCTCTTAATTTCACCTTTTAAGTATCATCCCTTCCTATTAAATTGGTCCTGTGCCATCTGTCTATGTATACCTGTAAACATATATACACACGTTCACATATATATTCATATGCCCATATATCCTCCAATATATATACATATATATGTGTATATATATTTCTATTCCCTTCAACTATTTTCATACTGAGAAAAATTTCATCAGTTACAATTATTGTTTTTCCATGTAGGAATGTAAGTAGTTCAACTTTGATAAGTTCCATATGATTTCTTTTCCCTATTTACCTTCTCATGCTTCTCTTGCTTCTTGTATCTGAATGTCAGATTTTCTATGCAGCTCTGGTTTTTTCATCAAGAATATTTGAAAGTCGGGGCGGCTAGGTGGCGCAATGAGTAGAGCGCCGGCCCTGGAGTCAGAAGGACCTGAGTTCAGAGCCGGCCTCCGACACTTAATCCACACAAACAAAAACCTAGCCGTGTGACCTTGGGCAAGTTACTTAACCCCAGTTGCCCTAAAAGGGGCGGCTAGGTGGTGCAGTGAGTAAGAGCGCCGGCCTCGGAATTGGGAATGACCTGAGATCAAATCTGGCCTCAGAAAATGAGCACCCACACATAAATAATGACTAGCTGTGTAACCTTGAGCAAGTTACTTAACCCCAATTGCTTAAAAAAGAATATTTGAAAGTCAGGGGCGGCTAGGTGGCGCAGTGAGTAGAGTGTCAGCCCTGGAGTCAGAAGGACCTGAGTTCGGATCCGGCCTCAGACACTTAATGCACACACAAACAAAAACCTAGCTGTGTGACCTTGGGCAAGTTACTTAACCCCAATTGCCCTCCAAAAAAAAAAGACTATTTGAAAGTCTTCTATTCCACTGAATGACCATATTTTCCCCTGATACTCAGTTTTGCTGGGTAGGTGATTCTTGGTTTTAATCCCAGTTCTTTTGCCCTCTGGAATATCATATTCCATGCCCTTCTATCCCTCAGTGTAGAAGCTGCCAGGTCCTGTGCTATTCTGATTGTGTTTCCACAATATTGAAATTGTTTCTTCCTGGCTGCTTGTAGTATTCTCTCCTTGATCTGAGAATTCTGGAACCTGGCTACAATATTCCTAGAAGTTTTCTTTTTGGGATCTTTTTCAGGAGGTGATTGGTGGATTCTTTCAACCTCTATTTTGCCCTCTGGTTCTAAAACATCAGGGCAATTTTCGTGGAGAATTTCTTGAAGGATAGTTTCTAGATTCTTTGTTTGATCGTGGTTTTCAGGTAGTCCAATCATTTTTAGGTTATCTCTCCTGGATCTATTTTCCAGGTCAGTGGTTTTTCCCATGAGATATTTCACATTGCCTTCTATACTTTCATTTGTCTGGATCTGCTTGATAGCATCTTAGTTTTTCATAAAGTCACTAGCTTCCATTTGCTCCAGTCTAATTCTGAAGGAATGATTCTCCTCAGTGAACTTTTGAGATTCTTTTTCCATCTGGCAAGTTCGGCTTTTTAAGGCATTCTTCTCCTCATTGCCTTTTTGAGCCTCTTTAGCCATTTGAGTTAGTCTATTTTTTAAGGTATTATTTTCTTCAGTCAGGCTGTTGACTCTCATTTCATACTTTTCTTGCATCTTTCTTATTTCTCTTCCCAGTTTTCCCCTACTTTTCTTATCTGCTTCTTGAGGTCCTCTGTGGCCTGTAACCAACTCGTATTTTCATTTGGGGCTTTTGGTACAGGATTTCTGACCTCACAGTTATTCTCCTGTTCTATGCTTTGATCCTCTTTGCCCCCCAAATAGGAGTCTAATGTTGAATTTTTCTGTTTATTTTGTTTCCTTTGCCTAGGTATGTTGCCACTCAATTACTTGACTTTTGGGCTTGTTGCCACAGTAGGACTCTGCCACCAGCCAAGGGAGCTTCCATCCCAAATGCTGGGGTTTTCTCAACTTCCGGAGGTGTTAGTTGGGTGGCCTTTGTGAAGCCTCCACACACTCTGGCAAGCTGGTCACACACCCCAAGACCTCCACCCCAGACCGCAGTCCAGATCCAAGAAGGGTAAAGCAAGAGCGATTACCCCCCCCCCCCACACTGATCACTGGATCCTCCTACAGTTCGCAGGCCACGAGCTGAAGCGGCAACGTGGCCATG